>JAWWEU010000040.1:32372587-32419491 GCA_035583155.1 Acropternis orthonyx | reverse complement strand
CTAATTAAACCTATTCCCTAATTTGAAATCTACACTGAGTCTTGGTGTGATTAATCGTGTGGAGTCCTCTGTTCTATCAGCCCCCAGATATCTTAGTTTTCTTTTTTCAAACTAAGACAGGGACTTTTGTGCACTGCAGACTGAGCAGAGAGTCTCCAAGCTCATGTAGAGAGGTATTTGAATGATAGATGCAGTAGCAGAGCTCTGCTCTCAAAGAACCTGACCTGCACAAGTGTTTAAAGGAAAGCAACACATTTTGATAATGTCAAATGTCATTTTAACAGAATTTAATAAGCAGTTTGTGGATAAACTGAGTTTGTCAAAAGTGCTTGCTAGCTCTGACTAGAATTGTAATGGCTGGAATATTCACAGGGGAAGATCAGATCATTAAATCAACTCTTGTGCTTGTAACCATCACTTGTCAGAAGAAGATATTAATGAACATCCATGTCACAGAATAAATGATTAGAAAAAATAAAATAAACTCTTAATTTTCAATTTGCGATTCAGTAAATCAATGGACTGTACTTTTGTTGCTTTGCTGGTAGGGGCATAGACTATAATTCAGGAATAGTAAAGCAAATGAATAGTGGCTATGCCTCTTTCTCATGCACGGGAAAATTAAGAAAGAACATCCCTAGTTTTTGTTGGAATAACTTTTTTCCAAAACATCGTATTATTCAATCTCAAAATATCAGCCACATTAATTATCTGGAGACATAGAAGGCCTTCACATTCTTTGGATTACTACCTAACATGACTTAAAAAAGAAGAGTTTACTTGTGTTCTGTGGTGTAAATATTTTGATTGGTATGTCATGTAGATTTCAAAATTGAACTGGCTAAAATGCTTGTTTCTCTTCTGAAAAATCCTGCAATGCTATCTGTATACTGGTTAATAGCAAGGAATTCGGTGGGATAGAGGACTTCCTGGAATATTGCTGGAGGACAATTTCAGGTGACAGGAATGAAACATGATGTGATTTTTCTCAAACTCCAATTTTTGGTTTTGAGTACTGCCTGGTTTACAGGCAGATTTCAGTGACCTACCACTGTGGGCAGTATGAATGACTAGGAGATCTGCAGTAAAACATGTTATTGTTTTCAAAAACAGGGATGTTGTATTAAAACTAGCAACTATTTGCCTAAAACTGTGATCTGGGTCTGATCCAGCATTTATTCCTCATGTGGTAAGATCTAGGATATTACTAAGGTAAGAATTTTCATGGTTCAGACACACAAGATAATTTCACTCTTTAAAAGATAAATTCTGCAATGCTTAAGTAAGGCAAAAATTAAAATCCTCAGTGAAATTATTTTCTGCAGTCCACATACTTCTCTGCCCACTTTTCTTGGTCAAAAGACTTTTTTTCTCCTCTAGGCAAGAATGAGTTTGTGTTTACTATACATATATATGTACCAGTATGCTTTTGAATCTCTGGGATCAAGCACAACAAAGATGTTGAATCATTCTCTTCTCAGTGCATAAGAAGAGGGTAAGTAGGCATGTAGACAGAGTCTAAAATAACACAAAAGCTTTTTCCCCCTCCCTGAAAATTATGTATTGCTCAAAGGTCTTTTTACTGTGCTCCACAGAAAGTCAGCAAACTACAAATCCTGGTTTTTCTGGCTGAATGTAACCCTAATATACTGACTTCTCTTTATTTGCCAAACATATTGGCAAAAATCTCTGTGTCAACATTTATTAATAAAATTGGCTTCTGTGGAAAGCAGCTGGTCCAGTTTCCCTACTCTTCAGGTATCTGAATCATCCAAGCTGCTATCAAAGAGGGCTTGAGCTACTCCTTATTGTTTGATTTTGTTAAATAAATAAGTGAATGTGCACATTAAAAATGCTATAAAAGCCTCACTTTTCTCTTCTGCAATACAAATAATGCCAGATTTATCTATGCTCTGTTTTTTAAGTAAAGAAAAGGTAGGTCTTTGAGGTAGTTACTTTCTTTGCTACTCTATTATTAGCTTGAGTGTTACTGTGTATTACCAAGGCTCTCCTTCATCCTTATGGGCTCACCATCCTATGACATTTTATTTTCTTGTTTGTTTGGGGGTTTTGTTCGGTTTTTTTGTTTGTTTGGTTTTTTCTTTCTTTGCCTAACCTCTTATCTGCTTCCTTTACATTGTCATAATTTCATGGGAGATTCCGTTTTCCTCCACTTCCAGTATTTTCTCATTAAATTTGGGAATTTATATATTTTGATGCTGACTTGCAAAACTGAAGGAACCTTATTTCTGTTTCATTCACCAAGATGAAAGCTTTAATAACAATAGTTTGCATTATTGTCTTATTTCTTATCTTTTGAGTCTTTACTCTTTTCTCCTGGCCAATCTTAAGACATTTGTAAATACCTTAAGTAGCCTAAGAAGTTGCTATGTGTAGGTTAATTCCCAGCTGTTTTCCAGGTCCCATGGGGGGACCTCCTCAGCGCATGATGCTTCAGCCAGACTGGGGAGTATGTCTGTGCTGGTTTAGGAGCTGGGAGTGGGGCATACTCCCCTGGATCCTGCATAAAGAATTGAGATCTTCTATGTGGAGAAAAATGTAATTCTTGAACCCACACACAAGGAATATTGAAACAATCCAGGGTCTTCTGTTTATGCTCACCCTTGGCCTGAGCCACCAGAGTACCCCAAGCAAAGCAACAGAAGTAAAATTCTCTGTAGGATTCAGTGGCCTCTAGAGGTTCACAAATGCATAGTGGATGCTTTTCAGTTTTAGCTCTAATTTATTGCATGCTATTTATGTGCATATACTTTATTTATATGCATTATTTATAGGCAGTAATATGCATATTGCATACTATTTATTTATATATCTCATGTATTCACTGTTATGAGATATTCATACTGTGGTTATTGCAGAGTTTATGGAAATCCAGGATAGCAATGTCTGTATAATTTTTAATTGAGCATCTGAAAGAAGAGTCTTCAGTTTCTAATTAAGAAAATGGAGGCTCCTTCCAGCTTGTTACTAATCCCTGCTTTACTTACCTGATATTCCTTGCCTAAGTCTCATCTTTAGCTTTATCAACATTATTTTTAACAGGCTACATATAGTCTTTATTTCTTCTACTTCAGCCGAGGGATAGCAAGATAGGGCTTTAAATACCTTTTCGAAAATTAAAGAAATCAGAGCTGTTTTCACTACGTATCTTACTGTCAAGGCATATTGTCAAGGTAAGAACTCTGGAGCAGCTGTAAGGCAATCTTATACTGCAAAGATTTCTGATTTGATTTGCATCAAGATGTGTCTACAGAACCAGAGGAGGGGATGATATGCACCAAGTTTTTACTAGCTTTTGATTGCATTGAAACCAATTAATTTAAGAAAGCAGCAACAGATTTGGAACAGCTGTAGGCCCATACAGCTAGGACAGATTTAAAGTGGCCATTTCAGAATTGTAAAACAGTATGAAAGGAACTGCATACTTTCTGAGTGGGAGGTGAAAACAAAAATACAGAAAATACAGTTTGTAAAAGAAGGTAAAGTCACTGCCACAGCCATGTGCTGCTACGTGACAAGCCTTCAAAGCAGGAGTTCTGAGTTTGATAGGAAGTGGAATAAGGTCTAAAGACAAGGGTGGGAGGGTAAGTTTGATGCTGTGTGGAAAAAAAAAAGTAAAAATGCTTAGCATGAACCTCTGGAAAATGTATCACTTCACAGGGCTACAATAGCTAAATAAACAAAACTTCATCATAATCACAAGACCTGGACTAATTTCAGAGGTGATTTTATGGTAATATAAACAAGTTTCTGATACTGTATGGACTGGCTTGGATGGTGTAGTCCATTACTGCAAGTCACATTTTTTAATATTTGAATTATTTCTTTTAACCTGTCATATAGTCAGGTGGTGAGGTGCTTTGGATATACCTCAATAATCCCAGGAGAACTGTGAATATTCTTACCTGGCTGTAGAGCTTATGAATGACCATATATTGCCTCCATTTTGTGCTGTAGTGTCACAAGGTATGGCCTCAGGGATAGCTGTATGTACCCTGTGACTTGGAATACACCAGAGTTCCTCCCCTCAGGTCTGTGTGATGCTTACACCAGGGCACAAGTGGTATGGAATGGAGACTGGAGGCTCCAATTAGATGGACAGTGCAGTTGCAAAAAGGGACGTGACCTGGCATATCCTATTTTTCCCATTTTGAAAGCTGCTGTTTGTGTGGGGAATTGCAGCCTTATATTTACGTAGTGAAATGGCTTTTCCACAAAAGCAAAAAGCAAAGAAGGATCTCTCAGGACTAGCTGCATGTCTTCACAGCAGGGTTATGGGTAGGTGACATGGGAAAAAAAGCAGTGAATGAAAAGACCCAGTTGGCTAGCAGAGCCTCTCATTGATTAAATAGTAGGAAAAGAACAAGATGTTTGTCCAAGGACTGTTGTAGAAATTATTTTCAGAGTTGAGAAGAGCTCTTGCTCTTCTGAAAGAGCTAATGGAAATACCTCTTGGGATTATTTAATTTGTGCAGACCTTGCCATAAGAATTTCTTGTCTTTTTTCGAACCAGCATCTCACCAGAGACAATAGTGCATAGTGACCATGACATGCCAAACCAGAGGCACAGTGACCAGAGACATGGGAGCAAGTCAGAAGAGAGGGAACTTAAGAACATAATTGCACAAGCTTCACATTTAAAAGGACTCAACGAATTTTATGCTGTAAAATGCTGCAGAATAATAACTGATTAGTTCAGCAACTATAGCCCAGAATCGAGCAAATCTGCTGCCACAGCTGCAGAATAAGCAATGTGGCAGAACTCTGTTGTTCTAACAAGCCCAGCTCAATGCACAACCCTCTTTCTGAGGGATTTTCTTTGTCAGACCCTAAATCCTTCCATCTAGGACAATTATAGTGACGTTAGTGTACAATCAGAAGGAAAAGGCTCCTGATCAGTGATGTTTCACTTACGGTGAAAGATTTCCTTGCGGAGCAGAGTTCTGGAGTTAGGTCTGACAAGCTGTATAAAGAGCTTCCATTAGAGGTGGAAAAAGTAGGGCCATTCAGGAGACATTTTCAGTTTCCATTTTGATAGACTGCGAGAGAGTAAGAAAGCAAATTGGAATGGGTTTGAGGAGAAAGATAATTTAGCTGATAAAGAGTAAAGAACTGTCTGGCTGCTTCGAAGTTAAGATTTTTTCTTTTCTTCTTTGGAAGAAGCAACAGTTTCTTTCTCAGAAACTGCAAGAACAAGGACACAGGAGCAAGACACTCTGGAGTCTTAATGCCAGTTCATATGTCTTAGCTGCAAGACCTCTGTTTAAATTAATTGGCAAGTTTGGGATATGAGCAGAGACTTTCCCTGAGATATGGCAATTTAGGTGTCATTTTATGTTTTGTTCTTATAAAGCTCATTCTGTAGCTAGTGGTCTGGTTTGTTCCCAGTATCACAAGTGAAAATTTTGCTTGTCAAAACACCCATAAATGCATCTCAATATGTCAAGAACCTCTCTCTTCCTATAACCTTCTTCTCCTCTTACCTGCTTCCACTTGAGAGTCTGTGAAATGGGCTTGCAAGAAAAAAAAGTACTTTATTTCAATTTAACAGTTTTTAAGACTATCTCTAATGTAGCAACCATAATTACATCCAAACATCAAGCATCCTGCAGTGCTCTAGAGGGTGAAAGAAAATCAAGATGAGTCAGACAGAAGGGATATTTCATATAGCTCAATTTAAGACGACATCTAATAGATCATGACCTTCAAGCATTTAATTGTAAATCAAGAAAAGCAATGTTTCCAAGTTTCTACAGTCAGAGGCCTTTGGAAAATATCGGTGATTTCTGTTCATAAAAATTATTTCCCTAGAGTATCTTGCTGACATGGACTTAAAATCCTGTTCAGTTGTTCAAGAACCTATTTCACAAAAAAATGTGCTGAAAAGAACTGATTTATAGAAGAACTTTGCTGAATACGTTAATTATGGGCTATGTCAAATCAGTTAAAAAAAGGTTTAAAATGATGATGAAGATTATGTGAAAGTGAAACAACCAATATAACTGTTACAAACTTAAAATAGTTGTTTATGATGATTTCCAGGTTCTTTTAGTGCGTTCAGAATAGGTCTCATCCAAACTTTAGATGACAAGTGTTCAGAATAGATCTCATCAGGTGTTCAGGTATTCAGAATAGGTCTCATCCAAACTTCAGATGGCAAGTTGCCTGGAAGAAAAAGTTTTTCTTATGGACAGGCTGGGACCCAAGCACATACTGCTGAGCACAGGGAGGAGTATAATATCAGGACAGAGTGCTTCTGTCAAAATTTCATTACTAATGAGGAAAGCGTATAACACAGATACAACAAGGAGATGTATTTAATTTATCTTCCCATTCTGAGCAGACAAGAACAAAGCTTTAGCCTATATCCAGTACATGAACCTGTGTGATCTTTTGTCATCATTTCTAGGTGTTGAGGTGGAAAGCTTGCTGCTTTTACTGCCTGTCATGCATGACAATTCTTCTCAAGCTATCTTTCTTTCACGTTTTTTGTGCCCAAATTACACTAAAAATTCTAATTTATGGTTCTAATTTAGGTTGGTTTATATCCCCTAGCCAAATTTAGGAATACAGCTTAATGCTTTACAAAGCCTATTAACTTCAGTAAAACCCCTTTAGCATTCTTTATATAGATTTGCACTTTGATGTCTGGGTAAGAAATAGTCTTTTTTCCTTTAAAACATTTGGTGTAGTGAAGCTGTGGGGTATGGCTGGAGTATCCTGAAAAATTTGGGTGAGCCTGCAGTAGAGGCCCTGATGTAGGTATCACTCTCTTTATTTTCCCCTTTGGTGTTCAGTTTTCATGGTTTGCTCCTTTTATATTGAACAACAGGTTTCCAGAATTACACTGTTTCACATATAAATGCAGAGATCCTAAACTGACTGTTCCTGCATGTCCAAAGTTTAGAAATTAATACAAAGCCTTCAGCTGGCTTCCAGAAGGTGAGTCAATGGGATGGACATAATTTGATTTTCTTCCATGCAGGAGGTTTGTTCTTTGATATTGCTATAAAATACAGAAAGTATCAGCACAGTGGAGCTGTCACCAAGGCTTTAACAAGCCTTTTACTCTGGGTAGCGAGTCTCACTCCCTGACAGTGTCTCCCATCTGCATTGCCCAAGCTTGTCTCTTGCCTCCATAGAGAAAAATCTGTGTTAGCTTTTCTGCCCAGAAAATATTACCCACTTCTCAAACCTGTTGCTGAGCCTCTGTGCCAGGATCAGGTGTGTTGTCACAAGGTTGATGCCAGAAGATTGATATACCTCACCACCCTGTGGGCACTGGTTTTCCACAGTATGGAGGAGGCTGATGGCTACCCGGTGATGGATTGGTGTCTCTGTCCTTGAGAGACATCCCTGGTCATCATTTATGACCACCTTCCCGTCATCAAATGATCATTTTGGCCCCAGATAGCATTACACACCCAGATGAATAGCAGAGGAGCTAGTACTTGTGGATGTGAAGGCTCTGAATTGCTCTTCTGGGAAGTGTTCTTGCTATCCTACAGCAACAGTGCCCCTCCCAGGGCCTGTGCATGTGGAGAGGAGGTCAGTCATAACCTCTGGAGTCTCATCACCTTGACCCCACAGAAGACTGTGCTGCCATGGAAGCCTCAGAGGCCACCAGCTGCAGCTGCCCTGGGAGTGAGGGCTGTGTTTAAAAATGCTGCTGGGACTGTATGACTAGTTTCACCTACTGAAGGTTGCTGTTTCAGGTCAGATGTCTGCAGGCAGGACTGAACAACATCTGGGGTATACTGCTTTCCTAGACCAAATGTCACTCATGTTTGTTTGACTAATAAATGCTAGTTTCACTATATGTGACAAAACTTTCTCTTGCATATCCTAAAATTCACAAAGCATGCCTCTTTTGGTGTCAGATCTCTGTGTCTTTTTTTTTTTTTAATATTTATTGGAAATTGATAAATTAACATCATCAAACAAATTTATGACTAGTTCTCAAAGGGAAGTTCACTACCAAATCAACCTTTCTGAAGGTAATTTAACTGCCAAAGTCCCTCCCATGCATCTCTTCTGAGAATACTCTAAGGGACACTAAGTTAATGACGGAAAAATTAAGTAGACTTAATTAACAAGAGAAATCTTATTTTTGCCATTTCTCCTATTTAATAGAGGCTTTTATCAACAGGAGACACATAAGAAACTCAGGTTTATAATCTCAGTCAGTTTTTATTTCTGTATTATGGGCAATATATGTGTGAAAATCCTCTAGGATCCTACATCTGCTCTAATCTTTATGGTATTGCCTTGTCAAAGAGACAGTGGCAGCTCTGTGCTGTCTAGAATACATCCCAAGTGACTAAAAGGAGTTTGAAGATGAGAAGCTTTATAAGGTCAGATATTCTTACTGTGTAGGAAAGATACTAGAGCTATTGCCCATCTTGGAAAGAAATGCTATCAGCTGCACTCCAGAGTCCTTTAGGAAATTTTTGCTCAGGGGAATGCCCCCACAATGCTGCCTTTCGTTTGCCACTCCATCTGGTTAGTTATCACGTAGCTCCTAAAGCACCCTACCTCTTCAAAAAGAGAAGTGAGCTCTGCCAGGAATAGATGGGAGAGAGAATGACTTTGTGTACAATTGGATCAATCTGATCTGACTTTCTCCGTCTTTGACAGTTATTTAGGATCATGCATTTTGGAGAAAATAGTTATAGGACTGTTTATATAACCTATAGTTACAGGATTAGAGACAGGCATAAATGCAACGTAGGGAACTTCAAACAAAGTGGATTGTGGATCAAAGAGAATGACAGATCACAGGAGCAGCACAGCCATTCTGGTCCCAGCTCAGGTGGGCCAAGAGTAGGCTTCAACAGTGCTTTGCAACCTCTTTCCTAGCTCCTCTTCAGCTATCCCAGGCTGGGATATGATGGTTTTGGAAAGGTGATCTGTCAGTATGGCAGGTCCTGTATCAGGGCAGTGGTGTGATTGTGCAAGTCAGCCATTCAGAGCAGCTATACATAGTCATGGTGCCTTTGACCAGTGTGTTGCACCCCCAGTCTCTACACAGGCCACTTCAGTTTTTGAAATGTGCTCCTGCACAGTGCTTGAGGAATGCCCTGGATCGACTGCCTGGAATGGGATGTTCCTGTAAGGGATCCAAGAGGAACCTCCTGTTTCTGGGCCATATTCACTATATCCCATTAAAGCTTCTGTCTCTTTGGAGCATCACACATTCCTACAATGTCCTTAAACAGTATCAAGGTTGCTGTTTCTAACCCTGAAAGGCACACAAGTAACAGGACGGCTGCTTGGCACCCCTCAGAGCAATATTTTCACAGCATGGCATGCAGTGAGCTCCTCTTGTTTCAAGAGTGTGTGAGGTATGTTGGTGTGAGAGGCCCCAGTGCTTGCTATGACTGCCAAGAGGAGAGTTGATAATTTATTAATAACAGTAAGGAAGTTACTTTAGTCTTTACTGAAGTCTTTAAAGGGCATCATTCTCCTCCTAGTGGCCTCGCAACCATTTGCTCTTCCTGGGCTAAGGAACATCCCTGATTGCCCTTGAACCCCTGATATCTCCTTCCTTTCCTGCAAGGAGAAGCCTGCAAGGCCCTGAGCTGCCCAGTGGGGCCAGAACATGCTCCCACAAGTGTGGGCCCCCAGTCAGGTGGCTGCCCTGCAGCTCCTTGTGCTTGCCATGCCACCCACTGCTCCCGGCCGGCAGAGCTTCTCCGTGTGAGCAGCCAGCCTTGTGCCATCACCACTCTGGTGGCACAGATTCCTCCCGTCACAGCAGCTCCAGCCTGGCTTTCCCACCATTTAGCTCTACCTCACACCAGTCTCCACACCACTGTGCCTTGCTGCCCATGCACTGCAACACCTCCTGACCTTCCAGCCCTTCCCAGCCTCGTTAGTCCAACACCTGCCACATGCATGTCAGTCCTTGGTAGCACAATGAGCTTTCCTGAGGAACAAACAAAACATTTGCTGCTCAGGCAAAGAGACAGTGCGATGGGCTCATCTCCAAAACAACCTGTCTGGAGCGCCCTCAGCCAGGCTGAGAGAAGATGGATGGGACAGAGGTGAGGCAGGAGAGGCAGAAGACTCCTGAAGGGCAGAAGGATGAGTTGGGTGTGCTGGCAGGGGCAGAAAGAATAAAGGGGGCTGATGCAGAGGCAGTGAAATAGAAAGGGACTGAGGGAGAAGGAGGTGTCCTTTGAGGCCATGTGTGGGGTTGCTGCAGGCAAGCTGCGCCTGGCTGCCCTGATCTATCTGACTGCAGTGAAGGTGGGGACCACAAGCCAAGCTGCCAGTGAGGTCCCTTTGTGGGCTGGGCTGGGCTGATGGTGGGTGTTCTTTTTGGTAACCCATATGGCTTTGTGACTGTGAACATGTGCTGCTGCTTTCCGGGATGACAAGAGATTCCCCAGCTGGAGCAATGTCCCCCACTTTTGGCATACAGACACCAGCACCAACTTTCTTCCCTGCCCAAGGTGTTGCTCACTTGGAGCCACCATTCTTCTCTCCACAGCCATGAAGGTGTTTCTGTGGGCTTCTGACATCTGAAATGTCCCAGGGTGGGGTGGCAACTGGGATTTTGTTCTGGAAAGCACAGCCTGATGTTATTTCATGCAGCAGTGTGGAAGTATTCATGCATGTACCACTCAAATTTAGGTGAAATGTCCATACAAGATGTAGTTGGCTGTTTAGAGATGTTAGAGGTGTCCAGTACTTGCCCTGTGGGAGGTCAAAGGTGGTGTGACTGGCTTCTTCCAGACTTTGATTTGCATATTACCTACATCCCAGAAAGGTCTGGTCTGAGATCTCTAGATCGTGGGGAAGTGGATAAAGCACTCTTAGCTATAGTAGATGACTGGCATAGAGACATGAGATGAGAGGACAACAGTCTGACTGACACAGGGAGCTGGGGGTCTTTGGTGTTGAGCCAGGACCCTTGCTCCTCAGGGGAGTAAGCCTAACAAACATTTTGCTCCTGCAGACCTGGCTGCAGCCCTGAACTCCAGAGCAAGGTGAAGTATTTGTTGTCTGGTTTTAGATTATATTCCTTGAGGAGTCATCTTTCAAAACTGAAAGAAGTAGAGCTGGCAAATAAAGGAGAAAGGTTGAGGTAGACTTTCCAAGGACCTGTCCTGCTCTCCTGAGAGTGTTGCTGAGGCAAATGCCATTGCTTTCATAAAGCTGCGCAGGAAAACTGCTCCTCCTTGAAAATCAATTCCTGGACCTTGATGGCACACCATTAGCAATATGGGAGACCAGGGAATAGAGACATCATTGCTGTGTTTTCGTTTTCGGACCAACTAATGAATAATGTCACTACAGTTGTTGTGCTGCTGCTGTTTCCTCTAATAGCCTACTGATTTAAAAATGTTAGTGGCCTTCTCCCTAAAATAGTGTTTACTGCAACTAAAGTTAGTTTCTGTTCAGGATGTATAGGCTATGTTTTGACCATGATACAGGAATTAATTGTGGTTGCCTTCAAATACATTCTTAAAAGGCTTGTTCAAACTTTTGCTTTTACAGATGAATTGCATCTTCTCAGAGTAATACAGGAAAGGGTACAGTTAAAGCAATGTGTTTTGGAAGTTAATGGCTTAAAAATGAAGGATCACAATTCCTTCAAAGTATTTTACAATTTTCACTGTATTTATGAAGCATCTATACAGTGCAAAAGAAGCAAAAGAGGTATTCCTATGCCTTGATTGTAGGCCAAGGACACACCAATTTATTTCCCTACTTTGTTTAACTTTCTGCTTGCAACAATTAGTCTGGTAATGTAAGGTTTCTCCATCAGCTTGCAAAGTATGTTAGTAATGTATTTCAGTTACTGTATATGCACTCAAAATATGTTTATAAATTATCTTTGCACCAAGGTGTCAAACTTCCTCCAATTATGTACTGTAAATCCAAAATCCCAGTAGTGCTGGGATTCATCTCTGTAGAAATGTCTTTGCTGGAGAATTCTACTGAGGCACAGCATAAAATTCAACACACAAAGTTCAAAACAATTTAAAATTCAGTTCTGTACCTTCACAATTTTATGCTGGCTGAATTGATTTTTGGTGATGGAAAAAATTAAATTTGTTTAATTATGCTTTGGGAACCATCTCTGCTTTTTGGAGTAAGGCAAATGGCTCAACATGGCCCTTTGTGCTGTTTGGTTTCTGTTTTTCCCTAGGACCTTCACTTACCAGTACTCTGAAGTGGATATTTAGTAGCGTTTTCATTGTCTGTGTCAGCTGGCAGACTCTTGCTCCAGTATTTTCCCGGCCTAACATTTCTTCCTGCAAAGGTACAGCTGGCTATAGACTCTGTGGGCAGTGAGATGAGCAGCACTTTCATTTTGCTGTGCTAGGCTGTCTGTCCTGCAGGTCTGCCTGGCACAGGGTCTCTGTAGGAGGCGCCAGCCAATTCTCCAACACAAATGCCCTCTGCCAGGGCTGGGACACTTGGGTGATGGGGATCGGAGGGCCAGGGGGCTGTTAGGACAGAGGTGACCAGTGAATGAGGTGAATAATTGTTGGCCCAAATAGTTGTGTTGAAGACGGTCACTGTTATTACAGCTTCCTCCATGGGGAAGTTTTGTATGTGACAGGAGAACTGGTGCCTCCATATGTACGAGCAATAACTCCCAGTGGGTTCAAAACTTCTATACGGACAACTCTGTTTTGTTGAAGGTATGGGGGTAAATGAACCCACTCCTGTTACCAAAAGACTAGCCACAGTTTTATAGGGACTCGAAAACTAAAGGTGCAATAACCATAGCAACAAATTTGTCTTGATGTAGGGAACGCTGCAATGACTGCAATAGTAGGATAAGAACTGTAGAGAAATATTTTATGTTGGCTCTACAGGCAGTTAAATAATTGCTGTACTTCACAAAGTGCAAAGGCAAGTAGCAAACCACATAAATATTTCTTAGTCTTATATTTCTATTTCAGTTCAAGTGTAATATGCTATGTAATTTTTCGACAAAAATGGTTGGGTCGATCACTGCTTATTGCAAATGAATGAAAAAATCTCGGCCCTGTTGTGTCTGTCACTTAGCTGTGAATGGTTAAATTATACGGACAAGACCACTTAGTATAACCCTCACAAGCTAAAGGCCTTTTGCAGACAGAATTTCTATGTTAAAAATTATGATTATAGCTCCTTTAGTTGGAAACACTGGAATTACAGGTCCAAATTATTCAAAATTTACTTTAAAAATGTAGCCATTGACCACAAGAGGAGCGGATTTTTGAATGACAAGTCTAATGGAGTGAAAAAAATTAATAAATCTCTTTTTTCTAAGAGATTTTTAGGTAGGACTAGTCTGCAGCAGATGCTATCAAATAGCACAGTATAGTTGTTGGAGAGATCCTGGAAGCCTGTTAAAGGTGGTTCCCATACATGAATTTGGCACTTTCTCACTGGATTAATGCTGTCTCTCTAAGAGTCATCATTTCTGCTCTTCCTCTCCCTGTCACATCCTCCCCCAGCCACATCCTGCCCCTTGGCACTTCCCTGCTCAGGGCACTGTGTGCCCTGGCTGCCCACCAGGTCCTTCTTTGGCTTCCCCTTGCCTCTACCTTTACCTGGCTGGCTGGAAGCCATTTTGCATTGCTTGGTCAGAAGAATACACTTTGCGTTTGCATGGGTACCAATGTTTTGAAATTAGTTTCTCCTAAATAAAATGCCTACAGTGTGATACTGTACCAGTTGTGTGCATGGTGATGTCATGTGGGCACCTGCCTGATGCTCAGGATCCTGCTCAAGAATGACCGCAGAGTTGAGATGGCACCGTTTGGTGAGCACTGTCATGGGAAACCCATGGATTTGTTACAGGCATGGAAGAGACAGAGAAGGAGATTTAGAAAAAGGTTCAGAAAGGGCAGGAATGCCTGGCCAGAGGTTGGCTTTTATTGTGGCCATGTTGAGTTTTGTGATGAGAAGGGCATGTGCCTCTGTGTGTTTTGTCCACACATGTATGATATCTCAAGAGTGCTGTTTCTTCTGTGAGCTCTTCCCTTGGCCATCCTTTCTCTAATCACTCAAATCTCCTGTTTTCCCAAAGTCTGGAAATACTGGTGAATCTCTCTAGTGAGCACGTGCAAGACAGAAAAAAAAAAAAAAGAGACGTTCACAGTCCTGCAAAAACCAAACCAAAATGAATGCTTTAAGAAATAGACCCTCAATGCACATGTTTTCACTCAGGACTCTAGGGGAATGTTCAAGCTAAAACCCTCTGAAGAATAGAAGGTTGCATGAAAGAAGGATCTATATAGCTGATTTCTAAATCTTCAGTAAGATGGATCACACCTTATGAAAGGTTTATTTTGCTTTATTGACTAGAAAGGGATCCAAAAACATTCTTTGCAACCCTTAAATCAATCATGGTATACAAGATTTCCTATTCTTCATTCAAAGGAGTGTGAAATGGGTGTAGATGGTCCATTGACACTTGCATCTCTTGTCTGAAATACAGAAGAATAGGCCAACTTTGGTTTAGAAAATCAAGTTCTTTTGTCATATTTTCGCCAAATGAATTGCTAAGACACTTAATGATTTAGGACCTGACAGTAATAAAACCAGATTAAATACTCCAGACTTCAACAGAACTTTCTTCTAAAAATGGAAAAGGGTCTATCATTGATTATACAAAAATATTTTTAATAAGGATAGAACATTATCAGTATGTAGTTGAAATGCATTTGAAATCCAAAACAAGTTGGATACCAACACCAGTAGGAAATTATACATTTTAATGCCTTAATTGTAACACATTGCCCACTAGTTATATATCTCAAACTGACCAGTACTTTACAAGTCTTGAGACATCTAGAAGTGTCTGGTTGAAGTGTTTGAGATTTGAAAGTTGCAAGCAATGGTATGAAAAGACATTGTTCACTGTTAGTGCCATGGTAGATAAAAAATCTTTCCTGTGCTTGCATTTAGGACAGATTTTTTTATGCTGTGTATCTTTTGGTAAAATTCGCTAACTTATAAAAAGCTGTTTTTCCCACAACAGCTTATGATCAATATTGATAATTATAATGATCAATATTAACACTGTTACTGTTGCTGTCTTATTTTAATCTTTAATTATAAAGATAACAGCAACTTGAATCTGCTATAATGAGGAATGGAAAGAAAGCATTTTTGGTATGAAAATGTAGGGAAAGAATTAAAGGGAATGCTCCATATGCTCTTTTCAATAGAGAACATAGTGGCATCCTGAAGCACACTGGTGTTATGCAGGGCAGATGATGCCTGTGCATATTCAGTGTGGAGCTGTAACAATCTCATTTACCATGCATAAGAGATTTTTTTAAACCTTTCTAGAGTCTGTAACATACAACCCCATAGAGATGGGAGGAGATAGGTTTTACTGTGAAAATAAGATTTTGGCTTTTAACTTGGTTTGTGGTTTTATACAGAAGTCTGATTTGGTACTAATATCTTCTGTCATAGTACTAAAAAATAGATTTGTATCTCCATAGTCTGACATATGACAACATCTAAACCAGCTTTTATGATTTAATGAACTTTCTCTCATATTCCAGTCGAATTTGATGCTTATACTGTATCAATTCTAAGCTAGTTGTAGTCTGCCGTAACTCAGCTGTGTTTGCTTACTTTGTAGCTTCTTTGTAAGATAAATGCCATAACTTTTATTGCTTCTAATAAAATTCCTTAATTTTCTCTAAAATTCCTTAAATTCCACTTTCTAGGGTTCTAGGTGACTAGCTGTTTTCATGTGGGCTGAGGAAAGAGGATGCTCCGGAGATACTGAGGAAATCTTGGATCCTCAGTAATTCTGGGGTCCTGAAGCAGGTGAAAGGAGACCTAAGGCTGACTCAGACACCTACCGTGGTGCAACATGACCAGGAGGAGAAAGGACCATGGAACCAACTCTTCCCTGTGCACTGGTTAACAGGATGGTAACTGTTGTGGTGTGGCTTGTAGGACTGATGGGGGAAAGCATGAAGAGGAACAGGTGAATAGTCCTTGTCACTTCCTTTGAGCATCCATCAGCATTTCAGATGTTGATGTTCTGCTTGTCTCCCATCTGCCACTGTACTGTGTTGGAAGTTGGGGTAGGATGCTGGGAAGATGCTTGCAAGTTACTTCATGATTACAGCCTTCCAGTCAAAGGGAGCATGGATATCAAATATTTAGCCATGAGGCAGTGGGACAATCTACTTTAGAACTGTCTTAGCCTTAAGTCTTTAGCTGAAAAAGTCCTGAACTGCCTGCTTGACAAAAGCCAGTTGGGAGTTTGCTGGACGAAGGAGATGACAGAAGCAAAACTAGTTTGTTTTTTCCACTTCCCACCTTCTTAGGTTTTTTTTTTTCCATTCCAAGAATTTGACTCTCAGAATCCTGCCTCTCCCCCATTGTTCTCCAGTCTCATTTTTCTTTAGTCCCTTGGTATTGGCCATGAACAGAGGGATTCCCCAGATGCCCCCCAAGAGTGTCTGTTGTTTGTTGCATGACTTTATTTTGGCTGATCTTTGTGGCAGCCACAGGACACCCTGCTGCTCTTGGCCATGCCTTCAGGGCACTCGCCACTGACTTGTAAAGTTCATAGACCTCTGTAGGGAGGTCTCCATTTTCACTGAAGTAGTACAGCAAGTGGAGTCTTAATCAGCCAAGCAAAACTTGCATGAAAGATGTTTGCCTTAGAGTCCAAGTAGGCCTATTACTCGCAGATGCAGCTGGGAATGCAGAAGGCACTATTTGAGAAAGACAACCTCTGAGAAGGTATACAGCTAACTGACAGTGCCATGCTGATACTGAGTTGGGTTAAACCGGTGCTGTGATGGTTGGGCCAGGTAGCTGGAAAGCAAGTGAAGAGAAAGTCAACTGTGGTGAACACTGAAAGAAAGGAGTATGTAGTAGCCTTCAAAATGAGAGCTTCTACTCTGTATTACAACACTGAAATCATAAATATCTTATACTACCTTCATGCCCCAGTTCCAATACTGCTAGCATGTATGAGAACACTCCTTTCACCCTTGAATCAACATCAATATTTCTTGAATGATTTAGGGAGGTGATCAGTGCTCCAGCAGTTGTGGGAACTTCTACATGCTGTGACATGACTGTGCAATGGCATTTATTTTTAAAAGGCATTTCTCATGAATTTTACAGCAAAGCAGCATTTTGCATCTATCTGTCCCATTCAGACACTTTGCAGTAATTCCCATGCTACCTAAGTGATTTAGGCATAATTTTTCAAGCTACTGGATTTGTCCAAAGGGAAAACATTTAAAAAGGCCCTTTCGTGGATGCAGTTTTACAACTGAACTAACAATCTGTGACTGCTCTTGCTACCCTAAGTGGGAGATCCTCGGCTAAAAGGGTTGGAGAGGGTGAAGTTGCCCCTTGTGATGGCACATTGTTTTGAAACAGGGTACAGTTTCAGCATTTCCCTAAACTTAAATGTACAGATGAGAAGAACAAACTTACTTTCTTTGGCTTTGTTTATCCCATCATTCACAGTCAAAGCATGATAAGATATCTTTGGCATTGTGTTTATAGACATAATACTAATGTGCACAACTATTTTCTGTTGTTTTTCTCTTCTGGGACTTCAAGTAGAATTTCATTTTATAGTAATCAGCATGCTATTGTAATAGCTTGATAGTTTTCTGCCTCGGTCTATATCCCAAGGGTTCTTGCCTGATCAAAATTCTACATGATACAGGCATTCTGTTATCCGTGTACTATTCATAACATATGATGGAGTTCCTGTTTAATTAGATGCATTAGTTATGTCACATAATAAACTAACTATTCTCTTTTTTCCCTCTAAGAGCAGCTTTTACTTTTATCTTGTGCATGAAAAATCCTATGTTAGATATTATGGCTATGTGATGAAAGCAGACTGTGATCATGTGGACTTTGTTGTATTTTATGTGTGAAATAGGTTAAAATTCCTTTAATACATCAATATTTTACACTTCAGAATTTAAAATTCTGGAACTGTAGCTGAATGGCAAAATAGGGCAGCCAAAACATCCTGTTTGCAAAAGTTTATTTTTGGATTAACAGAGGCAAAACTACTTGATGGTTGTCTACATTTCTTTAAGATGGAGGTTTATATGATTGTATTTTTTTAACTTTCTTATAAAAGTTATTCTTGTAAACGTATTTGTATACTTTTCATTATTCCTCAAACTGTTTATTTTCCGTTCTTTTCTTGAAAGAAAAACTGACTAGAGCCACAGATAAAACAGAAGAGGAGAGACAAGTTATATATTAGAATTACAAAAACCTTTACTTGAAGAGGAAAGCGTTTATATTTTATAAGCCATAATTAAATTTCTTGTGATTCATTTTTTGCCTGAGGCTTTTTAACCAAACTGGTGTGAAGTCTGATTGAATGCCTTCAGTCTTTCTCCTTATAGGATAAAATAGCATCTCTAACAAATGTGTCACAGGTCATCTGAAGCCATCCTCCTGTACACTGCAGAGCATCTTCTGTGTTAGACTGGGACAGGTTTCACTGCATTATCTCAAACCCATGCTAAAGTCTTACTATAAGGGCAAAATCCAATTATAAATATGTCCTATTTACAGAGGCTGGGACCAGTTTGTCACTATGTGGGTGTAACCAAAAGGGTGTATTCTACACTCTCTGTGTCATTTCTGATGAACTGTTAATAATGGATCGTTTGCAGCAGCTGCCCAGGGCACACCTGACCCCGCAGGCTACAAGTTGGGTATTAAAGAACCCCGAGAGGCATGGGAATGTTTCTGCCTTCACACCAGTGACTCAGCTGGGATAACTCCACTCTGGGGAGGCATCAGCACCTTCACACCCAGCCTGAGGGGTCAGGTCTGCTAATGGGCTATTAAGGACTGGCACAACAGGCAGCTGCAATGACCTAGACTGTCAAAGGTGCCAAAAATATCCCATGACTCACAGAGTTAAATCACCCATTGTGAAACTCCCCACCGTGGGTGGAAGTATTGGGCATTCTCACCTGAACCTGAGCATATATAATCTTCAGGTTTTGGGACTTCTGGTACCACTCATTGAATTCAGAGGAGGACCAGAACTTAAACAGGACTGTGACTGCCACTCTTGACAAGACTGAGACCATCATCCTCACCAATAGGTTTCCTTTCCTTTTACTTTGCATTCAGGGGGGCCATGTGATGTTCAGGGCAGGGGCTAATGAATACCATTCTGTTCTTGCCCCAGGGTGTTTTCTCTGTATCATTGTATTTATTGTAATCTTTTTAGTAGTTGTAACTCTGACTTATAATATCTCTTGAGATTCTCTTACTGTTTTACTTTTAAACCAGCACAAATAAAGGCCATACTTTAATAGGTTATTAGGTTTGGAAGGAAGAATTAATTTTCTTTCTTTTTTATTCTCTGCCCCCCCTCCCCTGGAATTCCTGCTAATCTAATTCCAAGCATTTCAATACAATGAGCATTAAGAGAAGTTCTTGGCTCCAAACTGGTTAGTCAGGAGCAGTAATTAAGGTATATACAAAAGAGCAATAAATAAAAGTCCAAAATAGCCCTCTAGGTGAAGTGCATTTTCCTACTAATTTAGTATTTTCCTGCTAATGAAGAACTAAGGGTTTTCTGCACATCTCATTTTTCAGTCTATATGTCTGACTACTCATGGCAACCCCAAGAACTAACAAGCAATGAAAACTGGAAATGCCTGTGTTGTTTCCAGTCATACCTTAATTTAGAGATTGTATGGTTGTTTATAAACCCTGTTGTAAGGATCTTCACAAAGGTGCATAGAGTTAAACAACCAAAGTTGCTTCCTATGTCCCAAAGTGTTTTTCCTCCTTAGACTGTCACAGTTGTCTGGAAGACTGAAATGCTGGGCTATAATAAACTCCTTAAATTTTGTGAACCCGTGGCTGTTGGCTTTGTGCAGTGGTGACTGCAGAAGCAGATCTTGCATGCATTACCAATGGGTGCAAATTATTTGCCAGACACTGGAATGGACAGAGAAATCAGCATGAAGGTTAGGAACTAGAGAGAATATCTTGTATATTCAGCCTGAAAGGCAGCCTGTGTGTTTGCAAGGTGAGTCTGCCCCCCTTCGGGTACCATTCTTAACTTCTTAAAAAGGGGGTTTGTGCATCTTCTGATAGCCATCGTGGTTTATAAACTCTCTGTTATATGGATGGCGTTCTACTACTATGGCCAAGGCATATTAACCTGGCACTGTGCATTTTGCCTGAGTTACAGGCTATTGGGATGATAAGTCACCTGGTTTTTCTTGTCCTATGTTTCTTCTTTCTCTCACATAAAAAAATGCATGCATTGTCCATGGTATGCCTACTTGTCTGACATGCAACATGAAATAACACTGCATTTTTATTATGAGTAGTTTATGTTTTGCAGTACATGCACATAATGAGCTGGGCTTTTACTCCAGCTTTCCAAAGTAGAGGCTTCTCCAGCTGAGCCTATAATTGATGTAGTACAGTAGGTTGTGCACCCTTGGCAATATATTACAGAATTTCAGTGTTGCAAAGACATTAGTACCTGGTGAAACACGGGTTATTTAGGCTTGAGTTCACCTAAATTCCTTTCCTGAGGACACATCAAAGGAACTAATTGAATGATTCACCGGTAGGCAACTATTAATAAATATTAATAGAAAAATACATCAGTAATGAGAAGAACAAACAAAAGACTGTTTTTAGGAATATACATTTCTAAGTGAGAGAATATTTTTTAACAGACTGCCACCTTCAAATTTATCTGATTACAAAGGGAATGACAGTATACATTAAAGTTAGATTAAATGACCAGTCTCAGTGTTAATTCACAGTAATATATTTGTAGTAATGTAGCTGGTATATGCATTTACATAACCTAGAAATATGTGCTAGGAAACTTTCTTGGTTTGCTTTAATTACAAAATGTATTAGATTAAAAAGGGAAAAGACTCTGTTCTGCCTGAAACTGTAGGTCTCCTCTCCAAAGGGACATGTCAAAATTCAGGGTCTCACAGGCAGTTACTGGATCCCATCTCTTGCTACAGAGGTCTTTGATTGCCTGCAATAGACTTCTACCTGTTTCTCATGGCCCTGCTTTGCCTGAACTTGTTGTGCGTAGGCTGCCAGCTGCTATATTAAATTAGAACTGATGATGTACAGAACCCCTAACTTTGGGCCTCAGAGGGATATAGCAATTTTCTTGTTTGTTATGTGGACTTTCTGGCCCAGTTATTGCAAGAAAGAATGTATCTTCCTGCTTTTAAACATATCTTGCCAGATTCTAACCAAGAGGGAAAAGTTTCTTAAAATGCTTTTGCCTGCACATGATTATGTCTATTTTTTTTCCTTACCATTTAATTTTCTTTCTATAACCCTGAACCTGACCCCTTGACACAGCTGAATGAGCTAGGAATATCCTTTTTACTTTGTGAAATCAATGCATCCCAGCAATTTCTTTAAGTATCTCCTAGAAGAAAGCCAAGACATCAGCAAACTCCCTTCTGTTCTTTTTGTAACATTGTTTTGTTTTTCAGCTCTGGCTGCTATTCCAGTTTTGAGAGGTTCCTGCAACAGCCACAGCTGAACTGCCTCCAGAGTTTGAGGCATTTTCCTCTGGATCATCCTAGTTCCCTCTCCTTGAGCACATCCTTAGTTCTCCCAAAATCACTCTTGAGCAGTTGCTTCCAGGAAGGTCAGAAAGAGAAAATACCTTGTACTCTTCGGTGTCTGTTTAGTACAAAATTGAAAGGCATTGAGAGAAACTAGTTGGTGGTATGTTCAGCATGAAAGGGAGTCCAGCGTTTGGTTCTTCCCACATAAGCAAGTGGCAGACATGTGGCCACATTAGAACTTTTAAGGAGTCCAAATCGCAACTGAACAAAAGTCACATAAGAACCAAAGACAGCCATTAACCACATTCATCCCCCCTGGGTCAGAAAAGTCATTGCACATGAACTAGTTAAACTGTTTCTGTTTTTTTTTTTCCTTCACAGAATATTCTGAGTTGGATGGGACCCACAAGGATCATTGGGTCCAACTCTGAAGTGAATGGCCCATACAGGGATCAAACCCACAAACTTGATGTTATTGGTACCATGCTGTAAACAACTGAGCTAATCTCAGGGTAATTTGCAGTAAGGAAACAACAATATTGTGTTACCTGTATAATGGGAATTTTGACAGAGAGTAAAAGCATTTGGGGGAAAAATTAAGTAAGATAAATGAGAAGACCAAGGCAGAAGGATCAGCTACTTTAGTCTATTTTCACAATACGTCTTATAATCTGCACAGATCATTACCTGGAACTCATACACTGTGGATCTGCATGAACTTCTGTTCTGCTTTAACACAGGAGAGTAGAAGTGATATGTGTGTAAACTTAACATGACACATGAATCTACTATCTAATTGAGCTGCGTTTGTTGGTACACAAAGTAATCAGAAGCCTTTAGGTAGAAAGAGAGAATTGGAGATTGTCTGGTCCAACTCATCTGATCAGGCAGGGTCACCTAGAGGAGGTTGCCAGGACTGTGTCCAGTCACGTTTTGAATCTCTTCAAGAATGACAACTCCACAACCTCTCTCCCTAACCTGTTTGATCATGCTCATATAAAAAGTGTTTTCTTGTGTTCAGAACATCCCTCAGATTGCAGGTCATGATGTCATGTCACGGGTTTCCTGGTATTTTGTGTGTGTTTTGCTGCAGTGCATTTGTTTTGTATGCAGTTGTATAGATGTTGCAAATATAAACACTTCTGACTGAGCTATATTTAGCTTTTGCATGTGTGCTTCCGCAATAAGGCATCAGGTAACTGCTCTGCTGGCAGATGGCTGGAGAAAAGGCTCTCTGAGTTTTTATGCCTGGTAGATAACTTACTACCTCATTTCCAAACTTCTCTTTTATCATTCATTTGCCTGGAGAAATACATAGATATGTATGATCTTGTCAGTACTAAGTTTCTTTCCCCCCAAATTTTTTCAAGTTAGTAAATAATACTTGGCTTTGGTTTCCCTCCCTGTTGAAAACAGGGTACAGAGAAGTGACAACTGCATCAGAATTAAGTAGTGATAAAAATGCTTATCCTGTATGTTTAGTTTCCTCTGTTGGCTTGAGAAATTCAGCTGTGATGTGCTGGTTTTGTTTCTGACACTGCCAGCTCAGTAAAGGTGTCTGGGTAGCTCCATTCTTCTGAAAGGCCAGGTCAGATTCAAGCAGGAAAGTCTCTCAGAAGTAAGCTAATGATTATTTATTCCAGTGACTGGGTCTCAGTTTCTCAGCTACTTTTCTGGACTCCCACATCAGCATCATCAGTCTTGGAACGACAACTTGCTTTTCTCTTGAGTCATTCTATACTGGCAAAATTTAGAACAATCAGCTATATTTTATTTTAGACATAAAAATTGTCCTTCAAGCCAGAAGTGTGGCACAAATTTACCACCTGAAAAGAGAGTGTTGAGAATATGTATTACCTTTGATTTGAAGGTCATGTGGAAGCAAAGTGGGTTTAGTGCCTCATTTATTTCTCAGAAGCTGCAAGCATCCTGTTCTCAACTATTCTGATGCAAATATGAAAACTAACTGCAAGATACTGCAGGGTTTGGAAGGATGGTGCAGGTCTACTGAGGAATATGAGAGATCTGTGCTTGTTTGTGGTGTCATGAAGTGGAAAGTGGGCATAAAGTTCAAAGAGGTTTCCTACATAAGTTAAAGATAACTAGATAGACTGTAAGGCAGCAGTATAGTACAAGTGCCCAGAGTGTTTTACCTTTTTCTTTTGGTATCTAGGTGAGCAAGCAGAACCTTCAGGTCTGACAGGTACCAATACTGGCCACTGTGTGAACTGAATAGTTTTTAAAAATTGTGGAACGAGGTCAGGAACGGTCCAGCGTTCCTAGAGTTCCTAGAGTTTCTTTCAAAGCCTGTGAAATTTGATTCTATTGTCTTTAATCACATACTTCAGTGCAAGATCCCCCAGAAGCAAGTGAGGAGGTGTGCAAGGGGGAAAGGAAGAACACAGTCTTGATCACTGGACTAGGTTGATTCTGGAGCTACAGGTGATAATTCTGTATGTGAAGTCTTGATTTCACCAAAGGAAATGAGTAAGAGCATGAGAGGCATCAGGAAGAGCTGAACCCTCCACTCCAACCAAATCGGCTGAAAAGTTCTCTTCCATGCCAGTCCTGATGGCAAATGGATAATATTTGCTGCACCCTTGGCTGACCACTGGCAAAACTGCAAGTGACATGAAGGAGCATCATTGCATCCAGATCCCAATTGTTTTTGCAGAACAGAATTTAGGAGTGTTTGAAAGAACATGTGGGTTATTGCTCCTTTACCACTGTCCGTCCACCCCATGAGCACTTTCTCTGATAGATCTCCTGGTGCTGCACACTGTCTGTGGAGAAGCATCACCAAGGCCTTCCTTCTCAACACGGCACAGAGACTTCCCACATTTAGAGGGGCTCATGGAGTTGCAAAAGTCTCCATCTCCAGGTGCATGTTTTGTGAGATATGTTTACTGAGATCCCCTGTGGATTCTCTGTGCTGGGTGATTTAAATGTCTTATGCTTAAAATTTGAAGCTGGGAGATTTCTGCTTCTGGTAATGGTGCTGGTCACAGCTTAAGCCCCGTTTTTCTTTGGGACAAGAGCCAGACCTTGTGCATGCTATCTCCAAATACACAAGTGATAGATTTAAACTTCTGTTTATCATTTGTTTCCTGGATCCCAGCAAACAGTGCAGGAAAATTGTTTCTACTGCCTGACAGCAGAACAGGCAGAAGGGAATGGGCAATTTAGCCAGGAGCTGTAGGCCAAGGAAAGACAAGGAGGGAGACATTCATTTTTCTGATATGTTCTAATAGCAGAAAACCAAAGGTTACCTCGTTTCTGGTGGTGGAAGAGAAATGAAGACTGTTTTAGTGGAAGAAAATAGAATTGTTATGTGTGAAACTATCTGCATTTCAGTAACAAACCATAATTTGTCTGGTATTATTAATATGAAATTTAGCTTAAAGTCTTCTAAGTCATGCATTTAATGGTCTAGAAACTGGAGGTGCATTTCAAACTTCAGGAACCTGGGTTGAGGGTACTCATGCAGAACTGGAAAATGACCACGAATCCTGGTAAGGGAATTAAAATATTAAGTGCTTGTCTGCAAAGTAATTTGGATAATGGATGGATCTGCCTCCGATTACTGTGGCAGCTATCAATCTTCTTAACAAAGCATTTGAGTGTCAGTGCATCTGTTGAAATTGACTGAAAGAAGAAACCTGTGTAAGAATTTGGGACATGGCAAGCATTGGCGTTGCTATATTTATTGATGCTGAAAGGGATTTCTACACACAAAGACCATATTTGATCTTAGTTCTTCTCTACCTAAAGCATTGACAAATATTATTTTATTCCACAGTGCAGGAGTATAATATTACCTTTAATTTAAATAGCACTGACTTGAAGTATTTCAGTTTCTTTTAATCTGAGAAGCTATCATAATCCTACATGAACAGCATGGAATAAATATTTCCTCTCTGATACTGCAGAGATGCTCCCTGTGAGCTGAGTCCTGCACACATTTCCATGATCAATGTGTCAAGCAGCAGAGAAAAGACAAGAACTTGAAAGAAAGTGTGGGGGTGCTTGTTGTGTGCGTGTGCACTTGACCTTCACTTGCCACTCAAACAGCATCTCCTTTTCTTTTCCCTCTTCTTCCTTGTTTTTCATAGGATCTGAAAGGGTGATCTCCAGTAAGGCAATGTTTTGCACTCCAATTGCTGCTATAGTAGTACCACTCTGTATGTACGTACATTGCTGTCACTTTCTCTCCAAGATCTACACTAACACAAATGAGTTACAGAGCAGAGCTCACAGTTGCTGAGCTATTTTAACCCCTTTGCAACTTCTGAAGGGACAAAGGTGATGAGAAAATCAAGGCAACATTTTTTCATAGGTGACGACAGAAGTTTTGAGCCAGCAGAAGGAACTTGGAGGCCTATATACAGGTAGATCAATGCAGGGATCTGCTGAGAGGAGATAAAACCAGCCATGTGGTGGAGTGAAGGGTGATTCTTTCCCACCTAAACTCAGTTGCCTGCAAGAGGACCATAGCTATAACCATATTGTAACCAGAATGACCCTGACTGATTTCTGGCCATATGGCCAAGAGGCAAGCTTAGCCTATGTCTGTATACTGAAAATTGCTGCCTCCAAATTAAGGTGACTGCATCCAAACTATGTGCTTACTTGACAGTGACTGTGGCAAGAGTCCTAAAAATTTCTGGCCACTCACACATTGAAATTGATCCTGCATCCTGTGGGGTCTCTGTGGAATGGATGTTTGGACAGCTGGACACAGGCACTGGGACACAGACATGCCATGGTTGCTGCTAATGCCCTAACAACCCATAGAAGCACCTCATTGCAGAAGCACCACTAATGCCTTCCAGGCCCTGTGCACCTACTGTGATCTCGCTTTCCTCCATTTTCTCAGCAACAGACACCATTAAGAAGCACACAAAGCCATCTGTTGCCAACGCAGCCCTAGCAAACACTGCAACAGAAGCCACAATATCCTTATGCCTTACCCTAAGAAGAGTCAGGAAACAGATCTCTGTTTTCTCTACATTTGTCCATATTCCTAACATGTGCAACCTCAACACCTCCTTATCCTGCTTTCTCCTATTTCTGCTGTGTTTTTTACATTAATGCTGCTCACCACGGTCCCTACTTCCCCATCAGATTCTTCGCTTTTCATTCCCCACCTGCTTCTCGCAATTTCTCCCCAGTACTATTTGCTCTCTTTCTGCATTTTCTCAATACCTCTTTGAACTACACAGCAAAAGCAAATTCACAAAATATTTCCTGTCCCCTCCATGCAAGACAAGATTTGCTTGGGCTACTCTCAGCTTGCCAAATTGCTGTGTGCCTAGATGGCCCCCCAGGATCCTTTGAGCTCTGTGACTCTGCCTTTCCCCCACTGCATCTCCTGATTACTGTTGCAGCCACCTCTGCAGCTTGTCCTGATTCAAAGACTCTGCCACAGCAACCAACAATTCTGTGTGGCCTCTGCACAGAAGTTTCAGCTTAATTGTTCAGGAAAACCCAGTTCTGAGTCTTGTCTTCCCTAGACTATGAGCCTGCCACATCATCCACAGGGTACCACATCTTGCTCCTGGATGATGGACTGTGTGTAGACGTTCCCTCCTTGGTATGCCAGGGCATCAGAAGCTCCACAAAGCCTACATAAAACTTACTCTGACCCGAGTAGCATTGGAGGATGCCTGGAGCTTAGAAGATCCCCAACCCTGACTGGAGAAGATATGCTAAGTAATCTCCTGTCTTTAGGGTAACCCTGAGTGAAGTAGGGGTGCCTGATGAATTCAGTCTGGTTTGGGAGACCCATGCATCTGTCTGAGTTTGTTCCCTGCACTCAGTGGAGACAGCATCTTGGAGGCATAACTGGTCACTCTTTGAAATACTCTTCAGCAGCTGTTTCTCTATCTGCTGTAGTTACCGTAGGAGGCTTTGCAAAGCTGTAGTGCAGCTCCCACCTGTCACAGGACTCCTATCACAGGACTCTCAGGGTACGTCTAGTGTGATTCCCCTTCCTTCATATATTTTTCTCTTCCAAGGTAGTGGTAGAAAGTAGTTACAAATTAATTCAGCAGTTAGACAATA
Source organism: Acropternis orthonyx (assembly GCA_035583155.1). Lineage (NCBI taxonomy): Eukaryota > Metazoa > Chordata > Aves > Passeriformes > Rhinocryptidae > Acropternis > Acropternis orthonyx. The sequence continues at coordinate 32,391,844 of JAWWEU010000040.1, read as the reverse complement.
AGAAAAGACGTTGTTTTGAACCAGGGAAGTTCTTTTAGGTAGAAAATTATTCCATTGATTCAGTGAAGTTAGTTGTTGATATTTTAATCTGCTTGACAAGTATAGTCATTACAAGGACATTCAGTGGAAAATTATATATATTAAAATCACACAGCAAAAGAGAATGTTAATTTAATTATGTTTTCTGCTGCAAGCAATATAAAGTTTTTCACAGGAAAGTGAAAAGCTTGAGGCATTTAGGTTAAAGGATTTTCCACAAAATCCTGAAAAATCAGAGGTCAGCATTTCCTAATATACTCTCAACAAACAAAAGCAAATAGGCAATAACCCAAGTCAACCAAACTTTTTGACAGAAAACTTTCAGCTGCCTCTCGTGGTTGCCAGTACAAGAGGCCCCATTGGTAGGAAAATATAATAATGTTCGTTAAAGCAACTGACACAGATCTTCACTAATGATATTACCTGCAAATCTTGCTTTTTCTCTATCCTTTGACCACTACAGCCACAAAAACATAGCTATTTCACTATTATGGGCAGTGTCCTCTTATTGGTGTTTCATCTTCCCTCATTTCCTCTTTGCCTGCCTCTTTCCTGTTTCTTGTCTCCTCTCCTGTCACTCCTGCATTTCCTTTGTTGTAGCACTGTTAATTCCCTCCCTAAAATGTATTTCACCAGGAAAAACTTCTTACCCCTTAGTAAAATGATCAACATACATATTGTCCTTTGAAGTCACAAATGGGTTCCAGATTTGGGGTCTTTAAAGAGAAACTCTCTTCTTTCAGATCCACTGTTACATGCTGTCCCCACATTCAGTTTATAAGGTAGCTCCCATGCTTGAATATCATATATTCTCATACCTTCAAAATCTATGCATTTTTTATTTGTAAGTCCAATCTTGAATTCTGCAAATGGCACATTACAAGCAGGATAGATTGCATTTGTTTATATAAGTGACATTTGAGTTAGTGTATTAGACACAAGAAAAGAATTAGGACGTTATATTTCTAAATTTGTCTCAGTCCCAAATTGCTAGGCATGTGTCATTCTGGCAAATACTTCACATCTCTAAGTGATTTGATCTCTAAGTAAGTGTTTCATCTCTACGGTGCTCCTTGTCTGCTGCATGGTGTCAGTTTAGAAAATAAACAGCATTTACACAGGGACTGGCTATCAGAACTCATAACTTGGGAAAGCATCTCTTCTGTAAGATCATTTAGACACCTCTCCCGCCTCTGTCTTGATTCAGGGCACAAATGATAAACAATAGATAGCAATTCAAAACTCTTGGTCTATTCCACATATTCTTCTGCAAAATGCAGGCACACAGGAGGGCTGCCCCTTCTGGCATCTGCAATGCACATACAAATTGCTCCAAGTCCTCGTATGCTTGCTTTTTTATTTTACAAACCCAGAAAGGTAAGAAATCTATGCAAGACAAGCAAAGGGAAAATGCTGCATGCATTTTTGAATGGTTGTATATATTTATTAATTTTGTTTGAGGAAATTAATTTCCTCAGTAGTTCTCATAAAAACATCTGGATATGGTCTTTCTATCACAAGGAAATCTGCAATGTTCCTTAGCAAATGTTAGATAGCAAATACATGGGCCAGCTCAGTCTGCCTATCTTTGTACCTTGTGTAATCACCTGTTACACAAATGCTCTCTTTGTATCCATAGATCCCAAAGCACTTAGGAAAAAATTCAGTTTACATTCTAGGAAGTGAAGCAAAATGACATAGACTTCAGCTTAGATTACAACCCATTCTGTTTCTTCTTTTTGCCCTGTGTATCTACTGGTTTCACTGCAATATGCATGACAATTCCTTGGCAATTGTTTTGTCTTTTGGATCCAGAAAGTCTAAAGAGATCTGTATGATCCAACATAATTTTTATCTATGTTTATTCTTACTACATTAGAAATATCCTCATTCTGCAGCTAATCCAAATCCTTTCAGAAAAAAAGCTTTTGTTACTGAGCAAACCTGGTAATGGAAGAGAGCATTTTCCTCTTCGTGCAGAACAATCAGGCAACATTTTTGCATGATGCATTTCATAATCAAACTTCTTGCATATTGATGAACTAAACTATGAACATAAAAAAAAGGTACATAATGATGCTGTGAAGGACTGTATTGCTTAATTAAGTCACAAGCTGACACTAATTTGGCTCTCTGTAATCTTAAAAGAACATCTACAGTACAGTCAAGGAAGTTAAAATTTAGGAAGACTAAGCCAGTCCTTAATGCACATTCTTAATTTATCCAGTTCTTCCATATTATTTCAACACAAATTGTATTAAGGTGGTCAGGCAGGTGAGGATGTGTTAATGTAATGCAGAGTAATTCTATTCAAAGCACATACATCATCACTGTTCAGAGAAGCAAGAAAGAGCAGATCAAATCTTAATGACCCCTCTGAATGTCCATGCAGATGCATCTGTCACTTCTCTAGTTAAAACTAATATTCTCCAAAGCATCGATGGAACTGTGTAAAGCAGTCACTCTAAAGGAGACATTAAAAAATTATTATTCAGCAACTTAATAGTGGCTAAGAATTTCTACTGAGGTTAGTTCATGTCAGGTTTCAAGACATAATTTTGTTAATGGCCATTTCTATTCATACATACATTAAAGTGGCATCTTTAACATCACACTACAGCTATTGAAGGGAGTTCTTTAACCTAATTGCTGTACTGTGCTTTGACAGACTCATCTGGCATGTAGCAGTCTCAGTGATAGCTGAAGCTGAAGAAATAGTGACAGCATAGATATCTGGCTCATCTTGATGCTCTGTAGTTGTACTCTCTTCTTTTCCTGCCATCCTCATAGGAACATTTTGTAAAGAGAAGGTGTAAAGAAGAATAACTTTTTTAGCACTGGAGTTTCTATGACTTTTCTTCTCGTAATACTTTGGGAATTGAAAGCTTATATTGAACTTATAGCCTGGCTTGATTTCAAAAGTCTCTTATTGTACTTTCCCCCCTTCTCTCAATAGTTCAGTACCTCCATGGGAAGATCTTGAATATACAGTTAGTTTCTATGTATTCACCAGACTTGTAATTTTACCTCATCTTCATGGTTACATTGCCATTATCCTTGCAATAGGAATTTCCTACAATGTTCTAAGCTTCACATTTTCCCAATTTCAGTGTTTTGTAGTTCTGCTGGAAATAACTGAAAAATCTGGTTTAAGCGATTCCAAATACTTCTAGATTCTTCAGAAAGTGTAGTAACTTCAGAATAATCTTCCATTAGTAGTCAAGATCTCTGAGTTTTAAACTTGAACAGATGCTACAAATTTGTAAAGCCCTTGAAAACTTGTCTCTGGCTCTCCTTGCTGAGTTTGGCAAAAAAAATTGTTCCTGTAATCTTCTAAAGCCTATTCCCTATCACATTTTCTTGCATAAGAGTCTGACATTATCTTAAATAAAAAACAAACAAACAAACAAACAAACAAATGAAAAAGAGCAGGATATACTTCTTGTATAAGACCAAAAATAATGATTTGCAACATACTATTGGCAGGTTGCATTCCCACAAACGCAGATCTCTCTTACATATTTCTATAAACACAATTTCCGGTACTTCTACATTTTTGTAAACAAATTACAAAAGAGTATTATATGGAAAGTAGCAGCACAATGTATCACAAAAGCAAAATTTTTAAGTTTGTATATATCCATGAGTTTGATGGGAAAATCAAATGTCCCAATACTTAGACTGTCCCAGTATAATACAAATCTAAATCTTTTTTGAAATAGTTGGAATAAAATAATCAGTCAGCAATCAAATGAATGTAATTTATTATAAGGTTCAAGCATCAGAATAATTTAGTATTGGATCATAGAAATGTTGAGTTTGGGCGATGTCAAAAGTTTATATTTTCTAGTAAACAGCCCGTGGTTTGATATGAAACCACAGAAAACTGTAACAAACAGGTTTCAGTACTTTGCTAACAAGAGATTTTTTTCCCAAACTGTACATGTGGACTTGCTATATACTCCTTTCCATACCCTTTAATGCTACACATTGCTAACATAGTGACCTGAACTTCTGCCTTGCAATGTAGTCATGACAAAGCTGAATTCATTGTAGCAAACACCCAAGCTGCAGACACTTTGGATGCAGATGTGAATAGGATGCTTGCATGTATCCTTGACTGCTCTTTCTGATGACACTGTTGAGTAGTATATAACAGATGGCATGATGGACCATGAAAAGCTATGTTTTAAGATTGATTGTTGCCAGCCCTAGAGGATGAGAAGAAACTGAGATGAAGAAGATCTCTCAGTATTTCAGGTAGTCTTTTCCAGGATTTCTCATATGCAAACAATGCCACCAATATCTCGTTCAGAATCATTCACTAGCAATGAACTTCTCTGCATCATTCATACGTGTGAGTTGCCAGTCACATCTCTAGCTAGGAGGGTCTCATTGATGACTAGCTTTAGTTTCAGGGTCCCACTGATGACTGAGACAGCACTGAAGCTTTGGGGTACTTACTGAATTTAGAATTACACTCCACTTGCTATTTTTATTCCTGAACTTGTTCCATGTGCCAAATAACATGTGAATTGCCAGAGAAAATATTTTTATACAATTACCAGGAAAATTCACGCACACCTCTTGCATTGCCAGCTCTTAGTTTTTCAGTTTGTCAGATTTAGCTCTGCTAATTTCAGAGCGCTATCCAAGGCCTCTTTCTGGGAGGTTTAAAGCTGCAACAATTCACAGTTCTGAAAAAAATCTTTAAAGCCAATAACCATTAAGCTAACACAATATAAATTTAAAAGAGTTAATTATTTGTTGTGTTACATTATTTTATTAACGCAAAGTTAATTTGGCTCATGGTTATCTTATTACTTCAGTCCATAAGGCAGCAACTTGACAGTTCTAAATTCCATGACAACCCATTTTAAGCAACTTATCCTTTCCGGTTGTTGATTTCATTATCTTTTTTAGCTACCCTAAAAATTTAGAGTTTTTATACTGAGTGGGCCAGAACAGACTTCCATAAAAAGCTTCTGATTCCTGTTGGTAAGGTATCTACTAGTTCCATAACTCAGAAATGTTAGTTATGCATAAGGTGATAATGAAGTAGCAGAAAGGTAGGCTCTGTTAAAAAGGTGCTACACTAGGTCACACTCTGGCAGGAGCTGCATCCCTACAAGGGCTGAAGACATTGTATTGTTCACGAAGTGGAAATAGCAGTCTACTCATCTTCATAATTTCAAGGAATTAATAAATAAATAACATTAGTACAAATCCACATGAACATTAACCGGAAGTACATTAAAATATAATCTAACTTTCTAATTTAATAGTCAGTTTAATTACTTTACCAGTAATAGGCAAGAGAAATAGGTGTGTTCTGTGGCAGCTGTAGGGTTACACTTGTCCCCCAAAACAACAGACTCCACATCCTGGGGAAGATCAGGTCATCTCTCTTTAGTTGGATCTCCTCTCAAACTTCTGTTGGTGTTGGTGACAGTAGCAGAAACAGAAGAAGGATGCTGGTTTGCTCAAAACAAGGACAAGTATTTCCTAGAACTCACTTGAGACAGTAAGATAGCAATGACCCATATTGCTGAGGGTAAAAGAATTTAGAGAAAAATCAGTATTCTTACAAGTAGGGGCATAGGTGTTACAAACATACCATAAAGGCTCTACTGCGATATTGTAGACAGAGGACAGGAAAGACTCAAATAAGGTAGCAACAGCAAATTTAAACAGAAGAGTATGTATAAGGAACAGTGTAGGTTGTGTGCAAATACAACAGCAATGTCATCTCCAACAAGCCTTCAAATATTGCACCATTTAATTTCATGATATTACAACCCTGGGAATGGCGGTAAAATACATGATCTAAAATCACATTTGTGCTCAAGTTCTTCAGGAGTTCAAAGCTTTAATAAATTTCACATGCTGTAGAAAGTAAGTTCTTCAATATTATGGACTACAATCACCTCTCTTCCTCCCTGTAGAGCTGACAGAAAATTAAAATGATAAAACCTGTTTTCTGTAGTCTAAAAGAGCCATTTCACATGGTTTACTAATCCTGCTATTGGCAAATGAAGCATAAACAATGTAAGAGCAAAACTTACCCAGAAACCATTAAAAATATTTATTCACTGGAAATAAAATTATACACTTTGGCTTATAGCTTGGCTGTAGCTCATGGGAATGCTTTTCCTCTCATGTCATGCTAGCTAGTTTGTTAGTACCTCCTAACCCCTAAAATTTATTGCTTTGTTATCCTTCTTTATCCGAGAAGCATGCAAATTTTCCTCTGGTCATAAAAGGGAACAAGTAAAATGTTATATAGGGCTGCTAAATGTGATGATAAGGGAAGTACAAAGAGAGTCTGCTTAAAACTGCCAGGAGGAGAACTTCTTTGGAGTGAAAATTATAAACTGTACTAGGTTAAAGTATAAAGCAAGAATACTTCAGAAGGTCCTGAAACTGCAGTAATTAATGTCAGTAAGTTCTCCCCATCTAAGTACTTGTCATTATACAATTTAACTTACAGCAACTTGGATACCTACACAAAAATCATTCCTTATTTGATGATTGGATGTAGGGCTGCTAACTACCAGTGTGCATTCACATACATTTAAAGAAACCCCACAATGAAATCAGCAGCCAAGATACTCTGTCCACCATCTAAATACCATTGATCGTTCCCTCTTTTCCTATCTGCTTCTTCTGGTATTCTTCAACACTCAGATCTACCTCATCAGTGAAACTAAGGCTGAGGCACCAGCTCATCTCTTCTGTGCCCATCCCTGCTCGTCACCCTGCTCGAATTCTCCTTTCACACGCTCACTCATTACTCTACAGAGAGCTCCAGGATCCACCTACCTCTCTGACCTGTGTTTCAACTTTCTTCTCTCTGACTTTCAAAGTCTCATCCTGCTCTGCCTTCCTCAATACCACTGTTTATTTTGTTTTCTCTCTGAAGGGGCCTGAGCAGACAAGAGCCTGCACTGTCTGGACTGCTAGCTTGTTGATGGCTCAGACAGGGACAGGAGATGTGATAAGAGAAGACACACTGGAGCAAGTAGAGAATGTGCTCTTTGCTTCTTCTGCATGTTGACCACACTGTAAGCCACAGCTCAGGTTAAAGACAGCAATGCATCTGCAGCCTTCAGGATCTTTAAATTGGCATTATAATGAGAAAAGTATTTTGATTAAAAGATTTTTAGACAACTTTCTTCCAGAGACAGTTTGGTTTATATGGAGAGAACAATGTCCCAGAGGATAATCCTGAAGAAGCTGGAAAATAAATGTGTATGAGCATGATCATAAGATTGGCTGGCATTTGTAGGTCCTCTGGTCTGATGGAAAGACTGGAACCTATTTCTCAGAAGTGCAGTGGTACAATCACTGTGGCAGTAGCACCCTGAACTACCAAGCTTGTGAGAATGAAGCTGCCACAATATTTTCAGTACAGATTATTTGAGAGGTGTTTTCTTTACATAATGGTTACATCAGTATTCTGCATCAGTCATCAATATTCCATATTAGCAGGCTCTTCAAAATGTTCACCATGAGAAAAATTACATACACAGTTTCAAAACCAATTCATTTTAAAATGCTTTAAATGTGTTTCTTAATGATAACTACCAAAATAATTTTTACCATAAACAGAAGCATTATTACCTTTATTCCATTCCATAAGTGGCTTTGTCTTTAGAATTATGAAGCAGTAATGCTCTGCTAGTGTATTTTCAAACCCAGTACGCTTTCAGTTCTTGGCATATTTCTGGGATAAATAAGGCAATTTTGTACCAGACTAGCTTTTACATAAATTCACCGTTTCCTAGAATCAGTTAGTGATAGTGTCCTTGTCAGATGCAGTCAAATCTCTCATAAAAACTGTCGTGCATAGATTGTCTGTATTCCTTTCTACTACCTAAATACTTGAAGAGAACTTTTATTAGTATTATAATATTTTTGTAAGAAAGTTGCATCCCATTATGTCAAGTATTTTCTAAGGAGAAATCACAGGAACAACCCATAAAGTTCATTTCCCTTTGTTGATACTGATCACTCTTGACACCAAACATTATGAAATATTTTCTTTTGCCTTGACTTAGTGTATGTTAACTAGGAGATAATGCAAAAGTCATTATCAATTTGCCCTTGAAAAATCAAAACTTGCACAAAGCATAAGGAAGGTAGGCGTTAACACAGTGATAGAGCAGGTATATTGGGTTTGTGTGACAAAGTTTAGGGGGGTGGGGCAGGTTACAGATTCTGTGAGGAGCTCCCAGAAGCTTCTCCTGTGTCCAACAGAGCCAATGCCAGATGGTCCTGAAAGAGACCTACTGCTGGCCAAGGTCATTCCTCTGTGATAATGTGTTTAAGAAGCAGGGAAAACCCCCTGCAGAACAGCAGCCAGAGACAGCAGTGAGAATATGTGAGAAACAACTCTGCAGACACCAAAGTCAGTGGAGGAGAGCTTGAAGGAGGTGTTTCAGACACCAGAGCTGAGGTTCCCCTGCAGCCCACGGAAGACTTCATGCCAGAGCAGTGAATGCATGATGGAGATAGTGACCCTGTGGGAAGTCTGTGCAGGAGCAGGTTTGCTGGCAAGACTTGTGACCCTGCAGGGGACCCACACTGGGGCAGCCTGTTCTTGAAGGACTTTGCCCTGTGGAAAGGGACCCACACTGGAGCAATTCAGGAACTGCACCCCACAGGCAGGACTCAGGTTGAAGAAATTCATGGAGCACTGTCTCCCATGGAAGTGACCCCATACCGGAGCAGGGGAAGAGTGTGAGGAGTCACACCCCTGTAGGGAAAGGAGCAGCAGAGACATGTGATAAGCTGACCAATGACCCCATTCCCCATCACTATTGTCAGGAAGGAGGTATGGAATTCTGTGGTGAAGTTAAGCCTGAGAAGAGGGAAGGGATGGGAGGAAGGTGTTTTTAATATTCAGTTTTATGTCTCATTATCCTGCTCAGACCTGTTTGGTAATAAATTAAACTGATTTCCCCAAGTTGAGTCTGTGTCGCCTGTGAAGGTAACAGGTGAGTGATCTCTCCCTGTCCTTATCTTGACCCACCAGATTTTCCTTATATTTTTTCTGTCCCTTGTTCAGCTGAGGAGTGAAGTGATAGAGTGGTTTGGTGGACAGCTGACATTTAGCCAGCATCAGCCCACCACAGTAGGTTACAGATGGAATTAAATTCTAGATAGGAGCAATTTAGAAACTGCCTCAAGGCAACAAGAACCTTTTACATCTCTGAAATAAGAGAACTGAGAGATTATGATTATGTACTTAAAGCAAAAACACTGATGCAGTACCTGGGGAAGTCCAAAATGCATATTAACTCTTTTTCAGGTCTGGAAAGTCTGCGGTTATACCATTTCACCAGGTAGATATAACGTGAGGAAGCTCAGTTCTAATTTTTTCTTATTCTTCTAATAACAGCATTGAATGAATCTGTGGATTTATGCCCTGATGATTTTAATCCTTCAGATTTAATGAGAGATTTTCTGGCTGAAGTTCTATTAGTGTCAGATTTTTATTGTGCCTTGGACATGATGAAAGTCTGAGCAACATGATGCCATGAGGAAAAGCAGCTTTCCCCATGTTTTTTGGTACGTTCCTTCCACAAGGTTTTAAACATGGAAAAGCCAACTGTCCCTTCAAATGCCCATTTGCTTCACTGCCTTGAAACCCAGACAAGCTGGGAAGCTGCTATGTAAACATTTCTTCAGGGGCATGGTTGAAATCTCTGAATCCTGAAGGCCCTGATTTCTATTAAGCCAGGTTAGCAAGGACTCAAGGAAGGAGGCAAAGGGAAAAGGGCAACATACTGGTTCTTCTGGTGACATTTAACTGCACAGGCTGCTCTGCAGTACTACCTGAACACCACAGTCAACCTCCGTATGCTGGTTTTGGCTAGGATAGAATTAATTTTCTCCACAGTAGCTTGTGTGTGGCTATGTTTTGGATTTGTGCTGGAAACCAGGTTGATAATATGGAAATGTTTTTGTTAGTGCTGAGCAGTGCTTACACAGAGTCAAGGCCTCTTCTGCTTCTCACGACACCCCAACAGTGACTGGGCTGGGGTGCATAAGAAGCTGGGAGGGGACAGAGCTGGGACAGCTGACCCCAACTGACCCCATACCACGTAGTGTCATACTCAGCATATAAAGCCAGAGGAAGAAGGAAGAAGGGGGTGATGAGTAGAGTGATGGCATTTGTCTTCCCAAGTCGGTGTTATGTGTGATGGGGCCCTGCTTTCCTAGGGATGGCTGAAAACCTGCCTGCCCATGGGAAGTGGTGAATGAATTCCTTGTTTTGCTTAGTTTGCATGCGTGGTTTTTGTTTTACCTACTAAACTGTTTTTATCTCAACCCGTGAGTTTTCTCACTTTTACCTTTCTGATTCTCTCCCCATTCCACCGGGGAGGACTGATCAAGCAGCTGTTGGTGCTCAGTGGCTAAACCATGACATGCCATCACAGAAAGAAACACAGCGTGACAGGGATGGTCAGACACGATTTCCTGTGTATATAGATACCAGAATCTGAATATGCCTTCAGTTTAACAAGCAAAGGAAAACTTGGGGCATAACCTTAAAACTTTTTGTTTCCTGGCCACTTTTAGACGTTTCAAGACTATGAACTGGGGTTTTGTAAACTGAGTCCTGAGGGTTAAACCTGAGTTCCTGCCTCTTACAGATCGTTTCTTAATTCTGTGTTTTACAGAGTAGGAGTTTGCCCTCAGTCTTACTCATTTCTTGGTCTTGTACTGCAGCCTTTTCAGAATTCTGAATTAACACTTGTAATCTGCTTTGGAGGCAGTTTGGGGCAATTCTCCACTTAGTTTTGCTCTGGTAGCCAAAAAGCTAGAGCACTAGAGGTTGTAAACAAGGCAGTTTTTCAGGAAGCTGCTTTGTGTTCCAGGTGTTCTCCTGTCTTCCTTCAGGTGACATTTGCTTCCCGGGGTAGCAGTTGGATGGGGCCTTCCTGGTGACCCCAGGTTCTAGCAGTTACTCACTCAGCACATGGATTTTTTTCCCATGCTTGGTTCCCAGATCTGCGAATTTAAAAGTTGGGGTCTGCAGTATCTAAGTTTTGTGGCTTTCTGGGAAGGGCTATCTAACTCATCCTTACTCACTAAATAGTGTTGGTCAAAGGAAGCAGTGCAAATTCTTTGAACTTGGAGACAAATCACAGGAGAGAGCTGTTCATATCTATGGTTTATGCCCTTTTTAACAAGGCAGCTGAATCCTCTACAAATAAACAGGCCTCCTTTTTTTAGCAGTGCTTTAACCCTTATCCTGCATGAGGAATTAATTTGATTAAAATGCTTGATTTTTTAAAATTTATGTTGCTTTTCTGCAGTTCTAATGACTAGAGCAACTATTCACAAAACCTGGCAGAGAACTGTGGTTTGAATACATGTAGCTACAATTCAAAACTGTCAGTTTTCCAGAAGATCATGCTGAAGGCCCCGTGCTTTTTTGTTTAAAGTTATCTTGCAGAATATAAATCATTATCAGTTTTCCAAGATTAAAATCCCAAGCCTTTGACTTGCACAGAACATTCCTTTTGCCATGGAAGAAGAGGTTGAGACTGCAGCTTAAGTCACTACCACAACAGCAAGGGATGATCAGAAAACAGCTGCATTTGGCAACACACTGGATCATGTTCCAGCTGGGTTTTTGAGTACTTTACAGAAGCCATTCAGTCTTCAATGAATTCAATGTTCACAAAGATATCTGACAACCTTTAAACACTTTTACAGAAACCTATATGGCAGCAGCGAATATGCTAGAAACCCTTGCCATTCTCGGATATCTTTACGGGCAGCTGCCCACCTAGTGAGAACAAATAAAGGTTTCTTGTAACAGCAATTTCAATTTTCTTTACTGAGAGTTCAACTCCAAGCTGAGCTCCAGGTTAGTCACAGGACAAAGATGTTCATTTCATCTAGCAGCCTTCCCAGTGGCCATTTTTCTCTTTGGAAGGGAATTCTACAAGTTTTTCAACATGTTGAGCTCCATGTTACAGATTTCTGTGGGCAGAGGAACCCTCTCTATGTCTGGTCAGTCTGGTCACATAGGAGAGAATTACTGATTCAGCTTGACAAGGACACCTGCTTGGAAAACTGAAAACTATACTGATCAATTTGAAGAACACCAGTACTGTTAGAATTAAGCAAACAAGATCAGACTAGATGCTGACGAAACCAGTATAGAAGAGTCCTGAATTTGCTTAATATTTAGAGTAGAAGGACATTTTTAAACTACTAGATATAAATAAAACTCTCTACTGAATTACTTAGGTTTGTTGAAACAAACAAATTTGTAACAGTCTGGTTAGAGATATATATATAAAAGCATAAATATTGAGTAATTTTGAGAAATTGAGGGGAAAAAAGGCATAAAGACTACTCCTAGATTACTTTTTTCTGATGGAGTACAACATAGCAAAAATTATTATCAATATCATGCTTAACATTGCAAGTAATCTCTAGGTAAAGCTTTGGGCAATGATAATGAGGTTAGCTTCCAGCCCTTTGCTCTGGAAACATTCTTATAAATGTTATTCAGAGGAATAGAGTATGGGTTGGAAAGGAATATTTCTGAGATTATGTGGGCTTGACAAATTCTCAGTATTCTGAAGAAATACCCGTATGTTATTGTCTGGCTGTTAACAATACGTCTTTGTCAACCCTGAAGTTTCCTCTCTTCTGTTAATGGATGACATACCCAGCAGTAAAGAAAGATTTATAATCCTTGCATGGTTTGCACAGTAGAAAACCTGTTAGCAGAGTTTCCTGAGTAACACCATTCATTTATGTAGCATTCAGTTCCTGTAAAGCATGTCAGAGAGATGGGCAAGAAATGTGAAAGAAGCCTTGGTAGCTGTGCTGTATTGTGAAATTTGTGATACATAGCTTTAATTTCCCTCTCTATTTGACCTGAAACATGCTGATGTGTAGTGTGGTGCACAGTTTCCCAGGTCTAATACAATGAAATAGGCACTAAGCTGTGAATAACATATGAAAAATTCACAAAAATCAGGCTTTGGAACAAAGGCAAGTTTAAAGAATCAAATTTACCAGAAACTTGGGACAGACACATTTATTGTCTTCCAGGTTTTGGGGGAGGTTGCAGCTTTTTATGGAAAAGCTCATGACAATTCTGCACTGTAGGCACAGGTGTCCTCCCAGACTCCTGCCACTGCCCTCCAAGTGAAGGAAGGATAGTGATAGATTGGGGTGGATCCACATACCTTCCCACAGGTGAACAACCCCAGAAAGAGGCAAAAAGCCTGGGACAAGCCTTGCACATCATCTTCTTGTATTTTAAACTTTAAGACTGTTCTGGAGTCAAAATATTTAGAAACGTATTTTAATCAAAGAAGTAGGATTTAATCTTTCATTCTTCCTTATTTTTCCTTGTCTCTGTAAAACCACATGCTTTTTATAACTACATTTAACTGCAATCACATATGAGCAGACACAGAGAGTTTTATTAAAATCAAAGTAGGGCTGGCATCTAACACAGTATTTCTTTGTTGTGATCTTATGCATTTTTGTGTGACTGAAGGAAGGAGTTTCTAAATGAAGGATCAAATTCTGGTTCTGGTGAAATTAGGGCATAAACCCACACTCATGACAATGAGAACGGAATTTGCACAAAATCCATTCACTCTACCAAGAGCAGGAAATTTCCTCAGGTAAAACCTGTTTAAAACTGGGATTTGAAGGACCCACTGCCAGAAACTCTCTAGGAAATGTGTAGATTTTGACTGTACTTGCAGAAATGTGTGGTTTAGACCTGTATACTAAGGTCTGGGCAACATTTATTGTCCTACATGAAGTCCTGAAACCTTCAGAAAGGTTGCTTTCAAACTCTGTGCTATTTTTTCCAATCATTGTCTTCCCTGAGATTGATCCTAGCATGACTGAAATGCTAAAGGCCCAGACGGGATATCTCTCTCAGAGCCAAACCAGCACTTCTCACCGACAAGCCACTCTGCCTTGGCTAGAAGCCGGATCGGGGTGTGCAGACTGATGCTGACGGACTTCCATCTATTCTGCATGGTTAGGGCAACAATTTTATCCTCAATTAAACTTCCGAGTGCTGCTTTACCTGGCCGCGAGGGAGCTCTCCCTGCGCACCGTTCCGGCCGGAGCAGCCCGTGCCGCTGCCCCCGCTCCCCCCGGCGCAGCGCTGTCTGGGCGGAGCGGCCCCGGTGCCTTGGCGGGATCAGCCTCCCCGCCCGGGGGGGCGCCTGGGGGTGCGCGGCGGGAGCGGCGGCGGCAGCCGGGGAAGGAGAGAGCCGGCGTCAGGCGCCGGGAAGCCACTGGCACGGGAGCTGCCCCTCGCCTCGCCTCCCGCGGCGGGCGATAAAGGCACTGGCCCGGCGCTCCGCGGCACCGGAGCGGGGACCGGCGGCGGCCGAGCGGGCGGGGGTCGGGCCGGCCCCTCCGCGCAGCTCCCTCCATGCGCCTCGCCGGAGGCGCCGGCTCCCCCCGGGCCGCGCCCTCGCCCGGGAACGGCACCCGGTGGCGGGCGGCGGAGCCCGGCGGCGGCGGCAGCCCCAGCCCCGAGGCGTGGTCGGGGTCGCCGAACGGCAGCTTGGACGGCTGGGACCCCTTCGGCCGGGACGAGGAGCTGGCGAAGCTGGAGATCGCGGTGCTGGCCGTGACCTTCGCGGTGGCGGTGGCGGGGAACGGCAGCGTGCTGCTGGCCCTGCGGCGCACGCCGCGCAAGGCGTCCCGCATGCACCTCTTCATCCGCCACCTCAGCCTGGCCGACCTGGTGGTGGCCTTCTTCCAGGTGCTGCCCCAGCTCTGCTGGGAAGTCACCCACCGCTTCCACGGCCCCGACGGGCTCTGCCGCGTCGTCAAGCACCTGCAGGTCTTCGGCATGTTCGCCTCGGCGTACATGCTCGTGGCCATGACCGCCGACCGCTACATCGCCGTCTGCCACCCGCTGAAGACGCTGCAGCAGCCCACCAAGCGCTCGTACGGGATGATCGCGGCGGCCTGGGCGCTCAGCCTGCTGCTCAGCACCCCGCAGTACTTCATCTTCTCCCTCAGCGAGGTGGAGCGCGGCTCGCAGGTCTACGACTGCTGGGCGCACTTCATCATGCCCTGGGGGCCCCGCGCCTACATCACCTGGATCACCGGCGGCATCTTCGTCGCGCCCGTGCTCATACTCGTCACCTGCTACGGCTTCATCTGCTACCACATCTGGCGCAATGTCCGGGGCAAGACGCGTCCGGGGGAGGCGGCGGCAGCGAGCTGCGGGCGGCGGGCGGACGGCGGTGGCGAGCGACGGGGGATGCTGCTCGCCCCCTGTGTCAGCAGCGTCAAGACCGTCTCCCGCGCCAAGATCCGCACCGTCAAGATGACCTTTGTCATCGTGTCAGTGTACGTCGTCTGCTGGGCTCCCTTCTTCACCATACAGATGTGGTCCGTCTGGGACCAGCGATTCCCCTGGGTCGGTAGGTGATGCCTCCGCTTCCCCGCACGCGCTGGAGTCCCCCGGAGGCGCAGCCGGCTGTCCCGGGCACCGCGCATCGCCGAGCAGGGCGAGGGGGGAGACAGGGCGCGCCGCGGAGAGCGGGACCGGGGCTCGCTGTGCCCGCGGCGCCCGGCCCAAGGGGCCCCTCTCCCGCCGGGCCAGGGCGGCTGAGCGCCCTGGTGCGGGGAGGCGAGACAGCCCCGGGGCCGCCGCCGCCGCCCTCGGGGCCGCCCCGCCGGCTCCGCTCGCACTGCCGGACCTGGCGGCCCCGGCCTGTCCCTGGAGCAGCGGGAGGGGAGCGGCTGCTGGAGGCAGCTGGGCCCCCCGAAAGGAGCAGCAGCCGCTGGGTGCTCATCCAGAGCAAAACCAGCGGATGGAAAATGGCAAATGTTTGCTGCCATGATTTGAACCAGCAACATTTCGTCCGTTTGAAGCTGCCGATAAGAAAACTTTAGAAACGTTTTATGTTATTGTGAAGCGTATACATACGTATGTCAGGAGCAGTTACATGAGCAGGGAACTTACTAAGCCTTCTTTCCTCTACCTAATGTCTAATAACGGCGTTGAGCACACAGTGAACCCTTCCTCGTGGCAGGGCAGCCACCTCTGAGTAACCCCTCTAGTCAGTCACCAGTTTGCACGAATCAGTGTCAATGTAAATTTCGGAGTTATCTGTCCTGCTGTTACATGTAGCTGAAAATAATTCGTGAGTTTAAAAACTATTACATAGGTAATGGCAGGCACAATAGTAACATGTACTCTGTTTCCTCATAATGAGAAAGCAATAAATCAAAATGTTGGAATTCATAATTTTAATTTTTTTTTAATATCCCGAAATTATTGCTTACTGTAGTGAGAACATTGATTGCCTCTAACATGGGACTAAAGTCAAGCCCATAATGCAGTTCTCTATAGGGAAATAAAGGCTTGCAGTAGGCAAACTGATTTTTTTATTTTTTTTTTTACTTCAAAAGTAATGAAGCTTAATTGAATAGTTGGGTATTTGCTAGATTTGTTTGAAGAGATTCTTTAAATCTATGAAACTGCATAACACAACAATTATACTTCTTTGGAGATTCAATAATTACAAAGAAAGATCACTAATAATTGATTAGACTAAATATATATTTAGAGTATTTGATCTAACTATTAAGTAGTTATTGAAGGTAGAAGACAATAGGATTTTCATGGCATAGTGCTAACTTTGATTTTCCCTTAAGTAAAATTTGTTTAATCTCCAAAATCCAGATTTCATTGACAAGCCAGTAGTCAGTTGAGCATTCAACACTTATCAGCATGTAGATGTATACAGCAAAATCCTGTGTTATTCAAAGCAGTGGCAAATCAGTGGGAATTTTGCCATTGTCTCCCAGGGTTCTGGATAAAAACTGTTCAGTATTTAAAGCATGAGCTTATCAACACATGGATACACATCAGTGGAAATAGGACTAAAGCATTATTTTGGATGGATTATCCCATAAATTACTGTGTCACAGCTTTTTGAAGTCTGGTCAGACAAATTCTCATTGACTTCAATGGCAGCCTTATGTAAATAAGAACTTTCCCGGTTATGTTCTCATGACTCATTTCAAATGCTACAGCTCAACTTTTAGAACTAGAATATTCAGGAGAATAAACCCAACAGTTAATGAAGCAATTGGCTAAATAGTGCAAATGTTCTTTTGATGATTAAATGGTTTTCTTTCCACCTCCCCAGATTCTGAAAACACTGCAACTACTGTTACAGCTCTGCTGGCCAGTCTGAACAGTTGCTGTAACCCGTGGATCTACATGTTTTTCAGCGGCCACCTCCTGCAAGACTGCGTACAGAGCTTCCCATGCTGCCAAAAATTAAAGAAAACACTAAGTAAAGAAGATTCAAACAGCAATAGCAGACGACAGACTTCTTTCACCAACAACAGAAGCCCAAGTCACAGCCTTAATACCTGGAGAGAGATGCCCCTTTCCAAATCCACCAGCTTCATTCCCATTCCGACATGAGGCAGGCCTCGGGGCAGGGAGGGCTTGTAGTCCTGTCACAGTGTTTGGGAAGGTTACAGCATGGCACTTAATGCCTGTCAAAAACGCCAGTCATGGTACCAAGGAATGACTAACATTTCTATAAAACAAAACATGCCACCTTGCTCAATAAGCTATACTGCTGCATGTAAATTATTTTCTGAAAGGTACTTAGGACTTGGGCAACTGATCAGGAAAGCATGGCAACAATAAAGCAATTATTTTTTTAAATAGAATTTATTTTAATGTTTTGTCTGTTTCTAAAATACTAAATGCATTGTTTGCTTGCTGTTTAAAGCAGTAAAAATAGTGGAGTTGTCATGTTTTGGCGTAACTCTCTAGTGTTAATGCCTAAAACTTCCCATGATTGTTGGAAGAAGTCATAGGGAAGGAAGACAATATGAGCAAGACTATAGTTTAGTCTTAAACACAAAAAAAAAGGAGCTGGAAAAAGGTCCTGGCTATCCAGATAAGGAACATTGTTAGACAGACTCTTGAGTTGTTGGAATTCAGTTGCTCATACTGCTTTATCTTGTAAAGGTCTAGCAATTCTCAGATACTGAAATTTAACAGCCCTTCTGAAGGCAAATCCTTTAGTACTGTCACTGTCTGTATGTGTTCTGTGGGGTTTCATTTTTAGGGTTACATTTCTTCTTCACTTCATGTTGATGTAAGTTATACAATATATTTTTGTGTGTGTGTTTTTGCACCTACCATAATTTTTTTAAAACTAATTTAAAAAAGTATATTGGTAAATAAGTATGATAAGCTATGACTAGCTCAGCACTATTACAAGCAAGATACACCAAGAAAAGGCGTAATGAATACAAGGACAACTTGCTTTATGGGTAAGAATTCCATATTCTCTTTTTTTCTTCACTAAGATCAAGCTAGGATCAAGCCACATTTGGTTGGCAAGCAAATAGCCCCTTCAGTTTGGGAGAGTGTGGCCATTTGGTAAGAGCCATAGAACCAGTATATTCCAAGAATCAAACTTCTAAGTCTGCTGGGAACATATAAAAATTGTCAATGCTGTTGGTTTGGGTTTTTTTAAATTGTTTTTATTACCAGATCACAACAATTTAGCCTTCAAAATTGGCAGAAAACTTCAGGAAAAATTCATCACAACACATTTACTAATTGCAAAGCATTCAAGGTTGTGCTTGTTTTCGGTACAATGTATAGTCTCGGTAGTTCATTCAGATGGTAAATAAACCTGTTACATCTTTCAGTGGAGTCTGTCATTTATCTTAAATTCGGGTTTTGAAACTGCTTGAATAAGCTTTGCTGTGCTTTTAGGTCTTAAGGATCATTTTGAGAAGTACCAGTCTGCTCTGCTTTCCTGAGCTTTCTGTGTCCTGAAATCCAGGTGTTCTCCTGGCATGGTGCAGGTTTGCTGACACAGCCCCAACTGGCTGCTGGAGCAGTGGGACATGTGCATGGCTGCATAACATGCATGGAAGGAAGAACCTCAGCAGCAGGTTTCTCTTTTTCCCATCAAAACCTAACAAGATTGCTTTTCTAATTGCTTGAGGAGGGTAAAGAACAGGGCCACCGTGTGGCTTTCACTGAGGATACTCCTCATGCCTGTCCTGATAATGACAGCAGAAATTAATAGAGCTAGATGTAGGATAAGATCATATGAAACCTGTTACACTTGTGCTAGTTTAAAGGTAAACCAGCAGGAGGAATGAATCTAACTCACAAGCAGATTATAAGTCAGAATTACAGTT
>JAWWEU010000040.1:32361426-32372487 GCA_035583155.1 Acropternis orthonyx | reverse complement strand
AGACAGAAGGTGACCACTCTGAGGTGCAGGGTTGGTAGATGAAAGAAAAATTCCAAGATTTTAAATCCATAACACCACTCCAGAAGCTTCCAGACTTATCACTGAGTATTCTGGGCAAAAAATAGGGAATATTATAGCTAAAAAATAAAAAAAAAAAAGATTTTGTTGTCACTAAAGAAAATCTTGGCTCTTCTCTACTTTTCTTGTTAACATTTTCTGTTCTTCAGGAGAGCAACGTGGTCCAATATTTTGCTGTTGTTCAAAGCACTAGAACCCAGAGGACAAGATGGTGGAACGGCTTATATTTGACTATCTTTTTGACCACCTTTAGTACACATATGTGACCACAGCTCTCACTGGTTCTGGACAAAGGTTTGTGAACTTGAAGTTATATTTAAGTCAGAAAAAAACCCATGCAGTGGCGTTGTGTGTGTGTGTTTGTGCACATTATATGTACTACATATATTTTGCAAGCAGGCAATTCACAGTTGCTGAAATTACAAGTGTTTTCAATTAATTACATTATCCTTTGCCTAGTTCTCTCTTTGTGCTACTACTTTCTTTGTGCATGAAATCTATTAAAAAGGAATTAGCCGTACTAACAGAGTTTTAATGTTTGCATAATTGAATTGTTTTTCTATTAGACTTTATATTCAAACAGAGAAGATGATATCAAAAACATATGTAGAATGATATTGGTAATAAAACTCAGCTGTATAATGGCCAATGTATATATTAAAGCAAACAGACTCAAAATTATATATGTTATTTTCTTCCAAATATGTTATAAAATCTAGGCTTACACTTGAGACTTGTCAGCATGAATTTCGCCTGTGAGTGTTCTACAGTTTCTGCAATTAAATTGACAACACAATTTAGCAAGTATTTGTTTTCCAGGTTATCTTTTGTAAATACTGAATTTTTCATATAATTGTAGCACTGGAAGATACAGCCTTTTTTTTTTAGTTGTTCATTAGTGGAGATATTTTTTTAACAGCTGCTTTTGGTTATCATGAGAAACAGAAGGAAACAAAAAAATTGTGAAAGCATTGCGCATTTAAAATATGGAAACATGCTCTAATAAACCTGTATATTTGTCTGATCAGAAGCATTTTGGGGTTTTTTTTGCTTGTCTAGATTTTTCAGGGCCAGAAATGTATTTAGTAATACAATACATATTTTACAAAATGTAAAATTTCTTGTTAATTTTAGAAGTTGTTTCCATGAAAAGCTTTAAGGAGTGAACAAAACTAACTTTTTTTATGACACATAATGCATGAAGAACATGAATAAAAAAGCAATGTGCAGTCAGCTTTCCACTATATACTGCTGGTGTTATTAAAACACATAACAGCATTTCTAGAGAGGTTATTTTGATAATTTATTTTATTTTATATACTTAGCTTCTAATGTAAAACACAATGGAATGGATGAGCCTGCACTCTGTTGTTTGGGCTGGTGTTACAGGAATTATAGCATTTTAAAAACAATTAGATGGCAAAAGTGGAGATGATACAGAAGAAGGATTTTTTTCTTTTACATAAGAAATGTAAGTTGTGCAAAAGCTTCTTTTCATGAATTTAATTTTAAATTTGTAAGTAGACATATTGTTGGCACAGAAAAAAAATAAAAAATAATCTGTATCACCACATCAAGACCAAAATCTACAAGAAGACACAAGAGACACAAGTTCATGTCTACCCAGTACTGCAAAGATTTTGTCTGCGGAAAATCTTACAGCTGATTCCAAATCGTCCACATTGAAGGACCTTGCTAAAATGCATGCATGCTCCTTTCCAACTCATGTGTATGGAAACCAAGGCAGAAGAAGGGAAGGGTCTGCAGAGCTGGATGTTGTTCCAGGGCAGGTGCTCAGCTTTGGGAAGTGAACCCAGATCTTAAAGTAGAGCTACTGCTGAAACACAGTTACTTGTTGCATAGAAGAAACTCTTACAGGGTTCTCCTAGACTGAGTTCCCCACTCACAGAAAGAAAAAGTTAAGTACAGTGGCATCTTCTAAAAAGGTGTCTGCATGAGTTTCAGTTGTACACTCCCTTCTGTACAGCATGGAAGTCTGTTCTGTACATGAAAGACTGGGGAGCCAAACAGGAGTTTGTGTGCTAAACACTAGCTGGAGCTGTAGCTACTGTTAAAAGCTAGTTTTTTGTGGTTTTATTTATGACGAAGTTTTACTGGAAAATGTGTCACTTGCTACTTGGGCAAAGGGATATATAAATGAACGGGATATATAAATGAACAGGATATATAAATGAACGAGTTTCAAGGTCCAGGGATTGATCACAGCTTCTTCACAGGGAACAGTCCTGGCTGGTTCAGGTAACAGTCCCTCATACAAGAATAGGTCCAGCTACTCTTGAAAAAGGCAGGGAACTGCCAAAAGTAATGTAAGTCACGCAGCAGGGTTTATGCAAGCAAAGAACAATCACAACTGGTCCCTGCTGACCTTAGTTAGAGCCAGCCAGCATGGGTCTGCCTCTTCCAGGACAAGCCCTGCAGAAAACCCTGGATCCCATATGGTGTTAATTAACACAGTATCACTGTTTTGGTACAGCTGCTCAGTAATTTGCCATGTATTAGCATAAACTTGTTTAGAGTAACAGTTTACATGCAAATTAGTGTTACGTCTCCATAAGGACATTTTTAGCTGAATTCTTGACACAGTCCATTGGGTTGCTTCATTTCTGAAAAGCAAGAGTGTAAGGCAGCACTGGCAGTGCAAAGCTCTCTTCTCAGCTGTATGGCGACGAGAATGGCAAGTCTCTTTAGTTCCAGATGGACAAGATGTTGTTGGGTATGGGTGAACTTTCCTCTAATCAGAGAAGAACCTTTTGCACTATGCCATTATGTTTCCCATTTCCAACATTTTTTTTTTTTCAGGGGCATGGGTGGGAGGGGAGGCTTAGGGATACAGCACTTTCTCTGCAAGCAAAGGATGGTTTTTAGAAAAAATTGCCAGGATCAGTGAAAGGACAACTCTTTATTAGCATGTATTTTTTTTCCTTTTACTGATGAAGCAAACGCAAGAGTGCCTTGTTTTCTGTGTTATGCCAAATTAAGTAGTTCTCAAGAACAGTTTTGAACTGCTGTCATTCATTATGGGTTTCTATAAGGTTTTAACACTATTAACGATTGCATAAGATTTAATATCCTCCAATTACAGAAATCAGAGCTACTGTTTCATGACTGTCTATTGTTAAATTGACTGTGTTCCTACTTTGACAACAGGACCAAGTGCTACTGAGATCATAATCCTCTTTCCATGGCAGTATTTTTATGCTTAGGACTATGATATTTTATTTTTCCTCGTCAAATGTGCTAGGCCTAGGTCTGGATTATGCCTTCAAGTGACAGTGGCTTTTATATCCAGTATTGGTCAAGTTGATTTACTGATGCCTGAGTTATCTATCCTCGGTTCAGGGTAATGATGCTTATCTTTCTCCTTAAGTTCTTATAGGACACATGGATAAGAAGTACTACATACAAGTTCAGTATTCCTTTTCAAGTAAAGCACTAGCAGTGCAGGATGTAGGTGTCCCATCAGCTTTTACACCTTTGTAGTGAACTGTGACAAAGTTAGCACTGAAAACTACTGGGCTCTCTGGGGCATAAAGCCTGTTCTGGAAGACAAGGAACAGGTAACCAGAGACTGGCACAGTGACTGCCCCAGCCTGTTCCACCACTACCGCTGTGATTGCTCCTGCCATCGTCTTTCCTGACCCTGGTACTGATGGCTGCAGCAATAATGGGGACAGCGACCACAGGACCCACAACAGACAGAGTTCTAATTAAAACACATTAATTTCAAATTCCTTTTGGAGGGAGGAATGTGGATCTTATCAAATAAAAAACCCACAGTGAATATCGGAAGAGAGATGAACTGGTGACTCAGAGAACAAATAAAACATGTCTTAGCTCAAAGGTTATTTGAAAGTATCAAAATGCTTTCCATTTTGCAGTTTTGAGATATGTATTACATATTTAGAAAAAGAACTGTAGCAACATGAAGCTCCTTACAAATCTACCAAGTATCTCTGCTGAGATGGCTACAAGGCCATGTCTAAAAAAGCACAATGATCTCTCCAAGTTAAGCATTCAACATGTGACTTGTAGGGTCTTGGCCCCCACAATACAAACTTGTCCTGTGGGAAATATGGACAGACCCAGAGTTTTCAGGAAGGAGAAAGGAAGCAGCCTAATTATCTTCCCCTTTTTTGGAAAAAGATGATAGTCAAGCTAAATGCCTAAATCTTCAAACTAAAAGGCAATAATCCTCTTATTATTTTAGAAAACTTTTGTTTGAAAGACATGTAGAACTGAGAAGCAGTGGATGAAGAACCTGCAGGATTAGGAGGCATGTAACTTTGGAGAATTATTGTCAAAAGGAGAAACTTGCTTAAGTGTTGCTCAAATCTTTTCCTAAATAAGAACAGTAACTGTACAAAATAGTGGCAAAAGTAACAAAAAGTTGGATAGCAAATTCTCTGTCCTGGCTGACTGTAAAGCAAGTGGAATTATGCAGTAAGACATCTGCAAACTAGGGTATGCACAGACAAAGGCATCCTCTGAAATACTGTAGGTATTGGTCACTTCAGAAGAAAACACAGATAACAGTTCTCTCTATTGTTGGCTGAGATCAGAAAAATAAGGAAATCAAATCATCAGACTAATTTTCTACACAATTAATCTGAGTAATTCTCTTCCAGAGAAGAAGACAACATTATTAAATAGCCACCATAATATTTTCTAAATGTGAGATATTTCAGTGTTTCCATGGGAGCAAAGGAGGGACTTCCAAGCATTAGACTAGACACAGAGCTAAGGATTGAGCTCAGTAAGATATTCATGTGGATTTCAGTCATTATGCAGTCCCATTATCTCCAGTATATCAAACACTGTGAGGGGAGTCAGGGCAACAAGGAATTACATGCAGTAAATAATAATGAAAAGCAAAAGATAGATTTGTGCGACTATATAGAACCTCATTTCCCAAACCAAATTTTACTCATCTTTTTCAACAGAAAAGAGCGAGGATTTAGTTATGTGTCTCTAAAACCTAGTTCACCATGAAGCTGATGTTCAGAGGCTGAAGAATCCTAAGTTCTGATAGATGGTTACAGATGTTCTTTACTAAAGGGATAGGTTTGAAGTGTTATTAAATCAAAGAGGAGCTGGGAAAATGGGGAGTGAGTTCTGCCTTTGTTCTCTTTTGTTGTTTGTTTGGGCTTGAGGGTTTTTTCATCTATTATGAGAACTCCCCTGAAAAGCTATATTTTAAGTATGCCATACTGGAGATGAGATGATCCAAAGCATCATGAAGAATCCCATTTTGACTCACTCTTTCAGCATCAGATACATCATCAACACTTACTCTTCTGTCTCACAGAGGTCACAGTGTGAGGCATAGTGTAATTAAACAACAAAATCTCATTTCTTCCCAAATTTATGACCCAAGTGTCTCAATATAGGCATTCAAATCTGAAGGACACAAAGGTGGAATTAATCTGCATGAATGTTCTACAGTGTAGGTGTGTCCATCTCAACAGGAGTGATTATTTTTGTAGCCAATGCAGAACTAGTTTCTGGAGTCCACAGAGTCATTATATGAAGGATATCAAGACCACTGCCCTTATGTCCATTGACACATGGACCAAAAAATTTCTTATTCATTGTTTTTAATGGCAGGTAGACAGCTAGCTCAAATTGGTACCCTTGTATTGCAAATAGCTGTCTGCATATACTATAGGTTTTATTGACAGATCTCAGGAGAGACCGTCACAATACTAATTTAGGATTTTACCTTATTTAAGGCCAACTATAAAATGTTACCATCTAATAGCATCATATTGGTTTGAGTGAAGCTGATGATGCTATCCCAATAGCTGACCAAGGAGGCTCATATTGCAAAGGTTCTGTCAGCTGGGTGCCTTTGTTAGCCATGTCACAAGAAAGACAAAAAGCAAAATAAGCCTAGAAAACAATTTACCTCCTCACACCCAGATGACATTTCTGGCCTTACAAAGAGGGAATAATCTCTGCAGCTAATCTCTCTGAGTGTCCCATCTCTGCATGCTAAACCTTTACAGGTTTCAACTCCTTTGTCCATAAAGGTAGATTTGCAAGAAAATCCTTAATTAGGCAGAACTCTCAATATACTCAGATAATACAATCCTAAGGGTAAATGTACAACGTAAAAAGATATATCTTATTACACAAATAGTTAGGACGGGGGAGGGATGAAACATCAGGATAATATCTAAAATTCTTGTTAATATTGTGTGGAATAAAGAGGAATAATAAGGAAAGCAAGAGTGGCATGTTGGGTATGTCTGCCACATACTGCATGTAAATTCCTGTTTTCCTAAGAAACTGAACAATTATAAACTTTGAGAATATAATCAGTGTAAAATGGTTTTCAAGAAAAAAGGAGGCAATGATCTAGTCAACACACTTCCTTCACAAGTATTTAAGTGGAAAGTTAAAGTGATGTAATGGTTTAGTGGAAAAAAAACCAGATTTGACCTCTTTGATGAAAAATGTCCTTTTTCTGCCAAAGATGTGAGGTTCCTCTAAAATAAAGAAACAAGCTCTGTGTGCCTCCAAGTCCGTGTACCCTGTGGTCTGAGGGACAGGGCAGGTATGTTTCCCCTTTTCTGCACTGCTCCTGCTCCAGGTTAGCAGGTTCTGGGAAACCAGGCAGGATGTTGCCCCACCCCGGGAGTATGCTGGAATACCTTCAGGTGAGGTCTTCCAGACCACTAACGTAAGTACCCATCATCCTTGCCTCTGTGTGAGCCTGGAGAGAAATTGGGTCTCTTTTGGGAGGGAAGTGGTTAAAACCCTTCTCTACATGCTCTTATCTGAGATGGGAACATTTCCAAAAATGGGAGCTGAATTTCTTCAACAGTGAAAAGCCAGATCATGGAGGGATAAGTCTATAAAAATGTCTTGCAGATGAGATGAGAACTACATAGAAGGGTGTTTTTTCTGTTTTGTTTTTGTTTGTTTGTTTGAATAAAAAATATGTGGTAGCTGAGACTCCTTTCAGTGAGCTTGTTAGCAGGAGTTGGGAAACAGTAGACCAGTCTCTTTATGTCTTTATGGGAGAATAAAAAGTTTTCTGGTTCAAAACATTGCACTAACCTATCTTAGTCTTGCCGAGCTCTCTGCTCGTCCAGGTGCTATGATACTACTACCAGTTTCTCACATTAAGAGCTGATGAAAAATTATCTATATGTATTTTGACTTCAAGCTTTTTCACCAGCTTAATCATGATACTTTCAATGTAGGATTTTAAAGTAGCATTTTCCGGTGATAGAGGTTTATCATAGAATAATTTGTTAAGATAAGAATATAAACCACTTATCTATTAATATTACCCTGCAGTGTTAGTGGTTTATGACTAACCACATCTTAACATAAAATCATAGAATAATTGGGCTGGAAGGGACCTTTAAAGGCCATCCAAACTGACCCCCTTGCAATGAACAGGAGCATCTTCACCTAGATCAGGTTGCTCAGAGCCCATCCAGCCTGACCTTGAATGTCTTCAGGGATGGGGCATCCACCACCATCCTGGGCAACCTGTGCCAATGTTTTAAAACCCTCATTGTAAAAAACTTCTTTATATCTAATTTAAATATTAGTGATTTGGTTCCTTTCCCCCTTATTTAGATCTCTCCAACTTGGTCTGAGAATATAGTTTCCAGCAGGTTTGGAAATGTTCCTCTAATAAAACTGCAATATAAAGTAGCTGTTGTTTTATCTGGTACGAATCCTCAAGATTTCGTTTCAGTGAAGAAGCCACAGCAAGCCAACGTGTGGCTATTAGCAGAAACACTGGTAACATATGCCAGGCTTTTGGATTGTTCAATTATAACACCTAAATATTTTAAAACATACTTCCTTCAGACTCTGTGATTAATAGGTATTACATGACAGAAGGAAGGTACTCAGTTTTCAATATTGGATTAATCTGAAATGAAGAGCATTTGAAACTACTCATTCTTTTTCTTAATCTTCTTAATTCAAAGTTCTTTTCTGCCTTGCAATCATGTACTAAGCATGACAGAATACTTCCATCACCTTACAGAAAAATATTCCAAGCACAATACAGTGATCTTTATGCTTATCTGGTCTGTAAACTACAGAATTATGTGTTTATTTGAGATACCAATTATAAGAATTTAGCCATGCAAACATGCCTTCAATTAATTTACCTTTGATCTTTTGTGTAACTGTCATCAGAAATTATTCATTTCTTAATTTCAACACTTTTCAGTGAAAGCATTTGTACAAAGAAGGAAACTTGCTTGTGAGACAGGCAGCCCTGTTACGCACAATGAGGCAAAATCAGTGTGGAGATGAGAAATCACAAATGTTCTTTGTCACCAAAGGAAATGGCTTCAACTCTGTCACTTTAATAGTGGGGGAAGAAATGTGTGAGAGAGAAACAACACCTGCTCTAACACTTCTCTATGGCCCCAAGGACTAGAGAAGGCCAGTACACAGTTTCTCTCCATAGTAGGCTGTGTCTGAGGAGCCAGCCCTGGTGTTCCTGGCTTCTCAGTCTATGCTGGTTTGGTTGACTAAAGCCATGATTTTATGTAGCAGTGCCTTAGGCTTCCAGGATGGGCATCTGTCACACCTCTGGCCAGGCTGTCCCAGCTCAGTTCATGGCTGTTGCTCCTCTGCTGGGAGAGTGGCAATCCTGAGAGGAGCTGGGTTTCATCCTCTCTGCAGCTGCCCTTTCAAGGATGGCAGACTGCTGCTGAAGCACCCTGTGGCTCCTCTTTGCCAAAAGAAACAAACCCAGTCCCTCATCCTCTCCTCACGCCACTGAGTACCTTGCAACCTGACACTGGACACTCTTCAGTTCCTCAACAACCCTCTTCATCAGTGCCCAAATGGGCATTCCAGCTATGGCCCTACCTGCAGTAAGCAGAGCTTGATCGGCAAACCATTCTTCCTAATGCAGCCTGTTTCCCAGTTTCTGCTTGTTCCTAGTCAGAATGTGCTATTGGCTTGTGCTTGCCCAGACATCCCCTGTACGCACAGGTCCTTTCAGCGGGTGGCATTCTGCACCTCTCCATCTTGAACCTGCCTTCTCCCTGGCAGGTTCATGGCAGTCCCCTTCCCCAGCAGACTTAGATAGCCACTATTACATTTCCCAGGTACTGGAGTACAGCCACATGGTCCACAGACACAACTGAATGAGTCCCCATCAACACTACTCTCTCACAAAGGATCTCTGTCTGCTCCACAGTCACACTCAGGCACAACCCAACAGTGGGACAGGACTGAAGTAGGGCTTCCTCAGCCCACCTCTGTCCTCTCTCCCATGCTGCTCTCCCACAGCATTGTCAACCCCATTGCATGGAAGCAGGGAAAGGGCAGTGAGCTGCTCACACTCCCAGCAGCACACATGACCATGCTATAGCTTGGGGTGATGAGACAAGGAGTGTGGAGAAGGTCTTCTCTCACAGACTTTACCATGAGATTGCTGCTGCTCAGCTCTGTTTCTACTTGATGTCTTCAACATGTGCAGGTTGGGGTATAAGTACTGAGGTTGCTGAGACTACTAGGAAAGACCAGAGATTTTGCAAACAAACTTGCAAACTTTCCTGGTTTCTTCTGTGTCAATTAAAAAAAAACTAGATCAGAAATCTCTTTCAAGTCCTAAGCACTGAGGCATGCTGAAGTTCATACACATAAATTTGCTTTCCCTTGAAAGCATCCAGTGTGCCTGTGGGCCCTGACTCTTGTTAAACACTGAGTTCTTATTGGGGTTGCCACAGACCCCGGTTGTTTCAAGGTCAATGACACCAATTTCCCAGCACACATAATGGTGTGTCTGTGCTAGCATCCCAGTGCAGTAAGGCTGGCAAGAGCAGATGGGGTCTCTCTCCAGACTTGCTTGCCTCCTATCCTGGACACAGCTGGGCTGTGCTACAGCACTGACACTGAGGTGGGACCTCCATACCTGTCTGCCTCTCTGCCTGCAGGCAGAGTGTACTGGGCAGCCTTTGGGAGCACAGGCACCCCCTGCTCTCCAGGGAATGTTTGTCTGGCCCTGCACCTCTCCTCTGGCTTCTGTGAGAAGGGCAAGGGTGTTCTGTGCCTGGCAGCCTATGAGGAGTTTTGTCTATGGCCACAGAGCAAGCACATGGTACTTCAAAACACACAGCTGATGGGGACGTACCTGGGGGATGAGGTGAGGTTTAGCTCTCAGGAACAATCCCTGCTGGGGTGCCTGTGGGTGCTGGTAGTCATAGTGACAGCATGGAAGAATGTGTGGGTACCAGGAAGCAGGAAGGAGAGGGATTACAACAAGTCAATGCTCAGCTGAAAGGCATTTCTCAGTGCAGGTTCACCCCTCACCCCTGTTGTGCTAAGAGGTGTTAAAGGTGAATAAACATGGTATGCAAAAGAGCCCTGCAGCACTGGGAGGCAAAGTAAGTCCTTGCCAGAGATGTGCAGAAACTTTATGGCTGTGCTGGAAATTAAACCAAAGCATCCTATTCCCAGCACAGTATTTAATGTCAGATAATCTCTTCTCTAGAGAGCTAACCTGTTGTCAGAAGAGAAAATATCTGTGAAGTTACAAATTAGTACTAAAGGGTATTCTTGATGTTTTTCCCTAGAGGTTGGTAATTTTATTTTTATAAAATGCTGGCACTTTAAGAACAAAATTATCTTTCTTCTGTGGTGTGCACTGTCAAGCACAAGTAAAACTTCAAGTTTTACAACTGACAAAGAATTAAAGGGATGCGTTTTCAGTTGTTCCTGGGTCTGGGTTTGAATGAGTGTCATCTGAAGGGATGCAGTAGGTAAATATATAACTAGCAGGCCAAAGGGCTTTCCAGTCTCTTGTGTAGCTATAGTGAGGACAACAGGAAAATTCATGCTTACCCACAGAACCCTGACACTCATGATATGATATAATAATGGCCAGACTTCGTGAACAAAGATCTGGGGAAGGGCTCTCCCAACGTGGGTGTGCCCTTCCAGCCTGCGCAGTGGATTTTTTAGGTGAGGCACAGC
>JAWWEU010000040.1:32306490-32361326 GCA_035583155.1 Acropternis orthonyx | reverse complement strand
AGTGAAATCCTCGGGACTGTCTACAGCACCCAGTACTAACACCGGGGCTGACCCTGCCCTCAGCATCTGAGATCTGATGGGATCAGATGGCAGGGAGGCATTTAACTGCCCAGGGGACAGTCCCTACTGAGACTGGAACTCGGGCCCTTGGGATTCAGAGTCCAGTGCTAACCATTATGCCACGGGACCGCCCCAGACACTCATGATAAAGCTGTGGCAGTGGTACAAAGCAGGGTCTTCCCTTTACAGACTTCTCCATTTGCAATTTGATTGCCTCAGGACTATCTTTTAAAGATGTTTTAAAGTGTCTTTTCAAAAAATCTGTTTGCTTTGTTACTTTTTATTGTACTTAGTCTTTTATACAGGCTTGGCCTAAGACCTGAATGAGTTCATGTGTATGTCCAAATGCAGCATTTCACTTACTGGTTCCAACATGATGTGTTTTTATGAGCCTTTGCTCAGCTGCAGCTGAAAATTAATCATTGAATTTCAGTGCTTTTCTCATCCATCTGAATCCAGGTGGGGTTTTATATGACCTTTTGTTTACCTTACATTTAGTGTGGGGAGGTCAATGCCCTAACTAAATCAATCTCACGCAGTCTCCTGTATTAAATTAATTGGGCATTAAAGAGAAGAGATATAGGAGACATTCAAGGATCATGGAAACGCTCCTTGCTTCATACTGATGTGTGTCTGGAAGTTTGCTGAGGATGTGCTTTTTGAGTGAAATTTATGGCCATGCATAGCTGTATTGCACAATCCCTCCACCAGCCAGAGTCCACCAGGTCACGCTGGCATGAGGTGATGGAGTGACAAGCTGAAACCAGCAGCTGGACACAGTCCTGGACAGGACACAGCAGCATCAGTGCAATACGGCAATCAAGTGAATTTGTCAAGATTTGTAAGAGAAAATATTAAGATTGATATGAGTTAATTATGGACTGAAATATTTGTGTGGAAGTTGCAGATGAAATAGTAGAACAAAGGTTAGAAGGAGAGGTAGATTAATAGTTCTATGTGTGTGACTTCATTCAAAGGAAGAGGAGGAACAAACTGACCTTAAGATAAGGTGACAAGAAGATGAAGAACAGGACTGGTGCCATAAAATAAGCAGAGAAATAACGCAAGAAATATGAGGGCTCAGTTGACATACTGAGGCAAAAGATCATAAAACAGCACCTACTTCTACAGGGCACAAAGGCAAACCAGTATAAATTCCTCACTGTTAGTCCTGACATATATGTCTTAGTGCGACTGAGCATGTGTGTGTGAGCATGTGAATGGGTGAAAATCAGTGTGGAGATACTGCAAATCAAAATCACCTTTCCCTTCCATAAGACCCCACAGTTAATTAGTCTTACAGTAATTTGCTACTAATTGGACTTGTTGAGATGAAGAAGGAAAAAGCACAACAGAACACTCAATGATGTAGAAATTCTGGTTCCAGGAGGCTGTCTCTGGGCTAAGGTCACACATGAAGGTGTAGCAAGTTGGCAGGTGTCACCTCAAGGCTCTGGACACCATATCCCCTGGGGTTTGGGACCCGTAATCTGAAATACTTTAAATGAAGTGTAAAAGATTTTTGAACAGTGTCTGGATTTTGTGCTGGCCCACTGAACATTAAGGGTAAAGAAAGCATAACTACTGTCAAAGCAGGAACAGATGCACCATACCTAATCTTACACAAAAATAGGATCAAAACAATTTTAAACTTCAGAAATAACAAAGACATATTGTCATCAGCCTGTCCAGTAACCTGCAACTGTTCTGTGTCAAATTTGATTCAATCCAGCTGAGACATGAGCCAAACTTTTATTTTGCCTACATATGTTCCAATTTTCCCGAAAGCTGGAACAATTTTGGTCCCATAGCTCCAAATTTTAGTCCTCTCTTATTTTATAATCAAACTGGAAATATTAGCAAACAGTCTTTTAAACTACTTCAATTACAGAATTAAAGTTACCGAAAAAGGAAGAATCTAGGGATAAAGAAGATATGGGGCAGGAAGATTTTTGGCCATATGGCTGACCAATAAATCTCTACAGGAGAAGAAGGCTCAGAGGAGGTGGTCAAGGGTGATATAATCATGCAGCTCAGGGAATCATGTAGGATGTGACTGATCGCAGCTGCTGCAAAGAAGTCAACTTGTTGCAACAGGACTCTTTTGCAAAGAAGAGTGACCTTTGTTTTAGATAAACAGCTATGAACAGTGGAGTGGCTCCTCTGGTAGTGTAAATGTTTCTCACCAAGTTCATTAAAAGAGTGTAAATGTCTCACTGAGTTAGCCAGAACAGCATGGGGGAGTGAATATGTGGCTCAGCCTGACACAGAGTACAAAACTAGACAACTAGCAAAAGTATTTTGAAGAGAACAGGCTTGAGTTAGCTCCAACCCACGTGTTTGCTTCCTGGCAAAGGGGAATGCCCAGCATCATGACAGTGAGTATATTATAGAGAAGGATAATGGGAATCACAGAATTAAACTGTTTATTGCAATTCCTATATATATATTTTGCTAAGTTTAACTTACAGTGGTGTTGTGATTTCAATATATTATGCATTACTCTGCTAAATCAGAAATCCCATGCGACATCAACTATCTTTAAATAAGTACATTTGCAAATAAACATTTCACCTTTCATATGTGGAATACCTGAAAGAACTCAGTCAGGGAGCATTGGACTCTGACAGGCTATTCCTGTCCCCTTTCAGCACCGGATTGCCCTGGGAATGCTGTTGATCTCTGAGAAAGTGAGAGGAAACAGTGCTGGCTTACCAAAGCTGCAGCAACTTTGCTGTGGATGCACTCCTGCACTCTCCATTTTCTCAATAACCTTCTGCATGGACCAAGTTTGATAAATCATCATGTGTTTGCTAATGCATATGATATGACTTTTGAAGGGATTTCTTTTTGTCATTGTAATGCTTCTTTTCAACATAATAATAATAACAACAACAATAATAGAAAATATTTAGAGCTTCTTTTTTCAAATTGATGACATAATGTTTGGGCCTCTGGGAAAACCTGGCAATGTGTATTTGGAGATGCCTACTTCCTAAATTTTCTTGATTGCTTTGAAAATTCCCTCTCAAGAGTATACTAAAGGCAATTCTTCTATTAAAAATCTACTGGATTACAGTCAAACCCTTACTCCCAGGTATTTCTTTTCAACGGACAGCAGAGATGGGGTGCTGCATAACTTTGATAGTAGCCTTAGCACAGCTCATTGCATGCAGTTCCCTGCAATATTCCTTAGGTGAAGAGACAGAGCTTTGCAAGTCTGATCCTGCACATTTTCAAAACAAGAGAGATTTAAATAATGTTTGCCTCTTCACAGAAGAGGCCTATATACCTTTCAGACTATGTAGTATGTAGTTTTTTATTCTTAGCACAGACTGCAATACACATCATGCCCTAAAGTGTTTGGCATTTTTCATTTCCTGTGATGAGAAGTGTGACTCCCCTAACTTCATGGAGTACTATAAGGATCTGCCAGTGGCAGGCATAGGGGCTGTTTCCCTATGGACATTACTCCTTTATAATCAGTTCCCTTTTCAGTGGGGATAAATTAGAGAGAAAAGACTGTTTTGAAGATTGTTTTCCTAAAATCCCTCAGTCCTCCTACCTCTAGGCCAAATTAAGACTACCAGTTACACTATATCTCTGCAATATTGCTAAAGTCAGTGGTCTCTTCCTCTTCATTTTTCTTTCTATTTTAAGGTGTAAAAACTGAGGTAGAAATTCCTGGACTTAATCCATTTTTTGTATGCATAAGTCTAAGTCTAATGCATAAGTCTAATGCATTACATTTTTTAAAAGTGAATTTCGTTAGGAAATAGCAATCCAGTAATCCCAGTTGAACCAGAACTTTTTGGAAAATTACAAATGGCTTGAAAGCCAGTCATAGTCCACTACAGAACTCCCCTCTACTCCCTGCTGTAAAAATATTTATAGCTAGAAATAAAAAACACATACACAAAAAGAAGATATAAATGGCAAATAATAAACAAGTGCTCAAGAGCTGAAAGTCAGTAGAAATTTTTAGATGACCCCAAATATTTCCCATTTTTTAAAAGAACACTCTGTCCACTTCATGACTTGACCAAGGTAAGACAAAATAAAGAATGAGCCAAGTGCTTTTATGGCACGTGTTAAAAACTGGGAAAGGAATGTGTGTGAACTTTTAGGGAGTTTTTCTATTAAAAAATTAATATCTCTTAGCTCAAATATGGCAGTCACAGGGGGCAGTCAAAATTTACAGCCTACAGATATCTGCCTGGGCGGGATGCAAGTGGGAAAAGATCTGAAAGTCATTTCACTGCTTGTAGAGAAAACACTGTAAAACACTGAATTTAGTGACATGTATGTTCTCACACTGCTTTCGTTAACAAGGATAAATAGATAGTTCAGTCTCTAGTGGCAATACAAACCAGGGACCCATCCATCTTGCAACATCTGACAAGTTTTAGATACCCTGAGAAGACTCAGAGGTAGAAATTTGTTTATGTTGGAAAACTGCAATACTCAGTGTAAAACCTTTAGACTTAAAAAGACTTAAGTGTTTAATACCTAAGTGCTTGATTCAGAAATCCAACCCTTTCAGCAAGAAAGGTAGTGCAGGAAGAAAGAAAAGCTCAGTGGTCAGGTTGCCTCCTCCTGTCTTCTGACATAGAAATGGAGAGCTGAGGGGAGGGAAAGAGGGTCATTTGTTGCCACAGCAGTACAGGCAAAGAGAAAGGCAGCAGTAGAAGGATGTAACCTTGAAAGGGCACTGATTTCGTCCTGTGCCAGGTGTGCCAAATATTGAGGTGAAGAGAGTGTGTACCCAGTGAGCAGAGAACTACTCAGGGCAGAGGGTCAGCATCACAGCTAGTGTATTTACACTGTGCTTGGAAATGAGTAGACTGGTAAATGTTTATTAAAGGCATGCTACAGAAATCAGTGTAATTTCTTGGTGCTGTACAGCACTGAGCTGAGGACTGCCTTGTGGGCAGTGCTGTACAACACAGGTTACAGTCTGCTACCAGGACTGGAGTGGGGAGAGACTGACCAGTTGCTTCTGGAGGATCTCAGGGTATGGGAATGCACCTGACAGCCTTAGTCCCGGTATGAGACTTAATTTCTCCTCTAGCTTCTGCCTTCTACTGTCTCCTGTGATGCTGGATCCTGGTGCAGTACCAAAAAATTTGAGACGGGCCAGTGGGAGAAAGATTGTTATGTTGTCTTTGGGTTTTACTCAGTAGAACTGGGTCTTCTCTGCAAGATGCAGCTCGAACTCACCAGCAAATGACTCAGCATACCCATGTCATGGAGCAAGTCACTGAGAAACAGTGAAGATCTGAGAATTACCCACTCTATTCACTATTGGCACACCAACTGAGAGGGAATCAAACGGTTAAGGGCTGGACATATGTACAGGTGTGGAAAAGGGTTAAAAATCCCACATGTCAGTGCTTCGCAACAGCAGGTTGTGTGGCTGGTGGCTCACTGCAGAAGCAAGTAAAGCTTACATCGTCCCTGGTTAACAGAAGCAGCCTTCGGGCTATGAGATAATATTCTTTTCAGGGCCCTTACATGAGTGAAGAGACTTGAGGAAATTCATCCAAATCAGTGTGAGACTTCAAGAGGAATTAATCTACTTTTGAAGCTGAAGATCTAAACAAACCTAAAAGCCCTGCTCTTTTTAGCTCACTGTTGTGTTTATTGATTTTGGTTGGGTTTTTTTTTTAGCTGAGTTTGTATTTTATGATAAATGATATATATTAAATTAACTGACTCTCCCTGACTTCTTGGGTCATGACTGGTAATAGGAAGAAGATTACAGCATAAATATGAACTTTGCAAACTCTTACCATGAGCTCTCCCTCTGCTCTTCACCCTAGGGACAACTCATCTCTGACCTATGAGTACAGTTCTCAGCAGACAGCTAATCTGTTCTATAAACAAATTGATTTCGATTCCCTTGGAAAAAACCCCAACAAATAAATGTACAATCTATAAAATCAATGTTCCAATCCCAAGCAGAAGCAAACAGCCAACATTTGGCCTCTGGGTTGGTTTTATTTTATGCCCTCTTGATGACAGCTCTGCAAATCATCAGCTGTTTCAAGGAAAGGCCATGTACCTTTTTTTTTTTTTTTCCATGAAGGAGGATGAATCTGCTGTTTGAGAACCCATGAGAATTAGAGCTTAGATCTGAATTTACATCTGTTCTTGTCAGTGGAAATATTAGAAAGGAGCAAGGAAAAGTGCATGACTGGTACTTTTCAGATAATCAAAAACTATGATTTAGTTCCATTATATGACTGACAGTAGAATAATTATTTTATCATTAACTACAGCAACCAAAATCTCTTGTACTGAAGTCATCCTTAACCACAAAGACTTGTAAGTCCTTTTTGATCTGGGACCTGGAATTCCTCCTCACATTCTGCCACCTGCCCAAGTACTACAAGCTGTGATTCAGTGTAGCTCTCTGTAGGTGAGGTATGCCAGATAATCCCCACTCCACCAGCCATTTGGCTATCAAGGCCATAGGCACCCCACAGTTTCTAGAAAGGTTTAGAGGTGCTGGATGTAAGGTGCACAGTCTC
Organism: Acropternis orthonyx; assembly: GCA_035583155.1. Taxonomy (NCBI): domain Eukaryota; kingdom Metazoa; phylum Chordata; class Aves; order Passeriformes; family Rhinocryptidae; genus Acropternis; species Acropternis orthonyx. The sequence continues at coordinate 32,354,733 of JAWWEU010000040.1, read as the reverse complement.
AGTACTGTTTCCCCTCCCCTCACTAACTACAGTGGTTTTCATGACCATATATATTTCCCTGAACAGTACTGCAAATCCCTCAGTTTGGTATAATATAATCACACTGTTGTAATATTGATATAATATTTGAAGTTAGAGGGGGTCTGCTGAACTAAATAAGCTGACTTGCTCATACAAGGTACTTTTTTGATGCTTTATGCTCACTGCTACACTGTGCTATTGACAGAAAAGCAAAATCCTAATTGACTTTTTGTTTAATTCATAGAAAAGGCTATGGAAAAAAGATTTTATGATGTTTTTCTAATTCTGTTTTTGCAAATATTAGCTAAATGTAGAAAAAAATACTCCATGGAAGACTGTGAATCACCACACTCATTACTGTCTGCATTGTAACCTAAGAGGTTTAACCCAATACCTCCAAGACTTTAGAGCACTCCTTGCCCAGCAGCGTGTTTCTCACTCCTGAGTGGTGTTCACAGATCTGGACTCTCAGTACAGGGAAGTGGTTGCAGAACTCTAGATCTGTCCTAGAAGTGCTGGGGTGAGACATTTAATTTGATTGTGAACAGACTTTGCCCAGAAAACCTCTTAATGATTGCTCAGGTTTCAGCACCACTCCAGAAAGTACCAAGCTCATTGTACATTTCTGAGAAGTGTGTGAGGGGGGAACAGATTTCTGCACTATCCTGCCAAAATCCTGGGTGTTTGGTTCACTTTCTAGGATATCTGGCAAACACAAGAGACAAGTTGTAGAACACAGCTTTTGCCCAGCCTCTCTTTGGAGATGACAGACGTAAATCCATAGGTATGAGCCAGTCTGCAGATTCAGATGCTCAATTTACAGAGATGGGTCTGAACACCAAAACAGAGCACATTAGATGAGGTGATTCTGAGCATCTGGAGACATGCTGCAGATTTTGAGCTACAAGTTATGATCTGTACAGCCAGATGGAGATAAAATACCCCTTGCATGGAGACAACTTTTGGTCCATAGTACTGAAGTACAGAACATGCATAGATAGGAGCTACTGACAGACCAGTCAAATCCAAACTTAACCAGTGTCCCTGAAGCTGTAGACTTTGTAGTTCTCTGAACTCAGATCCTTACTTTAACCCTAAAAGCTGGTAGGAGGTGAGGCAGAGGTCACCAGCAGCATGGGTGACTCAGGTTAGAAATGTGTGAAAGGAGAAATGTAGGTGCAGAACCATGCACACATTGGCATATCTTTTCCAGCCCTAGAGTCCCTGAAGCTGTCAGCTTTGTGGTTCTCTGAACCTTCACCCTGACCCCAACAGCAGCTTGGAGCTAAGGATTAGGTCCCCAGGAGCATGAATGGCCCAGGCTTAAAAAGTGTGGAAGGAGCAATGTTGGTGTGCTGCTGTGTTTTGTTTGGCATATCCAACTCTCACCGCCATGGGAATGTACTTTCTTTCTCACAGAAGGTCCTACATTTTCCTTTTTCTTTGGGAAATGTATCTTCAAGCTGCATGCATCTGGTCAAGATGTAAAATCTTGTTCTCTGAAAAGTGTATTTTTGTATTTACTCTTAAAAATGCCATTGGTTGTAGATTCTAAACAATCTAGAACCATAAACTGTGCTAATCCAAATTCCTACGCTTTTTTTTTTTTGGTTGTATAGTTGCATGTCTCCTTCTGTCTGGTTTTCCCACACTGTGGTGAAGTGGGAAAATAGGTTTCCATTCAAAATGCCCATTACACACACAAAAAAGAGGCCCACCAGAAGCATGTTTTTGCTCAGAGAGCCAAAATTAACTGGGAGCAATGCAAATTTCTGTGTCCAATATTGTATTTCTTGGTTTTCTTCTTCAAAATATATGGTTATGTAAAGTTGCACTAACAAGTTTCTTCAGCAGGTTTAAGTTTTTAATACAAGGCAGATGGCCCTTTTCAGAAAAGCACTGCGAATATAAAAAAAAGAATCACTCTTTTTTTATCTTCTTGACAAATATTGAATTCTTCTTTTTTTCATTAAGAGGCAATCAACTCAAAATAGCCAATAGTATCTACAATTGTGCACTAAGAGAATTGTACTCCAGAATTCTCTTCCTATATGTCTTAAAAAAACTGAACAGATACTCTTTCCCATGAAATCCATTTTTTCCTGCTTACTTTGTTGTGGTTTAGCCTTGTAGCAAAATAAATAAATAAGATGGTCATGTTGTTCTTTCTTGCTTCATGTAATGGTAAACATTGTATTTCAGTGCTTCAGGATCTTTAATTTGGAACATCACCATGCAAGGGTGTTTTAAGTGAGGTTCAACCTATTCATTAGTTGCCTGAGATGAACTTACATATCTGTGAATCAACAATACAGTCTATGAGTAGGACATTCCTGCAGCAGTTCCAGCTAGTCCATCTGGCACTCAAACAGAAATGGGACTTGTATTTGTAAACAGACTGCCACTCTGTCATGTCTGAATAAATTCAAACCTCTCTTTCCAAGCAATATTTTGTGATACAGAACCCCATAACACTGTTAACTGTGCAGAGAATTAAAAATGTTTGGGATACATGAAGATGATGTGTTCAGATCTACCTGAGCACTAACCTGTAAACAGTGGTACAACAAATTAACAGCATCTTCTTTAGGTCACAGAATATTCTGAGCAAACATGAAAATACAGTTTTTGGAAATGAGCCTCACGTCTTATTCAACTGTTGTGAGACAGGATCATAAGTCTTTATTTAAGAAAGGAAAGCTGAGGTCCTTGAAGTCACAGATGTCCTGAACATCTGGCAAAGAAAGTCAGCCGCTGATGTCAACAACAAATTCCATGTTAAAAAGGTAGTGGTAAAGCGGTGCAGCTGGCCAGTACCGCAGCTGTTCCCTAAGCACCCCTGCTAGTTACCTACGGGGGCTGCTTTGTCCTTTGGGACTATACCAAAAAGCTCACATGAGCATCCTAATACGCCATGCAATGGCTGTGAGAACTGGCTTTACATTTCCAATCAGCAGAAGACACACTAAAAATGATCTCTGCTTGGTTTCCATAGTAAATGCAAGATACTTTCCCACCAGCACTGGAAAAGGATTCGAAGTATTGTCAAATGAAGAGAAATGACAATTTAGGTTGGTGACTGATACGATCTCTGTAAATTACCACAAGCATTAATTTGAGTCCCCTGTGTCTCATATGCTCACAGCTTTCAGCTTTTCATTTTCATACACAGAAACTTTAATTTCTATCAGAATTCTCCTACAAACATCTCAGTTCATACTTCTGAAAAGCCATTGCACTGAAATTCCTTTGTTATGCACACCACTTTAGTGTTAAATTATTCCTATACACCTTCTCCAGCAGTCAATATCCATCCACAACTTTTATTAAGGCTGCATGCACATTTTGGTGTTTGCCACACGTCCCTTAAGAATTTGCACAATGTTGCAATATTCTACCTATATTCTTCATATATTTAAGGGCTTTGATCTAAAATGTATTACGAGAGACAAATTGTGAATGATATAGACTCATTTTTTTCAGACTTTAAATGCTCAGACATTTATTATACCAACAGAAAACTTTTATGCTACTGCCCCAGTAACAAAAACACAAATAGCCATACAGTAGATGTTTTCAACTGGTGATATATTACTATGGACATTTTTTACTATGTTACAGCTTGCATGAATTCCTCATTACTTCCAATTTTTATGTTTATAAGCAGCTCTTTGATTTATGCTTCTATCTATATCACAAAGCATTCATTCTTCACACTGTACTGAGGGGTTATCAGTCTTTGAGGTTACATGCTTTCACAATCATGAGAATTTTATTGAGTCTTAAATTATAATTAATAGGGTAATGCCATGCACTAGACATTTTGGGGCCAAGTAGACAGATTATTGTATAACTGACAACTGCAGTAATAACGAATGAACTTTTCAAACACATATTCACATGTGAGGTGGAGACCATTATGGTTCATACAGATACTGACCCAAAGCTATGTAACCCTTGGGTAGGGACATCCCCGCTACAATTGTTACAGTCTTCCTTGTAGGCAATGATTAACACAGTAAAATGAAGGTCTGTGAGACAGAAGGGTAAGTCAGCATTTGGTTACACAGCAAATAAGCTCCTAAAGACAAATAGCATTCATTATCATTAAGATACTGTCTACAGAGCATTAGATTAACTCGGGAACAAGAAGGGGACACTCTTTATGTCTCTTAAACTCACTGTCATGGGTTTCACTCACTTTGTATGTTTAACTTATTGTCAAGGAGTCTCCAGAAACAATCATTCAGATTTGAAGACATCTTGAATGAGAAATGCCAGTATTTAATTTATTTGCAGTTTGTTCTAGACCTTGACTTGGCTTCCTGTTTCTTGCAGGATACTTCAGCTGGTTGTGTCACTCCATCCAGACTCCTTTGTCATGATTCTGGCTCTGCAGAGGGTTTTCTGTACCATCCAGGACAAGTTTACTTTAGCAAAAAATGAAGAGGTTTTATATTTTTATGTATTTTTTAATTTAAAAATTAAAATTCAAAGGTTCCCAGGAACCTCTGTACCTGCTCTCCCCTTCAGACCTGAGGCCGAAGCATCCTTAGGTAGCAGGTCCATCATTGGTAGGATGTTTCCCCAAACATGAGTTTAGGAACTGAGCTGAGTTTTAGCTGAGTGTGATAATCTTCCTGAACACCTCATCGGGTCCATATAAATGAAAACAAATAGTCTTTGTTTCCAGACAAAATTGTGGGGTTTTCCACAGAAAGGTGACTCTTGTGAAGGTGTTTAGAAACCATATTTGCCACCACGAGGAACCTGAAAACACCGCCCGCTCTGCTCAGGCTCTTCTGTGGTAGCTGGTGGGAGTGGGAATCCTGAGGGGTGGTGATGGTGGTGGGAGGCCGTGTATCCGTCGTCGTGGATGTCTCTTGCACGCAGTCTTTGCTCCGATGCTAACCCTGCTTAAGGACTTCCACCCAGCTGAGGTGTTTGATCCCTACCGGTTCGGGGCTGGAAGAGCAGGGAGAAGCGGCACTGAAAGAGCAACCCCTTGAGTTGTGCCAATATTTGGGCACTCTTAAGGGGAAGACTGGACACAGTGTCCCAGTGTTTAAAAGAAAAAAAAACCAAACAAAATCACAAACAATCGAGCAAACAACCCCAAATCCAGCCGAAAGGAGAGGCACTGTCTGCCGTCAGACTGCCTGTGTTGCGGCCGGGAGGCGCAGCTCGCCATTACACCGGCACCACGCCGTGGCCGTGCGCTGCCACTGCGAAGCTTTCCTGCTTCTGAGGCGTGTTTTACCCTCTCGGGCCAAGTATTTTTAAAGAAACATATTTATCCTGTGGGGCAAAACAAGGCAGGGGGTCCGAAACGCGAGGTGCCCCTGACGCGGCCGTGACTTTGGTTATCTATACAATAACTTATATCATCCACTCCCCATTGTCTTCATGTATCTCACAAATAGCGGATGTCAATAATATACTGATGTCATCCTGCACACTACCGCCGATCAAGGAATCTATCCTGCATTTCCTTTCTGTCTAAGGCTTGTCTTCCTTATATTTCTGTTATTGGTACTGTCTCTACAAGAGAGAATTATAAGACTCAATGTCAAAGCCCGATCTTTTAAGATCAAAGTATTTTCTTATTTCATTAAAATTTATCAAAATTAGTTACTCAATGCTGAAAACTCTAGACAGTTTAAGAAATACCAATCTGTTGCAATTAAACACCAGCTGGTACTCGGAATTTAGAAAAATGGTAGCTGTTTGAGAACACATATTGTAACTCACTGGTCCATGAGGGCTTTGCTGGGGACTGACCTTGCCAGGTGCTGCACCAGCATTTCTGTGAAGCTGCAGGTATGTCAAACACTTAATGTTCATATACTGCTTTCTGGTGTAATAGATGTTTTATTGATGGATATATGTTCTGTATGTCTGAGGTCTTATTTCCCATAGTTCCCATTTACTCTTGATATTATCCAAATATTGATTTAAATAATGCACTGTAAGTACAACAGTGGCCTCCAGCTTGGGAAAATCTGATTCACTAATCAATCTGATATCTCTGCATGGGGAGATGGAAATGCAACTAACACAAAAGGACATCTCAATATATGCTGAAAAATGTGTGAGCATTGCCAGATAACTATTTTATCAATTTATGAAGCATAATCATAATTCTTGATATTTGAGCAATTACTGATTGGGTTCAGAGAGATAACATGGAGAAATTTCCTAGGGTGCTGCTTTTCCTTTCTTGATGATTCCTTACAGTTAGAGTTTGTCTTTGCAATATTTGGATGAGTCACAGAGATTTTTTTTTAACAGCTGAAGATTTTTTTTTTATATGGACACTGAAAATGTCTGGACTGCTTTAAAACTGAAAGCTAACAATGTAGAAATAAGTAGATTTGGAACGTGGGTTAAACCACACCAAGTGAAACTTGTTGCCCCCTTGCTCAGTCATGTCAAAGGAGCAGAATGTTAGACATGAACAGGTCCCATCCACTCCAGCATCCTGTTCTGGTCAGTAGCAACGGTAGATGACTGGGATAAGCAGAAGAAGCAGGCAAACATGTAGTGATCTTTTCCCAACATGATTCCACATTGCTTCCACCAGCTTGTAGCTCACAGGCCTCTTCACTTGGTCTTGTTAGAATGAGTTAATTTCTTGTTTACACTTGTCTCTTGCTGATGTGGTCATGCCCACCAATGGACCTGGCTCATTTCAGCTCACTGCCCCTGACAGGTAACAGTAATAAACCAACAGTAGCAGGAAGCTGACAAGGAGAAAGGAGGAGGAAGAGGCTGCATAACATAATGAGGAAAAGCTCTCAACTCGTAATTGTTCATTCAGAGCCCTTGTAATGGGATTTAAATATTAGAGCTCATTACAATGATAGTGATAGAAAGCTGCTCCACCAAAATCCTGCTCCCAAAGGAGTCTTGGATGAAGTACAGGGAAAAATGCACAGATTCATCTTCATGTTCTTGTTCCACTTCTGAACTGTCCAAATAATTACTGTTACTGAAGCAAAATGCTACAAACATTTTGGAGGGGTCTGCAGAGAAGAATTATATGCAAACTATGATAAGCAGAAAGAAATAGTGGTATTTAGTTAAAGAATTATAGATTGCCTGTCTTCAGGCTTCTTACTGAATTACTTCTTTCCAATTAAAACATTCTTTGTTTTATATGAATTAGTGATAATCTTTTATTTCTGTCTCTTTATAAAATATTTATATAATCACAAGCAACACCATGATGTTTTAAATTATATTTCCTTGTTAATCTATAAACTGCTTTATTTGTCTGTGACACGCACTGAGATAAGCTTCACAGCTGATATGCAAGATGTTACACCTACATCAGTAGAGTGGTCCCAACAAAAAAGCAGCTGAAATAGCAGTTCTTTTCTTCTTTCTTGTATTCCTTTTCACTCAGTTTTTAAAAAATCATGAAACAGTAATAGCCAATCACAACGAGTATTGCTCTCACATTGTAATTTTGGCAAGGTCCTGTCATAGTAAGGATCCCATGGTTAAGTAATGGAAGGCTCGTATCTGACTTGACAAAAGGAAAAAACAGACTTCCCCTACCATTTCTTTATAATGATGTGATCCCGATTTAATAATATTTGGAAAAAAATTACTTTGTGTTTTTGTTTGTAAATTCCCCTTTATTCTTTACACAGGCAATTCTCAGGCCAGAAAATGTTTTACTGCTTGAGGAAGAACAAGTGGAATCTAAGATTGTAGTCTGGAATAATTGCATCAGTCAGCAGGGAATAGACTCCTTCCGCTCTTCCCTCTTGAGATTGCCCTTAAAAGCTGCTTATAGTCCTAACCACTTAAGTAGAAGAAAGATGTAAGTACCCTGAAAGTAATGGAAAGAGCAACAGGGATTAAGGGGCTGCAGGGATTAATTTACAAAGGACTATTTTTAAAGCATTGCTCTTCATAGACATGATTTTATCCTGTGTGGAAGTGCTCTTCATAACCACCACCACTGTAGGCAGCCAGGGAAAGCCACTTATCTCACCATTGTCTGTAACCTGTAGGTGATCCTCCCATTAGTTTTTAATGTCTTTTTTTTTTCTTTACTTTGCTGTGTCTCTGAAGTGTATAATATTTGTAGGCCATAAACTTCCAGGTGAGTAACAAATTGCTGGGACTACAAGGCAATGTACACATATGAAAATGTGCCTGGCTATCTGAGGAACTTCTGGCGCAGAGATAAATTTGACTGTGATGCAGCCACCCAAAGGAAGCAGTGCAAATTTTATAATTTGAAATATTTTATGTAAGACCAGACTGTGCTTGAGGAATATACTCCACTGTTTACATTTGTGTAGTGTCCTTCACAGCCTGATCGCAGAGTGCTGAACCAATAGGTACAAAATAAAATTATTAGCACTTACTGATCAGGAAACCAGTATTTCTTTAGTTTTCTTTAAAGTATCAAGATACAGACTGAACAGTGAATTTCATAACTTAGTTCACAAAAGAGGGTTGCCACATGCCCCCATCTCTAACTGCCCTGAGTTAAAAACTGAGACAAAGCAAGAATGTCACCCTGCTGCTTTGGACCTTAATGCACTGCCCTCAGGAATATAATCGAAGAGTGGGTTAGTGGAGATGGCTCTGCAGCCCTGGCTCAGGACTTTGAATGTGAATGAAACAGAGTCTGAAATCAGTATGCAATCTGATGGCAAACCAATCCAACAGGACTAATGGTACAAGTCTGGTAAGAGAGGAGCTGCTGCATTTTGGCTGAAGATGCATCTTAGACACAGTGCAAAGCAGAAATATGATAAATAATCATTACAGTTACATGCAACAAATCCCTAATAAGTTCTTTTTAGGGTTGCACCTCATGTCTTGAGAAATTAACTCAGCACTGGGCAGTAGGAAAAGGACTTTTTAGAAACTAACTTACATGTCAAAAATTGAGAGTCATAACCAAAACACCCCAAACATTTTGTCCTTGGTGATATAGGCAGTAAAACATGGTTGAACTACAGGAGAATGGACCACCTGGTGTGATTTTTTTTTCTTGTTTTTTTTGGACTGATATAATGAATCTACTGTTTGACTTTAACCGGTATCACTTCAGGTATGTATTTGCTTGAAAGCAAGTGCCTCATGGGAGCACAATCTATAACTGATTGGCTTATTCTGACTATGCAGTTAAACCTTCAAGAAGAAACACAATGCTTTTCTTGAAAAATGATGGTGGGCATCAGATAACATCCAGCATAATTTGTTATCTCATTTTCAGTAATATTTGTCCACCTATTTTATAATCTTTTCTGTGTGCTTCCTTGGCAATGGGATAATACCTTATGAGCCATGTGTGTATGTCCAGACTTCGTGAAAGAAGACCTGGGGAAGGGCTCTGCCCATGTGGGTGTGCCCTTCCAGAATGTGCAGTGGATTTTTTAGGTGAGGCACAGCGTGCACAGAACCGGCCCCACCGTTTAAGTCCTAAGGTCCATTTGCCAGGGCCGAGCGAGCTTGGACAGTGACAGTGAAATCCTTGGGGCTGTCTACAGCACCTGGTACTAACTGGGGCTGGCCCTGCTGAGCCTCCGAGATCTGACGGGATAGAATGTCAGGGAGGCATTTAACTGCCATGGGGACAGTCCCCACTGAGACTCAAACTCAGGCCCTTGGGATTCAGAATCCAGAGTGCTTTCCATTATGCCACGGGACCACTCTAGGAGCCATGACCATAAACAGAAACTATAACTTCTGATTCTTTGGGCAAAGGGGCATTAAATGGCAGATGAAAGTCCCCTTGGGCTATCAGCTGAGCATGGAAACACTAGACAAGGGCTGAACTGCACTTTGACTGCCCTTAATATGGAAAATGCAACTTGCACTCAAAATACTTACAGCTAGACAGATTCTATAATCATATCCAACCTTATTTTTAACCTATTTAAACCAAGAAGGTTAAAATGCCTACAGTCTCCCACTAGCCTTCTCCTTTGCCTGCAACCAGAGCTCTGCAGGATGCAGGGGCTGACAAGGCACAGCACTGAGATCCCTGGGGTTTAGTTTTTCATCTTTGGTCACCAGAGGTCAGAATAAGCCAGAGTTTTCATAAATCCTGCTCATGATGCAATACTCACATCTTCCAGTTCTGATTTTCCATATTTTGGGGGGGATTTTTTGTGAAACAGTCCAGGTAATTGCTTATACAGTAAACCGAATCTGTCCATAGGTAAAGAGTTTTAAAATTGCTGAGGGAACTGCTTCCTTTGCATTAGAAGAGCATGCAGAACTGTTTAAAAATCACTAAGCCAGGCTCCCCAGCTTCTTGTGTTCCCCTTATTCTAATTACAAGGAATGGGAAAGTGACTGATAATCTACTCACATAATCAAAAAAATACTACTTGTCCCATGTAAAATAATAAATTATTCTGTACCAGCAAAAGGAGGAGACATGGAGTGTCTTGTCAAGTTGGAGTGTCTTGTCTCAAAAATGCTTACAGACCCTGAATGTAATTTTTCATTCTAGTGGCACATTTAAACAAAGGTGGAAGATCTTTATTTTGCCATTAGATGTCAGTAAAGCCCAGGTTATTAACTGATTTTTTGAACTCAATTTTTGAAAAAAAAAATTAGAAACAAGGTACGCATAGTTACAGCATTTCTGAACCGTTGGGGTGAAATGCTGGTGGAAACAGAGTCTTGGAATAGAAATTTTAAGAGTAAAATTGTGGTTTTCAGCTGAATATAAGCACAGATTAAAAGTAGTTCACATCCATCAGAATGTGTGGGTGTTCTCTTTGTAAGCCTTATTTCAATAACTTCAACAAATATTTAAACAAATGACTGTCCAGAACAAGATGTAGAATCAATTTAGGGAGCAGAGGGGCGGAACTAGGGAACACTCTTCTCATATATGGCTGTGTAGTCCCTACTCTACACTGCAGTTACATTCTTGTATGCTGCTGCCCTCTCAGCCCAGGGATTTGTCCTTCCTGCTGTGCAGTAGCCCAGCTGCAGTGAGAAAGGTGAAAGGATGGAATGAATTCCATACATCTTGCTGTGACAGTATGCAATGTTACCTTGATGTCTAACTTCCCAGGTATTTGAAATACTGGGAATGAGAGCACCAGTATGATGAAGCACATCCCTTGGTGTGTGGACTCACTCTCATTATAGGCACATGCCAGGAGAGGAGACAAACACAGGTCTCAATCAGTTACAGGACGATTATTAGGCTACCAATGTGACGTCCCTGTCAGAAAGACAAAAGCCAACCTGAATGGAATATTCTTGGTGGAAAAGTGTTTATAACATGGTATAAGGCCAAGGTGAGGCTTCCTCCAAAGTTACTTGTAGTTCATCATAAAACAGTCAGATGTCCAGGCAAGGTAGGCCACTGAAACAGTGAATAGATACAGACAAAGTGATAGTGATGATTGAAAGAAAAACAAAGAAGTGAAAAGAGCACGGTTTGCCTAGCCTGGAAAAATAAAGGTTGGGGATCTTTATGAGAGTTGACTATAAATATATTGAGGGATGAATGTTGAGGAGGGAGACAAGCTATTCAAGATCAAGAATAGACTTGACACAGAAACAGACAGGTAGAAATTGCCTGTAAATAAAATTTAGTACAGAACCCCGGAAAAGGTTTCCAGATCTCTCAAATGCCTCTATTTCTCTTGGGCAACAAATTAAAATTAAAAACAAATATTTAAATTTACATCTTTGATAATTAAAAAAAAATGACAAGACATGATTGTCCATGACAGAAGGGGACTGGAATTGGGGATCCAGCAGGCCTGTAGGTTCCTTTGCTAGCCAGACTCTTTAAAAGTGCTTTACAAATAGGTCTTCAGACAACAGTTCCATGGAGACCAGTTTGCTGTGGGAATCCCTCATGGAGATGAAATTAAAGCTTCTGGCCACTGACTGACAAGTGATTGCTAAGGCCTGCATGTAGATCATGTGAGCTTTCTGTCAGCAAGGAACACCAATCCTGAATGGGTGAAGAACCTCCTTTATTTATGACTCTTGAATATTTGTGATGAAACCTGTGGTCCTGGGATGAAGGGAGAGAAAAACGGATGTCTTCTCTAAACTACAAAAACAAGATAGGCCTGAGAAAGGTTTCTGCCAAGCCTGTGTTCAGCACAGAGGGGAAAGAGCATGTGCTCAGAAGCTTCTTCTTTTATTCTGAAGAAATAAAACCGAAGCAATAAAGCAAAAGGAACTGAATCCTGTGGTTGGGGATTTGAACTCAGGCTGGTGAGTCAGCCCTGTGGCATCCAGAAATAGTCTTCTGCTTCAAAACAAAATATGTGTGAGCAACTGGTTCTTCCTTCTGAGGAGAGGCTGGGCCACCCCACTGTGTGGGTGACTGCGACAGTGGTGGGACAAGGCAAGACTTTGCCATCACCCCCAGGGAAGCCAATGGGAAGGTAGGGGCTTCCAAAATCCTGCAATAGCAGGTTCTGCAAAGATCAGAGGATGGGGTTGCTCATGTCGCAGGGTCACTGCACAGCCTCTGTCCCTCAAGTACAGCACGCTAACAGATTTTGTTCTTCAAAAGTAGAAGCTGAACTTCATGCTCTTCTGTCCAGACTCAGGAACAGTCCCTTTTATGCATATCATATGCATTCAATAACTTTCTTTAATTTCTATGATTTGTAGTTTTTTGCAAATAATGCATCATTCTGTGTTAATAGAGAAGAATGCTGCAAGATTGGCAAAATAATAAACAGTTTGGTGTATGTGAGAGTTTAATAATTCTCCTCCTTAAGTATCATAGCCCTTATCATCATCCTAACTCAATGATAAATTATTTGATCTTTCATTTTGTCTAATCAAGAGTTATGGATCTAAAACATTTTACTTAATGGGGACAGCAAAATCACTTGAATAATACAGGTTCAGAACTCAAGTCATATCTGACTTTTGAGCAATGTGCTATCTGGGTCAAACTGTGATTAAAAAAGGGAAGAGTGAAGACTAGTATGAAAAAGACAAAAAAATAACCAGACACCTAAGCAAAAATATCATCTGTTTCAGTTTAGAAGATAGCACATCACATTAAAAGGCCGGAAGATAAACACATCATCAGCTCTGTTTTCATAACTTTGAGTAGATATTTTAAGAAACTTCATCAACTAAATAGGAAGTTGCTATGTGGCTAGTAAGGAAGATTGGATCACAACAGCACAAACAGCCTCAGGAAAACCCCCATGATATAAACTGATGACTACAGCTAAAAGCTGCTATTTAGACATTTTTTTAATTGATGTAAGAGCTATCATGTGTTCTCCATGTGGCAGTACTCACCATGAAGGTCATATTGGAAACAATCATATTGATCTGAGCCTATGTAAGAGAGACATTGTAGATGCAGAATAACGATTTGGTCCCTGCACCATGCCCTGAGGCTGTGTGTGTGAGCACAATGCAAACCACTTCTGACATCTCTCTGCAAACTGCCCGGTCCTTCTCATAGTGCTGTGATGTGAGGTAAGCTGGGGGTCCTGCAGGAAGAAACTTTCTACTGAGGGTGTGCAGCAGATGTGATTCTCCGGGCACTGCTTGTGTCCAGCTCTCACTGTGCTGGGGCATAACAAGTCCTACTATACAGTGTAAAGCAATGTGAGCAGACCACAGCAGCAAGAGCTGAAAGCTGCTATCCATACCAGGCTTCCTATTGATTTGAAAGCAATTATTTGCCTGAGTAAGCCCTGTTCATCTGAGAAAGAGGTTGCAAAGTCATGGCCAGAGGCTTATAAGAGCTCCTATCAGTCCCAGACATGTGTTGTGAGACCTGTACTCTGTTTTCATGAGGTTCTTACAGTCCCGAGTCTTTAACCAAGTCTTCTGTGCTCTCCTGTTTTGGAATTATTCTGTGTGGCCTTAGCATTGATTCTTTGGTCTCTTTTAGAAAGATTTGGGATATGACTACTTTTGGCAAGCTTTCTAGGTGGTTCTGCCAAGGGTCTTTGCTACTAGTCAGCCCTTGATATGGTTTTACAAATCTAGCTTGGACTTGTGAGGGGTTGATGAGAGGATAGGCCTGTGTCCAGCTGGGCTGCAGCTCTCTAAAGATGAACCAGCCCTTTTCCAAAGGGCTAGAGGAGGATCACAAGGTGAGATGACTCCCCATTTTTGGATGTTGTGGCCTGCACTATGTACTAGAACTGCCTGAAGGTAAAGGTGGAGGACATGGCATCAGTCTGGATAAACTGAGAGAGGGATGGCTAAAGAGGCAGCCCAAGAATGGCTGTAAGTACAGCAGCCTTGTCAAACAGACATATCCAAGTTGCATCCTGCTCAGCTCTGGGCACATTTTAATCTGACTGTGCTGTATCTGGACAGCAATTGGCCATCAGTTTGTCCATCCCTTATAGTCTACAGAGTGGAAAGGGCAATAGTAAACATTTTGTTCCAAGCAACAATGCATCTTTAATTTAGGAGATAAAGTCTCGAGAAGCAATTTCCAGCAAATGATTCTTAAATGTCTACAGCTGTAGAGAGGCTGAATGACTCAGTGGACTAAGATTTTGCAGGCAAAAAATTAATTCTATTTAGCTTCTGGTTTAGTCCATAACTTTTGGCCAGCCATTTACTCTTTCCCAATCTCCCTTATGTGTAATGGTGCAGTGGTAGGACCCAGTTCAGGGCATGGTCTGACATTCTCTGAAACTGTAAGGGTCATAGAACTGCAGAACATCACTTGTCTCATGTGAGGTATACACCTTAGAGGTTTGAATTGTGGTACTGACAAACCTTTAGTAATAGGAGTGTTTACAGGTATTAGCACATCTATAAGTACAGGTAAATCTTCTCTTTGTGTGTATTTTGTCCTCAAGTGGATCCCTGAAAGCAGTCTTTTGTTTCACACACATTAAATGATCTATCCTGAATATTAAGGATTTGTGTCTATGTAGCACAAATCCTCCGCAAGAACTTGTAGATGGCATGAGTTAAGCATGATCTGATTTGCTTTCTTTACATCTCTTTTTGGGATTACAGGAGTATGTGTGAAATCATGAAGCCTCATTCTCATGTTGCGCTTTCATTCATATGCTTGGTGTGTTGGGTGCCATTAACATTTAAAGTATTGTGAGTATGTTCAGCCAGTAATGAAAGTCTTTACAGTTTTCTTAGCTACTGTTCATCACCTAACTCATACGGAAATATGAAGAATGCATATGCTTGACCTTTGCCATTTGTTTTTAGAATACATTGATTCTCAAACAGCATCATGGAAAATTTTGTAGGGTCAGTGTCTTGGGTGATAGACAGAAAGAGAGGGGGCATGTGGCCCTCCAGCACCTTTTTTCCAGCTGCTGAAATGGAGATGCTGATTTTTATCTCCATAATACAGATCATGAAATGAGACAGAAGAAATGGCCTTGATGATAGCAGAATAGAAGAGAAATAATAACAAAATCACTTAGGAGTTATCAACATTCTGGATGCATTTCAGATACCCACAATAAATTAATTTCATTAGAGTGCATGGGGTTTTGCTACAAATGAATTGAGTGGAGATAAGGTGTTTGTGGCTGATGCAAGGACAACAGTAACTATTCTCACAGATTAATTGCAGTCCTACCTCTGCAGATCATAAAAAAGCAATTAATCTGTAATTATAAAGTTCTTGTACTCTATTCAAAATATTTGAGGAAAAAAGAAATGCAATTCCTAACATTAAGTGAAAATGAAGTATGCAATATGATCTTTTAATTTAGAGAGGCACTTTGAGTGGTCTTCTAGGGAGACTAGCCCAAAGCAAAACCAGCTCTGTTAGACAACTCCTGACAGACATGTGACTCATCTGTTCATAATAATCTCCATAAATAAAGATTCTCCACCCTTCCATTGTAAACTTAGATTTGTTTTCCCCAAATTAAAATTTAGAAGTCTGGACTAATTTCACTGAAAGACCAGAAGTTTCATAGCAATGATGGGTGTTCTTTCACTCCACTCTCTGGAAGAAACTGCCTGCATCTAAGAAGCTGTCCCACTTCACAAACCCAAATATTGTCCTTCTTCACACTGGAAAGTCTCTTGGCCAAAGTAGCCCCAGTGTTCTGCCTTTTAATTTTATAAATTCGACAAATGCAGTGCGATTTTTGCTGCTGTGGTAGTGATTTTGCAGCCACTGTCATGTGCCACTGGCCCCACAAGTCCCCTGAGAGGCAGTGGATAGACCAGACTCACTGTTCCTTCATGGAAGTGGCAGTTTGTGCCCAGTCTCTGTGGTGAGGAGGAGCTGCTGTGATGGACCTGACCCTCACTGTCAGAGGAGACCTCACACATGTGGAGCTGCAGAAAGCCTTGCTTACAGACCATGCTTTTCCTTTCCGAAGGAAGTGCTGTCATTTTTGTATGTTTTTGCTTTCAGGATGTTGAAAATCCCATCCAGGAGGCCTAAAGAAGTCCACTGGTATGACTTCGCAAAGGCCAAAGTTTCTGAGCTCCAATGCCCACCATGCTTATTTATGAGGCTTTGGTATCTAAAATTTGGCCTGCATATTGCAAGTCCTCATCATCCATTTAATACCTTAATTTATTTTTTCTCTAGACATTAAGGCATAAGATGTTTACTTCTCTCTTTTCTTCCACTAGGATTCATACTGGGATGGAAAAAATGTTGCTTTTACTCCTGACATGCAAGTGTTACAGCTGATTCACAAATGTTCCTGCTTCTCCAGGACTGCAGCTGCTCTGTCTCTTTCTGACTGGGAAATACAGCAAGTTTTGGAAATGATCTTTGCTTACATATTTAAGTAACATAATGTGTTAACTTTAAAATACTTGCCTTTGGTATCATGTCCCCCTTACATTTATTTAGATCTTTCCCTTTTTCACTCCCATAATTTTTATATCATGAAAGACTTGAAAACATTTTTAAGCAACTTTCAAAATACCAACCCTTATCACATCTGTTTATTCTGTTGATCCTGCTTTTCTCTCATTTAATTTTTCCTTTTTGACTTCAGAGAATCATAGAAGAATCATACAATATGGTAAGTTGGAAGCAACCCATCAGGATCATCAAGTCCAGCTTCTGGCCCTATACAGGACACTCCAAGAACCACACCATGTGCCTGAGAGCATTGTCTGAATGCTTCTTGAACCCAGACAGGCTTGGTGCTGTGACCATTTCTCTGGGGAGCCTGTTGCAGTGCCCAACCACCCTTTAGGTGAAAGACTTTTTTCCTGATATTCAATCTAAACCTTCCCTGACTCAACTTTATGCTCTTTCCTCAAGTCCTGTCACTGGTCACGAGAGTGAAGAGATCCCTCCGCTTCCTCTTGTGAGGATGTTGAAGACCACAAAGAGGTCTCCCCTCAGACTCCTCTTCTCCAGGCTGAACAAACCAACTGATCTCAGCCACTCCTCATATGGCTTCCCCTTCAGACCCTTCACCATCCTTGTGGCCCTCCTTTGGATGCTCTCTAATAGCTTAGTGTCTTTTTTATATTGTGGCACCCAAAATTACACACAATATTCAAGGTGAGGCCGCCCCAGTGCAGAGCAGAATGGGACAACCCTCCTCCTTGACCAGCTGTCAGTGCTTTGCCTGATGCCCCCCAGGACACGGTTGGCCCTCCTGGCTGCCAAGGCACTGCTGACTCAGATTCAACTTGCCATCCACGAGGACCCCCAGGTCCCTCTTCATGGCACTGCTTTCCAGCATCTCATTCCCCAGTCTGTATACACAACCAGGGCTGCCCCATCGCAAGTGCATAATCCGGCACTTGCCCTTGCTAAACTTTGTATGGTTGGTGATTGCCCATCCCTCTTATTTGTCGAGGTCTCTTTGCAGGGCATCTCTGCCCTTGAGGGAGTCAACACCTCCCCCCAATTTAGTGTCATCAGCAAACTTACTTAGTATTATTTAGAGTCCTATGTCCAAGTTGTTTATGAAGATGTTTAAGAGAACTGGACTGAGGATGGATCCCTGCAGAACCCAACTAGTGACTGTATGCCAGCCTGATGTTACCTCATTCACTATAATTCTCTGTGCCTGACCTGTGAGCCAGTTGCCCACTGGTTATAATATGGTTATCCAGCTGTGTGCTGGACATTTTGTCAAGAAGGATACTGTGTGAGACAGTGTCAAAACCTTTGCTGAAGTGCAAAAAGATTACATACACTAGCTTTCCTAGATCAACTAGGTGAATTATCCTGTTGTAGAAGAAAGTCAGGTTTGACAAGAGGACTTTCCCCTAATGAAGCTGTGCTGGCAGTGAACAGTGACTGCTTTGTCTTCCAGGTGTTTTTCAGTACTTCCCAGAATAGTCTTTTCCATGATTTTCTTGGTCACTGAAGTGAGACTGACAGGCCTGTAGTTTCTGGGGTCCTCCTAGTCTAGAACAATTCTGTGTGGTGAAAGAGGAATTAATTTTCCTCTCCTGACTCTTTTAAGATTTCACAGATGGCCCTGGACTTGCTGCACTGTAAAATGTAGGGAAGCAGACAGAGATCGCCTTCCACAGGGCTCCCATGTTTCCCTCCTATTCCTCATTATCCCCTTCCTTCAAAGCCTTTACAGTCCTTTCTGCCTCCTTTACAATGTTCTACCTCTGCTCAGTCGATATGTCTTTGCTTTGAACCATCTCAGTCCCCACACACCTCTTCTCTCTCTGCTCTCTCCTTTAGTCTTTTTTCCCACAAGTACACAGAGAAATTCTCCCACTGCCGGCATTTTTAATCCCTTTGGTTGCCCCAGCACTGCTGAATTTACTCAAGGCCTGGGAAGACAGTGACTGTAGTTATGTCCCCAACGAAGAGCCTGCAAAAAGCCCCAGTGTCCCAGGTCTGCTCAGTGGGGATCTCGCTGGCTCCTGTTTATTGCTGTTGGCCTTTGGCCAGGCCAGTCCAGCCAGTGGGCTCACTGGCAATGCTTGTTCTGGTTGCTCCATCTGGATTGAAGGGTTCCCCTGAGGAAAGCCTGGGGACTGGAGGAGCACTGTGCCTGTGTGTGTGCACACATCCATTGCTCCCCAGCGGCAGCCCCATCTCCTTGTGCAGGCTCCTGCATCCTTTTTATTGCTAAATTGCCATTTTCCTGTTACCCTGAAGGGGCCTCTGGCTCCTGCACATTTGGCTGGAGCTGGCTGAAGTCTCGTCCGGCATTCCTCCATGTTTCCTCACTAGTTGGAGGGGAAGAATAGCACTTAGTGAATGGCCCATTGACGCCCTGGTAGACACACAAACCACACAGAAAGCACCCAGCCCTCCTCTGCAAAACTGGCTCAGACAGGAGCACTCGAGTCAGCAGGAGACTCGAGACACCACTGCTCACACTCAGGGCTGACCAGGCACCGCTGGGCATGGGTTGGCACAGGGCAGCCCCATGCTGGGACGAGGTCATCACCCCATTGCCCCGTGCAGACCTGGCAGCAAATTAATGGGCGGCAATGGCCTCTGAAAGGAGGTTTGTGCTCCTCCTTCATCTCCAAGTGAGGAGCTGGATCATTTCCAAAGGCAATGTTATGTGTACTCATCTGGAGGTTGTATAAATAAATCGGTTCAAGGAATTAACTGGATTTTCTGCGTAGCTGCAGCTTCTTCTCTCTGGACCCTTGGCAAGAGAGCAATCGGCCGTACTCGCTGCAGCACTGACTGCTGCACTCCCTGTGCTGTCCCTGGTCCAGGCAAAGCTCTCTGCTGCCCAGGAAAAACTGGTGGCAGGGCCAGGAGTTTCAGTCATTCATACACATTAACTGTGAACATCTGTGCCTTGTTCATATAGGATCCTTTTGTGCTTGGTTACATGTCAAGAATTTGCAGCCTTCAAAAAGGCTGGGAGTAATTTTCAGCATCTCTAAACGAAAGTTTGCATGATAGGCTTTTAATTGCATTTTCTGCTGGCACATCTGGTGATGGTCCTGGTGCCTGGGCTCTTACTGTAGATAGAATCAACATTGCCTTACATTTCAAAAGATGCTTTGGGTAAGCCTCGACATCAGAAAACATCTGCACATACTGGGCCAGGTATCCTGAGCTGTACAAGCAACTTCCTTGTCTGCCTATTTTGACAATAAAAAGTGTTGAGGAAATGTAACCCTGAGCCTGTTTGTTTGGGCCCATGTTCACCTCTGGAGTTCTAAACACTATGTTTTTGCATCACACACTTTTTCTTAATTTAACTGAATTTAGGCAAAGGAAAATAACTTTTGAGATACAATCCATAAAATGTTTGGAATGAGGAACTTTCTTTTCCAAGTCTGACTGGACTTTCATAAATTTTAGCAAAGATCTCTTCACATTTTCATTTGTAAAACTGAAACAAGGTTGTTTGAATATCCACCTCACAAGCCTCAAAGGGCTTTTGAGACTGAAAATAATCTCCTACTCTTCAGTCCCCTTACCTTCTTACATATTGCTTGGAGGCTTAGACTATCAGAGGTGTTGGAGGGACTGGTTATTAACAGGGATCAAGCTGGACAGGAGTATCCCAGGGGATCAGGGGATGTTAGTTTCATAATGCTGTGGAGGCTCAGGGCAGTAACTTCATCTCGACTGTAAATGTTCCCCATGTGTACAGATCAGCAAGGGTGTGGGTACATCCAATATACAGATTCAAGGGTTACATGTATGTTCAGTAGCATAGATATAAAGTAAACGGGGTTTTGAAATGTCTGCTATGCCTCCTGAATTAAAAAAAAAAAAAAAAATTAGTTTTGATCTTGCTGTCATTACACAGGTACGAAATTCATTAAATCAGTGTGACTAATCCTGTCATTAAGGACTGCAAATCAGGTTTAGGGCTTAATCTCTTCTGAGAAAATACCAATTTAACACAAGTAAAATGATCCTGGGACCAGGTTATGAGAGCTGGTGCTTAAAGCATGTGAAAGAAGATATCATAATTAATTTTCAGTTTGGAGGGATATTTTTATGTTTAGGTAATTCTATTATACATGTGAAGCAATTGTGTCTTTGACTCTGCTCCTGTAAAATAATGACAGTTTTTATTAGAAAATCAAGATAATCTGAATGCAAGGGCTCTTTCAGGACAGCACAGTAATTTTGAAGCATGCAATGAAGAAAATGGTTCTTCGCAAAATTGCAATGACAGGGAGGGGATGCAGTGTCCTTTTTCAGAAGCCACATTTAAAGGGTAAGATTAGAAGTGCATTATCTTGATGTGGGATTACCAAAAGCCCACTTGCACAGCTGGTGCAACTGGCACTGAGAGGAAGACAATCTGCTTGCTCTTCAGCTTCTAAGCATCAGTAATATCGCAATGTTTTCAACATACTGCAGGATAACACTGGGGAATGGTCTTACTGAAGTTTAAAATAATTTATAAATATGTGTGTGTGCCTGTATGTGCTTGTGTCTGTGTGTTTATTATCTTTTGCTCTTTCCAGTTTCTTAAATATTGCACAGAGCTGTTTAATTCAGTTCAACTTCTTTTAATTTCCTTTGACCCTTATTTTTGAATGTCCTTCTTTCAGTGTGCTTTCCAGTAAGGGCGGGAAGAGGGACTGAATAAACATTCAGTTAGGTCTTGTTTTCAGAGAAGTTCAGTACATTCCTGCAGGCTGGGTAGAAGAAGGGTGTCTGCTGTGTTTTCTCAACATTACAGGCAGTCCAGACAATGCAGAGATTATTCATTTGGGGGAGAGGGGCACATTTTGCCCATCCACATATTCTGACCCAGAAGAAGATGAGGGCACAGACAGATGCAGTCAGCATATCTTCCAGGTGGGATGAGGGGATCTGTGAACTCAGCCATTAAACAGCACAGTTTGCCAACAGTTTTGTCAGAGCATCACATGCTACCTGCAAGGCTGAGATAGAGAGACCTTTGCAGGTTATTTCTACAGATAGCCTGAGACCAAAGAGTTTACAGCTTTTGTCTCTACAATTACTGTGTTTGCAGGTACCTAAACTTCTCAAATAGAAGCTGTGTGTGCAATTAAGCATTTGCAGGCTCAAAGCTTCAAAGGTCAGGTGATATCTGAGCTAAATCCTTATCCTGATTAGCCCACACCACCCACCCCTAAACAGAAAATTCAAACATTCTGAAACTAAGTTTTTGTAGAAATGTCCAAAGTGTTGAAGCCTATCTCTTTTGAACTGGTGAGTTTGGAGTGTTTTTTGGAGGTTTTTATAACGTGTTGCTACACTGTGTAAAAGTGCCGGTCCCCTGTGATGCTCCAATGTCTACATGCAGCATCACTAATGCTATACCAAGACCTGGTGTAAAGGCTAACTAATAAACCAGCACTGACAAAATAAGAACTGGCAAGACAGTTCAGATGGTCAACCGTTTCTTCTTTTGTCATAGAAAAAGTTTCCTCTTTTGTAGCCCCTTAGTATGTATATTATATTAGCAAGGTGTGTGTTGGTCTCTTCTCCCAGGTAACAAGAAAGTTCAGAGGAAATGGTCTCAAGTTGCACCAGGGGAACTTGAGTTTGGATATTAGGAAAAATTTCTCCACTGAAAGGGTTATCAACTGTTGGAACAGACTGCCCAGGGAAGTTGTTGAGTCACCATCCCTGCAAGTACCTGGAAGATGTGTAGATGTGGCATTAGGGACATGTTTTAGGGGTGGACTTGGCAGTGCTATGTTAATGGTTGGACTCAATGATCTTAAAGGTCTTTTCCAGCCTGAATATTTCTGTGATTCTATGATTATTTTTTATTCCATGCAATCTGAAAACACCATTAGTAATGGTACCAGCATGTTAGAGCTGGTAGCCTGTTTCCTCTCAACTTCCTTGCTGTCAGTTTGGGTTGCCCACAGACAGGCTTCCAGCATGTTTATAGCCAATAATGGGAGTTGAAAGAGATCAGAAGGCATATTCATAATCACTTGTTACTTGGTGCCAACTGGGAACATAATAAAAGCTGCAAAGGAGGAGGCCACTGATTTCTTACTGCATTCAAATCAAACTGAAAGTCATACTCCAATAACAGCTAATGTCTCTGCTGAGCTCTAAGCCTATTTTGTGCTTGCAATTTCGCTGAAGCAGAGTGGCTCAAATAATTATCTAATGAGTCAGGCCTCCAAGGAGTAGCATTTGACATCCTGGCAGGCAAAACATAGTTTTAATTGTTAACATCTCATAATCTGAAGTTTCAAATGGTAACTGATCATTTAAAAGCTGCTGATCCATCCTGAGAACATGCATGGTTTCTTTATGAATGGTATTTTTTGGTCTTTATTTTTTCTTGATGTATCTCTGACTGCAGTTAACAGGGGCTATAACTCACTAACTCTGTATTTTGGTTGCTTGTTTTTGTTTTTCTTGAGTGCTCTAACCAAATCACCTCTTGTCATCCATCTTCTTTTTTCTTGAAAATGCAACTTGTATATATTTAATTGTTGGCCCACAATAAGCATCCTCATTATTCATCAATCACTATCATCAAGCAATGTAGAAAAGAATAAAAAACAAACAAAGGGACTAGATCTTTAGTGCCACTTGGTGTGCCTGACTAGTTATAAATAAAGACACACGAGGGAAATAGTATTTGTAAAGAACCTGAAAATTACAACATTCACAGATCCTGTTATATATATCTGGCAGAAATCTCTTCTCTAACTCCAGGGCTTTCCTATGAAGGAGGAAATTTGCTTTTCTGTATTCTGTCTCTTTGCTTCCCTAAATTGGATATTTTTCATTGCTTTTTCTTCCCTAGAAGAATTGCCATCTGGCCCAAATCTCCCTGATTTTTTCCACTTAGCTTGACATATGGAATCATTATAATTTCTCCTTTGGCTGTTCAGCAAAATCTTTTACCACAAGCAGTTTTTGCTAGAAGAAACACCCAAGTCCTTTCTCTTAATTTGTTAGAGGGCAATCATGGAAAACATAGCTCATTTCAGTGTAACTTATTAAAGGTGAATTTTGAGCTTTTCAGCTTACCCAAGGCATGATGAAAACCTAGTTGCAGTGTCCAGGAACAGGCCAGGTTAGGGGAAAAAAAATTCATCTGTAAAAAATCAGGACAGATTTGAAAACAAGGCCATGTGCAAAAAAACACTCAAAACCTATTGAGTGATTATTGCAGCACCCAGTGCTACAGCTGAAGGCTGGAGTCAAAGCTTCATGTCCCTGCTCCAGGAGACCTGATTTAAGACTGCTGGATATGGAAGTGTCTGTTCCCAGCTCCAGAGGGAACAGAGGGCACCAGAGGGACCTGGGTCTTCCCAGCAGTACCAAACTCTCCTCTGTGCCCCCCATAGACAAAGTCCCCAGCTCAGCCACAGCATCCCCTTGAGTGAATGGATGCACCCAAAGGATGTGAGGGAGGAGCGGGTCAGGCTTGGCCTCGTATGAGCTGCAGTTTAGGTGGACAAGGCTGTGACTCACAGCTAGCCCTTAGCTAGTGCCCTGTCAAATCCTGAGGTATTTAGGGCATTATGGCCAATGAGAGCTATTTGAAAGCTATCTACTGAACAACTCCTTAGGCCCATGGAGAAAACTGGTTGTCACATGGCTCACAGCAACAGTAAGCAGAAGTGTGCATGCTCTGCCTCCAAAAGCAAGTGCTTCTGCAGGCTGATGAAGGGAGTGATTCCCCTCTGCACGGTACCACTCACCTCTGACACCCATCAGTAGATGTCCATGACAAACTGGCTACTTCAAATACTACAAGAATGATTGAGAACCACTGAGTGAATAGAAAAGTCGTATCATCCTAAAGGTGAAGTGAAAACATCCTCACGTCTGAGCACAACCTCTAAGCTAACACACCATCAGAATGCAAGGTGCCATTCAAGGAGTAACCAAGCACTGCCCATTTCTCATTCTCACAGTCAGAAGGAAGAATCTTATTAGTCTGCTTACTTAAACTAGCAAGATGGCAAAGGTATTATTTGAATAAAATCAATTGCATAGGTATATAAACTTCCAGTTTAATCCGTCACTCAGGGCACAAGCAGCAAATGGAAGATGTTCATAAACAATTTCTCTTTCAGTGACATCTGAGTCCTGGTGACAACAACTGCTCATGGGAAGGCAGACCTCCTAGCTCATGACATGGGCTCACGGTGGGCCTGAGGAGTGGTTAGCCTCTTGTAGGCATTTTACTTGCTGCAATTACTTCTCAAGTGTTTTATCTACTGTGATAATGAAATGTTTGGCAAACCTGCCGCTCTTGAAACACGTTTTCATTCTCCATTGGCTAATCACAAACTTGAGCCTGGTGTGACATCTCTGAGTTCTAGTCACTCACTTCATGCCAGTAGGCAGGCTGCGGAAATGCTGACATCTGACATCTTGGAAGAAACAGCATCAATAAGTGAAATCAGATTTTAGCAAAACTTGTTTGAGCAGCTAAAAACTACCTTCCAGTAAGTGTGAATGGTGAGGATGTGGCCCAGAGCACAGCACTGTAAAAAGTCATCTAGAAATTCAGCAGGATACAGTTTAATTCCAAACTGTTCATCCCCATCTGTTAAGAGCTACATCCTAGAGAAGAAAAAAAGACACAGTGGTATAAATATTTTTTATCTAGAAATAATAAATTTGGAATCCAGCAGGGATTTGTACTTTTCCCCACAGACTTTTGTGCTTGTTTGTGCCTGGATGCAGCAGCTTTAGCTCTCTGGCTTTGCAGGTGCTGCTGGGGGAGGTAAGGCTAGGATGACAGTGGTGCTAAATTTCAGTGTCCATGTCATGCTCACCTGCATCAGCTGTGCCTGCAGCAAGAGGTGTGCTGCCATCCACTCCTTGCAGTGGTCGCTCTGATATCCTTGCTATTGCTGTAAATGAGGATGGAGACAGGTGTTCCTGTTTTAGCTATAACTTCAGTGGACCAAAAAAATCGCTTAATTCTTGTAGCCTTGGGCACCAGAGTTTAACTATGGCACCCTGAGGCAACAGCAATACCATAGTGAGAATCCTATTTTCTCATTAAAATACATAAGAAGTACCTGTTACAATACACTTAATCACAGAGGAGCAAACAGACCTCTCTGTGGATTGTGAAAAGAACTCTAGGTTCGAATATTCCCCGAAATGAGATTAAAACTCGAACAAAGTTATATGTTGACACCAAATCCCAATATTTTAATTTAATTAATTGTAAAAGAGGCAAAGAGAAAGGAAAAATAGAGAAAAGTTAGAAAAATATAAGGTTACTTTAAAGACATTGGACAGTTTTACCACCACATTTTCTACCTTTCTGCTGAGATGGGTGGGGGAAGCAGGGGAAGTTTCTGCCTTTTTTTTTCCCTTCTCACTCTCTGCCACTTGTGATGGTTATCTCTGGCCTCGGGGAGGTCTGGCAGCCTCTGGGATGAAGCTACGATGTGTGGTCCTTGCCGCTCACGTTTTCAGTCGAATTCCAGTCGGACAGCCGCTGGGCAGTGAAGAGTTACGATTCCTGTCTTGGCAGTCAGTGACTTCGGCTCTCAGAGATATGGTAGGGATGCAGGAACAGGGTTTTCCGAACTCACGCGTGTGGCACGGCTCGTTTCTGTCCTCCCCAGGCTGACAGACTTCTTGCAGCAGGCAATGGTGAGGAGAGGTGCGGGGGGCAGAAAGGTGCTCACCTCCGGTCTTCTTGGGCAGCGACTTCCAGAGCAGGTACATCTCTTCCCCTTCTCCCCTCTCCTGGTTTTGCACAGCTTTTACTTCACTTTATATAGCATTTATGACCTTTTTGCTAAGGCTCGTTTGCATGTAGCCTTCAGGTGTCCAAAGAGGTATGATAACAGATACAATGGCAGAGCATTTTTTGAAGCGTTCTTGATATTTATCAGGACTTTACAGTATCTTCCCCTGTGTCAGAAAATCTCTCCAGCTGCTTTTCTGTACTTAGCCAAACTGTTTAGAAATTTAAGTACTGAAGTCTAACCCAGTAGGAATTTGATAATCCCAGTATTACATGATTCATTGTTTCTAAATGTTGTACATTAACTGTCTTTAGAAACAAGATTCCAAATCTGAATGGATTTTGCCTATTGTTCAGCTGTTCAGAGCCTTGAGCTCAGCTGGGCAGGTGGTCATAGTTTTGACTTCCAGTGTTTTGCTCTGTGTCTTTGCATGGGAAAAAAAAAAAAAAACCAGCACAATTTTCTCCCGTATGTACATATTTGGCAATCTTTGCATCAGTTTGTGGTATCCACACTGATGCCAGCTGCTTAGCATGGACACAAGTACCTGTCAGCTCAGAGCCTCAAAGAGGCCTGCAGTCTGCCTTGCCCATCCAAATAATGAAAAACAGCACGGTAGTAGACGATGAAGAGGCAGACTGTATGGCAAATCTCCATTTTTGGTGAACATCCTGAGTTGTTTGGGCCTGTCCTTTGGCCCAAGCAAGAATATGTTTGAACCTGATGAACTTAATGATCTTTCCCAACCTAACCAATTCTATGATTCCCTGATTTTAAGACCAAGTAGAAGAAGGCAAATTTGTAACCTTCTAACTGAACGAGTAGTGATGAGATGTGGCTGCTGCCAGAGCAGCTGTCCCCAAACCTGGATGTTGCTGTCAAAAGCTGTAAGAAACAACTCCTCTGTCACCGGGGAGAGACCAGTGTAAAACAGTGAAAAGGTAAGAATTAGAACCCTTTTCTCATATGAGGAATGCCAGATCATGAGGAGTCTGCACTATTATTCCAAATACAGAGCATTTTTTCTTGGGAGAGCTGATTCTCACACTGAACTGGTGTTTCTCCTTGTACTGAGCTGCTAAGTCACCATAAAAGCTACAACTTTATTGTCAGTGCTTTCTAATATTATTAACTCCATATAAACAACTGCTGCAGGTGCTGCAGAGACTGTCGTGATTTTTTATGGTAGGCGTGCCCAGCTCCAAACTGCACTGCCACGTGCTGGGCTGATCGAAGGAGCCGTTGATTCTATCCACTTGGAAGAAGCAATTTCTTGCAGGGTTGCTCTTTCCACTTTGCTCTGCTCTGTTCCTCAGGAGGGACCAGGCTTCTGCTTATGCTACATGGCCGCCTTCTTCCAGCCAAGCATGGCAGAGGTGAAAAGACTGGTCAATTCCCCTGTCTTTGTCATGCTCTTTTCCACTGGGAACAAAGAGGCAACCCATGAAAACATGAACAAGTTGAATCTTTCTCTGCTGCAATTAATAGGTGGTGGTAGTTTTTATCTTGCAGGCACCCAGGCCTTAAAGATCCATAGCTATTTCATGGGTTACCCATTTGCTTGTGAGGTTCATGTCTGTAATCACTGAAAAAACAAGGAAGCCCTTACACCTATTAACGGGTTCCTCTTCTCAGAAAATTAAATGTAATTTAAAGCCCTGTACAATTCCACATTGCCTAAAAATCTTTCTTCATGCAAATGAACACCTCCAGTAATTGTTCTATTATAGTGTGGCAAAGAACAAAATGAAAAAATAATTAAAAATAATTTTAAACTTGGAGTTAGATCATCCTCACTTTGACATACTGCAATAATATTTTGGTGCAACAGTCCTTCCCTTTGCAAATTTCTAGAACTTGGGGAAATCTAGGAACATTACAAAGTCATTTTTTTTTCACTTCAGTATAGTGGATTTCCCCTAAGCGTGTCCTTTGGTTTGATTAAGGTATGAGAAGACTGCTACTGGCTGATAAAATACCAGTGGCCAAGCCAGCAATAAAAATATCTCTTTTTCATTTGACTAACATTCTAAATAGCTTGATACCTTCCAAGTGAGAATGGGGATGATGCTGAATAATGATGAGAAATACATTTCTGTAGTATATACAGTTTAATGATGGGTCTAATTCAGCACCATGACAAATCTGAATTACTTCTGATAATGGCATTGCATTAAACCCCTGTTGAGGGATTCTGCTTTCACAGCCAGCTGTCCAGTAAGTGGCCACCAAGAAGAACTTAGCTTCACAATGCTGGCATTTGCCTTGGTTATTTGTTGCCCTTCTTTTATTTCTCTATTTGTCTCAGGCAGTCAGGTAAGAAAATATGACAAAATGAAGCACTTCGACTAATGGTCTCAATCCTGCAAACATTTGATACAATTACTTGGCACTGTGGCAAGTTCAAACAGTTCAAAATCATTAGTGACAAAATTTGCTTTCAAATAACACAATTTAAAAAAACAACAACAAAACCCAAAACCAAATCAGAGCTCCTTCAGCTTGCTGTTTTGTTGCTGAGGGATTTGCTCCATTTTTAATAACATTTTGGATTCTCGTATAATCCGAGATTTTCAGAAACAGAGTCAAAACCAAAAAGTGTTCAATACTTTGTGTGTTGGAATGAAATTCAGATTTGGTAGTAAGAACAGTTTTGTTCTCACCTATGACTTTCAGAGTATTTAGTAGCACAGATTATTTTTTATTAAAAGTAATTCTAAATATTGCCATTTGTCTAGACTCAGATGAGTTTTAACAGAAGTTCATAATTTCAGCATTAATTTCTGGCTTTGGATAATTTGTGTTTAGAGTTAGACATCCTGCTGAATCAGGGATATAGAAGTGTCCCCTGTTACAAAAATGGTAAAGTGACATGACCATTGGCAAGAAACCGCTCTTGTGTTGATGAATGCTGGGAGGGTACAGTGCAGTTATGGTGTTATTGCATCACTTAGTTCAATAAGATTCTTCTGCACAATGTGCATAGTTATCCAGGCTCCGCCTTGGTACCGAGTAATCACCACTAGTAAGGGTTGAGGACAGTCATCCTTTGTTAGTTTAAGATATGCAAAACTGGCAGTTTCCCAATGAAGGAGGATGAAGGTTACAAATATGTCTGTTTGCAGACCTAACCTGACATCCCAAAAGGGACAGTGGCTGTCGAGAGCCTGGATCAGAGCTGTTAGAAAACCTCTCCCACTAAACGAACTCCTGGGAATGCTCAGAGTGAGCACTTTACTGTGGGACTTGGGGAGGAGAGGTAAGGATGACTCTTACCAGCACCTCCACAAAAATCAGCATCTGGAGTGGATGGGGTGGCCATGTAGAAAAGCCTTGGCAAAGACTGCAGCTTCTCACTGAGGAGGCAGCAATACTTGAAGAAAGACAGTACATCTCACAGAGAGAAGTGATAACATTATCAGGCACAGCCTGAGCCAACTAGTGTAGAGGAGAATACTGCATGTCCTGAAAACAACAATAAAGCCCCCCTGGGAATGAGAAGAGACAAGAAAGGAGTGGGATGACTACCTTGAAAGACTGTATGCTAATATAAGGAACATGAAAAACCAGTTGAATAAAAATTTCATTCACAATCAGAATTATTACTTAACTGTTTTGATAAGTGAAGGGACATGATACATTTATGATTTATTTTGGGCAGGGGGAGATGAAAAGGCATGTTTCCAAGGTGTGCAGAGGGGCTGTGTCTGCTGTGAACACCAGTAGTCTTTGAGCATAAAAGAGGAGCAGAAGCAGCCCTGCTGCAATGGAGATTATTTTGCTGTTCTCAGAGAGGGAAAGGCTCCTTTGGATCTTGCTTCTGCCAAGGTAAGAGGGATTGGTCTGGAGAGTGAAGGGAGGAGCCAAGCCCTGTGACAGGGATCATAAAGAAAAGTACTCCTGACACCTAGCAAGAGAATAAATGAAAATCAGTAAAATAAAAACAAGGAATTTGAAGAAATAGAGCATCAGTCAACTTGGAGAATTGAGAGAGAAGAAACACAGAAGGAAAAAGGAAGTTTAAAGGAAGTTCTTAAAAAGGCAACCTCAAAAATATAAGCACAGATTATTTCCTATGAAGGAGATACAGGAAGTGTAGTAAGAAACCACTTTTGCTGACTCGTAAGTTTTTCAGTGACCTGAAAATTATTTGGCCTGGAAAGTAGGTCAAGTTATTAGGAAGATATATGTAAGACTAGCACAAACCTACAAGGACAAAATCTGAAAGGCCAAGGCAGAGAACAGGAGATAACAACAAAAAGGAATAGAAAAATATTTGGAACAAACATTTGCAAGAACATGAAAGCATGGAAAAATATAGTATCCTGCTAAGGGCAAAAAAGTTTAATCTCATATATAGATAGGAAATCAGGGAAGAAGCAGTAGCTTTCTGTGTATTAGCTGTAGCACTGCTTTTGACTTTGCTTCCCAGGGGAGCCTCATAAGCAAGTTAAGGAAAGAGTTTTATTGAAAACACGATGAAATTGTTGTGCAAGTGACTGGAAAACTATACTTCTAGAGAAAAGGATGAGTAAATCTTTGCTAGGGTTTCTCTTGGGTCTGGTATTATTCAAAATTTAACGGTTTGGACATTAGACAATATAGGTGCCTTTTACAGGACACAAGCTGGTTGACACAACAGGAATTCTGAATT
Organism: Acropternis orthonyx; assembly: GCA_035583155.1. NCBI lineage: Eukaryota > Metazoa > Chordata > Aves > Passeriformes > Rhinocryptidae > Acropternis > Acropternis orthonyx. The sequence goes on along the minus strand of JAWWEU010000040.1, from coordinate 32,323,514 downwards.
ATTTTGAAAAATTGAAGTGGTCTGAAATAGATAATTTAGGTATCAAAAATACAAGATGGGAAGTGGTGGACTGGACAGTCACTTTTTATTAAAAGCTCTGGGTGCACAAGAGCGTTTGGGTGAGGATGACCTGGGTTGTGATCTTGCGCTGCCATGACACTGCAGCTTCACAGCAGGATGCACAAAAGAGTTGTATGGAATACACTTTCTGCCTTGTTTGTTACTGGTAACATCTCAGTTCTACTTTAAGAAAGATGGGATCAGTTTAAAAGAAACCAAGGCAGAAGCAGCAAGATAAAGGCCAAGAGTCCACAGTCTCAGAGGCAAGACTGAGACTACTGGGGCTGTGTAGTACAGGACAAAGCTGAGGAGAAATATGGCAACAGCTTTGGCATTTGTAGAACTGTTCTGCAGACGATGGATCACAGGATAAGAAGAAAGGGTCTTAAAAAGTGCCACATGGAGTGCTTAGGTTAAACAAGTGATTTCAAATAACTTAGCACCAGGGCTGTCTGTCTGCCAGGGAAGTTGCAAGTCATGGGGATGGTGGGCATGGACATGGGAGGATCTCAGAGGAAGCTTGGACCAACCTCTGGCAGGGAAGATTTGGCAGAGCTGAGTCTGCCCTGGATCAGGGGTGGACTGCATTACCCCTCAAATACCCTGCCAGATTTCCATATTTCTGTGCTGATTTAAACATTCTCTGCAATGAAAATGGTTGTCACAGAGAGATTTCACAATTGACATTTTCCCTGTGAAATTCATAACTGCATCTTTAACAGGAGTGACCAGAATACCTAATGACTCATCCAGATGAAAATATCTTAAGGAGCAGAAAAATGAGAGCACTTAACATCATCTGCTTCAGTTTTGATGGGACACAGGAGCAGATTTAATTTCCAAATGTACCACACGTTAAAATGGTGTATTTCAGACACAAACAATATTTCTGCTACACTGATATTTCAAAGATGAGAAAACATTTATCAGAACATCATTCTGAATTGAAAGTATTGGCTCATCAGAGATCATTCAAATTAAATATAGGCAATAAATAGACACGACGATAATTGAAGGATCTGTTTGATGAGGTTTTTAGATTTATAATGACCTAAAAGTGGGGATCCAGATTCTGCTGCATCAAACCCACTTCAAAACTGTGCTGCCTCCAAGCACTGAGCCAGGCCTGTCTCCCATTTAGGACCAGGCAGAATGCTGGTGGACAAGTATCAATAATGAGCTAGTTGTTTTTGTGCTTTGATTTTGACCAAAATCTTACTTGATGCTAATATTGAAAACTGATTTGAGCAAGAAATTTGTTCTGATGTCTTGTTCACTCTCCATCTGAGAAAATAAAACCCCCTCTGTCTCTTTGCAGTTATGTGGTACATATGCACATATTGGCACTTACATGCTATCACAAAACATTTTGGTAACTCTCTGTAATAAAGATCCACATGACTGTAGAGAAGGCAAGCACCTGAATCATCAATCAGTAGACTAAAACTGAAAATGTGTCTTGGACTTCAGTTATGTGAGCAGTTCCTCTCTGAAAGAAAGGATTTAAAAAAAAAACAACAAAAAAACAAACCAACCTGAGAAGGACAAATGGAAATCATGCCCTTGCCTTACGATGCCATTTTGCTACAAGGAAATATTATTATCATGATTATCTATACCTAAGCAAAATGCATTAGCTTATGTAGTGGCAACAGCTCAGGCAGATTTCCTCATTAGGAAGTTATCTGGAGAGTTGTTTTAGGAGATGAAAGACATCATATTAACCATCTATTCTCATTCCCTTTTCCTCTTGTCAGCTGTGTAGACGGATAAGTTCAAAGATAATCTCTTAAACTATATCTGCTACTAGTCCAGATCTGATAAAAGCATGGTATATTTGTAAGTTTAAGCACAGCAAGTAATTCCTTTGATTTCAGTGGACTCTCTGGTATATAAGGAGAAGTGTAAAACAACTCCTGGTACAATTAGAGCCTTAAAATGGCCCTCATCTTTACTGAAAAGGAGAATAAGTCCTTTTGTTCCCAAAAGGTTTATCACGGATCATAAACAACAAATTAGCTTTTTATTAACTTATATTTTCTTTGGCAAAAGAGGGTTATCAAAGGTTAGCTATAGCCATGCACGTTATTTGTAAGGTACACATGTGAGTAACCTAACAAGAGACTCCCCTGCTAAGAGGAGACTCACTGTTTTTCACTGAACCTCTGGTTGGGAAATTATTCCCACCACACAGCTCTTAAATGCAAAAAAAAAAAAAAAAAAAAAAATGAAGGGCAAATTTGTTTATAAAACAGACTCGCACCTTGACAATCAGCTAGGGACAACCTCACAGAGAACAACCTTCATTTCTCAGATGTGGAGGAAATGGAATATGTAAAATGGGGTCTGCTGCTCAGGGGGCTGAGACTCTGTCCCAGAACACCCTCGACAAAGCCACATGAGATCTGATTACTTTGATTTGGGAATCCTGCCTCAAGGGGGCAGGTGACTGTGTGACACCCAGGGTCCTTCCAGCCTACATTTCTGTCATTTCATGATGAATGCTGGAGCAAGAAAGCTAGTTTGAACCAGATCCACACAGGATTTTACCTTTGTACTTGCAAAAGGATTGTGTGTTAGGTCTCTTGAAAAGGTTATGAACTCCCCAGGGTGGCTGTGCCTGTATGTGCACTTTGAATAAATGCACTGGGACTATTAGTCCATGCCCTTAACTAGGAGAAAACATTTGCTGATTGTTATACAGATTCTAAGAGCTTTGGGCAGCAGGACACAGTTTGATGACTGTTTGCTGCTGGATTCCGTGTGGTGCTGCCAGCATCCTTGCTCGGTGGGGTCCGTCCTCTTGCCAGGTAGTCAGCAGGAGAGGAAAAAGTTATGCCCAGAGTTATCTTGGATTCTTGCACCGTTTGCAAAGAAAAACGTGTCTACTCAGCCAAGTATTACAGCTATCTAGTGAGGCTGATAAGATCCCAGTGAAACACATGTATTAATTATTAATGCAAATGGCACCAGATAGCAAAAATTCATGCATATAAAATTGACTTATATTTACATTTGAAATGTTTTTCTTTTCTCCAGTATGAAAGTTTGTCTTTAATGGCCTATTAGTGCTTAGTTAATGCTGCATTAGCTTATTTTTAATGTAGTGAACTAGCAGCTAAAAAATCACAATCCAGACATTACTTCAAGAAGAAAACACAGAGGAAATCATGCATGGGAGAGAGGTGTCTACTTCTTTTCTTTTCATGGTCTGTCTCATGAAACAAAATTCATTAGAATTTTAGAATTCAGTCTATAAAACAATGCTCAGCACATTACAGAAGATAACGTCAAAGGTAATTTTGTAGTGTGATAGCAAGGGAATTAAACCAGCCATTCTCATTATCAGCTAATCACGTATGTACCATCCAAAACTTTTCCTCTGAATGAACATGTCAGTGTTTGTCCCTTTTTTCTAATGAATTTGCCTACTTAGAAGAAAAAAGGTATTTTAATAAAATTCTAATATTTTATTTGCAATTTTTCATAAAATATTTTAAATTAATTCTTCAAGAGAGCTACACATAGCTGATATAAACATAAAAAAATATTTATTTAGTGTGTGGATAGCAGATAGCCTCTGTAGTGCGTTGAGCTGTACAGGTCTCCATAGAGACAGTTACATTAAGGTTATGTGATATAACAGCCTAGGCTGACCTAAGTTGTGCTAATAGGAACCTGAGTAAAGGGAAATTCTAAGTGGCAAGTAATGTCAGAGACAGTAGGTATGAAGCAACCCCCCCCCCTACCCAAAGCCTGGCTAGCAGTAACCAGATCACAAAATAGCAATCCAGGTAAACTGGAGTGTGGACTGAGGCCATGGCAGAGTTGACATAAGACCCCGGCTGAGATGCTCCCCCACAGTGCGAGCACTGGCAGCAGGGAGAGGTGCTGCACAGTAGGAATGCTACAGCCTCCCCCACAATGATGCCCTGGATAGGCAGCTTCCAGCTAGTGACTAAGCAAACCAAGAAAGCAGAATTCACTGGAAGTAAGATGGTTTTCTATCGTACTAAACAGCTGTGTATATGAGTAGTGCATGCATATGTACTCTTTACTTCTTATTTGTATGTTTTACTCTATATTTACTTGATGAGCTGTATGCTTAAGATTTTCTAAACAGACTTTTAAGTATATAAGTTCTTAATTCTTGTTTGTCAGGTCCTTTATTTCTCCTCATATTTCATATTTTTTCCTGTATGTCTATGTTGCGTCTTAAATGATTCCTATTAAAACACAGTCTTTGTTCATGAAAGGTAGGATTCATGTCACTTAATTTTAGACTCACAGATTTCAGTACCTGGTCTGTTGTCTGTGCTTCCTCTGTTGCCAGTGGAGAGACATGTCCCACAGGGCAACTCATTTGATTTGTCTCAGAAGCCTTCATTAGACCACAATGAATCACTCCATCATGGGAGGGCTTATACTGCTCTGCTTTGATTTTAGAGAATTCCTGTCTACCTCCTTTATACGCAGTCCCTAGCGTTTAGATGATTTGAAGTCAAGAGAGCTGGATTTAATCTCTTTCTGCTATAATGATGTTCCTCTACAGAAATGCTTGCTTTAGAGGGTCTTCCCATGTAGTTGCTGAAACAAGCCATGATATGTATTTGCTCAGAAGAGGACCTACAGCAAATTTGTCCTCTTTGATTTTCTCTGGCAGACTTGGCTTCATAAAATCTGTGTGGTGGTCAACACCCTACCATGGCAGGGCTCAGATCTTGTTTAAAAGGCTTCTTCATGGCCCTAACTACTAATGTCTCCAAGCATACCGTCACATGTAGATGCAGCACAACCTGCAGAGCTTCCAGTCAGTTATTTCCATACAAGCCACTTTGCTTTGGAGGATCTGGGAGGAACTGGTTGGACTCTCCCTCAATCCAGAGCCTTTCCAAATGCTTCAGTTTCACCACTGTGCCCCATGCACTGTAACATTCCTCATGGCCTTTTTTTGAGGGGGAGATGGTAGTTAAAATTATAACCTAGTCAATTTAATGAATGGGCTCCTCTGGCTGGTAAACAGGAATTTTTGTGAAATATTAGCAAAATATTTTATGGGCTTCAAGGAAAAATTCCTTTTGTGCAAGGGTGTAATGTAAGGTCTATATACTACTTAATTTTCACTCTTGCCTCTTAAGTAACACTTAAGGAGCTATTCAAATGTGCAAAGCTACTGGCCTTGCCTTTTGACTTTCACTGACTAATTTAGGATCAACTTACTAAATTTTAAGGTCATTGTAAAACATGGAGATTGTCTAAGACAGAAGTCAGTTCTTAGTTCTTAAGCCCCAAAACCTTAGGTGTCCTTATATATAAAGATACTCACTTACTGTGCTAAAACTGTTACAAATCTTCTGTAGGAGCTTTCCAGACCTTTTTTTAAAAACACTTGTACAGATTTCAGAAGATTCTTAATGCCTTGTTAGCATTCTTGCAAATTGATCTCTGATGACTTTCTCCCTGGTTATATATTCCACAGCTGCAGTCTTGACAAGGCAAACAGCAGGAATCTGATCATCTTTGGCTCACTTTACTCCTAGAGGGTGCATTTCATTCATACAGAGATGTAATTAACATCTGGCTTCTCCACACAAGCACACCTTCTAACTGATCATTACCAGAAACAACAGGGTGTTCTCCCGAACAAAAATTTCATTTGCATTTAATTATGCTGCATTAGATGGCATTGAAGGTGACACTAGAGAAGGTTAAATAATTTTGTGTTGATTCAGTTCAGTTGTTTCTAATGAGGTAGATTGTGCTACATGGACGTTTCCAAAGGTGTATGTAGTGCCTATTCTGAGACGCGGGAAGTTGTCTGGTGTTACTTTTGCTGTAACCAAGACATTCTAAACTTTCATGTTTGCAGGGATTTGCTCCAATTACTTTCCCCTAATTCGAGGTGGGGTGTTTTTTCCAGCCTCTTATTTTCCTAAGTGAACATTATTATGTAACTCTATAGGAAACTGTCTTCATGCTAACTTTCAGTTGATGATGCTCTTGATAAGATAACTTTCTTCACTAAAGATGTAGCTAGTAGACATATAAGCTACAAAGTAAGGTTTCCTTTAGAGCAGTTTATTTCTTACTTTCCCTCAGTGATAAGTGATCCAACATCTCTCGGAGCCTTATGCAAAATGTTAAAGTCAGTGAGTCTTCCCGTCAATGTCAGGGGTCTTTGTTCCCCTTGGGTAGTGACTCAGTCATTTAGTACCTAAAAAACTGTGAAATCAACGAGTTTGTATCAGAGAGACATTATTTGCTTGTTACAGCATCAAAGACCTAGAGAACCTGGGGTGATCCAGCAGCAGCATCCCATCAGGCTGCCAGAGTCTCTACCTCAGGACAGGAGCAGTCCCTTGCCACCACTCCCCCTTCAGATCCAGCAGGACTTACCTCACTGATGTAAATTTGCTCCACCAAAGCCACAGATTTCTCTATTGATCTTTGACATCATTCATGCAGTGTATGGTGTGTGTTTAGTGGAAGGAGAAGAAGAACTGCAACAAGAGTGTATGAGCACCAAATGCAGCTGCAGAGGTGCAGCAAATTTACGGGATCTACTCTTTACTGCTATTTCTCAAACACTGTGTGTTATGTATTAGTCCCCATTCCCAAAGATAAATAAAACAGCAAACCACTTTAAAAAGTAGTTCCAATGAACATTGCTGTTGCGAGAATAATTTATAAAATGTATCAGAAGTGTTGGAACAGACAGAAAAGGCAATATTTTAATGATGTGCATATGAGCAAGAACTCAGGAACAGAGCAGAATTGTATTGGGAATATTCCTGCAAGAAAACTCAGTATAATGAGTGAAACAGGAAATACTTTCCCATGTGAAACAAAGAAGAATTCTTTCACAGTTTATAATCCTTCTCTCTTTACTGAAGTCCCTGATCTAGTGCAGGACCAAGTATTGCTCTGTGCATGAGTTTTTCAATTTCTTCATATCATTTGCAGGGTAACCAGGAGTGCATCAGTTAGAAATGTGTTAGCCTTTTATGTTTTATGAGCTGTGGTAGCTCAACAAAGAAATCAGGAACGAATTCTATGGTTTCTTTCACACAACGCAAGTAGAAGCTTTATTTCAGCTAGTTCTGGCCTGACATTTACTTCAAGTGCTTATCTTTGGGAGTATACCAGGAAGGAAACTATAAAACTACATTAGAGGATCTAGACAAGTTAAAAGTTGTCAACAAAGAATAAGTCTCTGCTGATACTTCAGTGCATACCAGAAACTCACCCCGTTGGACACTTGTGTTTTCTCCATGACAAACCCAGACACTATTCTTGATTTTTTTCTTTAAATCTATCAGTTTACATTCCCTGTAGCTTTCCTATTAGTGTCCTTTTCTGTAAGGTTCAGCGTGAGACCTTCTCCATGTATTTTGAGGGAAGAAAAGCCATCCAGTTCTTTCTTAGCAAATATCTGTTGACCTCCAGTTGACCCAGGCATATGTGCACAGAAGAAGCAGGGTTTTACAGTGCAGGAAGTCAAATCAATAGTGAGTCTGTTTCAGAATTAGCAAACAAAGACTTAACTCATACAAACTTTAGTTCTAGAGGCGTTTGTAGAAAGGAAATGGAAATTATTAGATAGCTTTAATGACAACAACCTTTGTATGCCATAATCACATGTACATATTTCTATTTGTATACCTCACATTCCTGCTCACTTACCTTATTCTTTGTGTGAAAAGAGAATAGCATACATAATAATGGCACACTGCAATAGCAATGTGTGAAAGTATAAAATCTGTGGTCTAGTAATCACTCTGCGGCATGTAGCTGAAAAGCTGTGAGTCAGGCAGTCTGGGTGAATCCAGAAGACCTTAGGGAGCTGCCAGAAGGGTTCTGTACCTCCCACACTGACTTCCCTGCTGCTATATGCAGCCTAGCTCTGACATTTGAAGGAGAGGTTCCGAACAGCTTTTAAGAGTCTGACAGTGAAATGAGAAGGTACGATTCAAGCACATAGGCGTCCATTTTTGGATGAATGAATTGCCCTGTGCCCTTCTCTTCTCTGCACTGAGTAAATACCCAGGCATTTTCAATGGGAATTTACATACCTACAGGTTGATTCAGTTGCATAAACATAGGCATACAATGCAACTCACTTAAGATGCACTAGCTTGTTCCACCCAGCTTGCTCCTGCTGCTCCAGGGGGACACGTGGCTCCCACAGGTCACAGTTGCCCAGCCTCTATGGCTGGGTGGCTCAGATAACCACAGCTCAGCAGATAAGCAGCTCTGATTGCTCCAGAAACATGTCAAGCTATTGCATCATGCCCTTAACTCACATGCAAATGCTTACATTTTGAAGTTGTAAGTTTGAAGATAATTAGATGAATTCCATATTTTGTTAGAATAAACCCTACCCAACTCAGCCTGTTTCTGAATGGTGGCCAAGGAACTGCTAGACCACTGTTAACTAATGATGAGTTTTCATTTCAGTGCCTACTGTGCAGAGCTAGATACTGAGGTTTCAATGCAACCCATATGCAGTGCCACACAGATTTCTGGTATGACTGCTGAGCCTTGTGGATAATGGTTTTTACTCATTTTATAGAGTAGAATGGATATGACATGTTATTTTACAGTGACTTAGAGACAAATCCCTGTCCCAAGAAGCTTAAATCTTATAAGGAGTTTAAAATAGATTAATTTCTGTTGCTTGTGGTAACCTTAAGGTGTATAGCTTTTGCTTAATTTCCTACCCAACAAACCCTTATCTTTCTCTGAAAGCTGATGCACAATGCAATGCCAGTTCCTGGAGAGCAGAAGCTAGTTGTGGACTGCATTGCTGAAATGCAGTGGATTGAACTAGCTGTCTTTTAAACATAAACCAGGCTGTGGAAAGTTGTGGGAAAAGAAGCAAAGCAAAAGCTAGACCTTTGGTGGAAAACAACCCTGGAAGTGACCAGGAAAACACTACAAGACAAGAGCTCTCCCAAGCTCGTGCAGGCTGCAGTGCAATCCATTCCTGTGCTGAGCTGACAGTCCTCTGCTGTGTCTGCAACCTTCGTTACTTACAGCTTAATGTGCGCAGAGCCATAGAAGGAAAGTTCTCTTTATTCACCCAAACAGCTAGAGAGGGCCTCAGCATGCAGCGTGTTACTCTAAAATTTGGGTAGCAGTGAATTTTTTTAAGAACTCCATAAATAGACTTGCTCTTCAAAGCCATGAACAAGGTACATTGTGGAGGTACAATGCTTATGGAGATTCAGTTCAGGTACACAGTGGTAAGCTTCAGCCAGCAGCAGTCAGTCACAAAATATTTCTCAGATTTGCCAAAATGGCAAACTGAAATGTAACTAAAATATGATTTTTCAACTTTGTCATACCATAATTTGGATCAATATGTACCTTTTCCTCACAGCAACAGCCTTTCCTCTCTCCTCTCCGTCTTAAAGCAAAAGTAGCCAAGAGCAAACTGAAGGAAACATTACAAAATATTTCCTACTCAAGATTCGAATTACTTTAAAAGTCAACTTAACACCTGTTTTAAGCCACTTGCTGTTCAAGAACTTAGAGCTTTATCCCACAAAATGCTCCTTTAAGGTGATTTGAAACTTTTCATGCTTCAGTAGAAATAGAAAGCAAGTATTAGGAGACCAGCAAACCTCGTAAGCATCTGATACCATTCTTCTGGACAGAAAACTGCCAGTAGTCATTTTCACATTCACAATAACCTTAAAAGAAATTTGAAAGATTATGACAACTGTCATCTGTATTTTCAGAATATTTTGTACAGAGAAATATACCTTTCACTAAAGCACAAGGCAATCATGACCTAAGGTGTTGGACACTCCCACTGGGACTATAAGCACATGCCCTATTACTTTTCTGTTCAAGTTATTGTAAGAAATTAAAATTTGAGAAGAAAATAAATCTGACAATGATCTTCTTTATTTCATAAATCAGCCTTAGAAAGACTCTCTTATCTACCCAGGATTTAAAGGGAAAATGGTCTAATTTTTTTTGTCTTTTGCTAAGCTCTTACACTCTGAGCAAAACTGCATTGATATTTTTTAGCATTTCTGTCAACAAAAGGGAGAAAACACGATGTGCCTTCATTTACCTACTCAAGAAAGTAATGGCCCTAGAAGCGGAGTACTGTATACCAAATGCTCACTTAAAATTGTTCAAAGTAATTAACATTTTGAATAATTAATAAATTCAAGAAAATAACAATCTGTTGAGAGAAAAAAGCCCAAGACTGCCAAAAAACTTTTTCCTTGTAAATTACTGCTCTGCTGATGCAGTGACATTACATAGAATAAAGCACTCAGCCTTTCAAAACCAAATGTTTCGCTACTCTTTCTGATGGGTGCCAAACAGATGAAATGAAGCACGCAGATAGAACTAACAAAGGAGAAACCTTGCAGTGACAGGAGATTGTCCTCAACATATATCACATTTCATATATTGGGAGTGCTGAGGTTCTTTCTAAGTGGAATAATAAAAAAATAATAAGGTAACACCAGAGCAAGAGGGATGCTGAGACGAGAATGAGTGTCAGTATGAATTTTCATTAGGCACAGCTGGAAGGTCTGAGAATGTGTTGTGTAACCAAGTCTATGAAAATTAAACAGTGTGAAAACTGCTGACACAAGAACTGAGCTGCTTATACCAAAGGGAGCCCCACAGCTGGTGTATAACAGCACACATCCCCACACAGACCAGTGAATACCAGTTGATTCAGAGGTCATCAAAAGCAAATTTTTAAAGAATCTTCAGAGACTAAAAAATGGGCAAACTTGAAAATTATCTCTAGGTTTATAAACTGCTGCCAAATCCTTTGTGGTGTATGAATGATAGACTTCAATGAAATGTGGCATTTTCTTCCACAATATACTATAAAAAATATCGGGTGCAATAAAGGTAATATCTGAGAAGCTTTCATCCTCCCAGTCTTTTGTTAATAAAACACAGACACTAATCAGACATTTGCTTTTAAGTGCAAATTGAAGCAGACATTCGCATTCGTGAGAGAATTTTTACAGTGCTTTGTCTTACTGTAAGATATGAAATGTTTGCAGGCTGTAAATGGGCAACTGAATATGCTTCTTCTCTTGGATAATTTCAATGTGTTTCTATTATTCAGATTCCTATATTATTTCTGTAATTCAGATTCAGATTCCAGACATACCTAATTATCCTATATACCTGCATTGGCTTTTGTATGAGAAAAGTAGGTATCAGAGCATTAGGGCTGGCCAGAGCCTTGTCCTCTCTTCACTGCTTCATGAAGAGGCATTATATCTCTAGAAAGCTCATCTGACCTCTATTGCTGAGAGAGGGGTGGATGGGGGAGAGAGGTGTTGAGTTGGCTGCTGGCCCTGTTCCTTACATCCCTGTTCCTTCAGTGGCAACAGACCTGCCTCCCAAAGGCTCTTCCTCTTAATCTGGTTCACCTTCCATGTGAGGTTTACCCTTAAGCTTGTCTGTCCCCCTCACCTGGGAAATGTCCTGGCCCACACTCCGAACACCACTCCTCCATTGTGCCTGTTTTGCTGAGGAGTCATCAGCTCTCTGTGCTGTTTGACTAGCTCACAAAACAGAGTTAGAAGAAATTCTTGGGGATCTGCCTCACTTCCAAATCTTTTTTAAAAAGTAAGTCAACACCTATTTTTCATCCCCAAACCATACAACATCATTTTTTCAGTGGACTTTATCCTAAACTATCAGGATTCCACCTAAAGTAATTTCACTAGAACAGCATTAAATGCACTAAACTTAGGAAAGATCCCTGGCTTTTTTCCCCCATCAAATATCAGTAGTTAATAATTTTATAAAATTTTGCATGGCTGTAAGATAAATGGTTGATTTTTTCCAAGTGAAGAGAGCCTTCAAGAGTTATGCCTCCAAGTGAATGGCAACTGAAGTCTCAATTCAGTGATCTTCATTCCTGATAGCCAAGTCTGCACTGCATGGACCAGAGGATCTACTGCCATCCATCATGGCTCTCTCCATGCTGGTGTAACCAGATTACTTTCCAAAAGCCACTACTGGGCACAAAGGGCACGGTGCACACCAATTCAGGATGCCACCATACAGGCCAGATGTTGTCCGCATGTGCACCTCAGCAGGTTTCTGAGGACCACCCTGCACAGCAAGATGGGCAAAGCCAATGTACAGCTCTTACATCTGGAAGCAGCAGTCATATAAGGTAGCAGAGAGAGACAAAGCTGTACTTCAGAAGTTACCAAGTCAGAGATTTTGAAAAGCTCCAGCAGTGACAAACAGAGCACAAACCCAGCAGTGCTTTAACACAAGTACTAGTTAAAGAAATCCATTTACTGTTACCTGAAGTTAAGAATTACCTTACTAATTACCTGACAGAAGTCTGAGATAGTTGGTGTTTTCAGCCTGGAGAAGAAAAGGCTGCAAACAGACTTTATAGCACCTTTCCATAGGTAGAGGCCTACAAGAGGGCTGGAGAGGGACTTTTTACCAGGGCCTGTTGTGATAGAACAAGGGACAATGGCTTCAAACTGAAACAGAGTAGGTTTAGATTAGATATTAGGAAGAAGTTCATCACTGTGGGAGTGGTGAGACACTGGCACAGGTTGCCCAGAGAAATTGTGGATACTCCAATCCTGAAAGTGTTCGAAGCCAGGCTAGGAGGGGCTTTGAGCTACCTGGTCTAGTGGAAGGTCTCCCTGCCCATGGCAGCAGGATGGAACGAGAGATTTTTAAGGTCCGTTCCAACCCAAACCATTCTGTGGAAACCTCTTTACTTCATGGTATTCTTTATGTTAGCAACTTCCCTCAGCACCTGTCACCATGCCTCCATGGCTCAGAGACAGTCAAGTGCTGTTGCTGGAGGCTCCAAACCTAAATGCTTCCTGTCTGCACATCTCACAGAAAGGGATTTTCCACTCTCCACTTACCCCAGCCATTTAGCACAGAGATGATAAACTGATGTACAAACAACCTCCAGGTAATCCTGTGTTCAAGTGTTTCCTCACATACACATATTTGAGGATTTGAAATTATGAGGATGCCATTTACCATTTTGTGGTAAAGGAGGTATTGGGCTATTGAAAAGAAGAAAATAAGGAGGGTAAGAAACATTTTATTCTGCTGTACATTTCTCTCTTCATGCATTGCCAGGAGATGGTAATGAGCAGTGAGTCATGAGTAGAGTTTCACTGGAATGAAAAGTGGCAGAAATAAAACAGAAAGTACACCCTATCCTTTCAAGATCCTCTATCCCATAAACATCCACAACTTCATTAATTAGGGCTTGAATGTAAATTATTGTGATTATTGAAAATTAATGCTGGGAATCAGTCCAACAGAGTTGTCCAATAGATGTCACTGAGAATGCCATGGCAAATATACTTTTCCCCACAATGCCACTGGGAGACTCATCTCCTTCCATGGCTCCCCAGTATGTACATGCTCCTGGAGAGGCATTTAACATAATGCCTACAGCAGCTTTGAGACCTTAAGGCATTGAAAGAATGATATGAAGCAATGTTTAGGTTTATTCAAAATGTAGCAGACACTGAATGGCATACCACTCACTATTTTTAAGAGTGCTTGGATGTAAGTCTCCAGTAGGTATTCCAGAAGAGCTCCAGGTTAACTGGAAGCTTCATCTCCTGGTGTTATTTTCATTATTTTTGTTAAGATAGTAACAAGAGGCCGGTGATCCAGGATGGCAGACTGTAGGAATAAACAGACTGCCCCTTCTCCTTAGCTTTCCTTCCTGCAAAAAATGAAGTGTACTGGGGTTGTTGATGAAGATCATGGTCTGTCTACAAGGGCAGAGGAGGCTTGGAAGCCCTGCTGGATGGCCGTTTGCTTCCATGGCCCACAGTGCCAGAGCAGATCATCCTGTTTTGGAAACAGACATCCCTACTTCCAGAGCTCAGGTATTTTCTTGAAAGTGCCACATTGATTCTTGAGAGCTGATCACATCTGAAGTGTTCTTTGGGCCAATGGGAAGACAGGTTCTTTCCTTTCCCCTCTTTTCTGCCTTCTTTATGTGACCTCTTTTAGCAGCAGGTTTTACCCTGTTCATGACCATCTTTCTATTGTCAGAGAAACTTGACCTGTGGTTATTACCTGATTTAAAAGGGATAAAACAAAACCTCCAGTCTTCCTTATGCTGCCATATGCATGCATTTGTATTCAAATATATCACTGACAGGACAGTTAAGTAGCCTGAGTTTTCTGCAAGATATCTTCCAAGTATGCTCATCACCCTGCAAGGCATCCTTCTGTTGCAAGTGCCTACAAAAGCTTCCCAAACTAAATTTACCAGTGTCAGGTTCCCTGACTGCTTACATGGCAATCTATTTGGTCTCATCAGGACTCAGTATATAGTTGGAAGAGGCACGAGCATGTGGTCTGTGTTTCATTGCCTGCAAGGAATATCTGGATGTGATCTGAGAGGAACTTTTGCTTAACTCTATGTAGTGATTACTCTCACCTCAGAAGGGGCAGGCTGAGAAATCCTACTCCATAGACAACCTACTGGTCACCAGCACAAGCAATTTTACATGCTCACAACAGTGGCCAATGAGAAAACACTGCATATTTCATGTAGCTTTGCAAATCTCCAGGGAATTAACAGAATGGTGTGGAGAACCCTGTCAGTTTTGTCCTGTGTGCTGGGTTCAGCAGATTTCTGATTGTGAGCAGCTGGTGGGATCACTTCAACATCTGAGAGTCTGTCCTTTGACCAGGATGCAGCCTGATGTGTGGCTGATGCAGTGGCTCACATCTCACTGGGGCTGCCAGGCTATGAGAGCAGGGCTTGATCCCAGTACCACACTACAACCAGGAATATTCTTCAGCCATCCTAAGTAGGTATCTTTGGCACCTGAATTTCCATCCAAGGTGCTGTTTGGAGACACAGCTGATTAGAAATAATAACTGAGGTAGCAGAAGAAGTCCAGTTATCTTAATTTTGGTCTTTTCATACACCTTACTTGTAAGACTTGCACCTTAAATCCATTATTTTGGGGAAGGTTGAATCCCAAACTTTTGCAGAACTATTTAGAAATTCATTAAAACCTCAAAAGAGACACAAGCTGGTAAAATGGCACACTTCAAAAGTCAGCCAAATTTGAAAGAATCTGTATGTCTTCATCAATGGCTTTGCCGTTTTGACCTATTTGTTCCTACAGCTATCATTATTTTAGTGTTACTAGGGTAATAAAAATTATGGTCATGGCATGATGTGCTGTCAGCATGATCCAGACACCATTTACTGGTTTATTGTCCTCATTCTTAGTGTTTCTAATAGTTTGGTTATAGCAGTGGATTATGATAGCATCTACACACTACACAGAGATCAGAATTATAATAAATTTGAGATAAGTCTTTAACTGCACTGTTCCAAGTGTTTATTAATCAATATGCTTATCTAGCTGGGTTTTATAATCTTCTGGCAGCAAGTGCAGCTTAGTTGCATATGGAGTAAAAGACGATCACTGTCATCTAATATAAAAGCAAGTGAATGACCCCAACCACCACAACAGCCTAACAGCCAGTTTGGTTTGCAGTGGGACTGGGATGGAGCAATACATACTACAGCTACGGAGTACACACTGAAATGCATGATGCAGAACAGGGAGCAGTGGGAATGCCACTCAGAGTCATTTGTATGTGAAACAACTACCCTCAGCCTTTGTACATTCTTGCTGGATGTCTGCAAGCAGATCCAGTCTCTTGGTGTAAGTCTGCTGTAATGTGTTGAACAAATGCAAGAAAACCTGTAGGGTTTGAGACTTTCTTGGGTTTCTAATACAGGGAGGTTTTTCAAAAAGAAATAACAGAAGCTTAGTGAATCTAGGACCAAGTTCCTTGCCAAATATCGTATTCCTCCTCTGACCTAAAAGGTTGCTACAAGTACTTTATACTGGAAAAAATATTAGGTATTGAGAAATCTGATACCTATTCCTACCACTCCTTTCAATCTCATCCGAACTTTTTGAAATTATATTTGCCATTAAAATTCAGTGTGAGGTAGAGTTCAGATAGAAAGTACAGCTGAATCAGTTGTAGTTTCTTAAAGAAAAGCAATTTAAAATGAGGTTTGAACTGACCGCATAGAGACATCTGAAAAGCATGGCTTAAATAAACAGAGAAATGCATGATGTTTTCTGTACAACATTCAATCCCATTCATCCCATAATAATTAGTTTTCTTTTTAATGTAACAAAATGTTTTTAACACCCCACCACCACCACTTTTAACTCCTGTGCACAGTATCAGTAACACTGTTTTCAGACAGTTGGTTTTTTACTTCATATCTTGCTTCAGAAGAAATCATTAATATCTTTCATCTAGGCATACTCTGTGTGTTGTTATAATGTTGTTATCCAAAACAGACTACAGAAGAAGGTTCATCAGCTGAACAATCTTAGGGTCTCACAGTATCTTTCTCAGTATTGGAGAAAATTGTCTGGTTTATTAATGGCTGCTGTTTACCTGCATTTTTTTCTGCAGAAAAAAAAAATTCACCTATATTGCTATCTCTGTGTTGATATAGAGTATATTTTCATGGAGATATTAAAGAAAAGGTACCATTCTTTATCATTTATTGTATCTCCATTATCAAGTCAACTCCTGGCTGAAGTAAGGACCTCAGTGTATTGGATTACAACCATACAATAACATTTTTCTCCCATGTATTTTACCCACCTGTCAAGTATTTTCCTTTTCAGAATGCCTTGATATTGAGAGAACAGAAAACAAGGATGCATTCAGTATCTCTGTTCAAATGGGAGGCACTGTTCTTTATTTCAAAGCGTTAAAGATGAGTTTGCATCAAAGATATTTCTAATTGCCTTTGTTACCACTTGTCCTGGTTATAGTGACCAGGACCAGTTTGTCACTGTGTGGGTGTGGCTAAGACTGTGCATTCTACACCCTCTATGTATTTTCTCATGAACAGCTAACAATGGACCATTTGCAGCAGCTTCCCAGAGCCTGACCCC
>JAWWEU010000040.1:32222743-32306390 GCA_035583155.1 Acropternis orthonyx | reverse complement strand
TGAGCCTAAGCATATATAAACTGGGGGGTTTTGGGACTGGGCTCTCTCTCTCGTGGGACTCAGAGGAGGACCAGACCCTCAGCAGGACTGTGACTGCTACTCTCGACCAGACTGTAACCAGCATCCTCACAAACCCAGGTTTGCTGGGTTACACAGCTGTTTCTGTGGGTCAGACGGGCTGTTTCCTCTGTAACCTTGCACTTATTGTGATCTTTTTATTAAATTGTAGTTCTGACTTGCAGTCTTTTTGTAAATTGGGTTCTTTTTCTCCTGCTGGTTTACCTTAAACCAGCACACCACTCTATTTAGGTAGAGGCAATAGCTGTTAGTAGTTTTTATAGTTAATATTGCATCAGCTTCTATTTTGGTTTGAAATGCACATTTGAAAGTAGCATTTACTAACATATCCTGATAGCCAAAAAGAAATTTAAGCACTTTAAGAAAATGTAATTTTTTTCCAAATAATCACTGAAAGGTGATGGGCAGATTTTACCAGGCTACATTCATTTCAAGGTTAAGACTGTAGGGCAAAGAGCACTTCAGGCCACTTCTATAGTCCTTTTGTATGAATATAGCATTTCCCAGCAGAAATTAACATGGATTTAGGAAAAATTTTGAAAAATATTGCAAATAGACAGTGATGTTCCCCTCAATCTGTTAAGTCATGTTCTTCTGCTGTTTCTCTCTCCACTGATTTTATTTACAGTTTCATTCTATAGATAATTGCAGGAAGGAGACATTTGCAATAAGGGATGATTCAGATATTTTCATATTTGTCCTAAGTAATTTTGGAACCAGTTTTTATGGGAAGAAAACCCATGAAGAATTTCAGTTGAGAAATGCAGAAGTGTTTGCTGGCTGTACAGTCATGTAACAGCCAGGATTTGTTATAGAACTCTTGAGAAGGGATGCTGTGGTGCACAATAACAAAAAAATTTATTCCAAGGACCCAAAGCACTGAAGTTGTAGTTCAGATTAAGCAAAGCCAAGCCAACTTGAATTATTTCCATTCTCTAGTGAAACAAGTATGTAAATTTAGCATTTTTTGGTGAAATTTTGTCATTTTGCAGGACTTTACTAGTGGTTAAAACCCTGTTCTTCTGGGAAAATACCTAGGCAGATCCAGAAGAAAGTGGATCTTAGAGCCACACACTGATATATTCAAGGAAAACTTAGTTTTAAATAAGCACAAGCAGTGTAAGTACACACTCACCCAGGAAATATCTAGTAACTGTGACTTGACCCAGCAATGTCATCTGCATGTGTGAGATGATGTTTCAGCATGAGAACTCTTGTCAGTTGACCTATGGGATAAGATAATTTGCAGAATAAAACAATCCAAAAGATTTCACCAAGCAGATTTCAGGAAATCATTATATGTTCATAAAAAATTGGGGGGAGGGGAGGGAAGAAAAGCTAAATCTGTCACAAAATGCATAGCTGCTACTTCTTCTACTGCCTTGGATATAAAGTAGTTTCATTTACAAGATGCTGAGGATATCATTAAACTCCATTCTGGAACAGAAGTTGTTCTTCCTCTGCTCATTTGACTGTTTCTGTATTATCATTTAGGAATTCCAACACAAATATTTAACCATAAGGAAGTGTTGCAAGGAAAATATGATTTGTGCACAAAATGCTTCAATTTGAAATAGAAACAGTCCTCCTTTGACAAGGTTAAATGCAACTTTTAACACTCTAAGGATGCCAGGAGATAAAACATAGAAATAAAAAGCACGGAGCCAAAAGACACATATGGAATTAACAATGCTCTTTAAAAACTCAGTGGAGAGGGCTGGCTTTCTCACACATGCCTTCAGTAAACACTGCAAGGGAGGGGGATACAGCTCAGGTTTCTAGAATGGGAAACAGGAGCTGCTTTGCCCTGCTGTCTTGGTTTTGGCTGGGATAGAGTTAATTTTCTTCCTAGTAGCGGGTACAGTGCCGTGTTTTGGATTTAGTATGAGAATAATGTTGGTGACACACTGATGTTTTAGTTGCTGCTAAGGAGTGCTTACTTCTGTCAAAGACTTTTCAGCTTTCCACACTCTGCCAACAAACAAGTGCAAAGAAGCTGGGAGGGAACATGGTGAGGACAGCTGACCTGAACTGGCCAAAGGGATATTCCATACCACAGAGCATCAAGCTCAGTATATAAACTGAGAAGAATTGTCTGGGAGAGATGATCACTGCTCAGGGACAGGCTGGGCATTGGTGATTGGTGGTGAACGATTGAATTGTGCATCACTGGCTTGTCTTGGGTTTTATGACTCTCTTTTTCTTATCTGCCTTTTCATTGCTCTTGTTGTTGTTGTTATTATTATTATTATTGTATTTTACTTTACTTAAATTATTAAACTACTCTTACCTTTTTCTGATTCTCTCCCCATCCCACCCAGCACATGGAGGGAAGGAGAGAGAGGGAGGGAGAGAACAGCTGCGTTGGTACTTAGTTGCCAGGTGGGGTTAAAGCATAACAGTCCTCTGTTGGAGGTCCCACCTTTTGCACTGGCTGCTCCCAGGCAGACTGAGGTATTGGGATTCGTCCTTGATGCTGGTGTGATGGATGCTCCTGGATCCAGCCAGCCAAGACAGCTATGGTTGTGCTGAGCCATGAGAAGGTATGTTTCACTGTACACCAAAATCTGGGCCAGAACTCTCTGAGGCAGTACTCTAACCTCCGCTCTTAACCTTACAAGTTATTTGCATCCCAGCAGGACATAGTTTAACATTCAGTTGGCTGGGGAATTTGAAGGCTAAACACAGTTACAAGAAACTGTTTATCTCAAAGTTTTCTTTACAGTGAAGTTGTCCCCTTTCCACTCCAGGGGCTATGCTAGCATACCTGTGGCTTTGAATTGTAAAGGAAGAGGATGGATAGGAGCTACAAGGTGCTGGCAGTGGACCCAATCTTTTCCACAATGTAACAGCTGTGATTTTTGTGATAGCCCACACTTGTGGTAATTTCCCCAGCAACACCACCAGGGGAAACCAACAAACTGTTCCTGATTCTGACCTGCTCTATACTTGTGCACCCACACATCAACCCACTTGCACTGCTGGATGTAAACCACATCCAGTTAGAGGTGAATTTGCCCACTTATTCGAGAGCAAGCCCTCTCAAAAACAATGTGTACACCAGAACAGTGCCTGGACTAGCTCACTTACACACTGAACAGACATCCCAGTGCCATCTGTAAAGGGGGCACATGGGCATGCAGAGCAGCAGGGTCTGCAGGCAGCCTGGGAGGCAGCGTGGCAGTGCAGGGGCAGGATGTGTGCACACACACAACACTTGTTCACACCAGGACAGACTCAGTCATACTGCCCAGACCAGAAACCACCTCTGTCACTCAGTGCCATATACCGTCTACAAAAGCATAAGGTGTTTTATTTTAACTCTGTATGCAGGCACACAAATGCATGTGCGTAATACAGCTGTTTTAACTTTCCAACAGAGAGAGTTCCTTCCCTGTACTGGATAAGAAGAAGCCTTGGGGTAGCTTTGTTTTCCCTTGTACTGCATTAAAACTTTGCTATTCAGATTGAATTTTAGTGTGAATCACATGATCATGTTGATTCTTCAGAATGTAAGTGCAGAATTCCCTTTTGGTTTTAATGGCATTTATGAAAGAAATCAGAAGAACTTGTTCAAATTTAAAATGCAGTAATATTTTGCCGTCTGGTTATTTTTAAAATTTTTATTTTATTTCTGGAAAAGGAAAAGAAAAAACAGTCTGAAGAGATTTACATGAAAAAAATATCAAAAGATCCACTACCCTGGAAGAGATTATCACATAACATTTCTCTCTGTTGTAAAGGCAACAATTTTCTTCATAGATTTTGCTGATGTTGTTATGGTATTAATCTCTATTTTATGGAGAGCATTCTAAGCTCATATGAACCTTTTATTATACAAGATATGCAACTACTCTTAATGGTTAGAAGTGACACACAGAGACACTGAGAACTTGTTTGGAAGAGAGAAGAAGAAGAATACATATGACTCATACAAAAATGTATTGAGCATTGTGTTTCTACACATGGTAACTGTCTACAAGCCTGAGAAGCATGAGATCTTATGTTCTCTTTCCCAGAAAGCCCACTCTGGCTCTGCGCCTGGGCAGTATGGAAGAAAGCAAGTGCCACCCCAGTCTTTAGAAAGGGCAAGCAGGAGGACCCTGGAAACTGCCGGCCAGTCAGCTTCACCTCAATCCCTGGAAAGCTAATGGAGTACCTCATTCTAGAGTCCATCTCTATACACTTGGATGACAACACGGTGATCAGGAGCAGTCAGCATGGATAGTAAGGTAAATCATACTTGACCAACCTGATGGCCACCTATGATGAAACAACTACCTGGATAGATGAGGGGACAGCAGTGGATATTGTCTACCTCGATCTCAGCAAGGCTTTTGCCATAATATCCTCATAGGCAAACTCAGGAAGTGCACGCTTGATGAGTGAATGGTGGGGTGGATTAAGAACTGCCTGAACAGCAGAATCCAGAGAGTCTCTACTCAGCCCTGGTGAGGCCACATCTGGAGTGCTCTGTTAAGTTCTGGGCTCTTCAGTACAAGAGAAATGTGTTGCTCCTGGAAGAGGTCCAGCAGAGGGTGACAAAGATGATTACAGGACTGGAGCACCTCTCTTACAAGGACAGGCTGAGAGAGTTGGGCCTGTTCAGCCTTGAAAGGAGACAACTAAGCGGGGACTTCCTAATGTCTATAAGTATCTGAAGGGAGGGTGTCAAGACGATGGAGCCAGGCTCTTCTCAGTGGTGCCCAGCAATAGGACAACAGGCAATGGGCAGAAACTGATGCACAGGAAGTTCTACCTGAATAAAAGAAAGAACATTTTTACTGTGTGGGGTGACCACACACTGGAACAGATTGCCCAGAGAGGTTGTGGAGTCCCCCTCACTGGAGTTATTCAAGAACTGTCTGGATGCAACTCTTTGTTATGTACTCTAGGATGACCTTGCTTGAGCAGGGAGGTTGGACCATATGACCTACTGTGGTCCCTTCCAGTCTGACTCATTCTGTGACTCTGATTTCATCAGGGTAGCCTTGGCTGAGAGTGCTTCAGTTTAACTGGGGAGAGGCAACAGCCTGGGCTTCAGTGACAGTCATCAGGAGATTATCAAGAAAAATATTGGGTATTTCCTCTGGCAACTCTGTTGTGCTGACACCTGTATTATTTCATTTCACTGTGACCATTGCTGTTACCCAAGCTATCAAAACGAAAACCACACGTACTGTAGCTTCCCTTCACTGCTATCTTTGGTATCGCAATTATCACCAAAAAAAGGACAAAAGGTGTGATTTTGTTCTAATCCTGCCAATGTTGGTGTATCAGTAATTTTACATGGGTGAGGAATTCTGACAAGCTGTCATATAAAAATTTATTTGGGTTTATGCATTCTTGAAGTATTACTATTATGATACAGTAAGTTTATTTTTCCAAATTGGTGTTCAAGATACAATTGATGATGTGTATGTTAGGAAACAACAGGAAAAGATGAGTATTGAAGGTAGTAAAATGAGCCCCTACTTTTGATGAATTACGATCACCAGGACTTTTTATAAAAATTACTATTTATTCAGAAATTCAGTCAAGTGCTTAACTCCAGATCTGAAATAGAGCTGTGGGT
Organism: Acropternis orthonyx; assembly: GCA_035583155.1. NCBI lineage: Eukaryota > Metazoa > Chordata > Aves > Passeriformes > Rhinocryptidae > Acropternis > Acropternis orthonyx. The sequence goes on along the minus strand of JAWWEU010000040.1, from coordinate 32,300,737 downwards.
ACCTGATGTAATTGCACTGTTTCTCAAGAGCTGCTAAGCACACACAAATTTTTCTGAAGCTAAAAGGTGACTGAAACCAAGTGAAAGAACTTCCTAAAAATCAGGTTTGCTGTCCTTGGCCACTTCAGGAGCAGTTGGAAATAAGTTCTAACCCTGTAGTTTCTGTGAAGCTCTCATGTTTTTTTTTGCAGAATAACAGCACCAAAGTGGCCTAAATGGCTATGAATTTTCTGCAGCAAGGTCTCCATAACAATGTTTAATGTATGACTCTAAAATTACAATGCTGTTTACTTCAAGAGTATTTACCATATCACCCTTTATTCATAGATCAATAGTTCCCAAACTTCTTTTTCACCAAGAATTAGAGTCTTTGCTGAAACATTATTATGGAACTAATAATGGCATTATTATGATAACAGTTCAAAATTATCATAATCCTTACTACTGAATTAATATCTTTATGACTCCTGGATGCCTTTTCCACTTCAACCCTCTGCTGCCCCATCTTAAAATCTCAATCATTTTTCCCTATGGGGTAGCTGCTACCTCCCACAAACCATTTCTCACCAAGTCTGAGCATTTCATTCCTTTCCTGGGAGGGGCAAGGACTGGTTTCCTGTTCCCATCCTTGGGAGGATTTCTGGTCATTTGCAAGTTTGTGCTCAGGGAAGAGACCTTGCCTTGAGATAAAGCCCTCCAGACAGAGGTATCACATGATAATCATGGGACATGGTCACTGTGCACTCACAGAGAGGGACAGCAAGCTCAGCATACTGCAATGCCAAAGAGCAGTTTCAGTCTCTTGTTAAAAAAAATATCTGGATGTGAACTCTCACTGAATGGCTTTAGGGCATCTAGAATAAATGATAATTGTATGTGTGAGCTATAATCCTGTGTCACAAAATCCCCTATGAGGAACACATGAAAACAACCTGGGAAACACAGTGGCACAATGTCACTGTTTTCCTTAAACCTGTTTGTTTAAACCCAGGGAGTGGCTGGTTTTGACTGAAAGCACTAACAGATCAAACTTTTCCAACAAACTTCTCTCAAAGAGCTTCATTGTTGAAAACCTGCAACACTACTGTAGCCAATGGAGTCAGAGAGATACCTGCTTATCAGCATTTTTAAGTGCTTCCTATGCAGTTATACAAGCCTTTCTGACCAGCTTTGAATTTCAGGCTTCATCAGTTTTAATGGAACACCGCAGCTTTCTTTGTGGCGTCAACACTTTTCTTCAGTCTCCTCTTGGGCTTCAAACTCTTTCCCTGCTGTCATGACAGGGAATTTTTTTGATCCTGACTTTCAGGCCCACATCTCTCCCTAACAGCTGCTGAAATGGAGGTCTACCCAGAGAAGGTTTGTTTTGAGCACTGCCAAGGGGAGTATCTTACAGTGCTTCTCACACATCCAAATCCTTTATTATTAAATAGATAACACATAAATATAGACACTACATTTCCAGATTTTTCTTAATCACAGGTATTTTTATGGAACTCTAAATTCCAGTCATTCAGTAGGTCTTGTAAAAATGCAAATGGAGATGTACTGAAATCCATGGAAGAAATCAATTTTTGGTTTGGAATAACAAAGCACAGGCACAAATGACCAAGGATGACAGTGTAGCTGTGAGCATGGTTCTTGGGTTTTGGCACAGATGGCTGTGTGAGGGCTGGAGCTTCTAAACCTGGGCTGATCAGCCCCCCAAACTTCCCCACCACCTTCACTACCAGCCGCATGCTGTGCCTGGTGGGGGAAAGTAACAAGCAGCAGTAGAGTTACTTTACTCTTGTCTTCAGGGAGACCAGGGTCAGTTGTACCTAGGCTGGTGTCAAGTACGCAACTGCATTGCATCCTGGGAGACTGAGAGGTTGTGCCAGCCATAGGCAGCAAGCTCTTGCCAACTCTATGCTTCAGACGGGACTTCAGGAAGGGACTCAAGCAGAGGGTAAAGGAGTATGAAAACAGGACAAAAGTAATGCCCCTGCACCATGGTGAGGATTGTTTTCAGTGGCTAAGCTGAAAAACAACTGGTGACAACCAGCATTAGGTTATGACATGCTAATTAGCTACTCTAATTACTAAAATGTATTTGAGGTGCATATAACACTCTCAAAAGGGGATGCAGCTCCATAGATATAACTAAAGATATGTTTAAAAAATACTTTACCTTAAAAAAAACCCTGTAAATACAGATGTTCAATCACAAATAATTACATTTCCAGAAGGTCAACCTGTTTATTCTATGTCAGCTATTTGGTGGAAGATTATGATTCTTGCTTTATTGCTTTGAATCTGTTAAAAAGCATCTTTTCTATCTGGTTTTAGGTCGTTACACGCAATACTTGAAAGACCGTGACCCATAAAAGTCAGAGGTTAATTTGATTTTCAGATACATCAGCTGGAGTAAGCAGAAGGTTGTGCAGATTGCCTATTGTTCTAGCATTGTTTGCTTAAGACATTTCCTGTGGCTGCCTTGGCCATGGAAACAGGGCTGTTCAGACAATCCTGTTTGAACTTTTTCCCCATCAGCTTTTTCCAGAGCTGAACTGACTTAGCCCTGACACAACCTTTTCAGACTTAGCCTCCAGTTTTGTTGCGGGTTTTTTTGTGGTTTATTTGTTTGTTTGTTTGTTTGGTATGTTAGTTTGGTTGGTTGGGTTTTTGTTTGTGGGATTTTTTGTTGTTGTTTGTTTGGGGTTTGGGGAAGGGGGTTGGGGGGGCTTTTTTGAGAACATCTGAAGAAGGCATGGTTTCTGCAATCTGAGAAGGTCCTTTAAGTTAATCTGACTGCTGTATTACAGCACAACTGAGATGGGCCCAGTTCCCAACCCCTGAAGCTTCTCACTGTTGCTATATGCAGAATGGCCATAACTGTCACACTGTTAAAGCTGTCAGTGCTGTTAAGACTGTCCCTTGACCGGCAGCACTGTAGTACTGAATTAACTCCTGAGTTTTAGTCACCAATTTACTTCAATATGGGAGAAACTGTTGCATTTTTGTGCATGTAGGAAGAAGTATGAAAAAATATTCCATTGTTATTATTATTAATAGTATTTTTAGAAACTCACTTTGCAGAAGACTGTCAAAAGTCATAGCTTCTAATTCATTAAAAAAAAAAGGCAAAAAACAAAGATTACTCGAGCCAAAACACCCTCAATAAATAAAAGAGTGAGGAAGAATCCTCACCTGTCATGAGCATTAAAAAAAGAGACCACAGAAGCTATAGAACAAGAGTAGGGGAGAAAAAAAATCAATGTGCTTGTCCAAGCTAAAAATGCTTTAGCTCCCACACTACTAGCATAGGGTTTTTCAGAAAAAGCAGAAGATCCTATAGCAGGAGACCTTTGAAGGATGCTGTAAAATAATGAACAGAATTTATAGTGTCTTGTTTTGCAACTAAATCAGGAAAGCTCTTTTTTTTTTTTTATTCTAACACAACTTAATAAATATTTATATATTTACTTTCACCTCGTCATAAAACTTTTGAAAGTGCCAACAAATTCTAAATGTATGCTTTTGCATTGTTTGTTCTTCTTTTTTCTGTTGACAAGAATTTGTATAGTACTTGTACCAATCAGAATGAAAGCATATTAATATCAGAATGTCATGTATTTGGGAAAGCAGACAGTCAGGCTGACACACAGGGCCACAGACATCTCATTAGCAATGCTGGAAAGAACAAAAAAAAGGAATGAAGAAAATAGTCTCCATATTCCTGCTTACAGAAGGTGTGCAGGAATTCAAGAGTTAAATATAAAAGAAATATAATTTCTTTAAGTTTCTCTGCCATCTTTTAGTATAGCTGGGACTGTGATTTATGGCAGCATAAAACATCTGGTAAAGTCAACCTGCAGTCTATGAGTCTGGAGTTTTGACAATTTGCTCAAAAATCCTTCCTTGGCAAAGTTGGCTGAGAATGAGTACCATGTAAGGCACTTGGGATTTCATATGTCCAAGCTGATATTCAAACCAGGAAGTTCTGCCAGAACTGTTCATTTAAATAATTAAAAAAAAAAAAGAAAGAAAGAAAAGACAGCGCTGCCTAACTCTAAGCATGATAGTTAAGGCTTGACCGTGCTGCAAACAAGACTGGGGTCAACCTGCAGCTGAAAGCTGGTACCTGGTGGGCCTGAACTGCAGGAAAGCTTGTGCAGCAGAAGTTGCATCCCAAATGTAGGGAGAGGATAATTTTTCATGTTCGTCATGAGAAGTCCCTGGCCCACCCATCCCACTTGCTCTTGAGACAGCCCCATTTAAGGAGTGTCTGCATTGAAGGCAGCTAGGTTACTCAAAAATTCCCCACCATGTGGTATATACAAATCACTTCCCTATGTGTTTAACCCATGTTTAACTCAGGCACGAGTCAAGACTAATATTCTGAAACATGCACTTACTCAATCTGAAATGTTGAGGTAGTTCAAACACATATGCCTGTGCTCAGTCAAGCTTTTAGTGCTATATCCTTTTACCTGCTCATTTTGCTGTTGTCTCTGCATTGCAACCTATTTGATTACTTTCAGGTTTTCTGCTGAGACTGCCGATGAAAGTGTTGCCACTGCTGACATTTTGAAGCATCTCACATCATCATCAGGTCAAAACGTTCTTTTGCAGGAGCCAGGGCAAAGGAGTCCCAGAGAGGATATAATCATTTTGCTCCACCTCCCCTATGAAAAGCTGTCAACAGGAGCACATAAACAAACTAATCCCTATTCCATCCCATTATTAGCAGATTTATCTACAGGCATTAAAAAGGAGCAGATAATGGAAAGTAAGAAGAGACTGTAAAGCAAAATTGTGAGGAGGATGATGCTATTATGAAATTATTTTCAGGATACTTGCAGATACATTCTTGTAGAAAAAGTCATTCTGTAGCCTTTGGCAAATGTGAGACTCTTGTGGGCTTATGGGCATCTTATGTTGAAATATTTATTTGTATTTACATAGATTGCAAGCAGTTACAAGATTCTGTGACATCTTTTGCTGTGATTGCCAGTCAATTAAGATCCCTTCTCAGAGTCTTTTCCCTGCCTAGGTACATAAATGAAGTCTGCTCTCATGCAGTTCATAATGTTGCATTTATTAGTTCTCTGCTGTGAGAAGGGATATGAACCCACTTTTCTGGCATCAGTACTTTCTCCACACAGTTGTACAGCACGTTTTTGAGTAAGGACAGGGCTGTGACAGGACTCCTCTTTGTATTGCCTCCTAAACATATCTGGGAAGGGGCAGAAAGAATGAGTCTGCAAAAGGAAGAGAGGGAAGCTCTCTTTGGGCATGGGACACTGGGGCTCCAGCCTGGTTAACTAGTTTTAACTCTGGCTAAAGCCATTCTGACTCAGTATAACAGTTGTGCTCTGAAAATACCCTCTTGGTTAAGTCCTGCTGGTGAGAGAATCTCTAGCTTTCAGACCCCTGAAAGTATAGGTTTGGGCCACTCAGCATGACCAAAATCAAAGGTAGTTTTCCACATATGCTGAATTAAGCATGGGCAATACAACTTCTGGCTCCCATTTCTACCTGCCACCTCACGGTTCCTGGTGTGTTCATGTTACATGTCAGCATGAAACCCATGCATAGAAGTTTCAACCTTAGTTTCACATTAATCCAAAAGAAACCTTGTATGCTTGCTTGCCCTTCCCATGTCCCCAACCCACAGTGTGCTTCAGCAGGTCTCTGAGACAGGGAATACTGAGGAAGACATGCAGACAAGAAGAACCAGGCCATGAAAGGTGGATCCAGCTATAGTCTCTGTAGCCTGACAAAGCAAAATTCCTTAGGGGTTTTGGTCACCTCATAGTTAGGACAGCAATGGAAAAAGAATATTTTACCCTAAATTTCATGCTGGATAATAAAATATATGGGGTTTTGGCCCTGATATCTTTTTGTTGATTTGGACTCTGGGTAGCAGTCTTCATTGGGACTACCTGACTCATGCTTTGTGGGGGACTCGACTGGAGCACAAAGCCTTGGGACTGTCACACAAACCATGTTCTGCCAAAGATGCTCTGTCTGAGCTTCAGTCACAAAAGTCTCTCAAAAGGAAATCCATGTGTGAAATTAATATTGACTAGAGAATGACACAGTAGAAATCAGGTATAGCAGAGGAAATACATCGCTTCAAGTATTGCTAGTATATATGTATTTTTAAATTTTACTGATGCTTTTGAATGCAAACTGGCAAGAGCACTAACAGCTTCTGTCTCATCAGCTCTGATAAGCCTAGAGATGCTGGGGGTTACTGCAGGCACAGACTGGAGTTCTGGTATTGTGGCAAATAGGACTGATGTCTTAATAAGTGGCATCTTGTCCTACACATCATTATGATGTCTCAGGCACTGTGCTTCTGAAGGGCCTTTCTCTGGAGATAAAGAGCTTCCTCATGCTTATTAAAGGTCGCACAGTTCTTTTGAAAAGGTAAGAATAACTTCATTGATCACCACATGACATGACAACCTTCCTAAGTAGAATCATAAGCAAAAATAAGGATTTAAGTACTTTTTGTATGGGGAATTAATGAAGTACAACCAATTTTTCCTTAAAAACGTTTTTTACCACCTGCAAAAAAAAAAAATTCCAACCTGTCTTCTTTCCTTTGCATTACCCATGGAATTGCAGAAGGGCAGAGAATTGATTTTCTAACATTTGCACAGAGAATTCAGCTTCAAAATTTTATTTGAAGTCAATATCCAAACCTTTAGAGGTCTACCTATCCCCGAAGCAAAATGTCTGGCTTCAACCAGACGGACCACAGGCTAGATTTTGGGAACTTGCCCAGGCCCTGCCATTACTTCCTTTGAGAACTGAGGCTTCACCTCTGACTCAAAAGTGAAGATGATCCTGTTTTCCAAGGAGAACTGAAATCAAAGCATATCTATATTTTTCAGTATGAAGAGGCCATATCACACCTGCTGTACTGTTGTATCTTTACAGAATTCCTGTGCCAGAGGCAAGGATCCACAAAATTTCAAACAGCACAGAGATCTGTTTTGAGTGGTGAGCCGCTAAGCTGTCTCCCTGTATGTCTGATCTGAGCTTTTCCTTGTCATCTAGCAGAGATAATCATTTAAACACTAACAAGACCACACATACTCCCTTACATTTCTCCTTCATGTTTTGTGCAAAATAGTGACTGCAGTATGGGGCCAGAGGACAAACACTGCTTTCTCTCTGTTCGAGTTTTAGTCTAAGATATTTTTAAAAGTCTTTGGGTCCAGTAAACCGAGCAGCTTCTCCAGGAGTATACTTTATAACCTGTGAGGGGTAGAGGGATACATGTCAAATTCTGCTTGTGTCCCTTTTCTCACTCCTATCTTTTCTGAGTGGAAGGTCCACTAAAGCCTTAGTGAGGCAAATGAGTGCTGGAGTGCCTGTCTCCAGGCCATCCAGCAGACAAAAGATAGTATAAACAGATTGTCCTCGGGTGGAAGGAACTGGGAATGAACTGCAACTGGACAAATCAGGTACGGTTCAGGCCACCAAACAGAGTAGCTAAGGGGCTCTGGGAATCTCACCACCTCAGGCTTGCCTTTACCTGGAATGTCTTAATGTAGATGAACAATACTAAGATGCAGGGCTTATGCAATAAAGCCAAAACAAAAAAAACCAAACGAAACCAACAACAACAACAAACACCAAACCCTAACCTGGATTTTAACAGGTTTTTTGTGTTTGTTTTTTTTTGTTTGTTTGGGTTTTTTTTGTTTTTTTTTTTAATTTATTTTTTGTTTAAAGTAATGGCCTCTGCAACATAACCAGGAAGCAAAGCAAAGCAAGCAGAAATGCATGCAAGACCTACAAAGTTCTATTATATTGTAATTGAATGGTGAGTTATTCATGTCAAGTATTTTTTTGACTAAGAGAGGTTTACTGTTCCTCAAAATACTTATAATGTTAACCCTGGAAATGACTAAAAAAGAGATAGGAAAAATAACTGCCTTGTCCCAAAGGAGGTGTACATGTAATGTTTAATATTTTTCTAACTCTACTTCAGGAGGCACTTAACACGTTCTTAGCATCCCTGTTCACAAATCTACTTTTGGCTCTGTAGACTTTATTAATAGACAGCTTTATCGTAAAAACTTGTGTCACAATATCTTTACATCGCTCATATCTGCACACAAGGAACCTGGAGCAAACACAGGCATTATTTGAACTCAGCTGTCCAGATATTGTTTAATAATCAGAAACTGAACAAGCTCACAAGGCTTATTTTCAAAAATTCTGTAACTGTGTTCAGTGGTATGCCAGCTGGTTTCTAGTATGAGCCAGAGAGATGACAGCTGATCATTCCCACTAGCCACGTATGATGACTAACTGGCTTTCTCCTGCTAAATTCTAGTACTGCACTGTTCTCATGGCTTGCTGTACCTACCTGCTCTATTTTGCAGGTCACTGCCGTTCAGTGAGACACAGCTCCCAGCAGTGCTGCAGAATCACAGAGCAGTCAGAGCCTTGCCACAGAGGACAGACTTCCTACATACTCTTGTTACATTCCACTCAACCCTGTTTTCTTAACGCTTGGCACACCCACACCTGCAACCTTTCTGTACCTTTGGGTGATCACCACGTGCAACAGATCTCCGAATTTTTAATTTTTTTTTTTTTAAGAGTATGATATGGTCAAAATGATACAGCAAGAGAAGGGATTAAAACATCTATGTCCTCAAATTTGAATATGTTTGGGCCTGTGCTCCATGACAGCACTTTTGCTCCTGACACGATGCTAAACGCCCGGCGAAGCGCGGAGGCGGCCGGGGCTGTCACACCGTCACCGCTGGCGGGTGCCTGTCCCCAGCATCCCCCGGCGGGCAGGGGCAGCACACAGCAGCCCGGCGGCCGGGCTCGCTTGCGGCCACTGCCCCGGGCTCTTTTTTCTAACAAATGGTTTTGTGGGGGAAATATCCTTGACGTGTTTAAGGAGGAGAAGGCAGGTAAACCCTCCAAAGGGGGAGCCTTGCCCCGCAGGATCAGCGGGCTCTGCGGGGCCCGGCACGGCGCTGGCTCAGCCCGGGGACAGCAGGAGCAGCGCGCTCGGAACCCCGGTGACGGGACCGCCTCCCGGCAGCTCATCGCAGGGGCGACCGCACCGCTGTGGGCCACGGGGTCGGCTCTCCCGGCGGGCCCGGCTCCGCCCGCCGCGCACCTGCCGCGGAAGGCGGGGCGGGGGCCTCCCGTGCCCGGCGTGTGCCCGGGGCCCGCGGGTGCCGCAGGAGGGGCGGGCAGCGCCCGGCGGATCCCGCCGCGCTATCACATGACTCAGCACCCGCCGCCGCCGGGCTGAGTTCGCCCAGCGCCGAGCCGGCAGGGCAAATCTGCCATGAGGCCGCGGCCCCGCGGCAGCCCCTGAGCCCGGCGCTGCCCCCGCCTGCGGAGCGCGGCCCGGCGGGCGCTGCCAGGGCCGCAGCCGGAGCCGGACCCGCAGTCGCAGCGCTGCCCGCCCCGCTGCCCGCCCCGCGCGGGGCCCGCCGCCGCCGCCGCCCGAGCCGCGGGTACTATTATGCTCACGCGGGTGAAGTCCGCCGTGGCCAATTTCATGGGCGGCATTATGGCTGGCAGCGCGGGCGCTGACCATGGCAGCGGCGCGGACCTGCCCCTCCGCTTCCCCTACGGGAGACCCGAGTTCCTGGGACTGTCCCCGGACGAGGTGGAGTGCTCCGCAGACCACATCGCCCGCCCCATCCTCATCCTCAGCAAGGACACCCGGCGCCTGCCCTGGACCACGGGCTACGCGGAGTGAGTACGGAGCGCGGCGGCGGCGGGCAGGTGAAGCGCGGCCGAGCCGCTGCCCGGGCTGCCGGCGGTGCCGGGGGACCCTCCCCGGGCGGTGCCGGTGCTCCCGAGGGAGCGGGAGCGCAGCCCCGGCCTGCACCCGCGGCGCCGCGTGTCCGGCCCCGGCGGTAGCTCCGCACCTGGGCAGCGCCTTCCCGGGAGCCCGAGGATGCGCACGGGCTGCTGCCCTTGAGAATCCCCGCGGTACCCGCCGGTACCCGAGCGGGCGAAAGATGGAGAAGGGCAGCACCGGGCTCTTCCGCTCGTAGTGACGGCTCTGGGGGCTCAGGGGCCGAGGATGGGGTTCCCGCAGGAATGAAAAGGGCTTTTGGTAGGAAACCCAATTTCGTTTGTGCGTTTGTAAATGCTTCCCGCTGCCCAGGAATGGTGAGACGTGTAGTTTGGGACATCTTCCTGTGGACCTGGCAGCCGTCGCACTCGCTAGTGGTGGCTGGTCACATATTCCCCAAGTGCTCTCCAGTCTGGGGAGACACTTGAGGGACACAAGCTCCAAACTGAAAGAAAAATCCATTGGCCAACCCCAAAGCTGGGCTGCCTTTCTCAGTTGTTTGTTTCCCTGACTCACTCGTATCATTGTATTTACTTTAGAGGGTGTCTGTTCAGGACCCGGTTGTAGCCTTGCCAAGCCAGGCAAAAGGCAGTGTTCGTTCGGATGCATCCAGCTGGCAGTGGGAGTAGCTGTGGAGGCAAGGCATGTCCTTGCACTTTATTCCTGTATCGGCAGACACGTTTTTCTTGATGATACCGGGTGCAGGATTCAGTGTTTGGTTCCTTTCTGTTACTGTCTCTAAGTCTTGAGCAGGTCTGGCCATCCGTGTTGCTACCAACTCAGAGATTACAGACGTTAAACTAAACTACCTCTTTCAGACTACAAGCAGTTTTGCTATAGTCTCTTCAGGCATACATGAATTCCCAAAAAAAACTATTGCAAAATCTACAGTGAAGGCTTCGTTTTGTTAATGAGCAATCACTAGCTTTATTTAAAAGGTTGTTCTATCATTAGGGACACCGAAATTGGATGAGAGATTTAAAGAATTTTAAATTGGATTGTTCTCCTCAGATTGTTAAAGAATTGAATAGGCTACTGAGCAAATTATCCAGAAACTATAAATTAATTTCCAATTGCTCTGCCACTGTAATAGTCCCTTAAAAACCAGTGGAGAGGAGGTTCTCTGGCCTCCAGGTATACACATCCACTGCTGCCCACAAACTTCCCTGAGACGGTCGGGCAGAAAACGTGGGTACTGGAAAGTGAAAGTGCAGGTTGACCCTGTTGATGAAACCTGATGTGAGGGAGTGTTTGGAGATCAAGTAAATGACTCTGGTGATCATGAAACCAGAACAACATACCAGGATTGTTTTCGTATACCTGTTACTCTTCCTTCTTGAGCTTTGAGCAGTTTGGTTAATTGGGAGGTGTACAGTGGCTTTCTCAGTTCCTATTGTTATGTATGTGAAAAGAAGTTGGCCTTTTGCTTTATCTTTGGTGTTTCTTGCCTTATTCCTTTCCCTTGCAGTTACTGATTCTAGTATTGACTGTGCAGAGCTACGTCAAAGGCCATACTTCTCAGAGAGAGAGAACCAGTGAATATGTTACTAAGCTCTTCCCAGAAACATGTATATGATGGTCCAAAATGCGGTTTCATTATAACCAGAAGATATCAAAATGCTCACTGTGCAGAAGCTGAGAGGAAAGCAGTGCCACCAAAATGGCATTATCTTCCAAAGGCAGAGCATTAATGAATAATAAAAAAAAAGAAAATATGGACAATTTCAGATTTTACCAAATATAACTTTTTGTTGACTCCTACTGAGCTATTATCAGGCTTTCTGAAAATAATGTCAAGACTTTCCGGGCGGTATACACTGAAACTATGTTTTTCTTTTGGAACACATTTGAGTTGCATAGAGAAAGGAAACAGAAAAAATACCAGGAAGGTGAAATTCTGAAGTTTGTTGGCTTGGGGAAAGCAGGGGATAAAGTACTTTCAAACTATTATTTAGCATTTTGTTCATGTCTGTATTAAGGAAACTATCAGAGCAATGTTTGCCTTTTGTTACAGTACAAGTGAGAACTTGCAAAAATGTTAGGAGGAAGTTTGGTGTCCTCATGAGCAGCTTGTGACATAATACAAAGGTCAGCCATTCAAACTCACATTTTACTAGTTTGCTTTGGTATGAAGACATCAAAAAAGATGTGCCATACCTGCTGTGTGGCAAGGTCCAGCTTCCCTGAGCTATTGCCTTTTCTTTGTGTTCCTGTTTTAGCAAATCAGGAAAAGTGATTCCAGTGTTTTGTTGGTGGGAATGCCACTGGACACAAAGGGATTTTTACTTCTTGAAGTTAAGGAGTTTTTGTTGCCGGTTTACAGATGATACTGCAGCTCCTTGATGTCATAATGTTGGTGTTTCATCCCAGATGGAGAAGGCATTTTGGGGTTAGACCTAGTTCCCATGCAGGACTGAAGAAGTCTGAATGTACAGAATACTCAGATTTTTCAGGGAATTCCTCTTGTTTCTTTGATTCCTGAGGATCAGTATTTCTTACTAAACAATGTATTGACAAAGAAACTCACCCTGTTGACTATTTCCTCTCCCTAGGATCTGTGTAGTACATGCCTGTTCATCTAACTTGGTTCCCCCAGGAACAAGCACTTCTCCTTCTTTCCTTTTTCTTGCTTCTCTTGTACTGAACTTTTTTTGTTATGGGTATTTTTGCAATATTGCTCATATGTGTCATATTTTTTAACTTACTTTTAAAATTACCTACTTATCTCTGATATTATGTACTGAAATGCAAATTAGCCTTTTTTTATTATTAGCTTTAATAGTGTGATCATTATGCAAAGCATGTAGGCAGGCAAATGAAATCTTCAAAAACATACTTGGTGCTGGGATAAAACATCATTGCTTCCTGAAATTTCAGTGGGAATCCCATAGGGACTCAGCTTTCCTTAGTCAGTAATCAGCCTGAAAATTGTCTTCTGACATGATTGTCCTGCTGTCTCTTCTGCAAGTGGGAGACCTGAGACCTTCAATTTCATTTCACCTCATACTACAGGATGGCAAAAGGCCGGTAGATGTTTTTAAAGAGATATTCTTATACCACAGACACTTGTCTAATGGTCATCAAACTCCATGGAAACAAAATGAAAATTGTATTCCACATTCAGTGAGCTTTTAAATTGTCTTTAAAGATACAATTTTATTTAGAAATAAACTTTTCCTTTTAATCAAGGGCATCTTTAACATAGTTTTTTTGCATGTGGTTAGCCAATGTGCATTAGGAATGACCCAGGGAGAAGGTAGACTGTTAACAAACATTCTTTTAAGTCTGCCTTTAATCCAGAGGAGTAAGGAGATTTGCTGCTCTCTGAAAAGTTAAGTGATTTATTTGAGTGAAGGGGGTGGGAGGGATCCTGCCTGACATTTTATTTACTTGTTGCCTTCCCTCCCCTTTGCAAGCAGCTGCGCTCCTGGGGCCACCAGGCTCTTCTAGACCTTTCCCTGTCTGAGCTGCAAGCTGGTTTCTGAGCTTCTGCTTGGCTTGCCCTGTTACTGTGAGGGAATTTTCTTCCTTGCTGTGCTGTTTTCAGTGTGTTACGACTACTTCTCTGTGGAGCTGCTGCTGTTAGTCAGCCCCAGTGTTAAATTCTGAAAGTAACTGGTGAAGTAGAGGCAGTAGGGTAGAGCATGTAACATGAAGTGACTCAGATGGTATTCACTGCATCCAAACTCTACCCAGAACATTATTTTTCACGTTTTCCTCTTCTGCTTCATCTTGTTCCTTCTGTGAAAGTAGGGGATGAACAGGATGTAGTAGAGCCTTGCTCTCCTAGTTGAATTCCCTTGCCTACATATGGCATGATAAAATAGATGCTAAATTTGCAAATGACAAAGAACTAGCCTGCTGCTCGTGCTGGTGGAGTTGCAGAGAAACTGCTGCTGAGTAGCATTTTGTGGGAGAAAAATACGGTTAGTAATTTTCCGTCTATTTTGAATGTACCTTTCTGGTAGTCCAGAATTCAGGGCTATAATCGCTTTCCTAAACTATATGAATCCTGGGTCTGGGACTATAACAAGCTGCTCCTGTGTTGCATGCATTCCTCTCTTTGTTCTTGCTTTGCTGCTGTCTCTTTGGAGAACATCTAAAGGTACCATTAAATACACTTTAGGGACAGGGGGAAAGGTTAATTGTTTGTTGTCTGTGATGTTATGCAACGGACACTTTTGCCTGCCTTTTTTAATTCTTTTTTTTAAAAAATTCTAAATGAAGCTTTAGGTATCTTTGCAGTTCCAAGTTAGAATAGGTTTCCAGAAACTTGACTTCACTGGTGTGTGTGTTTCTTGGCTTATAAAGTCAATTTATTATCCCAGCGGTGCCTTTTGTTTGATGAGACAAAGTCCGGGCTCTTTTTCCATAATGTTACGTTTTGGAGATACTGTGGTTTCTCTGCTCTGCAGGCCTTCAGTAGAAATTATATTTTCTCAGTGGTATGGTGGCTAGTGACCCATAATGAATGCAGAGTTGTAGGTGAGGTATGATGACTGTGTCCTACAGCATTATTACAGTGGCAAGTTGTTACAGTTCGAAAAGGAGGGGGGAAGTTTAGGGATTTTTTCCTACTCTTAAGTGCTGGTTGTTTTGTAAGGCTGATGATGTTGCATCATGTTTTGTCATGCTGTGTTACTTAGCTTGTAGAAAATGAATGTATGTGAGAATTGACTGGAGGTTTTTGTTAAAATAATTTCCAGTCTTTCTCAGTGATTATAAATATTTTGGTGAGTTAAGATAACACAGAACTATTTTTCCACCTGAAGTACCTTTCATGTTCTGTCTAGACTAAGCTATTTATACAAATGTTAAGCATTGTAATAACAATCTGAAGCAGGTGAAATCTTAATACCTCTGTGAGGTGAGGTAAACCAAAGCACAGCAATTGCTTGTCCTGAGTTGAACAATATTTTGATGTCAGAGCATAGCATAGAGTTTGCAACTACTGATCACTTACTCTAATCCCCATTACCTCTTATTAACAAGAGGTAATACCACAGTCCTGCTCCTGTGAATTGAAAGTTACAGTCTCAATTCTGGGAGCTAGTCTTTCTAGCCCTCAGCTGGGAGTATGACTCATACACTGTCAGTAAACACATTCTTGTATGTATTCTGTTTGGTGCAGATTTCAGGACGATGATACTCCTGGGAAAAGGGATACCTTTTTTTATTTTGTTCTGTTTGGCTGTCTCCTTAGGTTAAGTACACAGAAATAATTAATTGCCTTTCTTTTTAAACTTTTTGAAAATTGTTCGTGATTCTCTTTGTCTGGGTAAAATTATGCTCCTTTATTCTTTTTGTAGTTCAGAACATGAGACTGAGTAGGACCTGATGAATGAGCTAAAAACTGAAGTCCTATACATGTACCTAAAGACAACTCTTCCTGCATATAAATTATTCTTCTATGCATAATGATAGTTTGCAGAGCTTCAGAAATCACTTTCGTTGTGTAAGAGCTTATGCTATAGCATCTAATATTTATATAATGCCTCTAATCTGCCAAGTGCATTGCAAATAATAATTTCAGAATAACCTTGGAGAAAAATGTACTTGTGTAAATGTACTGGTTCCTTCAGGTGAAGAAAAGGCAGCAGTGAGGATAAGGTTTTGGTGAGAGATTTGGTACAGATGTGGAGAATTGAGTCCTGAGTTTTAGGTTACGTGTTTTGACAATGATTATTTTTCCTGCCCTTGTGTGCTTGGGTTTTCCTATGTGGTCTCTGATTTCTCAGAATTAACAGGAGTAAAGGAGAAAAATAAAAAAAAGGGGTGGGGGAAAGATAGATCATGTGCTCAAGTATTTTTAATGTTGTCTAAGTTGCACAAACATGATTCCTAGTGAGACAAGTATGAAATTCATCCCTCTAAGCTATCGCATATTGCTAGTCCCCTCAGAGGCTTGAGGCATGTGCTGTCTCACTTGTTTCTCAGGGGCTTGCTTGAGCATGGTCCCAGCTTCTGAAACCAGAGGGTAATTTGTGTCCTCCCAGGTAGCCTTCCTTTGGCCCCTTCTGCCTTGGCACAGGAGGCAGTTGGCAGATATTACCTGCAAACACTACAGCTTTGTTCATTTGTCTTGGTTGCACATGCATCACTTGGGAAAGGTTTAAGTGGGAATGGCTGGCTCAGTTATCATCACGGCATAAAGTAATCTGGCAGGGCTGTGCCCCTTAGAGTGAACTGCTTTGAGCCTGTGAATGTGATCAAATGAAACATCCTCAGCTCAACCTTGAAAGGAAGCCGTGCTGCAAAGCACAGGTCATTCCTGTGATGAGGTCTGTGTGGTGCTTGAGAAAGAAATATGGTTTGTGGGTTTAAGGATTGGGTTAAGACAGTGATATTAGCTGAATCTCAAGTAAGACTTGAAGTGGGGGAGTTTTGTTAATGAGTGCAGGGAGGTGATTTGGGCAATTTAGACAGAGCAACTTTGCTGTGACATGGGACTGGCATAGGTGCCATATCTGTGCTGGAGCAGCATTTGCAAGGAAGATAGAGGCTCCTGGATCACTTCTAACCTGGATCTTAATCTGTGTCCTTGTGGATTTCTGTTCTGCTTGAACTTGCTGCTCTAAAATGCAAGAGGTCCTACTGGGCAGCAGCACCTTAGTATTAACTGTGTCTTTTGTTGTCTCTGTCTAATGATTTTTTTAATGCTTTCTAGTTGAACGGAAAGAGAAAGGTGACTTGTAAGATTTGGTCCCCATTTGGCCAGTTACATTTACCTGTTAGGGTGTATGTTTGGGATGGCCAGCTATAATACACAATATTATGCAGAGTGGTTTCCTGAGCATAGGTCAGGTAGAGTAGATCACAGTTTCAAGTACTCAGGGTGCAAAACAGTTAGCAGAGTTGGTGAGAGAAATTCCAGCTTGTGTTGAGCCCCTCTGCCCCCCAGATCCAACAGACATGGAGTGAAAGTTTTATTGTGTGGTAATTACAGAAGTTCAAGCAGGTAGCAGGTGGCCAGCAGGTCCACTGAAGCCATTTGGCTGGCTTCCCTGCTATCTCCCCCATCCAGCAGCGCACTTGCTGTCTAGCAGTTGCTGCCAGCTGTACTTGTGGTTGTAAGTGGCAGGGTGCTAAGTAGTTGATGCTGCGTGAGCTGTTCAATAGGTGAAACTCTTAAAATGTCTGCAGGCATGTGTGGTTCCTCCTCCCAATACTGTATTCTAGGCAAGTGTTTGTCTGCAGAGTTTAATATTCCCCAAATAAATACTGTACCCAGTATTTCTTTAGAGGGAAGTCATGCTAGGGTAAAGCCAGCCAGAGGGATATCTCTGGTTCTTGATCACAGCATAGTTTAATTGCTGAAGTCTGAGACAGGGAAGGAGAAAAATAACACCAAACTGAGGCAGTCAGCATTAGCAAGTGCAGGAGAGAATGTGGGCATTGCATAATTGGGGAATGCCAAAATACAGACCCTGTATCTGAGTCAGCACTCATGCTGGTTTAAAAAAAGAAGCTTAATTATAAAGAGTTATTAGTGTGATGTGGCGGGCAGGCAACTTTCTGGCATGAAGCAGAGTGGCAAATCAAGAACGTTGCTCATTGTTTGGGATCTGTATTTAACGCAGGCTTAAGGGGAAGAGAATCTGCTGAGAGAGTCCAGAGCTGCTTGACATACAGGGATATGGGCAGTGCTGTGTTCTCAGAAAACCTCTGTGTAGCCTAAATGATCACCTAAATGCGCCTTCTCATAAATGGTCTTCCTCCTCAAGATGGGCAGGAGAGTCAATGGATCTGGTCCTCTGAAAGAAAAGAGAGCAGCATCATGTCAACCTCTCCTCTGGTGTGGGGAGAACTGTCTGTCCACTGCTTTCACTTGTCTTACTAGGTTGTTTTTAATGCTATGATCAATGTCAGACCCTGTGAAAGTAGGTCCAAGGTCCTGGTGGTGACTGTGGCATAAAGGTGAATAACCATTTCCAATCTCTTTTTTTTTTTTTTGCCTCCCTCTTTCTTCTTTTTGAAGTGCTGCCATAAGGTGTAATCTATCTTGACTGATTGTTTTGATGCCATTCAGGCTTTTTTGCAGGCTGTGGAAATGACACTGAAACCATGATCTGATGTGGTCAGCTTCGCCTCATTTCAGGGAGAAAGGGTGGAGGAAAAGAGGAGAACACCATGTGCCATTGCTTTCATGCTTTCCATGGTGGTGGTGTGCTACAATAAGGAAAAAAGAGATTGAGCTTTGATTGCACCTGATGTCCAGCATACCACTGCTTCAGAAATCCTGCAGCAGTGTCCTTGGACTGGTAACAGAGATGTGTGAGATTGTGCTTTCATGCATAGCTCTGTTTCCAAGGTCTTTGCAGTTAATTTCTTCTTTTATTTAATCTGCTGGTCCTATAGCTAAGTGCCTCTGTGCTGTCCTGTGTATCTACCCCATTGTGTAAAGGTACAGACAAGAGGTGAGTTCTTTCGTCCTCTCTGCCCCAGCCCCCCAGTGAGTCCTTCTGGATTTCCCTGATTTTTCCTCTGTCCTTTATGTCCTGTTATGATAGTTTCGGCTTTCCAAACTCCCTGCAGAGAGATAAGAGATCCAGCTCCAGCCAAGTTCTGCAACAGATCTTTTTTTCTCTTTTTCTTTTTTTTTCCCCCCAACACTGATTCATTCAGGGCAAGTATGATTTCTCTATCTTTAGGTATGTGTTAGAGACCTCCTCAGAAACAGATGATGCACAGTGCATGTTTGTAATGCTGTAAAATACCTGTCAGTCAGAACTAACAGTCTAGTCCTTGGTGAAGTCTTATGTTGGAGGTGAGATTGAGGACACATCTCCAGCTCTTACAACTTGAACAGTGGTCCACACTGTGCAGAAGTCTTGCAAGCAGAGAAAAAAAAGGTGTTATTTTGCAATTCACCAGAGATCCCTGTGTTTCCCAGATGTTGCAGGTCACCATGTGGACAGACATGATGTGAGTTCTTAACCCTCAGTTCTTTCCAAAACAGCAGTTTCAGCCTGCTACCCAACCATGAAAAACTTGATACCTTTTCACTGGGGTATAACAGAATCCTTTCTATGATAAGCTACCTGGGCAAGGGTTTTGTCCTTTTGTTCCAGTGTGATGTTTAAAGACAAAGCTCTTTCAAGGCTAAGAAAATATCATAGGCATTACTACTTTAATTTCAGGTGCATTCTGTTAAACTTTGAAACCGTTTGAAGGAAAGGAGGGTTAGCACTGGAAAAAGAAGTTGCTGAAAGTGCCACTGATTTTTTTTTTTAATTGTTGTTGTTATTATTAAATATTATTCTTTTCTTTTACCCTTCGGTCTTGAAGGAAGTTGCTATTTTATTATTGGTTGTGGACTTTTTTCTTTTTGATTCATAATCTGCACTGCTTGTCTGTGAGAAGGAGAGAGCAAGAAGCTGTGAAACTTAATAGTGGAATGCAAACCTTCCTTTACTTACTGGTTGGAACGAGCTCTCCTTAAATTGCTTCAGGCCCCAAGCATTGTAACTGAGAGTAGGATCCTCTTCAGTGGGTTCAGGGTTGCATTGAATGATCAATTTCAAAGGCAGGAACCACTGCATAAAATTCATGTCCCTGCCCTACTCAGGAAGCAGCTGAACAGCTGTGCTTGTACCCAGGAGTGCAAAGGGTTGCACCTCCGTTGCTCTCAATGGCTGTGGGGAAAGCTTAGTGCCTCTTCCTGTGTCCCATTGCATCCCCTCCACGTTAATTCCGCTGGCTCCATGTCTGTACATGTGCCTTGGCAGGCTGAGTGAGGGTCTTGGCTTTTTTATTTGTTCAGCCGTACGTGATGCTTTGCAGAAGCCTGTGCAGTAAAACTAGGTTCCTTAAATTTCTGGTTATAAGTGGTTTTTAAAACAACGTTTTTTCTTCTGAATTAAACGGTGGGGCCAGTTCTGCGCACGCTGTGCATCACCTAAAAAATCCACCGTGCAGGCTGGAAGGGCACGCCCACGGGGGGAGAGCCCTTCCCCAGATCTTCGTTCGCTAAGTCTGGCCATACTATACTATACTATATTAAGGACTTTTGTTTCATGAATGAATGCTAAATTTTGGGGTTGAAATTAGATTTATCTGAGCTAGTTTTTGTTTCTCTTTGCTGAACTTATTTGTTGGTAACTTAACTGGAAAAAAATTTTTTTTTCCTTCCCCCCCCCCCCCGCCCCATTTCTTCCCAAGAATTTGGTCTAAGTTAAAACTTGCAATGTTTATGCTTTAGAAACTTTTAAAGCTATACACTGAAACCTGTGTTACATGTGTGGTGCCATGGGGGGTGGAATGTGCCTTTAGATTTTGTTATCTGGTTAGACATTTCGAAATGGAAAATACTGATCATAAAGCTAACCTCAGTGATTATTGCTGCTTATATCATGACAGAGATCAAAGTTTTATATGTGGTTGTTTTGATATGAGTGACTTAGATTTTGCAGAATGTAAACAGAAAGTTTTCTCCCCTTCCTCTCCTCCTTTGAACAAAAAAATAATAGTTTTTCAGCTATTTTCATGTGCCGTTTGAGGGTGAGAACTTAGTCATATATGCTCTGAGTCATAGTGAAGGAATTGTTAAGACATTAAAATGTACACTGATGTCTTTAAAGAAAGGTATATGAGCATCAGACTTGGAGGGTGATTCCCTCTCCCTTACCTTGTCACCCCTCTTGTTAATCACATCTCCAGTCCTGTGTTTTCAGTTAATTTCTTTCTTTTTCTCAATAAATTTTAATTAAGATCAGTGTCTCCACAGCCCTTGCAAAATCTAGATGGCAACTTCTTCAGGCTGGGCCTCCCTTTGGCATACTCCTCAATGTCATTTTAAGGTCTCTGTCCTTCTCTGGAAGTGAGAAGCTGGGAATTACAGCCTGGTTAGTTCCTTTGGCAACCTCTCCGGAGTAATCCCTGAAAATCCCAGTTCTGTGGATGGTAATTCTATTAGCTGTTCAGCAAGCTGAGTCTGGAAGAATGCAGCTGGTGTGTGGGAATGTGGGAAGTTCTCCATCTCTGCCTTTAATCTTGCTTTTAGAGGGGCAAAAAAGTTATAGGCTAATGGGATTAGCTCTAATTCCATTCTTGCTTGGTTTCAGAAAAGTGTCTGATTCCTAAATTGCAAGCTAGTTCTGTGAAGTGCTTTTGTAGAGGGGACAGGGAATTATTTTGGTATTCAGCTCATCTGTCTTTGAAAAAGCATAGGAATCAAGAGAAGAAACTCGTGTAGGCAGCAGTGAGTTTCTAGTTTTTGTTGCATAGCATAATTTAGAAATCTGAAACCAAGAGCATGCAAATGGAAACACAAAATGAGCATAATCCTTATGTATATATCATTAGGTATCTAGGTGTGTGTATAAACATGGGACAGAACAACTCACATGCACTAGGGATTGCTCTTCAGGGCTTTGCAGGCCCAGAGGTTTGCACTGGGATTGTGTTAGTTGCTGATATGTGGCAGCTGCTGCTGTTGGGACTGGCGGTGTGGTTGGTGTAACACAGTCCAGGGACAGAGCTGTCTCTAATAACAGCTGTGGCTTCTACCCGAAGTGAATGATATGGGGACTTTTTTCTCTATTAAGGCACATATTTTTTCCTTTTAGTGCTAAGGGAATGAGGGTGTGGATTCTGTGGGAGTGCAGGTGTGACCTGTTAGAAGTGGTGTTTGGTGGCAGGACTGTGGGTGACAGCCAGGAGCATGCCGCAGCCTGCACTGTGTGGGGCACAGACAGCACAGCGCGGGGTGGGCACAGGGCAGCATCCTCTTGTGTGCAGGGCAAAATGCAACCTGAGCAGGTTGGTTGTGCTCACGGCTTTGCTGCTTTCCCACAACTACTGTGTGGGGAGAGGGAAGCGTTGCTCTCACCAGCTCAGCCTGTTTTGTGTTTCCAGGGGAAAGGAGGAAGAAGGCAGGAAAATACCTTGTTTGTGTCTTGTCTGTTCACTGGAGAAATTGGAAATAAATGTGGCCGGTCCTGGAGTTGAATGCTACCTGAACCCTTTGTAGTGAAGAGCTCCGGAGAGATGAGGTCAGAGGACTGAGTTTGTTGGTTTTTGGTTCAAGCAGCAAATTTGAGGTACTGCTAATTAAAGAAATGGTGTGATTTGAGGCTTTTCCTTGAGTTCCTGTCAGGTTCCCCTTCCTCATGTGCCCTTTCCTGCCAACGTGGTGGTGGTGACACTGGGGCCTGGGGCAGGGAGGTCCGGGTGGCAGCTGCCCCTGGAGTCCCAAGGAAGGGAGGGAGTGCACGGGCACTGCTGGAAGGGTGCCTGGACAAGCTGCTTGGTTCAGTTCCTGAGGGAGCAAATGCACTGAAAAGGCGTGTTTTTCAGTTTTGTCTCCTGTATCAAGTTGGTCTCAGGTGTTGATCCTGTCAGAGTCATTCAAATGCTTGGGAGAGATGATGCTGTAGAAATGAAATGTTGCAATTCTAGACATTTACAGGTTTAGTCAGCTGGTGTTTTGAGAGGTGGTGTGGGACTGCCTTCTTTACAAATAAAAACTATCACTTTGTTTTATTAGGGTGTAAGGCACACTGCCTCTCTTGCATCCTGACGGTTTGGTAGATGGTGTATCTGCCATCTTCCCTCACAGCTTTCTCTGAGGCTAGAAAACCACTTTAGTCTATCAAATAAATATCTAGGTCTTTAACACAACAGCAGGAAAAAAACCTCAAAGCTCCTCCCACTATCAAATAATCAAAGAGGGATTTTCTGTTCTTCTTTTCCTTTTAAATTTGTATCATACTCCCCAGAGAACTTGGGAACAGTAGATGAGTAACTAGATGGATTCAGTCTTGGAGAAATGTAGTGGTATTTGGCAAGAATAATTTGAAGTAGTGCTACACAGGTACGGATTTTGAAATTACAGTTACCCCTCTAATATTCATTTGGAAAGCATGCCAAAATGGTTGCTCCACTAAGCAAAAAGCCTAAGTGTTAGTGTACAATCAAAGTGGGATGTGATAACAGAAAATAGATTGTCTCTGTGAAGTCTACATTTAAAACACTGTTAAGACTGTGCTCACTCTTAATTATTGGCAGAGCTAAAGAGGAATAATGACTATGGAAAAAAACAAGTAGGAAACAGAGAAGTTGAAAGAAGAGGAACAAAAATAAAGCCTTCAAAACCAGGAGAGAGCACACTGAAGGCAGGCTAAACATTTTTGTGTTGAAGGAAAAGTTTAACACAACTAGAAGCTCCTATGACAGAAAATGAGAGGCTGTAAACAGTGATAAAGATGATTCTTCCCTGTGTAACTTAGAGTATGTGGGCAGAATTAATTGCATGAGAACATACCAAAGAAGTCTTTTACAACTGTAGGTCAGGGTCTTCTGTTTTGTGGAGTGCCAAGACCTTGGATCTAAAGGTATTTAAAGTTAGAGACAGGTATCATGAAAACCCAGAATCTCCTCCTCCTTCTTTTCTTCTTGAAAATAAGGGAGAGAGCAGCTTTCATGTTTGCTGCATGGCAGAGGTCTCTACTGGGCATTAAGGGGTTTGCTCTGCCGTGGTTGGGATATTCCTGAGTTAACCTGATATTTCTCACGCTTCCCCCTGGAATACCTGGACTTGCCTCTGCAGCAGAAAGCAAGGCACTTAGTGGGGCACAAACTGAGCTGTGGAGAATATTCCTCCGAAGTTGTGTGTTACTGTTGTTTAGGATGATAATCCAGAGAATTGTAGTTTAACTCCAGCTAGAAACTAAGCACCAACAGATGTTCACTCACTTCCCCAGAGTGGGATGGGGGAGAGAATCAGAAAGGCAAAAGCAAGAAAGCTCATGCTTTCAGGTAAGGGCAGTTTAATAGGTAAACAAAAACTGTGCACACAAGCAAAGCAAGGAATTCATTCACCACTTCCGATGGACAGGCAAGTGCTCAGCTGTCCCCAGGAAAGCAAGGTTCCATCCTGCATAACAGCTGCTTGGGAAGATGGGCACCATCACTCCAAACGTCCCCACCCCTCTTCCTTCTTCTTTCCCGCAGCTTTTATTGCTCAGCATGATGCCGTATAGCATGGAATACCCCTTGGATCTCTTGGGGTCAGCTGTCCTCACTCTGCCCCCTCTGACCTCCCTGTGCACACCCAGCCCATTTGCTGGTGAGGTGGGGTGAAAAAACAGAAAAGTTGCCTTGACATAACGTAAGCCCTACTCTGCAATAATGAGAACATCTCTGTTGTAAACCCTATTTTCAGTACAAGTCTTCCATACAAGCTACTATGACGAAATTTAACTCTATCCCAGGCAAAACCAGTACATAGGGGAAATGCCAGAATGTGGGAGAAGGCCCTTACATGAAGACTGGAATAGAAAGCGTCAGCACAAACTATACCAAAAAGTGATGTGTAGCTTTTCTGCATGGGGAGAAAATGCTTTTAGAACAAAACCTCTTTTAAGAGTGGGAAGTATTTTCATTTTAGGAGTCTATATTTAAACACTGCAGAAAGCAAGCTTTTTTGTTCAAAGATTGATGTGGCTATTTTATGGTATTCCAAAGTAAGAGCTTTTCCTCAGCTGAGAATTGAGGAAGGCTACCTCATCAAGAAGAAAAATAATTACTACTGGCTGTTGGCATCATGTAACATCTTATTCCTTGTCTTTCAGTTTCTGTGTAATACTTTAACTCACATTTCTGAAACAAAAAGGCTGAAAAAATATATCAATATACCTATTCTTTTTTTTTTTTTTTCCTGTTTCTGGATCTCCTGCTGAGAGTTCCAGCTCTTCAAAAGCATCACAGACCTGTGGGGCTCTATGCTGCTTTCCTTAGTGTTGCAAGAGTACTGTTTGGAAGAGACTTCACAAAAATCAAGTGAGCATACTGCTACAGTAAACAATCAAACAATGTCACAGGCAGGTTATAAGGCACAAAAGATCTGTGACTAGCTAATGGATTAGTAATAAAGAATCATTGAACAAATAGCTCAGTCTGGGGGAATGGCAAGGTGGTGTTGACTTGGAAAATAGGAATGGAGTTTGGAAATTGTTCCTCATTTGAGGCCTTTAACAAGACCTGGAGGAACTAAAATATATACAGTGAAGCAGTCAAACTGTCAAGGAATTGCAGCAGGTGGAATTTGTTTTGTACACAGAGAAAGGCACTTGCAGTACAAAGGCACTTGACACTCACAGTAGTGTGTCACACAGCACAGTGAGGGGTGTAAGTCATATATGAAGCTGTCACAGCATTTTGCAGGAGAGCTTATCTTCACCAAAATTAAAAGGATGTTTGGAATGCGTAGAAAGAGATATGGAGGGTTTTCATATATGAGGCATGAAGTAAGCTTGTTTGGGAACACTGCTGCTAGAACATCTTAAGCTATTACTCTGCCTTGTCTGAACCAGTGAAAATTGCATTATGCATATCTGCAGATAAGAGCTTATCCAATGTTTGTCAGCAAAGAAACCTGGTAAACTATGTAAGTTTAGCTATGTAAAAAGCAAATCTATGGGGATATGGGAGGAAGTGTGATTGCAGGTTCAAAAGTGAATGTGAAAGAGTTCCAACTTTGTTTCAGGAAACAACATGAATTCTGAACAAATACTTGAAGTGTAAGAAATCATATACTTCCAGGTAGTTGTGTAAGCTGTGCGTACCCATTTCACAGGACTTGATTGATTTTGAATGGATTGTAGGAAAGATCCTCCCTATTGCCTGTGTCTGTTTACATGGCGCTCTGCTGCCCTGCAGCAATGGGAAATGAAGAGCTACAAAAGCTTTCATTTTGCAACAGGGATGTTACTTTTTGTGTGCAGTGGTACGTGTACATGGAGTAGTGGACTGGACCTGTCTGTGGTGGTCAGCAACTGATGGGAAGAAGGATTTGCTACAGAAAGCATTGACTTGTCACAGTCTGTCCATGTGCTGTGTAGGGTATCTTCAGAAGAAGGAGGTGAAGGGGGTGGTGGGACTGCAAAGATGACTTTTCTATTCATCTCATCCTCCGTGTTCCATGGGTGCAGTTCCTGTTACAGAAGAGTGAAATGCAGTCACTGAATGGTAGAGTAGTCTGACAACATAGTTAAAAGAATGTTTTCACGTGACCAGCTCTGAATAGGAATTTGACAGCTTATTGATGTCTGGGAGCATTACTAGTATTGCCTTGTTACAAACTGGGGTATCATGTGTGAGCAACTGCCTTACCTTGTGTTAGTAGCTGAGGAACATGTACCATACCTGAGAGTATAGATTTCATCTGTATGTGTTGGTAATGATGTATTAGATGATATTTTGCCAAAGTCTTCACAAGGTACTGCCAGTGTAAAAAAAAAAAACAAACCAACCCAAGCTTTGCCAGAATAGAATCACAGAATGGTTTGTGTCTGAAGGAACCTTAGATCATCTAGTTCCAACCCCCCTGCCCTGAACAGGGACAACACATGTTTATAATAAATGCTTTGGAGGACAGAGCTGTAGGAATTTTCAAACTTAAATATGTTTCAAATACAGTAGACTCTGTCCAGAGCAGTAGTGCCATCTTAGGAATTGTGTGGGTGACTCTATACCCAGACACTTTCCTCCAGACAGCTGGTGAAGGGTTGAAATGCTCCGTTTGCAACAGGAAAAGTCTTTCATGTCTTTCTATCATCTTCCTGGCCATCACTGTTTTGAGTTATTTTAAAACAAAAACCCCCAAAGTCCAAACTGAAACAAAACAAAGAAAAAGCTTTAAAAAGATGAACCTGTGAAATCAAACTTGCTGTAACTCTCCTGGATATGCTAATAGAAAATGGTAGAGATGCACATATGCATAATGGTAGGGATATCCCTAGATATGTATGATGGCTTTATGGTCTGGAATGTGTTTATTCTGCTCTCCTCCTTTGCCTCCCTTCATTCCTAGTCTGCCCTTTCTCACATCATCTCACCTACTGGTGCTCTGTTTGTTAGATGACATGCCCTGTGTTCTACCAGCAATTTGGGTTTTATGATTTATCTGCTTGTGGTTAGAAGTTTTCTGCATTTGTGCATTGCTGAAGAAGTTTCTGCATACCTGGGTGAAAGCATTGGGCAAAGTTTCAGCTTTGTCAGCTAGTCTTATAAAAGATGGTATTGCTCTTTGGAGGCCTGATCTGCCTAATACTCTTTTGATAGTGGGCTATTTTAAGCTACAATCAAAAATAAAATAACCTTCTCATTTGGTTGTTAAAAGAAAGACATGCCACAGACATACCGTAAATCTCTTGGAAAAAAGCCAGTGAGATTAAGTGCTGTCTGTGAACTCCCAGATGGTGAAGCTAGCAAAAGATTACCCTTAGAGATTCTGTGAAACTCTCTGAGTCACTGAGAAATAGTTATAATATGTGGGATGCCTGAGTAATATTAAACTAATTATTTGTGTAACACTAACTTCCATTGTCAAATATAGTTGTTGCATTTTCAAGTTTTGATAATCCTTAGGTTTGCTGCATCTTTTAGATCCAGTAAAACCACCAGAATTTCCTAATTTCAGAATATGGTGGTATTTGTTGACAGCAAAACATTAATGTGGTTTTTCTAGGTTCTGCTACAAAAAGAAAATGGTTATTTTCTTCTCTTATTCCAATTTCAGATTCTGTTTCCAGCCATTGCTACTGTGCCTTCTGTTTTTCTCAGGACCTGGCAGAGATATGGGAAGTGTAGGAGGACAGGCAATTGATGTTTAATCCTTCATATGATTTCTAATTTATACTAGGGCTGATTATACATGCATCTAGAGCAAATAGGCGCACATGCATATTCTAAATAGAGATACATTATGATCTTCCTGCTACAAACAGTGTATCATCTTCTGCAGCCTCCATGGTTTGGACCTGGTAAAACTTCTTATCATGTATTTTCACTTCGGCACTGTTCTTACAGATGGGAAAGCCTTGATAAAAATTCAGTCTTGTTTCTGAGGAGATTTTGTCAAACTGTCACTTCTTAGATCAAATTTGAGCCTTTCTTATACTGAGTAATTAAAAATGCTGTATAAACTACAGAATTCCATTAAGTGGTTGTGGTAATTGTGTGGTTGAGTGATCACTTTATATGAAGTATATATCTGCAATGTATCAGACGCTTTGTTTAAAAGCTAAAAATAAAACCCTGCGGTGCTGTAAGGGCAAGAGCATTGCTGTTGTTTTGTTACAGGGCAGAATTTGGCCCTTACATCTCTTTGGTCCCTATAGGCAATGTATCTGTTTTGCAGAATTCCCCATTATTCCAGGACTAAAAGCCTGGACAAGTCTGATAGCTGCTCCCAAAAGGTGCTTTGAAGGTTCCCTGACTCCCAGGTGGCATTTGCCAACTGCGCAGAGTGCTGTGGGGAGAGTTGCATGCACTTTTGTTTAGGGTGAAAGTTTCTTGTTTTTCTGTTTGCTATATTAAGAAAAAGGTAAAAAGAAATATCTCTATCTTCACATGAAGTTATGTATCTGTAATGACAGTGAATTATGTCCATATTATTGAGCATTTCCTCCTCTGGTAATTACTAGTGTGTAGCATGCTGCCAAATTGGTTAATAAATCTGCAGAGACTGCAGCTAGCAAGGGAAGTCTATTAAAATAACACAGACTTGATTTACAGGGTTTCTCTCACATTTTGAAATCTCTGTGCTGCAGAGTACAGACACAATGCTTACAGCTTAATACTGTATTTTGAAGTCACAAAGCAACTCTATCACCTTGACAAAATTTGAAGTAGCTATCACACTTACTAGGATGAGAAGGGACATACCCAGTGGAAGGGAATGCAGGACAGGGCAAGCCACTTCCAGTGGAGACCTTTCAGCTCTTCCAGAGCATGAGGTTAACAAGTTGGTGTGCTCTGAAACAGAAGAGAGCAGAAGAGAAGACAATGCAGAAGGTTTTGGAGATGAATCACTGCTTGGCATAAGTGAGCAGAGCTGAAGGCTTTGGGGTTTTGATAGCTTGAGCCTTGCTTTTAAGCTGAGGTGTCTCTGAAAAGACACAATGTGTTTTACAGGCAACGTGGCCCTGCCTCTCTGTTCTATCTGTAACATGCCCCAGAACTGTAGGACGAGTAAGGTTTTACCTCTGCATGTCACATTGCATAGGCACTGGGTGATGTTTTGGTGTCAGTATCCTTTTAAAGGATGTTGGAAGAGCTGCAGGGTGAAGAAGGGGGCTGTGGAAGTTATTCCAAAGACTAAACAGCAGGAGACTTGATGTAACCTACCTGGTGGACAAAAAAAAAGAAGGTTGAGAAGTGAACTGATTAGATTTATGAAAATATTTATGAGGGAAAAAAAGTGTTATGAAAGCACTCTTTTATCTAGTGAAGAAAAACAGAAAAAGAGCTGAGGCCTGGAAGGTAAAACTGTCAATTAAATTGAAAAATGAAGCACAAATCTTCCATGGGATGGTGGGTAATTCAATGCTCCATCAGGGAAATAACTGAAGCTCCTAACTTGGATATGAAC
This sequence comes from Acropternis orthonyx, assembly GCA_035583155.1. Classification (NCBI taxonomy): domain Eukaryota; kingdom Metazoa; phylum Chordata; class Aves; order Passeriformes; family Rhinocryptidae; genus Acropternis; species Acropternis orthonyx. The sequence goes on along the minus strand of JAWWEU010000040.1, from coordinate 32,271,521 downwards.
ACTCCAGAGACACCAAATATTTCTAGAAACACAAATGATTGATCTTGATCCTGAGATATTTCAATCACACATAAGGATCTGTGGTAGATCAGAGGTCTGACTGGATAATTAACTTTTCTGACTTCAGAACTTATTGTAAATATACTTTTTAGAATACCTGTATTTTCATAGCAGTTGGCTATGTTGGTAGAGTACTTGACTAAAGTCTTTCATCACTTGGTGTTGCATACACCACTCTGATTGGAGATTGTGGCAACCTTATTGTTATCTATGGAGATGCTCTGCACTTTCATCCATTTAGAAAATATTATCTTGGGTGGGGTTGTAATTAAGCAGGTAGCCAATTAGCTGAGCAGTAACTGAACCCCCAGATGCCATGTGTATGCATACAGAATAGGTGTGCTAGGTAGTGCTCATACTTGGTGACAGAGCTGTAAAAGCCAGAGTTGTAGAATAGCCCCAGGGAAGCAACTGCAGAGTGATGTGGTGACAGTGATGCTTCGAGTGATGCTGGTTGTAAAGGGTCAACCTTCCCACTTCAGAGGAGCAGTAGCCCACAGTTTCAGACTAACAAAGATGAATTTTAAAAGTGGTTCTTGAACCTCGTTTCTCACTGCTGCTCTGCAAAAATACCCAAAAGAATTCTGCAAAAGTCTGGCAGTTTGCAATCTTGAAAAACGCCATTTTAATTAGGGGATGCCTGTACTTGGAGGATTTATATTTCTGCTGAGTTACTTACTGTATCTTCACGTTTACTCTGGTGCTGCTTTGACTGCTAGAAGACTGCTGACTTGTATTTTGACTAATTCTGATTAATTAAAGGAGAGAGGTTGCATCATGACATTTCCTTCTCCCTTTGATTTCATTTTATTCAGCCACCAAGGAGTTATAATATATCTATGAATCTTCTGCACTATCTACGTAAATACTTAATTGTGAAGTGACTGTATAAATAGAGTTAATTGTTCCTTATTTGAGTTTAATGTATATTTGGTAACAAGAGCTATGAGAAGAAAAACCTGGTAAATTTCATGTATATGGAAAGTAATGATCCCTTTTGAAAAGCAGTGTCTTTGTGTCTGTGTCTTTGTCTCCCTCTCTGTAAATATATATGTAAGTATTAATATATATTTATAGATATATAAAATATGTATTTGTCAATATTTGTATATATGTGTATATGTTTTAGAACAAGTTTCCATCAAAATAGGACAGACAAGCCATGTGAATCAGCTATTTGAGACCTCACATATGCAAAGAGAAACCTTTCAGGACAGCTTGCTCAAGGCAGGGCTGACATTTTAACTTGCCTGCTCTACTTGGTCTTACCTTTGTGCTCTAATTGTAAAGACTAATATTTTCATTACCAGTCTCTTTCTTTCCATTATCTTACTCTAGATTACTGAGGTTGGAAATACCATAGTTGGGGTGAAAATATCCAAGTGTATTATCCTTTGCCTGATTCAAAATATGTATAGAAATGAAACTGATTTTACAAAGCAAACAAAAAAAAACCCCATGTGGGCAAGATGAAGCCAAATGAATTGAAGGACAGATGCACATTTGTTTATCATATCAGGAGTTGATCCATAGCTTGGAGTTTTGCAGAGGAAAATTTCCAAGCTAAACTTGTCCAAGGAGCAGGGCTCTGTGTTGCATACTCACAGACTTCTTAAAAATCTCATGATTTATCTGTTCTCTTGGGCCAGGCCTAATTATCAGTCAGGATGGGTGTATTGGCCAGTGAGTCTGCACATGCTTAGCTGGGGATTGGGCATAACACAAGCTGGCACTTTTCCTGCAAGGAAGGATGTGCAGAAGGAGCTGGAAATAATCTCAGAAGATTGTGTTGTTTCATAAGAGAAGGGACTGTGGTGGCAGCTGGGACAGAGATAGGGACAGACATTGTTGAGAAGCCAAGTTTCATCCTCTCTACTGCTATAATTCCAGTCTTCTGAAATGCAGAGGACACAATGAAGCTATCTATTGACCTTCAGGGAGCATCAATGCCCTGGTTCCTAATTACTGATGTGTTAAAGCAAGAGCCAGTTGATACCACAGAGCAGAAATAAAACTTACCAGAAATAAGTGGGGGATTTTTACCATTATGTTAAAACATAATCTATTCTTAATGGCAATCTTTTTATAACTTCATAGGATGTACATTTAAAATTATTGATTATAGGACTAGTGGTTTTAAGTGAAAAGATGCTTTATATGCCACAAGATGAGAAGAAAAGAGTATTCATTTTATGTCTCAGTTTATGGTATTAAGGAATTGCAGAGATTGCTGTCTCCCTTCTCTTCATGATAAAAAACTTAGAAATGAAGTCATAAAAATGAAAGAAAAGCCAAAAAGTCTGTAACCCACAGAATTAAAAAAAAAAGGTAATAATTGTTAATAATTACTTCTGTTAAAATACTTTATGTTCCAGAAAGTTGTTTGGAGCATTTATTTCTGAATTTTGACATCAGCTAACTAGAAGCCTGAACAGTTTTGCTGAGTGGTTTTTTGTTTTGTTTTTTTTTTGAAATTGTAGTATTCATTCCTTGTAGAGCAGGTAGATTTTGAACACTGATGTTTCAGCTGGTTTTGAAAACAAACATCCCATGCAGCACTTAGCATCTTTAGATTTTAAAAATAAGCTGACAAAATATGCAATAAAATCCATACTGTCTGTTCTAGTCTTTTTAGCAAAATTTACCAAAGGTGATGACATCCATTATTGAATACAACATAGTAATAAGGATTTGAAAGTTTTATGCTGCCAAACTTCCTTCAAAGTCTGGACAACAGGGATATTAGATTAAATCTGATCTCCATCAAGAGGATTTGACATCCATGGGAAGGACCACAATTTCAGAGAAGCTGCAAGTCTAACCATGCCTCTTAAAAATTCACTTAGACCAATATGGTTGAGTTGGTGTATTCAATCTAATGTTACTGTGCTCTTCTACATTGTCTTGCAGTTCTTTGCCTCCACACAGAAGAGCTGGGATGTGACTTTATAGGGATTAGAGCAATAGTTCGTTTTTTTGATAAACTATGGAGGTATTTCAGCTTGCAATCCAGATGAAATGTCGATTGTTCATATGGGTTGTTACCTTAAGGTTTAATTCTACCTCTGATGAAGTCAGTTAAGTGGCTTCCCTTTGGATTAAGCTGTTTGAGAAAGTGAGTCTTTGGAAATATATATGAATTGGAGGTGGAGGTTCTGAAGTAATAAATATCTTCTATGGGTCTGTCATTAGTCTGGTATAAAGGTGGTTTGACTTTGAAAGAGGAGGAGATAGTTCTTCAGATATGTATTTATTAACACTTTGACCTGTGCAAGTAAAAATTTTACTAAGATGTGGAAACCTGGGAAATAATTATTTTATACCTGTATTACCTGTAAAATTAGTGCAGGAAAAAAGGTGTTTTGCACTTCTGGTAGTATCTTTTCTAGTAACTGTACATTAAACTTCAGTTGGGGTTTTTGTTTGTTTGTCTTTCTTCATAATGTACTGCTATTATGGAAGGTGTAATCATCAGTTTAGAAAAGGATGTATGTGACCTCATGTTAAAGTCCCAAAGTTAGCGGAGACTAATGTTAATTGTTCCGTAAGTGATGTTCTGTCTGCTCTCACCGGCCTGGCTCATGTGAGGCAACTCCTGTTCTTTAAGGACCTGACCTTCCCTGTTCTTGGAGTGCTGTATCTTCCAGTGTGGGCTTGAAACCAGTTTGCTGTGCACACTAAACCATAGCCTGGTAGCACAGGGTGCCATTTTTTGTGAAACACAGGGTGTGTTTTATTGCTGGAGGGCTAATCACAATTGTCTTTAAAAAGTCAAAAGCTCATCCCACCCCTTTTTGTTTTATCATTGGATCTCTTGTTTTGGTAAAGTGACAAAAAGAGTCTCTTGAGTTATGACCAAAGGAGCCACAACTGACTTGGGAGGTATAGTGTGAGGAAAGTAGTGTTGGGAAGGTGTTTGGGAGGGTGTGGCTGAAGACTAACTTGTGACCATAAGGGGCTGGAAACCCTCCTGGTAACTGTATGTGTTGTCTGTGCTGTTGTGTAAGTAGATTTGCCCTCTCAGTGCTTTGTCCTTACTGCTGGAGTAAACACTATCCTGATGTGAATGTGAGAGTTTATGCTTGGGACTGGAGAAGGTGGAACATCCTGGCCAGCCCAAGTGTTTTGCCTTGCTTGTGCTCAATTGGAGAACAGATGAGAGGAAAAGCTTCTTGTCATAAGCAAAACAGCGAAACATGCTTAAAATTTTAACAGTTGCCACCAGAGTTGAGGAAGGTTCATAGGTGAGACTGCTGCTGTGGTTGCTGTGGGAGACACAGGCTCAGTAAGAGCAAGAGGGGATGATGAGAAGAGTGGCCTGAAGCTGCTGAGTCCCCACAATGGGTTCCCCAGGTTGTGTGGCTGTGATGGCTGGATGCCTGCCTGGTCCCCACATGTGCATGGAGGCTACGTTGGCCCTTGGGAGCCAGCACCAAATACTGCAGTGACTGTCCAGCAAACTTCAGGGCTGGAACCTACATTTTAAAAACAAAACTCATGCTGGGAAGTATTCTCCTTCCTGCTGCCCCTCCAGCTAACCTGGTGTTTAGTGTCAGAGTGAAAGTATGTTTTGAAATGATGCTTCAGAATCTACGGGTAAGTCATACCAGCCCAAAACATGGTTCAGGTCACCTGTTCAGCTGGAGTAAGAGCTCTGACAGGGTCTATGGGATACTATATACAAATGTGAAGGGGGAGCTGGTGGGGTGGGAGGTGGGAAGGGAGCTTCCTAGAAGAAATTGTCTGTGTTTCTCCTAAATGAGAAGGAAGACAAATCATTGATAATAACTAATAATGTAAGTAATATAAAGAAGAGCAAAAACTGGCAGCTGCAGATAGAGTTGGTCAGTGGAGTGGCTCATGGAAGCCTTGCTTTGGTCAGTAGTGCCTAAGGGCTGAGTGATGGCCGTGAGTGGTTGTGGTGGTGGCTGACAGAAAGGTGCAAGTGTAGCAAGCAGCTGTTTTGTGGGGATGATCCACAGGCTGAGTTGATAGCTGGTATTTGCTGGGTCGATTTACTAATCGAAGGTTTTGTTCAGTTTGTGCTGGAAAACTGTTTCAGAGCTGCTGCAATCTGTTATTCTTAAAGGCAAAGGAACAGGCTTCTTCTGTAGTACCTTGCAGGTGCTGCACCAGCTGAAAGGAGATGTTTTGTTTCAAGGAAGTGACATCTTGCTTTTGAGGGTGGAGGTCTTGTCCCTCAAATTGCAATGCACAAGCAGTTTGCCTGGCAACAGTTGTGTGACAAGATAGCAAAAGCAGAAAGCTGGAGAGTAACAGTACAATGCAGAGCTCTAGGGGCAAAATTAGAAATGAGCTGACTGAGGTGAGGTGCTAAAAACTGAATCCTGTTAATGCTATAGCAAGCCTGCAAGGCAGGCTGGATGGAGGAGGAGACGGGTTGCTGTCATGAAACAGGAGAGAAGAGGAAGCAAGTGGATGCAGAGCAGGGAAAGAATGAGCAGTATGCATTAAAATAACTTTAAGGATGCACTCAGAGGGAGGCAGCCTGGTGACTGGCACAGCCAAGTCAGCAGTGATGCCTGCAAGGCGCTTGCTGTAGGCAGTACGTGCTGCTGAGTGGAGTGGTGCCTTGGCATGGGCTCCAAGCCAAATGCCATGGTTGTTTGTACTGACTGAAGGGTTTGGGCCATGATGCTTGGTGCTCTTGGGCAATGCTTTGATTCAGTTCTCCAAGTCTCTTCGAGGCTGCTAGAGGAGTACACTACAAGAGCTGCTGAGCCTGCTATACTTTGAGATTTGCAGTTTTCTGAGTTTAGTTTAGAAAGAACATATCCTCCTCATGATGATTTGTTCTTGCCTTGAGACCCCAATAAACCCTGGAAGCTATGAGGTCAGAACAGCTGCTGTAACACCATTCCTAGATGACTGGGGTAGTGGTGGCAAATTGATAAATCAAGTGAATGGTCTCAAAAGTCTATGTGGTCTCTCATGAAGTGGGAGAAAAAAATGTGTCATTCCTTAGAAGTCCAGAACTCAATAGGATTTATGACTTACAGTACTTACAGTCACTTGATCTCAGTATGGTTTTAGAAAGTATTTAAAAAAGTTGTCTTTACTCATTCAAGATACTGGGAATAACATTTTCAAGTTCTTGTTAAGAAAAATAGATACCAAGGAGAAACGTTAATCAAGTTGTGGATTAATTGGTTTTTGTCTAAGTCTAAAAAGTACTTCAGTGAAATGACTGGAATGTTTTTCTGGCGGTTAGAAGAACTCAGAAGTTCACCTGGTCCATGAAAGCAGGAATAGACTTACAGTATGCCATAGGAAGTAAATCCTTGAGATGAGACTGCTTATTATAGAGAGGCTTCTATTAGACTACTTGACTTGCAAATATCTGTAAGAAGTATTCAAAAGAAAAAAAATCTGTTTAAACTTGAACAGTCTCGTAATTGAAACTAAATCCCTATTTGAGAGTTCAGTACCTCCAAAAGGGTCATTTCTGTCTGTTCTCCAACAGAGGAATTTAGAAGACATCATTATGTCTTCAAATGTTTTTAATTTCAAATAGCAATAAGGGTGAGACAAAGAATTTATAGCAACCTTTTAGTCTCATAAAGCAAATTCATTATGAAAATGACTTGTAAATACTGATAAAGACATCAAAACCTTAGATGAACCCTGTACTTGGGTCTATCTAATGATTTGCAGGGCTCATTACTTCTCTGTGCATTACCCATAAAGACACAGCCCTCTGAAACTGTCAGGGACTTGTCCCAGAGTCATCAATTGCTGTTCACCAGCAGCTTGCACTGAATTTGCTTCTGTGTCCTTGAAGTATTTAACTAGTACTGTTCGTTTGGGGGTTTTTGACCAGGGTTTCTGTGCTTTCTTCTACTAAAGGAGCTTTTCAGTGTTTGAGTAAAAGGAAGCGTTACCATTTGCTTCAGTGCGAGCAGGATATGGCCAAGACTAGCTGTGCATGTCGACAGTGTCAGCCTGCATGTGCCGTTATTGCATCTGAAGATCAATTTATGTAGTCAGCTGAAAATGTAGCCTCATTATATGGTTCAGTGAGAAACTGTAGTACAGCCATAGCTAGTGAAATCCAATGTGAAAAGAACATACAACTTTAAAAGAGAATCATCATCTGTAAACCCAAAGGAGAACGAGCTAAGTGAGGATTTTAGTTTTCAAAAAATTCATGAAGGCAATGGTACAGCATTTCAAACATGAACTCTGCATACATTTGTGGGTTTGTTTAGGTTTTTGTTGATGGGGATTTTTTGGGTTTTTTCTTGGACTCCCTACTCCCTCTCCCCCCACCACCCCCAACTAAATAGCAGTGTCTGGCTTATGAGTGCTGTCCTTTTGCAGGAAAAATTTGGTGCCATATTTCAGTTTGAGAGTGTAGCATTGCAGGGAGTCAAACCCCAGAAACACATGGTTTGGGGAGAGCCCGGATACAGTCAGAGAAGAGCAACAAGGCTGGTGAAGGCACTTGAACATGAGTCCTTTGAGGAGGGGCTGAGGGAGCTGGGGTTATTTAGCCTGGAAAAGGGGAGGTTCAGGTGAGACCTCATCACTCTTTACAACTACCTGAAAGGAGGCTGTAGCCAGGTGGGGGTTGGTCTCTTCTCCCAGGCAACTGTCAGTAAGACAAGAGTGCATGGTCTTAAGCTCTTCCAGGCAAGGTTTAGGTTAGACATTAGGAAGAAATTCTTTACAGAGAGGGTAAACAGGCATTGGAATGGGCTACCCAGGGAAATTGTGGATTTTCCATGCCTGGAGGTTTTTAAGATGAGACCGGATGTGGCACTTAGTGTGGCAGTGGATCAAGGGTTGGTCTTGATGATCTCAGAGGTCTTTTCCAACCCGGCTGATTCTGTGATTCTTCTGCTGTGATTTGAGGGAATGTTGTGAATGCCCTGATCACAGTTGGCAATCCTGTTACAAATGGAAATTTGCTTGGTTTTGAGTGCTTATATTTAATGAAAAGTTCTAACTTTTATTTTTAAATTATCTCCTTTACAAACTCATCACCTTCAGAGTAAAGAGTTTATGATCTAACTCTTGTGCAGAGAATTTGAGCATATCACAGAAGGATATTACTTCAAAGGAGGTGCATATTCATGGCCCTTTCTGTTAATAGGTGCTTACTTTATGTAATGCACTTCTTTTATTTTATACTGTTCCATTCCTCTTTGGCCTGCAGCCTCAGGCATCCAGTGGTTGCAGCCAGCCTTCATCCTCGTGTGCTCCCTGCTGGTGTGGGAAGTCAGTCAGTGAGTTCTGCTGCGCTGTCCTGGGTTGTTTTCAGGATACTCAAGATACTCTTCGTAGTGTAATGTTTGATCCCTTTTGCCTAAAATTTGCTAATAATGCTAAATTACACTGCTTCTTCAGGTCTCTACACTGTATATTACTTTTTTCCATATTCTAGAGAGCGATCTTAATAGCACTATTTGTTGGCCTCCCTGCTCAATTAGTTTTTGATGTTGATTATAGAAATCTCAGTCTGGGGATTCTGAAGTTATTAGAAAGGTTTGTTTTTATCTGGAATTTGTATGCTATCAGATGTTAGTACTGACCATAGGACTGTAGCTGTAGATCTTTCTTTTCCGTGTGTTCAAGGGAATACTGCACCATGTAAGGTTATTTCAGAAATTATAACATTTCCTAGGGAGAAACCTGTTACCCTAACCTAGATCCAGTAGGCCAGTTACGAAAACAAAAAAAGGAAATGCTACAAATAAATATATGTCTACTTTAGAAACACCTATTTTAAAAGCCATTACAAAAAAGAAAATTTGAAAGGAAACTTTACATATTTATCTGGTGAACTTTTATTTCATAGCTGATTGACTGAGTACATACATTGTAACACAGCTTTTGTATGGGGTGTTTGACCTGATTATTAGACATTTTGTTTTCTTTAATTCTACAGAGTTGCATCCTTGCCTGCTATCTACTTACTTCACTAATGGCATTCCCCTTCTGCTCTCATTTGTTGTGAAATCTAGATAATTGACCTCTGGAAAAAAAATAGGCTTTAAGTTCCAGTCGTGACTGTCACTGACCTTGCCAAAGTTATTCTGTAGGGTTTACCCTGGATGTGGATGCCCTGTACTAGCACAGTGCTCTGGTGTTAATGGGCACATGCCAGGTCGAAAAAAATGGGCCAACAGTGGAGATTTAATTTAACCTGTGCAGCTGCCAATGGTAGTGTTTTTATGGGCTGGCACTGGCAGCTCAGGTTTGGGGCTTCTTTTAGTACAACTGTGTTTTTCAGTTACCTTATATCTTTAACTGGCTTGAACCTGTTTAACTGCATGGTGAGAGACCCATCAGAGTAACCTGAAAGCTTTGTTCAAAAAGTGTCTGGCTGATGAAATGTGCTGAGCTGGGACCAGCCAGGCTGAAACATGGGCCACTTGTACCTGGGGTTGCTGGCCAGCTTTTCTTCAGGAATCTGGATTTTGCTGCTGCTTGTTTGACTAACTTCGTGCTTTCCTTGACTAACTGATATCTAGTAGTCTTGATTGATGCAGTTTGGTTTATGTTGATTACTAACAATAAAAATAATTTAGCTTTGAAGTTGAGCAGTTCTTTTTCCAGCCTAACACCATTGGTTTTGGAGCAGACAAAGCTGAAGGAAAAAAAAAAAAAAGAAAAAGCAGAAAAGCAGAAACCTTCATTTTCAGTCTGAAGTTTGCAGATATCCTCCAGAATGTATCTTCCCCATTGCAGGAGCCATCCCTGGCAAAGCATGAAGGTTGCTGCTTCTGTTTGGTATGAGCTCCTGCTTACAGCCAGCTCCAGGCTTCCTGAGCTGGAGTGAAAGGGAATTAGGAGGCACAGTGACAGATCCAGATCACATCAGCCCTCGAGACGTGTCCTCCTGAGTCTCTATTTGAGCCTAGCTGGCAGAACTAACATCTTGTGACTGGTCATCTCCAGTGAGTGAATAAAATAAGTTGATTCAGCTGTTTAGTTGAACATGGAAAGGGCAGATAAATTCTGTGTAGCCCAAACTTGAAAGAGTAAATTCCACGTATCTATTTTCACGCGGCTGATGCTGTCATCGCCTTGCTGGTCATTCTCACATGCTGAGAATTTGTAGGATTTGGTATTTTTAAACTAGGACTCAGTTTTTGCTGTGTGCCTCCTTGCAGGAATGCTGATAGTGATGGGTGAAGTGTCAGCTGCTGGCTACTCCAGTGTATGCCTGTGTCACAAGGAAGAATTGTACTGCAGTTGGTACATCTGCAAAGGGCATCTTTCAACCAATTTTACACATTCAGAGTGAGAATGTATTCCAGCAGGAAGAAGTAATCATGGAGAAGGAAGCTTTTGGCAGTGCTGCACTTGTGTTGCGCCCAGACCCATGCATGGAATGGAGAGGCAACGCTGTTGCAGTGGCACATCTCCCCAGGCAGAGCTTGTGGACTGGCCCAGCAGCTTGAGGCTAATTTGTTTTCCTTCTGCAACAGATACAGAAGGGGCCCTAAAACCCACCACTGAAGTTCATGGCTTGTAAGGAAAGAAGGAATGCCGCTCTAATTAAATTAGGTTTATTTATTTAGCACTTTGTTTTTGCTTCTGATTTGCCTGTTGTCTTTGCAGGTGGAAACAGACCTCAAAATTTTTTGTAACTCCAGTATGGGTGTTGCTGGGAAGGATGGAAACAAGGTGGGGAGTAATGTTCCCTAAGCAGTTTTTTATTAAGAGAATTGTGTGTTGACTGGTTTGGGGAACAGATATATGGGTATGTGTGTACATTGACTTCCCCGCCCTGCCCCCCCCCCCGCCGTTTCCCGTTTGTATCTCTATAGTGATCTGCTTTTAGCCTGTGAATGAGTCTCTTGGGTATTTATGCTTATCATATGTAATTGAAACATTTTACCTAACTTCATTATTTGATTAATACGAAAGATAAAGTTCCCTGTTAAGTCTTTATTCGTGACTTATTACCTAAGCATTTGCATGTATACGTGCAGTGTGTGTGTTGGGAGGTAGGGGAGAAGAACCTTGCTTGCGTCAGTAACAAGGATATGCCTGAAAGCAGGTACAGAGGTCTGGGTGCTTCTCGGCGTAAGCTCAGAGATTCACGGGTGAAAGCATCGGTTCTGCATCATGGGGAAGAATGTGGGTGATCATACCACTACTAAGGCACACTTGTAATTTGCAAGGAGGGACTGTGTGGGCAGCCTCTGTCAGTTCTGCTCAAATTAATCAAATCCTTCACTGAGGACCTCTTGATATTGGAGTATAAAGTGAGAGGTAAAAGGCCTCTGTTTGTTAATTTTTAACAGCCCAAATACCTTCCAGGCTTTTGATTTTTTTTAAGGCAAATCATAAAACAGTAATTCACAAGGGAAAAAATTTGTCGCATTTAAACAGCAGGAGAATCTTGAGGGACTTTGCAGAGAAACACATTTCCTGATGTTGGATGACTTAAAAATTGGTGGTGGGAGGTGTGGTTTTCATTCTCACACTGCATAAACCTGGGACACCTTCATCATCAGATATGTGCTTTACATCATACCAGACACAATGCAGAAGTGGTTAAATGATGGGACTGCACTGAAAAGCTTTGTAAAGCCATAATTTTTCAGGGAAAAATTCTTTAGTTTTTGATTAGACTGATTAGCCTGATGGCTTTGTGAGATAACTGTTCTACTAGGCAAGGCTTTGGTGATAAAACCTCATGTTGCTTTCAAGCCCTCTAATGTTTGTCCAGAAACAGCCCTAGGACTATGAAATCCAAATTCCCTGTAGAATGAAGCAGTGCAAAGAAGTGGAGCCAGGATAATGATACTGTATCTCTTGCACATGAGCACTGGAGATGAACTGCCAGGATATGTAATTCTCTACTGAGTGTTTTATAGTCAGTGATACCCTTAAGCTACTAATCAAGCAGTAAAATATGTTGCATAATCCAGTATTCAATAATTTTTGTTGGAATTGTATTCCTTCCTAATTTCTTACATGGTTACTTAGTACCATCAAAGAATGGTTTGAATTTTGTCTGTAACTTTAGATAAAGTCTTTCACCTTTTCTGTAAGATTTCTGTTATTGTTAGGATATTTCTCATTATTTTAACAAATGTAGATTTAAAGTCAGAGGGCTTTGTCTTGAATTTTATTCACTCCTTGAATGCAAAGAGAGGAGAAAAAATGCAAATTATGAGAGATGGTATATAATTGAGTGATGGAAAGCAGGGCAGCTTGATAACTTTTAAAAATGTTTTCTTCAATAACTTTGAACCTTTAAATGAAGCTGGTATAACCAGACAGTCTTTGCAGTTAAGACAAAACAAACAGGACAACCCACTGAATCATGAATTATGCTCATACATTAGTTTACAACTTTACCAAGTTAATCTAGGTGATTAGAGTAAGTTCCTTCACTGCTGAAGTGTTGTAAACAGGAGTGGAGGCTTTTGCTGTTTCAGGTGTGGAATGCTTGCATTTCTGTCTCCTTGAATCAGCATAGATTTGGGCTGAATGCTTGAAACAGAAACCCAGTCTAAAGGTATGAAAAGTAACATCCAAAAGAAGGTAAATTTCTTGATTTCACTTTTCTGCTGTGACAAACCAGCTACCACTCATCTCTTAAATTCAATTTTCTTGCTTCAGAGCCAAGCCCTCGGAGATGATTTTGCGAAGCCATTTGCTTGTTCCTCTGCTCCCCTTCATTGCATCTTGAAGCAGTGGGCATTAAACATCTCTAAAAAAAATATTAAAAAATTGAGAAGCAGAGTTAATTGGGGAAAGTACTTCCCTTTTCATCTCAAGATTTAAAGGTTTTCTTGCAAGCCCTCAGGCAATGTGTCTTGGTCATCTGCAGGACTGAGATTGGATTGTCAGTGGGGCTGTATCTGCTTGTCTCTTTTTAATAGTTTTACAATGAAAAAGCCTTTTTCCTGACAGAATCACTGTCATAGGTTGTCTTACAGTGGGTTTCATGCAAGCTTGTAAAATTATTTTTGCTACATGTTGTAGGAGCAGATCCTGCTTTCTGCAAGGATTGAACATCGATACAATTCGTGTACTGCTTTTAAGTAGATCTATCCTACTTAAAATAGTGTCATTTACTTACTATTATCCTTAAATTCACAGTTTGATTTATTCTTTGTTTTACCAGTCTTATACATTTTGGAGCTACCCTATACTTCTTGAAATGCCAAATTTGTATTGTGACTCATGATAAATCTACTCAGGTATGTCTCATCTTCACCCTCTGCAAAAGGCTGTCTTCTCACTCTGGAAGTGGAGATGGCTTTTCTGGGTTTCTTCAGGAAGGGGTTTATCCCACTATGGATAATATTAAATCTCTACTGATCTGACTCTGCCATGTAACACCACAACTTCCAAATTTAGTGTATTTATTTTAAAACAGTTTCCAATGAAAAACAGAGGTGATGCAAACCAAAATACTAAAATTTTGATTTAATTAAAAATCAGAAATTCAGGGGAGCCTATCTCTCCACCCTGTTTCTTATGCTCCTCTACTGACATCTGCTACCAGTCCTTCCAGGCTGTGTCTGAGGTGGGATGTGGTATAAGATGGCTGCTGTTCTTGGTGCTAGCAGTCAGGTGTTTTTGTGCAAATTGATGTCTTTGTTTCTCTCCAGTCCTGGCTATTTACTTTATTTGATTTAAATAGGGAGTGGAGAGAGGAGGAAGGTGAAGGAACAGCTGTAAATTAAACTGGGCACCCTTGTGGATCTGGGCATAAATGCAATGCAATCCCAAGAGCTCATGACAGAAAAGAGTTGTGTTTAAAGTAAGCCTTTTTCATGTTTGAATCTCAGTGATAGTTTTGCCTCTTGGGTTCATCACTGTAGATGAAGAAAAAGCAAATGTAGCATCCAGGATAACTGCATGTTTCAACACTGTCACTTCAGTGCTCTAAATTCTTGGCTGGGAGGATGCTGTTCTGAACATTTGGCAGGTTGATGATTATGTACTGCCTTCAAAAGTCCTGGGTTTTTAGCTTCTCATAGAATTAGTAAATTTAGACTTGATCTAACAGTTCTAAGAAATTCTCGTATCTGTCTGGCAGGGGGTTCCTTGTTTTAATGCGATCTCATCAGTATTATTAAATGAGTTGGAATGCTGAGCCTTTTTTTCCCCTTTTATTTCAGTGCCAAATATATTTGTGTTTTTAAGGTGGAGAGTATGCATCAGAATTATAGCACAGTATAAACAGCAAATGCTTCTCAGATGGCAAGTGAAAATAACTCTAGTTTATATTCTGCAACATGCAGTGTCCTAATGATTAGAAGCACCCTATTTTTACAGGACAGATTTCAGATATAGGTGACTGAAGCATTATGGCAAGTTCTGTCACTGTCCAAACAAAACCTTGGTTTAAAAGAAATATACCTTGTGTTATGATTACTCCTCACTTTTAAATGTTATTCCTGGAAGGACTTTATAGATGTTACTATACACAAATTGTGTGTTAGTAATTCTGTTAAAAGGAGCAATGAAGCCAGGCAATAGAGAAGACTGAAAGCAAGATTGTACACTTGCATAAGAAGTTTTTCAGTCTGAACTAAAATTCACCAATGTAGAGGAATTAGATGCTCAAAAAGACACCAGGATTTCATCTACTCTCCTTCCTTGTATTTCCTTTGCCTTCCTTATGAATATTGTGCTTGTTTGTATCCATTAACAGGGCATGAACAGTCATTTCTCAGGTTCCTTGGTATTACTTGTGGGACTCTGTAGACCAGCCTTTGATAAGAATTAAACTACATCTCTATGGCATTATCCCTGTGGGAATTTGTAGTGTTCAGGTACTTCAGTTGTTTCAGTGCTTTTGCTTGGCACTAAATATGCCAGCTTCTTCCCATGCTGCTACATACTGCAAAAATCTTGAAAATGGCTTTTATCTTTGCCCTCAACTTGCTTTATTGATGACCTTATTGATTTTGTTTGCTTTTATTGTATTTTGTTTTGGGACTTTGGGGGTTTTTTTTGGTTGACCATGGCAATTGGTCAGCACTCAGCCTTCTCTTTTGCTGACCAATGTATTCTTTTTGATCTTTGCCAATTATTCAACACATATTGCTCTAGCTCCAGGTTTTATAATTCCAAATGAAAATAATTTTTGAGTTCCTTAGGACAAAGCTTTAACCACATCAGTGTACAAGCATCAGAGGGGAATCACCTTGGAGAGAGGAGGTATCTCCTCACCAGCTGGGATTTGAGTCTGCAGTTGGAAACCAAGCACTGCTCATGTGCAGTGAGTGTATGAAGTGAGTGTTCACGGGCTTGCTCTTTACCAGACATGTGATATGGATACCAAGAACAGAAGATTTTGGATATTTTCTCTTCTGGTAGATTAAACAGTACACAGTGTTCAAGCAGTCTACACAGAATTTTTGAACATTTCATGCCAACACCTGTTAAATTCCTCTGCAAAGTGTTTTAGGGAGGAAACATGTATGTCCTTGTTTATGTACCCCAGAAAGGAACTTGGTGCTGAAGTCAAACATTGACCCAAATCATCAGTAAGAAGGTTTTTGGAGTGGGGATGGAAAATCCTCCCTTGACTTTTCCTGCTGTTGTGATTGCTGTGCCATTGCCCTCCGCAAGTAATGTGAAACAAGATTAAATATGACTAGAGAAAGACATACCTACATTTATCTCATCAGTATACATTGATGTAAATTCATGTTTCTGAGTGGGCCTTGGGATGATTTTTTTTTTGGCTACAATCCAAATGTTATCTTGAAGGAAAAATGTTCCCTTTTTGCTTTTAATTTTTTTCTAAAGTGACCATAATTTCTGGACTGTGACAGTAACCCATTGAAAACATAAACCTCCTCATGGTAAAAGTAATGTAAATCTTCGCCAAAAAATACAGCATGACTTGCTATGGTCACTAAAGTAAAATGGCATTTCTGTCGGTTCAAATCAGGCTGTAGCTGAATGTTAAAACTTCACCTGCCTTGTGTTTTGATGATTCATATGCTAACTTCGTCTTATTTCAGAATTCCTTGAGGACTCTTTAAGGTTTAGACTTGCTTAGGATAAACTGCTGAGTACCAAGGAGGTGGCCTGCCCTTCTCCACCCCTCTCGCTGCAATGACCCACGCAATTCCTGTGTGATCCACACAGTTTAGTAAAGGAGCGTGCTGTTACCCTCTGAGAACCTTGAACCCCTGCTGGGAGTTGAGGATCACAAGAATTGCTCATGGTGGTAGAGTACCTTGCTGTGTACCAGATGTCCTGAGATCAGGCTGGTTCAAAGGAGAGGTTTAGGTTTAAAAGTACATTTATTTGATCCCCTACAGGAAAAGTTTGTTTTCAAAGTTGTAAAAAGATGACACATCAAAATGTATTTTTAGAGTTATGCTTAGGCCTAAGTTTTCTGTTTGGGTTTTTTTTGATTGTTGTTTGTTCAGGGTTTTTAACCATAAGAATACTTCTTTACCTACTTCAGCATCTTATATAGCTTGTGATAGTGGCTAATGAGTCCTGCAGTTGGGCAGGCATGTCCCAGAGAGTCATTAAAGCTACATCTTCCTTCTGTATCCTTCTTTCAGGTAATATGTCCTTGTGAAGGCGCTTTTGCTAGAGCTGGTCAGAACAGCTGCTCTGAGTTATTTTCCTGTCCCTGCATAAAACATGAGGAATGTCATGACTTTTCCATCCTCATTTCTTTCACTTGACACTGGCCTGTTATCTCATGATGGCAGATGAAGTAATTTCTCTCCACATCCCCTTAGACTCTTGTGATTAAAGTTTCTATGGAGTATCTCACCTAGCACATCTCCCATTCTGGACCTTTGATGCTTACAAGGCACATTGTGCATTTAATACTTGTTATCACTTCTTACATTTTAATAGTATAGAATGAAAAACAGTACACTAGATGTAGAGAAAAATCATATGTTTAATCTAAGCTCAATATATTGAATTCAGTTTAGTATGCCTATAGCTGTTTTCTTTGTGAGCATCATATAAAACCCAAATATGTTACTGTAGAGCTGAATTTGAATGTTAATATTGAGTAACCCCATCTATGCAGGGTTAGTTTTGAAAAGAGGAAGAAGATGATCTAAGGCACTGTTAGGATTATTCTTAAAAATTGATAGTGTAAAACCAGTGTGCAACTCTTGAGCAGCTTTCATTTAATGAGTTCTACAAATTTGTTTTCTATTGGGCAATATTTCTAGTTTATCTAATTGTACAAGATAAAGTCTGTGCTTGTTTAGGAGTATGTCACGTGGTGCTGAATTTGTTGTAGTACTGGTTGCATCTAGCTATGTGTGGACATTAGGTTTCTGATTAAAACCTTTTTAAGCTTCCAAGGAAGCTGAAAGCAAAGCAAGGAGACTTTATGTTTTGGGTATTATCTCTGTTATGCTACATCAGAATTACAGTGCAGTTTTATATGATTCTTTGTTCTCTACTGGATAAACCCACATAATTTCCCCAAGTTCTTAAAAATAAATAAACAAACAAAACTCGTTAAAACCCACCATAAAGAAATCAATTTACCATTCCTGTTCAGCTCCATAGTCTGGCCTGCACTAACTGCTCATCTTTATTTAATCTCTGTCATTATTCTGATCAATTATTTACTGTGTTTTCTATGGGAACAAGGTCTGTATGAATGTTCTGTGTACATTTCCTTAATTGGCTGAAAGTACTCAAGGGGTTTCAAACTAGGTTTTACAGTTATTACATGTTTCATGGAAGTATTGACTGTAGGGAGTGATTATTGCTATAATACTCAGCAAGTATATCGGATGCTGGAAACACTGTCTTTCAATTCTGTGCTGTTTTTTTAAGCATCAGTACAACCCTCTGGGGAGAGATTGTTGCTTGGGTTCTCATAATGAAAGGCCCCAGAAAATGGGGGCAGGTTTAATCTGAATTGTTCAAATTCCTTAGCTTGCAAAATGGCAAAGCCATTTTTCATGTCACCTTGGCTCAATCACCTCTTCTGGAAATTGAAAAGTACCCTCTTAAATAAGCTACTGCTTAAAGTGAGGACCAGGAAGCTAAAAAGGTGCTCTAACCACTTCCATGTCTTCTCTGTCAAGCTTGTTTTTTCCTGTGAGTATTGAAGAGTTTTCTCTTAAAATATGTCAAGAGTTGATTAATATCAAAGTTGCACACAAGATATCTTGTATGGTATAGAACAACTCTCTTATAACCGTCTCTGATGTTTGCACTTCTACGGAGTTCAACTTTCAACCTCTGTTTTGCTGAGTGGAGAAACCACCACAAGGTGCAAGTCGATCACATGCAGAGTGCAGTTAGCAGGAGGCTAACCAGGTAAATGCTTTGTGGTCAGGGCAGCCTGCAGCTTTAGTGCAAGCTGTAAAACCTGTCTGCAGTGCTGGGACAGAGCTGTTGGCTTGAACAAACCATCTACACTGAGCTGGATGTGAACAAGAGCAGCTAAGGTACTAGCGCATGCACCAGTTTTTGTGGACTGTAAAGTGGGAGATGGGAGAGCATTCAGGATACAGGTGCAACAAACCTGAGCCTTAAGTTTCAGCCTTAAGAAAAATATATATATATATAAGTAACCCAACCCAAATCTGGAGCATCCTTTTCTTTTGTAACATCTTTAATTTCTGTTTCTTCATGCACCTCTCTCTGCTCTTGGAGTATTTAATCAGTACTGAGTTCACATTATTGATAGCCTAGTTCACCTTCCCAGATCCTTAGATCTCACTAGAATAACACAGATGGTTTCTGTTACTGAATGCAGCTGTAGAGAAGGAACTCTGGAGACAATACACAGAAGTTGTAGTTTCAGCTCCTGAAACCAGGTTATGGCAGTACTTCAAGGAGGAACAACAGTTCAAAACCACTTCTTCCTTAATTCCCTCTTCCTGTGGTACATACAAACATTATTGTACAAAAAGAGAAACAGAACAAAACAACAATCTGTTATGTTACCCTAGCATGAGTTTTCAGTCAATGTAAAGGAGACTTGGTTTTGGTCTGCTGACACTTTTAAGTAAAAGTCTTAAGAGCCCTTACTGGGAGCAGGGCTTTTGTGACTGGCTAATCTGGGGCCTCCTGCCACAGTTTTTGCCTGTTTTTGCCAAGATTAGAAACTGAAAATGTGTCTTGAGTGGAATCAGCTTTCTCAAAACCTCACAACCAGTGTATGAGGGATTTGGAAACAGAAGCAGGTTTCTAAGCCCAGCATAGCATAGCATCATGCTCACGTTGAGCTACATCATGATTTGGTGAGTGAGGGAAAAGTTTTCAACCATCTCCCCTATCAAAACTGGTGTTATCTAGGTGATGTTGTTTTAAGATAACCTGCTTTGAGCTGCCTGCCTACGCACTCCACCAGATTACATCTTTTGTAGCATTCATCAGAATAATGTGGTGCCTGCGGCTCGGCCATGCTGGCTGTTGGTTTGGCATTGGTCACTGGAGGGGTTAGTTTGGCCATGAGTGAGCAAGTGGGGGGCTGGAGACAGCTTGTGGAGAGTTTACAGGCATAGTAAACCTCATCAGAGAAGATGGCAAAGACACCCTGAGGGCGGTGAAGCCTCAGCTGCCTGTTTGCTTGGCTGATGAGCTGGGTTCATAAGACTCTCTACAAGAACTTACTGCTTGAACCTTTGGTTCAACATAGTTATTTCTTGATTTGTTAGGAGGATAAAAGCCTGACATATGGGCTTTTATTAGCAAAAAAATTACAGTTTATCTGATTCAATACCTGAGTTATCTCTTCTGCTGAGGCAAAAAGGACAGTTGCCTAAGGCAACCAGTATGTTCAGTGTGAATGCAGGTTGTGATTGGTAAACCTCTGTGGGCTTGACTGATACAACATAAAAAATGGTGTTGCCTTTTTTCAGTGCAGTGCCAATTGCAAATACATATTCATTTTGCTGATTTTTGTCCTGCTTTACCAACATTTTTTAAGAACATCTGTGATCTCCTAATAAATGAGATGCTGAGTGGGAGCCAGCTTTTCCTTTTTCAAAAATAGTGCTGATATTGATTTCTGCTGCATTAGAATCTGCCCTGAGTATGGCAGATAGAGCTGGATAATGAAAAAGTTTGCTGTGATGTTTTCTTCACATGGCTTAACTGCTGCATGGCCCGAGGTGAAGAGGGTGAGGTGGGTGGGGAGAAGCACGGTATAAAGCCAACCATGTGTTCTTGGGTAGGAGAGTAGGAACTCCCTGTTTGAAGGGATGGGGAAAGGAGTTAACTCAGTTCACTTCTTGGGGATGTGAAACTGCACCCAGGAAAAGCAACAAAAAAGATTTTTGTTGGGTACTTGTAGGAAAAAGGCCTACATTTAAAGTGTAAGTATCCTGTATCCCCTTCTTTCCTGCTTCTGGGACTGACAAAGGTTTACCCCACAGTCCTCAGCTGTTTTATCTGCACAATCAGCCTTTAATGCTGAGTCATGGAACTGGTTTCCCTGGACTTGAAAGCAGCAAACCCTGTTTGGAAACTGCCATGGGCTGAGCATCAGTACCATGTTGCTCAGACTGGGGACACCAGCATGTGACACCAGAGAACAAGGGTGCTTAAGCCATTGGAGACCAAAACCCCAGTTTTGCCCTCTAACTCTTCTCTTGACTTGGCTTCACCAACAAACCCACTGGGAATAGGAGCAGCCAGTGGTCATGTACCTCAGAAGATATATCCCTGAAAGAGTGTATTTGCTAAAGTGCTTTTCTGGACGTCTTAGCACAGATGAAGGAAACAACAGCCTAGTTAGCTTTATATGAGGTGAGAAGGGAGGAGAGGTGGCGTGGTTGGATTTAGAATAAGGACATACTTTTCTGTCTCGACCTAGACTGGATAACCTTTGTGTGGGTGAACAAGGCTGTTTGTTAGTCTGAAAAAAGTATGCATTTTTACAGTTCTGTCTCATCTGAGAGATGTGAAGAAAGGAGTTACTTTATGATTAATAATATGTATTTGAAACGTAAGAGAGATACATGTTTTTAGTGCAAAGTTGAGATTTAGAGATGTACTTCTAAATCAAAAATTGCAATTAAACACTGGAAGGGCTATACTTACTAAAGTGCTGGGAGTGCTCATAGATGGCATCAGTCTGCAGAACTTACTTTCCACTTCAAGAGACCTGTAGAATGGGGGAGGGGGGTGGGGGAGAAGCTAACTTTCTGTCCTTACACTTCATGTGTTATGATACCCATTCATCTGTCACTTTCCCCAATCTGGCATTCCTTGTACTGTTTGTCCTCCTTCCTGAGCTTAGCATTATGTCAGAAAGTTCTATTTAGAGTCTGATTTTACTGGCAAAATGGGCTTGCATATGTTCTGCTGCATTTTATCTGACTGGGAAGATTTTATTGCTGTCCATGTCAGCACTGAACCATTGCTTCCCAGTGGGAAACCCCTGTAGATGTGTGTGTCATTAGTAAAGCTCATCTGTGGTGCATGAGCAAAGCTGGTGGGGGCTGACCCTGAGCAGTGAGGTGAGCTCCTACAGGAGCCTCATGCCGCAGCAGATAGTCTTGGAGTCACCTGTGCCTGTGGGCTGTGTCCTCTGGTGTTCACCACCTTATCTCAGCAGTAAATATAAACAAAGCTGCACTCTGGTTTTATATGTGGGAGGTCACTGAAATATATTCTGAAATCAGGAATAAATTGGCATATTCTAACGAGCAGCAGTTCTGCCTGTGGCACTGCATCCTGCACTCTTCAAAGCACAGGAAATATATTGTAGACTATAGGCCTGCATCGCTGGGAGGTAGATGCAAATAAGCTGCAATAGGAAAAGGAAAATATTTTACTTCTGTCTTTGTTTACGTAGTATTCCATGCATCTGTTCATTTATATAATTGCCCGTGCCAGTTTGTGGATTTTTATTATTTTTATTTAGCTCTCAAAAGCTTGGAAACTTCATTATTCTTGTAAACTGCCAAGGCTGGAAAGAAAAAACGTTTGTTTTATTATGCTGTTTCAGGCTTCTGTGCAGTTTTTTTATTTGCTTTTAAAGATACAGTGAGCTTAAAGGTGAGAAATAAGTATGACACAGAGATGTCTCAAGCTCTGTATGTATCTCTAAAGTGTTGCTTGTGTCCATTAACTTCTACCAAAGTGATAGTGCCTGAAAGCATGCCCACCTCTTCGCTTGACAAGATGGATAGTCTCTTTCCTCACATGGTGACAAAAATACTGCTTTCTCTGATTGAACAGGCATCATCAAATATATTGAAAGCAAAAGTGATCTCCTTATTTTTGAAAGAGTAATTCTTCAGGTAGATCTGCTTAGTAGAGCCGCAGTGTTTTCTTGGAGCCACAATATAGATTGAGTTGGGGAGCATTCAACTTGTGGTATATGCCTACGTGTTATACAAAAAAACCCCACAAACTAACGTTAGTTTGACTGTATTATCCATGGAGTCTCATAAATGTCTACAGAGAGGTGGTGATGCAGGAAATATTGTTAGAACAAATAAGCTGAGTGTGATCCCCTTGTCTCACTGCTTTCTTGAGCTCTTTATAAAGTGATGCTGCCTTTGTTACAGAAGGTAACACTCTTTGTGTTTTGAAGACTGTAAAGGAGGAAGTCTGAGATGATTGAAACAGTTTGGGGAGTATTGTTCCCATGTCCAAACAATGGATTTCTTTGTTACTATGTAGTAAAAATCGTCAGTCTTACCTTAATCAAGATATTTTTGAAAGTCTGTGTGCTATTGAGAATTAATTGCAACAGTGTTTTTGTTAATTATTTTGTTGTTGTATTTCAAGTCCAGTTGAAGGCCACTGTGAAGTCATAGGCAGATAAAGATGCTGGCAGTCTAATGGATACAATTATCATTGTAGTGTTCTTTGCACTAATTATTGAGGCTATTTAAAATGTTAATTGAACATAACATTTTGTCTCTGGAGAAAATGTCTGCTAAATGTTGGGGTCATGTTGAAAACATACTAGGTCCAAAAGAGTATTAGTTGGTACACTTCACAGTCCATAGTAGCAAAGATCTGTTACCGGATGAAGGAAATGGGACATTTAAAAAAAATTAATATATATATATATATGACACAGTGATGCCCAATACCAACTAGAAAATGAGAAGAGTAAAAGTGAGAACTCATAAGTTGAGTTAAAGGCAGTTTATTAATAGGTAAAGCAAAAGCCATGCATGTAAGCAAAGCAAAACAAGGCATTGCTGCCCACAGGCTGGCAGGTGTTCAGCCACCCTCAGGAAAGCTGGGCTCCTTCATGCATAATGGTGACTTGGGAAGACAAGCACCATCACTCCAAACATCCCCCACTTTCTTTTCCCCACTTTATGTACTGATCATGATGTCATATGGTCTGGAATACCCCTTTGGTCAGGTTGGGTCGTGTGTTCCAGCTGTGAATCCTCCCAACTTCCCACACACCACCAGTCTTCTTGCCAGCATGACAGTACAAAAAGCAGAAAAGGCCTTGGCTGTGTATAAGCACTGCCCAGCAATAGCAAAAGCATCTCTATATTATATGTGTTCAGCACAAATCCAAAACATAGCCCCATACAAAGGCTATGTGAAGAAAAATTTTTCTACCCCAATCAAAACCAGCACAATTAAGCACTTACATTTTTTTCCCCCTTCCTTGTATTTAAGTTTTGCTTGTAGGCAGGAGATAAATCAGGGGTGGAGGAAGTACTGTTGTCATAGAGGTAAGAAAACAGAGTGCGGTGAAGTTTTTGCATGCATATATAAATGGGAGAGATAGGATGCTCGTTGCTTAATACTCTGGCCTCCCATTGATGTCTGTATGGCAGAAATTAATTTTATATTGAATGGCTAGTTACGGTCTAAAAAGTGCATTCAATCTGGAAGACTGCAAAGTTTCATACATGTGGAAGTAAGAGATTAAACAGTTTTAGTAATTTCCTTTTTGCTGTAATTGAAAATCCATGACTTCTTTAGCAGAAATACTGTTTGCAAAACCAAAAAATGAAAAGACAGGCAATTTTCATTCAGCATCTACCCTTCTGGAAAAGCCTCATTTCTTCATAACAGGGAAGAAGTTCTAGCCAAAATAACTTCCACAAGAAGGGAAGGAATCGCACATGTGGGAGACATTTATCTAAGCTCAAGTGATAAAGTGTAATTAATTGAGGTTGGAGCAGTCATTATGTACACTGGAAGACCATCAAGTAGGAAGTGGGCCATTCTTTTGGCATTTACTTGGAGGTGTCTGGTCCCAGCATTTCAGCAGGACAGTAACATTCCTTTGTAAAATGTTCTACTGTTAGTAAAGTATGTAAACAGCTCAACCTTCTCCCTGATGTCTACTCCAAAATGCTACTTTGGAGTTCTGACACATCAGGGAGAGTACGGCTGTGCTAAGGCAGTTCTGAAGATGGTTCAGAAACTGATTTTTGTTTGTTCCAGTTTATGTATGGAAGAGGACTGTGGGCTGTCAGATTGGACGTTGGCATCCTTCCTTTCCCCTGGCACCACCATCCCCCAGTGGGCAGGGGAGCAGAAAAGCATAGTTGCTGCCATTGTCTGCCACAGACTGGTTTCTCTGCAAACCCAAATGGGCAACTTGCTCAACCCTGAGTGTGTAATGCTGCTCTGGAGGAGGTCAGTTAATGTGCCCTTCTTTCCCCTTGGACACTGAGAGGCCACACAATTTTTAATTTATGCATTAAAGCAGAGAGGTGTGTAACAGCAGGTAATGTGATAGGAGACACCTTTGCCCCTGCTGGAACCAGCGTCCATTCATCAGCTGTGGAAGGACCTATTTCTTCAGTTCAGAAATGCATTACTCAAAATTCTTTCTTTGTTGGACTGAATTTTGTGCTTACTGATAAAGTTAATGTTTCAGAGGAACTGGAATTTTTTTGCTTGCTTTTTCTATTTTTTCCTTTTTCATCCCAGTAGGATAGTACTCCTTTGTGTTGCAAATCTTTCTTTTCTAATTGCTGTGCTGATTATTCCTGTATTCTGTGGGGCATTTTATTTCAACACTGAGAACTGCAGAGATTGTATTTTTTAATCTTTGCATGGTAAATTAAGTATGTCCTAACCAGATAAGTTTATCCGTGTTTAAAATATACATGTGGGCTCTGTGTGTGTGTGTGTACATATATATATATATATATATATATATATATATATATATTCTCTCCAGAGAATACAGAGATAAAGGCAGCATGGTGATTTAACTGGTTCGGAAAACACTATCTAATTTTGTACTGGAGGTGGTATGATCATATTTTGTGGCTGTTTGAGTTTGTGGAGTAAAGGATCTTCTTTTTCTCAATTGAAATATTACTTCTACCCCTGAAACCCACACACTGTTGGTAAAAGGTGGGTATTCTAAGCTGCTTGATGGGTAAAGGGGAGGAAAATGATACTGATGTTGTCATCTTGTCAGTTAGAAGTGAGAAATCCAGTGTAAAGATAGAAGGGTCCAAACGTTTCATTAGTTATTTAAAAAACAGATTTATTTTTGTATGGGATAAAATACAACTTAATGGCTATAAATAGATGCAGTATTATGTAGAAACTATTTTTAATTAAGGTGTTGTTTCTCGTGCTTAAAGTATATTTTTTCTCTTACTTTCTAGGTGCTTCATAGTTTTTTTTATCTATATGTAAGACCTAATTAAAGTTATTCTACTGTATTGTACGGTACATTAAGAAATTTGAAGGCAAAATGTAGTGTATTTTAAGCTGCTGTATTGTCTTCTATTAGGACACAATCTTGTAGGGCTGGAGGATAATGTTGAGAATCAGTTGAATAGTAATGTGTATGTTGGTTTGCTATGAGGTTTCTGTTTATTGCTGGTTATAAAACTACATGACTGGGAGTTTTAATTTTTTTCTTTTAGTGGCAATATCTTTGGACAGTGTTGACTGAAAGTAGGAAATACCTCCTTCCGCTTTCAAGGTGGGTGGTGCAGGACTAGAGAGTTCCTAGCAATGAGAAAAAAGAAATAAGTCTCTTGGTGGGACAAGAAACAGCTAGAAAGGCTGAAGAATTGGATCAGAAGGCTTGATGCTGTCCTGAGGATTGGGGGAAGGGCTGTAGCCTCACCACAACATATCCCTTTAACAGGGCAGGAGGAACATGAGACAGTAAGTTTAAAGAAAAAAAGGAAGAAGAGAAAAATTAAAGAGTCGACATAACATTGTATTTAGTGATGAAGAGATCTCAGGAGGAATGTGCTTGAACTGTGAAGAACTTGCTAGGGCACCAGAGAATATGATGTGAGGCAGACTCAAGCTTTATCAGGTTTGACTTGGACAATCCTTTAGGTTGCATCGCTAATTTCATGGATACCTTAGTGCTGCAAGTTCCTGAGGAAGGAACTTGGGCACAGCACTGGGAACATGTTGATGCTGAGCCAAAGCCAGGAGAACACCTGCCAGTGCTGAGTTGGCACCAACCAGGGCTCAGACCTGCCCAGGATCCAAAGGTGCTTCAAGCATCTCTGCCAGTGTTCAGACAGGAATGGATCTCACCCTGCCATTGCCATGACACTGTGATGATTATGCCGTGCTGGTTTCTCAACACAGAGGTGGGATTTGCCAATTCACCACCCTTTTTAAGCTCCTGTGACTCATTGTTACCAACATCCCAGTTAGATAGTTCAAAAACTATGTGGGCTTTTCTGCACTACAAACAGTCTTTGGTGTTACTAAATATTCTTGCTGCAGAAGAATAGTTAACTTCATTTTTTCCTTGAGTGCAGTAGAAGCCTTTCCAATGAATAATGTAATGTGTTTGAAGGTTTGGAGAAAGATCTTTTGAGGATGAATGATTTTTAATTATGGTATTCGTGGTGCATAACAGTAGCTATCTGTACTCATCTTTTATTGCAGAACTGTATTTCAGGTGGATCATATGGTAAAATAAGAGTTAGTTTTGTTTTTCTTTTCAATAGAAAGTGGGTAGGAAAAATGAATTTGGTTTTGGTTTTGTGAGGTTCATGAGAAACTCTCAAGTAGAAAGGCACAGTCAAACATCCCATCTGACAGTGTCCAGCTTTGCGGACCTTAGAGGACTGTGTGGGAATTCCTGAGCTTGTGAAACCAGAAAATGGATATGACAAAAAATAAATTATATTGGGAGGGGAAGGAGAGAAGCAGTGGTATTTGTCTGGTGGGTGAATGAGCAAAAGTGGGAGTGATGGGCCTGATGCAGGGAAAGGGGAAGAACCTTGAGGAACAGGATGGGTTGAAATGTGTCAACAAGCTGCCTATATTCTTTTGAAGCACGGCTGGATGGAGAGAGAGCTTTGGTACACCTTCCATCCTATACTTAGGGGACGTTTACATTACATTTCTTCTATCAGGCTGTTCTCTCAGAGTCCTAAACAGATTTTTACTCTTTGAAGTCCAGATTTAACTTTTAAAATTTGTTTTTAATATATTATCTGTATAGGAGTGGTTGAAACCTGTGCTCAGACTTGCCAAGCAGGAGAGTTTTGGTCATAACCACACATTCTGTCCCAGCCTCAATCTGGGTTTGCAGTTTTTCTGTCAGGACACAGGCACTTTCTTAGATGGGTTAGAGGGATTTTTTTTTTTTTCTGCTACCCTGAAACCAGATTTATTATGTGCTGCCTTTACAGCTCCCATCCCAGCTGGATGAACTCTGATCTCCTTAGGACACTTTATGCATGGGAACAGCCTGGGGCACTGCTTTGAAGATCATGGCACCAACTCTTTGTGGCTTTTCCTAGTTCAACAGCCATCACTTAATGCTCTTGGAGGTATTTTGTCCTTGGCAAATGATTTGCAAATCCTTTGCTGCCACTTGTTGATCATTTTGAATTGAGAGCAGATTAATAATTGTTTCTCTGATATTAATCTGTGGAGGTGTTGGCCTCTTAGTAAGAGCTATCCAGCTTTCTGTGCCTGTCTAAATATCCTGTGCTCAGGTGACTCCAAAGGTACATACCTGGGTAGTGTGCAAAACAGCTCTCTTCAGTCAGGAGAAGAAATTACTGGATTCATTTCCATTTGAGTGGCGTACACACTGAGATAAGTCCATGTTGACATCTGTTTCCATATTAATTTCCGACACCTCCTTGGTACTTTTGGAAAAGGAGAAATTCCTTATGTAAAAAAATCTCTGAAGTTGTCTTTGGTCTCTGGTTGTGGGTTGTTTTTTCCCTAGAGAATTACACAGTCCTCAGCCACTTTCCAAACTGCCAACTTTCTATTCCACTGAAGTTACTTCTGGCTCCAATCCCAGTATTTGGGAGGAACAATAGATCCTATTTTAGCCTATACAGATTTAATTGCTGTAAATAAAATTGACAATTATCTCCCTTTGTGTCTGAGAATCCCACCAGCTGTTTTAAATGCATTTAAATTGTTGCACCATACTGAACTCACATGTCACATCAGGAGCTATAATGCCAAATTTCAGGCATCGGGTAATATGTCCTTGGTCTTTATTTTTTAAATATTTTTCTTCTGCATTTAATCCTGTTTCTTCCGCTTCCCTTTAAACCCTGGTTCTCTGCAGTGGGTGACATTATTAGTTATACCAAAGGACTTACATATCAAAGATGGATTTTGAGGAAAATGCATCTCAAATAGCAAAATAAACCTATTGAAAGAGAAGTTGATGGGCTTTTTTGTTGTTTTTTTTTTTGTTTGTTTGTTTTGCTCCTACCACCCACATAAGATCAGGCACCTATGTGAGAATCACCTGACCACATTCTGACAAGCTGCTGTGTCAGTGTCTGGGCTCAGCTTTATTGTCCACTAAGAGGAAGAGACATTTCATGCATGTAAACAACTAAAATAGGTCAGATGAATCATGCCCCTAGATGTCCTCTTTCTCTTTGAGCTAATCATCCAGACTCTGTAAGCAGACTTAGCTGTCTGCAGCATAGACATCTGACTAGATCTCACCTCTGTGGACCGTACTTGTAGCAGCAGTCACATGTAGGTGACTAGACACATGTAGACAAGTAAGAAGATTAAAAGAGCTTGGCTTCTTGATGCAGATCTACTGCAAGTGCCAAGGTGAAGGTGCTCTGAGTCTGTCTTCTTGTAACCAAGGCAGAGCTGAGTGGATTTTCCCAGGAGACCTATCAGTACTTGATGTCTGCAGTTACACAGCACTAAACTGTGGTGCACCATTGCTTTCTCGTGGCTAGCTTCCTAGACTCATAAGATACAACTTCATAACTTTTTTTTTCCCCAGAAATGCTAGTTTAGGCAGGACTTCTCCTCCCTATCATCTGCTATTTCTTCCTCCATATTGTATCTTTGGTCTTGCTGTGGAAATATGTTGATTTGGATTTAAAAGAAAAAAAAAAGTCATTTCACAGCACAGGTGTCCCTGTGGGGTAGCACACTGACATGTGAAGGTGGAGGTTGCTTACACTGGGAAAGCCAAGAGAGGGGATACTTGAAGTTTGCCTTTCATCCCTTACTTGAGAAGTTGCCTTTCTTGCTAATTTAACAAATTGTTCAGCTACTGAATGCTGCAGGGTTTTCTTTTCACTCTGCATACTGCACTGCTTAATATTTATTTAGAATCTTGTCAAGGGATTAATACATTCAAACTTCCAGGTTCACTCTGCCTTTGTGCATATTTCACAGTTGTGCAACTGTGAGTATAATTTCTGAAAGTAAGTTGTTTCCTGGTGTAGAAGGAGGCAGGGACCCCCTGATACTTTATTATTACCTGATATGTATTTTTACAGATCTTGACACAATTTTGATTTCCCAGTGGTCTGAGAGGAATGGAGAGGGTTACATTCAAGTTACAGTAGTCAATTGCTCCCGGTGTTGATTTTTTTCTTGTTGAGACCTCTCTCGGATTGCAAGTGCCTTTGGTCACACAGTCCAGCATCCACCACATCAGGGCTGCTTAGGTTTGTTTGTGCTAGGCTACCCCATCTCTAGGCTTCTTTGGGCACAATTAATTCTCCTTAGTTACAGCACTTTCTAAAATATTTGATGTTGGCCCTATTTACTATGTTTGTGCTAAGTATTTGCCAGTGTGTAGGTTTCCAGTGTGCCTGTTGTCTTTGCAAGTGGAAACTTGGATTGAGGCTTCTTGGATAGTTTTGCTATTAACTTTGGAAAGGGTAACATTCATAGCGGAGGCAGATGCACAGCACAAGTTAAAGAAATGGTAGTGCTGTAGAAGCAGCTTTCAGACTTTGCAAGGTGTTACTGAGCTACTCCCACTCAGTGCCATGTCCTGCGCACACACTGAGTAAGGCAGATCTCTGTTGCTTTGCCCTTTGCTCCCTCTCCATTGGTACGTGGACATGGCCCTGGACAACCTGCTTGAGGTTGACCCTGCTTGAGCAGGAGGTTTGGACCTGATGATCTCCAGAGGTCACCTCCACTCTGAGCTGTTCTGTGATTCTCTGGTATTGCACCTTATGAAGCTGCACCTTAACCTTGTTGGATCTCCTCTGCTCTTGGGTGGGGGCACATCTCTTCATCTCACACCCTTTGCAAGGACAGCAGGAGCCTGTGGGGACAGTTACCCCTGGAGCTGTAGCATGCCATGTTAATAGGTGTTGTGCAGACCCCAGAGCTTCAGTACCTTCCCTCTTGATAAAGGTAGCAGATAGGGCTGGACAGGACACCCTTGGCTCCAAGCTTAATGCACACAGCCAAACACTCATTTGCTCACATCTATATCCCTGCTATTGGGTAGAAATAATGCATTTGGCTGTGATACTTCTTTTACTAATAGTGATTTTACCAGGGTCCTTATGTTGACTTTGACTCAAAATTACCACTGCACTTGAAAATTTCCATCTGTGATGACTGAACAACTGAGCAAAGATACTAAGCACTTTGACCTATATTACATGAAAAATAGATGTTTTCAATGGCATAATATTTAACTGAATTTTTAGTAACTTGCCTGAGATACAGCATAGGTTTTCTTATAGAGGTGTGTGTGTGTATGTATGTGTGTGTAAAATGTATGTAAAAGTACTGCAATATTTTCTTAACCTTGTTTTGCATTCAATACTGTGACTTTTTTTATACTTTAAATTTAGGAAAGCTAATTTTAAAGTTTATTTTTAGCCCCAAGCAGAACAAATGAATACTATACAAATGTTTTGATGGATCATGATCTCTCAAGATTAAGGTTGCTGCCATTTTTCTGTAATCTTTTTTTTTCAGGCTCATGTTGATATTTCATTTGTTTGTATTTAGCTTGTATTTTAATAGCTTCAGAGATGGGGTCTAGAAAAGCAGTTTTAATAATAGAAGTAAAATATTGTGTTTTGAGGCACATTTCTATGGCAAAGAATCATTGTAGTGTTTTTTGCATGTGGTCCCTTCCTGCACATCTGCCAGTTGTATTCTCCCAGAGGAAAAGTGATGGATGTAAAACTCCAGTAGCAGAGTGTAGATTTTCTTTAATAATTAAAAATTGCCAACATATGAGTGGCTTTGAATTATTTTTGTGCTTGTGGATTTTTGGTAATAAAGCTGTATGTAATGTTTCCTTTTTATTTTTTCACCCCCTTGCCTTGAATTTGTGTGCTTTCATACATGTATAGTTTCTATAATGACTTTTAAGAATAAATTAGCAGATTGTGGGGGCTTCAGAATACCTGCTGCAGTAGAGGGATATTGTGAGTAAGGCATTAGTGCATACCTATGGAAATGTGTACCTTCTCTGTCACACTTGCAGAGATTAGCTTGGGGCTAATTTAAATTGACAGCTGTATAAAGGGGATTACTGCTGTCACCACTGAACTCCTGGGGTTAACCTTCACACATGCTAAATATGAGAGATAATTTTTTTTTAAAGCTTGGACCAGTTTTTCATAAGCCATTTATCTTGATTTTTCTTAACCCTGAAAGAGCTGAGACTGCAGTCTACTGCGTCATAGTCTAATGGTGTGCATTACTTTAAACACATAACTTGCTCCTCTGTAAGCATAAGGAAATGTTTTATTTGCATATATTAGCCATTTCTCTAACGAAGAAAGGGTTTGTTTTGTATGTGCTTTCAAAAGTAGAACTTTGTGAAGGAAATTGGGGAGGAGGGGGAAGTAGCCTTTTGTTTTCTTAATGCGTTCTTACCATGTTCAAATGATCATTTATGACTTTACAAGAATACTAAAGTATTTTATTTCAAATTGAGCTTTTGGTTGGGGTTTTGTGTGGTAGTAGTAGTTGGTCGTGTAGTAGTAGTAGTGGTAGTGTTGAGCTTGTAGGCAGAGTGAGTATGTTTGTATAGGGCAGGTTGCTGTCCCTGCCCTTTCATGATTTTAAATAGCATGATTTGCTTATTTCTGTCACATAGCTCTGTGAGGACAACTCATATGCAACGTGTGCCTACCACTGGGCTCTCCTTATGAGGTTTGCTCATGGAAGGAGCCTCACATGCAGATGTTGTATAGTTCACAGGAAGAAACATGGAAGTGGCTGTTTTTCCTTTGCATTAGAGGGAAAGAAATGGCAGAACTTTGGTTCTCATTTTGAATATAAGCTCAGGGATAGATCCAAAGATGTTTCTCATCTGAAAGCAGTTCAAAACCACTATCCAACAATATGTTTCTTGATGTGCAGTCAAAAATCAAGTATTGCTCATCATCCTTAAAGGCTAAGACAGTGAAGACACTCGTGATAAAATAGCTGTGAACAAAATAAAGAAAAGTTACTATCAAGATGTGTATACAGTGTTTTCTTTGGATTGAACCGTGTGCCTCAATTTCAAGAGTTGTCAGTCCCAATGTTTAAAGTCACAGGCACAATTCACACATGGCTAATGAGCCATGATGAAGTACATTCCTGTAGAAAGTTTCCTTTTCTTTTGGCGTGTGTTTTGGGATTTTTTTTCATGCTTTCTGCTTCAATTTGCATCTCAAAACTTGTCACATCAGCCAAAGCTGGTAAGCATTCCTTACCTCATCAAAACCAAAAATAATGCATAAAAATACCTATGTTTTTGTGCAAATATACTTATCTAAAGATGGACTTCACCAGACCAAATGTGCCCCATTCATATAAGAAACATAATTTAAAGAACTTCCAAGGCAACTTCTTCCTGAATACCATGGAAATAAGTTCAGGGCCATTTTCCCTAGATTAGCAGGATTTGAGAACCTGTTAGTGAAAAGAAGAAAAAGAAAAAGGTGTAAGACAGTGCATTAGTGGAAATTGGATTAGAAGGACACTGGTAAACACAAAGTTGTTTGTTCTCATTGTCTTCTGTGTCTCTTGCTTATATTTCATCAAGCTTTGAACAGCCAGACAGAAAAAGTTGTTTTAAATAGGGTGATGGGCAGTCTGACCTGGCATTCTCTGCAGTTTCACTTGCTTTGTGGAAAAGAAATAGTGGTTCTCTTACAGTGTCAGATTCATCTTTGTGTTTCCAACCTATTCTTACCCCATTCTGATAGCTAGTACAGGAGTGAGGAAGAAGAATTTGCCGGGCAGTAATGCCAGGTGTGGCTGAGATTGCCCAGCCCTGAAGTGAGATCATGCTTAACCACCTTTGTGTCCCACTGGTCTGGCTCAGCATCTGGTCAGGGCTCACTGTCCGTTGGTTTTCTCCTGTAGTACCTGCGGGCTAATTATCAAAAAGAGCTGCTTATCCCTGTATAGTTATCACACAGCCTGCTCCATTCCCACAGTAACCTTACAATGGTTTTGTTCCTTGTAGTCACTTAGTATTTAATTTATTTTATTTTTTTTAAGTGTAGCTGGGTGATGTCCTGCACCGTAGCGTTTTGGGAAGTCCATACAAATAACATCAGAGTGGACTTTCCTTCCATGATGCCTTTGTCTTCAGTGCAAAGACAAGCTGTGTTACAAGGTTATGATCATTTACCACTGAATTTGTGGTAAATTTCCAGCATAAATGGTATTTTACTTTTATGCCTTGCCTATTTTAATCCCATATTTAGTCCTTATCAGTTTGACAGCTTTTGTAGCTTTTAGCTGTGTCTCAGAGTGAACTTGGCTTTGTACATGTGATTGCTAGTTGGAGAAAGTTTTATTTATTATTATTTATTTATTTATTTATTTATTATTATTATTTATTTTCACAGTAGATCATTCCAAGGTTTTATGGCTAAACGTTCACTTCCTCCTTGGTTAATAAAATTAAAGTTTTATTTAGTCCCATGGATTTGGAGGATCGATTCAGGGATGGCTTCAACTTCTGCCTGTGGTGGACAGTACTAGTGAGTGCTTTGGTTTTGGTGTGGGCAATATGACAGTTACAGTAATGAATGAATGGAACTGTTTAGATGGCTCGAAAAGCTGGCTTTCATCTGAAGGAGGAGGAGTGAACTGCTAGGAAATCTCTTTCAACTTGATTCCCAGTGCAGGAATCAATCTTGCGTGAGTGAAAGGGAGGAAACAGCCACCTACCTGGAAATCTAAGACTGTAAATGAGGTGTCACAAAAAAAGGCAGTGAGATACACTCACATGATAATCCATTAAGGGGGGTGGGGGGATGGAGGGAAGAAAGGATGGGAGAGGGAAGAAAAGCCAGCAATGCTTCTATGAAAGTTGGGATTTTATGATACCTTTAATTGTCGTTCTAAGACTGTTGAAATTATAACACAAAACTGTAGGAACATATTGTCTGTTGTCTATAGGTATGGTATTTGTTCATCTAGTTTACTTCTGTGTCATTAATTGGGCTGGATGCAAGCTGGTGCCATGCAGTTGTGGAGTAGCATGTGTGTGCCACAGCTGGAAAGAGAAGGGAGGCTGGCTGTGGCTCCTGTGAGTGGCTGCAGCCAGCCAGGCTGAGAGGACAGAGAAGGGCCCTGGGGTTCCTGGTGCTACTCTGAAACCCCAGAGTAGAGTAGCATTTAAAATTGCAGTATACAACAAACTGCCTGTGGATATATCCTACTTTTTCTACCTCTTTGGGGTTGTTTTTTTTTTTGCTAACTTTTAAGGAGGGAAAGCAGAGCTGTTGCATTTGTCTGGGATTAATAAATTGAAGCTTTTGTGGATCAAATGAAAACAGGTTCTCCAAGTGAAGACACCTTGTAGGACCGTTTACAAGCAACGTTCCTTTGCCTCAGCTCATAGACTCTGTTTTAAGCTTCTGTTGTGGGCTATATTTTACTCAAGTACGTAAGGCACCTTGTGGACAGCAGGAATGTTGTTAATGTATTTATTTCAGAAACTTGTATATGCCAAAATTGCAGAAAATCACTCTTATCCAGTATAAATAAATAAAGCACCATAACAACAGCCCTTGGTTATCACTATTTAATTATTGTGATTATTGAATACAGCCAGTATTGCCTAGAAAAGAATTGTTTACTTCCAGAGTTAGTAGTATTATGCTTTGATTTGTTAGTAACCTGAAAACTGATAATGGGAAAACAAGGAGCATGTTGAAAATTATGTAGTTTTATAAGTGTTTAAGATTCCATGACTGCTGATAGGATAAATGATGGAGTTAGAGAATTTCCTTCGAGAAGAAAGATAAAGACATGATTAGGAGAAAAAAATGTTGGTGCTTGAAACACTTTTTAAAGGCATGTATTATTTTGAAGTAAATAATTTGTTTGCAGGGCTTTTCTCAATATGTATTTTTAATATCTGTGTGACTTTCAGTTTTTATTAGAGCAAAGTTGGAATCTTACCTATATTTACAGAGAAATGCATTTGACAGCAGCTTTTTGTAAGAGATCTAACTAAGAAAACATTAACTTGGAACCAGCAACTGGTTCTTTGGTTATGACTTTGCTTTCTGTTGCTGGGCCCTTGCAAGCAGTTTTTTAGCTCAGCCTCTTGCACTTTCAGCTGATCAGTCCTGCTGGGATGGCTTCCTACCTGGCACAGAGGATTCCTCACCAACAAATGCAAAAAGATGCATCTTCCCCTTTCTTTGCAACGCTTGCTTTTGGGTATTTTATGGTCCAGTGTCAGACTCTGTGGGCTTCACAGATAATACACATAGCCTCAGCCTTAACCTATATGGTACAAACTCAGGCTGCTCAGACCTTTGCTCTGGAAGTGCTTATGTAGGATGTCTTAACCCTCGCAATAGGTCTTACAGAGAAGGTAGAACTGGGAATGTTCTCTACTGCCGTGGAGAGGAACTTGGTGATGAAGAAGCAGATGAGATTTGGGTGTCGTCCTGTGGTGTCAGGAGGTTGTCAGTTACCCCACAGCTCAACTAAACTGAGTGGGTGAGTCAAGCTCCCTGCTGTCAGGTTTTGTTTCTTAGCTCGGACAGGTCTAGAGTGTATGTCAGGCCAGTTCCCACACTTCTCCTGCCACAACATAGCTCCACAAGCTCATGGAGCTCTCCTAGTCCTTTCATTTCAGAAAGCATGTTTTGTGCACACTGCTGGTTGTGCATCATTCAGAATTTCTGCTGGGCTCTTTCCCTTTACCGTAGTGAGTTAAAAAAAATGCAGGTACTTGGAGGACTAAATTAACTTCCCCCCCCAGAATTTGAGACTTAGACTTGGGTATAACTCTCCTCCCACAGCACAGCTTGGAACTTTGGCTAATTACAACTTAATGTAATACCAAAGAACATGGTATAGAGAAGAGTAAAGCAACAAAAGAGTATATGTACTGCTATTGATGAAAAAAAAATTAAAAAAAATAGAGGGCTGAATAGAAATGGTTCAAAAGACTGAAGCTCGCTTTTTTTTGTTTGTTGGTTGGTTTTTGTTTGTTTATGTGGCTTGGCATTTTTATTTTGAAATTATTATCAAAGCCTGTTTTGGATTTGTTCAATTGGCCTCCTTTGGTTCTTTAAAATAAACTTAGGATTTTGTAATCAGTGACCTTGACACACGACTTTGAGCCTTGTTTGTTGAATGAAAAATAGAAGCACACTGTAACCTACATTTCAATTCAGTCAGATGGGATTTGGGGTCTCAGGAGATACCAGCAGAATGCTCTTTGTGAGCCAAACAAACTAGCTGGCTCCTACCTGGAGGATTTGTTTTTAGCTGAGGACATGTTTAAGATTAGTCTTGTGAGATACTGAAGTGTCCGTCAAGGATGATGCAGGTACTTCAGGTGTGACCAAACCCTACTACCTCACTGCACAGACTTCAGGAAGTTCCTGTTTGGAAAGTGGGATATTTTTACTAGCACTACTATACCACCAACTAAACCTTAGAATTACCTATGTATTACTGAGCAGTGTGTTTGACACAGTAGAGACAGTGAACTCTGTAAAAAGAGGAGCTTCTGATCCCATCTAGATATGTTATTTAGGTTGAACTTTGTAAAAGATTGGGTGGGAGATAAATGGGTGGTGTGGGACAGGAGGGCAGGGATTGAAAGGACCTGAGCATCAGTTGGTCTGCTAAGTTTCTTGAGGAATTTGGAGAGAACAAAAGCAAGAATTCCTTTGAAAACATGTGTCTGAGTAAAAACTAGAGAATTATGTAGGCCTCAATAATTTTAATAGGTTTTTAATTATTTTTTTTTCTCTGCACTAATATTAATGATAAAATAGAATTGAAATGATTGGAGGTTGTTTTGTTTGGGGGGGTGTTTTTTTGTATTTGTTTGTTTAATTTTGTTCATGTTACTGGTGGATAACATTTTTTTGAGGTAGATGGAAAAACAGATAGGAAGGGGAAATCTTAGGAAGCTGAGGCTCTTCATCTGTGGAAGGAGGGGTAGATTTTTCCATAAAAAATTAAGGAGGTCTGATTAAGGGTTACTTTTTAGTGATATGAATATCTTGTTAGTTCTGCTTTGTTATTTGTATAAGAAGCTTAGATGTGATTTTTTGTCCTGATAAGTTACAGTCTGGGAGAGCAAGGAGGAAAGGCAACAGTGAAATCAGCATTGGAAAGCTGGTTGAAAGAATGGCCTGGAGGAGGGATTTAAGAAACTGCAGAGGGAAAAGGATTTCAAAAGGTGTGGAAAGACAGAACTATTTGATGCTTAGTAGATGTTACCAGCTTCTGTGCTAGGCAAGAGGCACCATCAGGCATCAGCTCAAGCTTTGCGATTGAAAAACACAGGGCTTCAGTGTGGCCCTTTCCCAGGGTTTGCCTATGAGATAGGATGTGAGAGCAGAAGAGTTACTGTGTCAGAAGAGGGGCAGCTTTTGGCATCTAGACCCCACATTACATGGTAAGATCCCTAAGTAGTGTTTTGACATTGTGTTAAATTCAGGTCTTCACAAGGAATAAAACAAACTTAATCCTCTGCTGGAGCAAGGGAAACTGGAATTTTGAGAGATATAGTGCATGTGTGGAACAGAGTGTATTGTTCACAGCCCTTGTCCCCCATCCTCACTACACTGACACCCCAACTCCCATGTCTTCTCAGTGTTCAGTGTTGCCAGGTTCCTTTTGATTGTATCCTCCAGTCAGGTGTTTGATGCACAGTTTCCCAGGCATTTCATGGTAACTGACTGCCAAGTTAGTCTGTTAGGTCACTTTGTTCTCATAGTCTTTTTAATGTATTCAGTGTCTTGACAAATTTTCTTGGCAAGAGCTTTATAAAATGATACCATATAGTGCATAACTTAACACGTCATTAAACATCAGAACATCTTCCACCATAAAAGTCCCAAAGTCCATCACTAAGCTCAGAAACCAGGGCAACTCCAATACTTGAATGACTTCTGTAAGGAACAAGAAGTAGTAGGAAAGCAGCAATTTTTGTAAGGAGTTGTTTTTGTGCCTTATTTGTCTTCTGCTTCTTTTTTAAAATAGGATTGAAAACAGCAGCATGGTGAGGAACACCATCAGCTAAACTGAATATTGATTAGCTCCTGATATGAAAAAACCCTTACACTTTCTGTACTGCTGCAATATTTTAATAATTTTTGTGGCATTTCAAACTA
This sequence comes from Acropternis orthonyx, assembly GCA_035583155.1. NCBI lineage: Eukaryota > Metazoa > Chordata > Aves > Passeriformes > Rhinocryptidae > Acropternis > Acropternis orthonyx. The sequence goes on along the minus strand of JAWWEU010000040.1, from coordinate 32,232,747 downwards.
AATGGGTGTTGGTCAGCTGATTTAAATACTTTGGTATTCATGATTTGTGTGTGTGTTATGTGTGTCCATCCCCCGCCCCTGCCCCTATTTTTGAATATGTGCTTCTTCTTTTTCTAATGACAAGAAAATGTGAGTTTTCAGACTGAAAGATTATTGCATCTCAGTATTTGATCTCCAATTGCCCAAATGTTAAGCACTACAGGCGGTGAGTGGTTAAACTGTGCTCACAAGTGCCTTGCATGACAGTGCTCCTTCATCTCTGTTCTCTGTGTGTTTTATAAAATAATTTGATCCACAATTAGTGTTTATTTACAAGAAATACTTGTAAATGACTAGTGGTATTGTGCATACAGATAGACTACAGTGTGTGACATTTAGCACTGTAAGGAAACTTTCCATTTCTGAAAGCAGTTAATTGTAATGGATGTACATTTTTTTCGGAAAAAGGAGACTTTTTTCTAATCTGAGGCAGCAATACTCACTTGTGTGTCACAGTGTCATATTGTTACTTAAAAGTTAAAAGAATATATTACCTTTAAGCAAGGCTGACACAGAATGGATATTTCAGCAAGAGCAGGCAAGCTGGGGCAGAGTCCTGTGCAAGCCTGCCTTTGGTAGTTGTTTTTTCATTCAATCAACGTTTATCAAGTGTTTTCCTATTGTGTAAAAGTTTACTGTAGTGAAAACCTTAAAGATCAAGAAGTCAGGTATGCCTTGAACTTGCCATTAGGAATATGGTGGGCCTTCAAGCTGCTTTAGTTTCTGGGGAGGCAGCAGTTGTTTATGAAGATGTCGTGTGCCTGATGTGAAACTTGGTGTTTGTCCAATAGTGATAATACTGTCTCTGAGTACTGGCCAACTTCTTCACTCAAACCTGGTAGTACAGAGGAGTGGGTGGATAGTGTTTGTAGAAGAAGATATGCTTACATCAAAATGACAGTGCCTTTGTTTGGTTGGAACAAGACATGGTCCCAACTTGCAGAGGTTTTTCCCATGTGAACCTCAGGACTGTCAAATACATGTCAACTGAAACAAAATTGGTAAGTTTATGATGAGATTGTCATGTAGAAAGTGGAAAATTTATTGGAGCTTGACTGCTCTGAGATGGATGGTAGTAGCCACAGCATTTTCGATAATGTAGACTTCTGATTAGGGTTTTATATGTTGTTGGTAGAATAGCTGTTATTTCAGCCTGACCAAAACAAGGAAGTTGTGGTGTAAATCTCAGGATACTTTTGGCTGTTCAAAGCTTGTACTGAGCTCTTAGTGCTGTTTTCTGTATGCCTGCAGCTCTTAGTGCAAATCTTCTGTTTTCTACACTGCAGGTGGGACAGATAGTTTGAGGTAGGCTTTCTGCAGGTAGGTGGTTATGTAACACAGTACTAGAGGAGTGTATTTAGTATGTATCATGGTGTTGCTGGGAGGTCCCGTGGTGTAAAGGAGAGCACTCTGGACTCTGAATCCCAAGGGCTCGAGTTCGAGTCTCAGTGGGGACCATCCCCTGGGCACTTAAATGCCTCCCTGACATTCTATCCCGTCAGATCTTGGGTGCTCAGCAGGGTCAGTCCCGGTTAGTACCGGGTGCTGTAGACAGTCCTGAGGATTTCACTGTCACTGTCCAAGCTCGCTCTGCCGTGGCAAATGGACCTTAGGACTTAAACGGTGGGGCCTGTTCTGTGCACGCTGTACCTCACCTAAAAAATCCACTGTGCAGGCTGGAAGGGCACACCCACGTGGGGAGAGCCCTTCCCAAAATCTTTGTTGGCGAAGACTGGCCATACATACATACTGTGTTGCTGTGATACAAGTAAGCCTGACTAGCCTGTCAGAATATAAGGCAAAGTCTTTCCTTTGTATTTCTATCATAGCATTTCTCATATATGCCATTTGAACAGACTGCCTTTAGCAGTAACAGCTTTGTATATTTATAACAGGTATTTTGTTTGTGCAAGACATGGAACTTGACAGAATGCAGACTCTTAGCCAACAGATTCATTATTCATAGCAGAGAGGCTGGCAGGTAGAAAAGCAACTGGGGAACTCATGTTTCGATTGGGAGGCACTTTGACCATAAAGTAGTCCCTTTAAAGAAGAGTATGTTATGCCTAAGGGTAAATATGCTCATGATACTTATTCACATAGTACTGTGAAAAATGCTAGTTTTGTCATGGGTAGGTGTATGAAAACAAGCAATATGCATGTGTGTGTATGTGTCAGTCAGATATTTTAATTCAGTCAGTAGTTGCAATACTGCTGGACTCTGGTTCTGTGCATCTTGAGTCACATATGAGATACAGATGGAGGCTTCTGTGCTTTGCTAACTTGGGCATTGTTTTCTTTTTTGTTTTGTGTTTTCTTAGGGTAATAAATGCCGGGAAGAGCACGCACAATGAAGATCAAGCCAGCTGTGAAGTCCTCTTTGTCAAGAAGAAAGCTGGAGGCAGTAATTCTACACCAAACAAGAACTCTTCAACAAAACGGAGGTCATCGCTGCCCAATGGAGAAGGTCTCCAGCTGAAAGACAACTCAGTAAGCAGACTTATGTATCTTGTCAGTGGAGAGGTACAAAATAAATATAAAAGGCAATATGGCACTAAAAGATGTTTACTGAATATTTCGTATCTTTTCAGTTACCTCTTATTGGTTATCTCTGCTTAAATACAGAACATTGTATTTTTCTTAGTTCTACTACTTGATATTTGATTTTTTGCCCTGAGAAATGCTCTTTGCATCCAAGATAGTTTAAAGATGAGCAAGGGGATGCTCCTTGAATTTTCCTTGTTGTTGCATTTCTGAAATATAATATTCAAAAATTTGAAGATTATCAGAGGGCAGGAGCACTTCCCCTGTGAAGACAGGCTGAGAGCTGAGTTTGTTCAGCCCAGAGAAGGAAAGTCTTCAGGGAGGCCTTAAAGCAGCCTTCCAGTACCTAAAGAGAGCTGGAGCAGGACTTTTTACAAGGGCCTGTAGTGAATGGACAAGGGCTAATGGCTTCAAACTGACAGAGGGTTTGTATTAGATATGAGGAAGAAATTCACTACTGTGAGGGTGGTGAGGCACTGGAATGGGTTGCCCAGAGAAGTTTGTCCAGGTTGGATGGGGCTTTGAGCAACCTGATCTAGGGGAAGGTGTCCCTGCCCATGGCATAGGGGTTGGAACAAGATGATCTTTAAGGTCTTTTTCAACCCAAGTCAATCTGTCATTCTCTAATATACACAGATGCCTCATGGTGCTGCAACCAGAGGTCAACCTCAATCTGCTCTTTCTAAGTTTCTGCACTGTCTTGTAGGTATATTTGTACTACACGGAGCTCTGTGGGCACTGCATTAGCTGCTGTTCGGACTGAAGCTACACCGGGCTCAGATAAACACCTATATGAATCATATAGGCTGTTAAAATGTGTCTTTTATCTAAGCTACTGTAGATTAAACCAGATCTTCAGCCAATGTCAGATACCTGCCTTCTCTAACTTTATGAACTACTAAAGCAGGAGAATCTTTGGGTTTGTACAGGTAGGGTAAGGTCACACAGCATTCAGTGATTTCTGCAGACTATGGCTTTTCAGTTGTGTGGAGTGTGATGTATGTCATGCTCTTGTCTACTGGCAATCATCTGCTATTCTTCATCATTCTTGTTTCCTGATTGGCTAATTACTTCATCTGCTCTTTAAGCATGAACTCAGCCACCAGCAGAGACTGATAGTGTGTGTCCAATTCCAACATTCCACCATGTAACACTAAATGCCCTGTTTGAATGCTGGAATTGAACAATGTGGATATGCACTATTCCTGCTGCTGGAGAACACAAGTTGTCCCTAAGTGATAATTAGTTTTTCAGTGGACAGTAAATAGCCTTTTTTGGTGGTTTTTGGTTTTGGTGAATGGAGGGTTTTTTGTGTGTATGTGTGTATCTGTTTTAGATCAGGTGATGATTAGCAGTGTGCTTTAGTCTCTCTCCCAAAATTCCATGGCTTGGTACACCTGCGGGGTTCATCGGTGTCCTGAGCAACAAGCATTCCTCTTGTGCCCACCTCTTGCTCCTCCTGTTCTGTTTCATATTTCATTATTGCTGCAACATTTTCAAACTAACAGATTCTCAGAGTTTGTACATTGCCCTGTTCTTTCCTCTTTCAAATTTTTCTTTAAAACACATGTTCCAATTCCTGTGTGCTGATCTTCCTCTTTGTATTCAGACAGTCATGATTTCTATTTTCAAGTATGTATTTGCACACTCCTGGATAAAGAATTGTGCCCGGAACTTGCCAGGACTATGAGTTGTACAAACAGTCATGCAAAGCAAAACAGAATTTATTCTAATAGTCTGTGTTTTAAAAAGTCTTTCCTAGAAAGTCCATGCAACCGTCTGTTGCTGGCTCATGCAGATGCTGGGTTCCAAGAGTGTATTTAACTTTTGTGTGTATTCATTATGTTTTATGAACCAAATATTTAACCACAGTACTTGCTTGTATATATATAAAACATATCAAGATAAGCAACTGTGTCCTTGGTCCAGGTGATGGATTTGTTTGACACAGGGGGAATTTCTGTGCTGTGCATACAGGCACACTGCAAAGATCCCTGTGCACACACCAACCTGGGTAGACACATCTTGATGCTATGCAGACACACGGATTTTGGTCTCACACCTCATTTAAGTTCCAGACCTACCATGTGATATACCTGGTCAGGGGCCTCTGCATTTAGGATGTGGGTGAATGTACCTGTGTGCATATGGTGTGCAGAATTTGCCTGTGCTTTCTTATTTTGAGGGCATGCATGGCATTTGTAGCATTGTTTCACAAGGCCAGATTAGCTTCCAGTATCAAAATCTTCTCAGGAGCAAAAGACATGCACTGCATGGTCAGTCATCTTCTCAGAAGGAACCCTTTTCCTAACATTACGTAGTTCATAGGATTAGGTTGCATTAAAAATACAGGGACCTAAGACTGTTTCATTACTGGAAAGGCATCTTCACAAGCGTTGATGTTACCCATTTTTACATTTGTCATGCTGTTATGGTATTGTAATAGTAGGGTCAATAAACTGCATGTTTTTGAAAGCTGGTTTTTTTTACCTGTTTGAAATTTAATGTCAGCCTCATTAAATATCTAGTTACCCAGTGTTTATGAGAAGTATCTCATGGAATTTTCTGATTTTAATTCCTCTCTTCTTCACTAGTGTATTTCCTACTTTGATTCTGTATCTTTCATTTTGATTTTGGAATAAACAGTCACTCAATTTCAAGTTTCTTAAGAGAAATACTTTTATTTCGAATCTTCTATTCTTGGTTCTATTTCTGACATATTTTGACCAGAAATTAACATAAAGTCTGAAGTCAGAAGCTAGCTGATTCATATAATGTAGTATACTGTTTTCTAGTTACTTATTATATTGTTCTTTATATGTTCTTATCTATAGGTTTACTTCTGTAGTCTACATGGCACTGAAATGAGTGCTGTAGCACTCATTATTTACCTGTGTAAAACCTATTCTACCATGTTATTAGACCACAGCTTGTGAATTTAAATTTGTAATGTATTTTCCCAAAACAGCCAGCGTATTTCTTGAGAAAGTTTTCTACTAGAGGGCAGTCTTACATTAGCAATTAGTAGGATTTTTTCCTTGCTACGTTGGTTGAATGTATCTAAAAGGGGAAAAAAAGTGGCACTTTTTTCTGTAATGTGCCATATTAGGATGTAGAAATACCAACTCACAGCACTACAGTGAATGATAAGTCTTGAGTGAGTAAGTCTTCAGTAAGAAAGCCAGAGGCTGAATACTGTAAAGGCCTTAGAGGGAAATCCCACTGTAACACACAGTGTGAAATTGTCTCTGTGTGGTGAAGCACTTTACAGAAATAACAAAGAAAAAGGAATAAGGGAAGAAGTTTATTGAAAGAAATTATTTATTCTGTTCTTGTTCAGTTTATTTAAGTGTGGAGCACAAGAGAAATAGGTATTACAACTTAAACTGTCCCTTCATTTAACAAAGCCCTTTACATCATCTTCAGATTTTTCTTTTCATCCGCAGAAGGTTTGGGAAAGTTACAACACCGTCTTTGTTTTGTCCTACTTTTTGAGAAATTTGTGAAACTTACATGACAGCTGCATCTGAGATTTGTGATGCTAACCCCGTGGATCCAGCCCTGCACTTTGGCAAGGCAGCGTAAGGGAATCGGAGATCCACACATTGTCCACACAAGTTGAGTGCTGCTCTCATGGCCTTGACTCTGTAGGTAGACTCTGCAGAGCTTCCAGGAGTGGGAAGAAGGAGGTGATAGGCCAGAAACATGGAGGTGGAGAAGTGAACATTCCTTTAGCCCTGAAACACACACACAAATCCAAGGAAGTCTGTTAAATAGCATAAACATGTTTTTCCTCTTGAAAGGGTGGGTAATAAACTGAGCAAAGCAATGAAAGGAAAGACTCTGCAAATTCAACCCTAAGTTAATTCTCTCCACTTTCCTCCACCCCACTCCACTGCTGCTTGATTAATTGTATTTGCTGTCTGTCCCCATTCAAGAGCTTTTATGTTAAATTGCACAGCTTTTTCACTGGTACTATTTTTAAATGCCTTTAACTATGGAACACCTCGATGATGAATACTGAAAACCATCAGCAAGTGAAATGGGAATCCAGTGCCAGGATATTGTCATAGTGACAGGCTGCAGGACTTATGTGATCCATTATTTGTTGTCATTGTAATGTGAGGATACATAATTATTAATTCTGCAGTGGTCTTTGCCACAACGATGGAACAGTGTATTTGTTCTGTGTGATAGAAGTCTTGTAGCCTACCACAGGCAGCTGAATATACCAACAGTAACACAAGGAGGCTTTTCTCTGAGGATTGGGGTGGCGGTTCTGGCCCCGTTCAAATTTTATGAGAGCTAAAGATGTGTTCGGATGCATTTTGTGAGTGTAGTTCATATCTGTAACAGTAATACTCAGGGTAGGTTGTAGTTTTCAGAATAAATCTTTAATGGCAACATGATTTGATTTTTCTCTTTGGAATTAGCTTCATAACAAAAATCTGAAGGTTTGCAATGTGGGACTGCTGTCTCGCTTACCTGAAAAGCTCATCCCAAATTGATCACTATGTATTGCTAAGATTTCCTGGGGTTTTTTCTTCCTATACTTGAGCTCCAATTATGTGTGTGTGTGTGTGTGTGTGTGTGTATATATATATATATATATATATGGATTTTCTTTTATGATTTCTCATCTGTTGCTTGTCCCAAAACTTTCCATGTCTTGATTATATTTTACAATTGCGAAGCCCAGGAGATTGCTGAGCCTTCCTGAAAGCTAGGTCAGCAGTTGAGGAGACTGAAGCTTATTAAATTTCCTAGTGCATTCTGGAAATGAATTGTGATGTCAGTGCAGTGAAGGATCTGTGTTATCTTCATGTCTCTGGTAGCTATTCAGCTTGCTGTTAAATCGGAATCTTTTGAATGAAAATTTAAAATAAATCACTGTGGTGACGGATCACACTCCTGTTTGAGGGTTCTGTCCAGTTAGAAGAACAAATGGTATTTGAAAGACTACTTTGGACAGAATATTGCCAGTACTAGTAAAAATAGATGTCTTGTTCTCTGAGTTTGCAGAATGTCAGTTCTTTCTGGGAAGAAGTTCAAGCTCCCAAATGTAAAAGAGAGAGGACAGCCATACATATGCGCACCAAAGTAGGTAATCGCTTGGTGACTACAGCTGTGCCAGGAAAAGCAAAGACCTTTTGGTGCATTTTGTCTTGTCTGTGTGCCCTGAATGCTGGCCCTTGTTCATTCTCTGAGTCACTGCTTTAGTTGCACCATATATTTAATTGTCATTGAATTGGTATGGTTTTGGGGAATTTCATTTTTTTCAAATAGGGGGCTATTTTTATTCTCAGAGTTTGGTTCTTTTCCTTTTTTTAGACCACTGATAGTTTATCAGTGGTTTTCCTCTTTGCTAGTTCAAAAGTAAATGAAGCTTTATAGGAATACACAGAAGTTTTTGAAGACTAATATTTAGATCACAGTAATACCTGCAGATCCCAACTGAAGTTAAGGCCCTAGAGCATCTCACACATCTCTTCTCTGTCTGCCCAGTATAAGGACAATTTAGAGAACTGTCTTGGAGGTGAGCAGTGTAGATGTCTGAACTTAGCTGAACTAGTAACAAAACCCTCTTTGTTCAAGAACTACTAGTCCAAAAAGGACAAGATCAGTGAAGCACCATAGTTAATGTGGCCATGCTGTATTCATGTATGTGACAGCCTGAGAATACAGCTCAGGGCCATGTGAACTTCTCTGTCCAAATTTGTGCTGCCCATTGGCTTAGAGGAAATAAGTGATAATGTTTCAGTTTTTGCCAAGGGCTATTGTTTGTCTGTTTTAAAGTGTCCCAGTCTCTCCTTTATTTGACTCCTAAGCTCACATCAGGCTTGTTCGGTGCAGGAGATACCCAGTGTTGAGGTCATAATAATGAGAGTAAACTGTTAAAAAAGTAAAGTGTTAGTAACTGTTCTCCCTTACCTTCTGAAAAGCTCTAACACAGACTTTAGTGTGGGCTTGCTTTGGAGAACTTCAGAAGACTGGGGTGGGGTGTGTGTGTGAACTTGTTCTTAATTGTAAGTTTCTGTTATAGTTTGGGAACAGGGGGAGAACAATGGCAAAATATTTTCTTCCTTTAGGTGGAAAGTAAAATATTTCATTCAGAGGTGTAATGCCTTTGTTTTCCCCCCCTCACCCCACTCTGAAGGTAGCACATTTCCAGAGGAGTATATCACCTTTAAATGACATGAGGATTTAAACTGTGGAAGCATGTGCATGATGCATCATGACATGTATTTTGGCCAGGAAGCCCAAGCCCCAAGAGAAAAATAGGAGCAAAAGTAGTTTGATCTACAGATTCCAGGAGGCACAATGTTGCCATTTTGAATAAATAGTCTCGGTTTCCAGCTGAAATACTTTCATTTTGGGATACTTGTTTCTGTTGGCAAAATCCTTTTACATTTTGCATGAATAGCAATCTATTTATACAAGCAGGTTTTTAGTTGCTAATCCTGTTAACCATTAAAAATTACTTTAGCAGAATTTTGCAGCCAACTGTTCTGTGAACTTGGAGGGATTCTGAGTCCAGAGCAAGCCAGTACAACTGCCAGCCCTGCCTTCAGGGGGAAGTTTCTCAACAGGTTTTTTGGTGAACTTACCAGGCTGGGTAAGAGGGTGGGTCTGGATAAGGAGCTGCATTTGGAAATGTATACATGTGTTGGTTTTTCCAACATTCTAGGATGTATCCTGTATGGTCCTTACTATGGTAATTCAGTACTTTAGGGCAATGCTCCCTTATCTCAGCATTTTAGTAATGAAAGGAAGAGTGCACTGAATTCTTCCTCCTGGAGGAGCTCTCTGCTGTGTAGATGACTATGCTGTTGATGCACAGGTTAAGAATATGCCTGAACTTTACTCACAGCTGTGTAACAATGACTACCTCTTCCTTCCCTTTCTTCCCCTTCTGCTTCTCCAGGACACAGACGGGATCAGTCTGTACTACTGGTCTCTGTTTGATGGACATGCTGGGTCAGGGGCAGCTGTGGTTGCTTCCAAACTCCTACAGCACCATATCCTGGAGCAGCTGCAGGAGATTGTAGACATCCTGAGGAACACGGCTGTCCTCCCGCCCACCTGCCTGGGAGAGGAGCCTGACAACCCGGCCACCAACAGCAGGACACTGACACGAGCAGCCTCCCTGCGGGGTGGTGTGGGGGCCCCAGGCTCTCCCAGCACCCCTCCAACGCGCTTCTTCACTGAGAAGAAGATCCCACATGAGTGCCTGGTTATTGGGGCCATAGAAAGTGCATTCAAGGAAATGGTATGTATATCCTGGGGCTCTGAGATCCTTGTTGCTTGCATGAGTCACATGACCTAGAGAAGATGAAGATTTAGAGCTTGTTTGGGGGGGGGGGGGGGGGGGGGGGGGGGGGGGGGGGGGGGGGGGGGGGGGGGGGGGGGGGGGGGGGGGG
>JAWWEU010000040.1:32048728-32222733 GCA_035583155.1 Acropternis orthonyx | reverse complement strand
ATTTTTGTCCCCCCCCCCCCCACCTTTTTTTTCCTTCCGCTACTTTAACACCATCTGTTGTGGACAGAACTATTTAAGAGCCCAAAGCTTACCAGGTACATCCCTATGAGGCAGGAACTGCATCATAAGTCCCAGGTAACACTATGGCAATGCTTACTAATTACTTGACTTTTAGATGCATGATGCTCTTCTCTTTTCTTTTTTATTCTCTCCCTCCTTTTTTAAGATAAAGTATTGCCTTACAGTAGCAGATTTTAGGATTGGCTGATATTATCAGGCTGAGTATATGGGTATGTAGTTCACGAAGCCTTGTTCCCCAAGCAGCAGCAGAGCCTCTTGGCCTTCCTTGCACCACAGCCATTGTTCTTTTTACCCTAAGCTACATAAATGGAACATAAAAGTTCACATCAGGGACACGGGTAAGGGGCAGCCTCCTTGGTCCAATGACCCATAGTTCACATTATTGTTGGACTGTCCATAAAGCACAGCAGTGCCTGTACAGTGTGTGCAGCTCTTCACTGAGGCAGATTGGGTGTGGGTGAGTGGGACATGAAGTAGATTCCTACCAGCCACTTGACTTATGTACAGCTTGAACAACTGTGAGGAAATCATGAGGCTATGGAAACTGAATATCCATCTATTTCCCTACGGAAGCTGTTTTTTTCTATTCTGTAATTAATGTAGCTGCTCCACATCTTCCCTCTTCAGTTTTCCATCTTATTCAAAATTGCTCTTGTCAGGCAGATCAGAGGCTTGGCCTGCCAGTGAGTACATGTGGATCACATCTTGGTAGATGTGATCTTGTTCTTTTTTTCTTTTTTCAAAAGTTTGTTGCTATAGTTTTCAGAAAAGCCTCTTACTTGAAAGGAAGGTTTTTGAACTAATCAGTGTTTCCCAGAGATTTATTTGTGATCTGAAAAGAAGTGTTCAATCATTGTTTTTCCTGATATTTTTGAATTTTATTCAGTACATGCAATTGCAGACTAGAGTTGTTGCTACAAGCAGTACTTCACTTTAAATTCTGAATGACAGTTATCTTGCTGGATTGTTCTTTCTTCCCAAGGAAGTGCAAGCAAAGAGACCCAGCAACTGTATTTGGACTTGTAGCTGGGTATGTCCAAGAGCAGGGTTCATAACCATGGTTTAGGCATTGTTCAGTGTGGGGTGTGCAAGCAGATTTATGTGCTATGGCTAGTGGACTCAGTTTTTGCTAAATGAAAAGAAAAAGGATGCATGAAGATCTCCTGCCAGTTTAGCATGCCTAAGGGAGGACTCGATTGCTCCCTTTTTTGTTGAGAAAGGAGAGAGACCATACCCATCCACTTCACCCTAGTGGGTTCAGAGCATGTTTAAGAGAGGGACACCAATTTCACGCTTTAGTTGGTGTAATTTTCAAGCCAGAAGACTGCCAGGCTCTGAGAGCATGACATGATTTGCTCCTGTTGAAACTGTCTCCAAGTGTAGGAGTGATGAGAAATGGAGTTTCATGGGACTGGGCAGTGAAGGTAAGAGTGTGTAGAAGGGCTGTTTCAAGTGCTCTACCTTTCTTATGAGAGCAGCATGGGTGTCACCCATTGCTGCTTTCCTGAATGTGTCTGAGTGTGCAGGGCTGTTATTGCCCTGCATTATTTTGAGTTCACATCTCTGGTAGATGTGCACACAGAAGACCATCTCAGCTCATGTTCAGGCACCTGACTGCTTGGGAGGCCTTTTGTGGATAGAGTATGACAAATGTAGAAACCCTGTCTAACTTGCTACACTTAGGGTGTCTAGGTTAGTCCTTATATAGGTCATAGTAATCTGTTCTCTCTGTTTCTAAACTGAACTAAACAGAATGTTTTCCTCCCTGTGTCTTTGCTAATATGCTACAGATCCAATACCTTATTTCCCACTTGCTCTTTATCAGAGGGCTGAAGTTCATTGTCTGTCTTTGATATACAAATGACTCTACCACAATGCAACATAATTTCAGCCTTAAGTTTTACATTTAAAAGGAAATCTTATAAAAATGGTCGGATTAAGAAAAGCAATAGATAATTATACCTACTTTAAGGTCTTGAGGGAGACTTGCACTTAAAATTGGTTTAGGCAAAATAGTGTTTTCTTTTATCTGTGTAAGGAAGTGGTTCATAAAATCAACACTCCTGTGTCGCATCTGTGCTTGCAATGAATGATCTTCCTCCTGCCTCTAACTTCTTGCTAGCTTATACTCCTAGTAGTCTTTGCCTGAAGATTTTGGGCCACTTTGACAGCACATTGTTTAATCAGCCCTGTCTTGTACTGGAACATCGTGGTTATTGTTGAGTTAGCTCAGTGCAGTTGAGATGTGCATAATGTATGAGGGGTTTGTGCCACCAGAGTGTATCATTTTACGTGAAAGCTCATGTTTCCTGGACATGTAGGAAGACTTCTTGGTGGTGTTTCCTGAAACGCCCATTGCTGCAAAGGAGTCCTATGAACCAGGTGAAAATGAGGAGTAGATACAGATACTTTTTTTAAACAGTCCAACCTGACAGGTTTATCTGAGGATGGTTTTGTCCCCTTTTCCTGGAAATGTTTAGCATACCATTACTTTTTTCCCCAACTTCCTTCTGAATTCTAGTTAAACTCTCCCTGGTTTTGCCTCAAGTCTCAAATGAAATGCAATTCATGGCTTTAAAAGTCTTTTAAAATTTATTTTTTCCTTTATTTGGTGTTGGTTTATTGGACAGGTCTTGTCTGACAGCTACATGCAGTAAAACACTGTGCAACACTGACACAGACGAAGTCATTGCCTAACTTAGACATTTAACAATTATGCTGTCACCATTTGGAAGTACTTCTAAATGGTGTTCTCTGTGTTGGAACTGGTATTAGCAAGTTTGTGCTGTGTTTTCAGAGTATTTACTGTCCTGTTTAAAAAACAGTAAATGCTCAATGTCAATAATTGTCAGTATCGCAGTTTTTCCACTTACAAGGAAATAAGATCAAGTTCTGAAGGTGCCATAAGCGAATTCCTCTACTTTCATCTCTTGTTTTTTAAGATGTGCATTTAATAGATCAGTTCAAAGGAGATAGGAGGGATGCTTCCACGTGCTCTTCTGTATTAGTTAGAAGCATCAAAGTATAGTCTTTCTCATCTATTTAGCCTTGTATACGTGTGTGTGATGTTGTATGTATTTTAAAGAAAGATTAAGAGGAGAGAGCATCTATTCCACACTGAACCCCATTTAATTTTAGATGGGAAAAATGGGCATAGAACTAGTCTGTATGATTTATTGGAAGGTATGCATTGTATCACGATTTTCTTCTTTATTGAGATCTTTTTTTACCTAAATGAAATCTAAGCAGGTGTTTTTTCTAGATTGGTGCCATTTTATTTAATTGAACAGTCTTGAGAGGGCAGCCTGTGTTGTACAGTTTTCTTTTTGAAAAGCTTCACCTCATTATATAGCCAATGGAAGTGAGGAGAGTTTGAACAGAATTAGGGGCATCTGATGCCTTTTTGATAGAGGTAAAGCAGGCTAAGGAGTTAATTTTGTGTTTATGCCTTCTGAAACTTTTTCTTTAAAAAAAAGCAGATACCTGATACTGTGTGTGTAGGGAGAAAAGCTACTATCTGTCATAGCAAGATTGAGATGCTGGGTGAAAGGGCCCTGCTCTGAGGATAAATATAGATGAAAATAGTGGCCAGCAGGTTGAGGGAGGTGATCCTCCCCCTCTACTCAGCCCTAGTGAGGCCACATCTGGAGTACTGTGTCCAGTTCTGGGCTCCTCAGTACAGGAAAGACAAGGATCTACTGGAGAGGGTCCAGTGGAGGGCCAGAAAACTGTTAAGCGGCTGGAGCATTTATCTTATGAGGAAAGACTGTGATAGCTGGGCCTGTTTCAAGAAGACAGAGAGGGGGGGTCTCATTAATACATATAAGTATCTCAAAGGAAGGTGCCAAGAGTGGTGTCTTTTCCACGGTGCCCAGAGACAGGATGAGGAGCAATGGCCATGAACTAAAACTCAAGAAATTTCACCTCAACATAAGGAAGAACTTATCTTTGCACTGAGGGTGGCAGAGCAGTGGAAGTCTCCTTCCCTGGAGATATTCGTAGACAGGTTCCCGTGTCACCTGGCCCTAGGGTATTGGCAGGGGTATTGGAGTGGATGATCTCCAGAGCTCCCTTCCAACCGTAACAAATTCTGTAAAAATCAGTTCTTTTAGTTGTTGTTGCAGTGCACCAACTTGTTGCAGTGACAGTACTGCAATTTGAACACGCCTAGCTCTGTTTCCAAGGTCCCACGTGTCTAAAGCTCACCGGAGCCGGCCGGCAATCCCTGCGCTGTTCCCGCGGGCCTCTGGCTGCCGGCCGGGAAGGAACCCCCCACCAGGCGGCAGGAGCGCCCGTCTGCCAGCAGAAAATTCAAGCTCTGAACGACAGCCGGATGGAAGAGCCCAGGAACAGAAGTGGTCTGAGGAAAACTAGATCTGTGTACTGGATTAAGTCAAGGAAATTCTGAAAATGAGGCCCTAAGGATTATCCATCTTCTCTCCTATAAGAGATGCTTCTGAATTCTCCTTATTGAAAGAAATAAATTTGAATTTAGACATTCCAGCACTTGCATGCATACTATACTGTATGTATAACAGAGCTGAAACCAGGTGAGGAATTGCATATTGTTTGAAGGTCTTGGAGGATACTCAGAACAGTAGAGATGAAGGTTTCTTAAAATTCCTGGCAGTGCCTGGAAAATCCACTGTAGTATTTGTAAGTTTAAATTATTTTGATGGTTAGAAATGTCTGCTTTCTTTGAACTCTTCTTTTCAGCTTAATTTAAAATTATATAGAAACCATGGGGAGGAAAATCAGCTTCTCTGTGGCAAGATTAGATAAAGAGGCATTTGTAACAGGCCCGTGTCTGTGACCAGAAGTTCTGTGAGATTTGATTTTTAGCTTGGAGGTGTTTTACTCCTGGTCCTCACCACCCCCCACCTTAAACAAAAAGAAAAGGTGCAGGGGTTCAGGATCAGCAGCAGAACCCGGGGCTCTGCGGCAGCCACGTGCAGTTCCCATGCGGAGCAGAGGATGGCCTGCAAGGACAGCACCTCAGCTCTCTGTTCATGGCAGAAGTGGGATGTACAGGCACCAGCCAGCGAGGAGTCACGTTATTTGTGACAGACATCTCTGCCCACCCATGCGGGACAGGCACGGAGCACTGCTGAGCATCCCCACTGCTGCCCCAGGTCACCTCCGTCCCCTGAAATTTGTAGGAAACAAAGCATGGGACATCGACCTTCCCTCAACCCTGCAGATTTTCAGTCAAATTGCAACTGTCACGGTTTGCATTTGTTATAGTGCTTTTTGTCAGATGAATTTAGCTCTAAAATAAAGCTCTAAATTCCATACCCCAAGGCGTGGACAATTTGAGCTGTTTGTTGCTCAGCGCAAATACAATAATGGCTGAAGTATAGCTCTGTGTGTATGCATACATACAGAGGCAAACAAATATATTCATAATAAAACCCACATAAAAGTAGGCAGGGTTTAGCTGGAAAAATCTGCCAATATTTGCAATTGTGAAGCTCCCTGTTAGAATCCAATATTACAAGGACAGACTAGTTGAAATTGTGTTTGATTCTGGACACAGGAGAGGAGGGTAATTTGTAACATGTGTTATTACCCCAAACTAAACTAAGAGACAGCATAATTAATTCACTGGTGTATGCTTCAAGTTTTTTTTAAAATGTGTGGGTCATTGGAAAGTAGCTCATTTACTTAGGTCTGTTATGCTCTCCAAGCTTCCTTGGAGACCGTATTTATATGTATGTACACATTTATATGTTTTTTCATTCCAGGACTTGATTGACTGTTGGTGACAAATGTGATTTGTGTTCTCCACTTCTGTTAAGCAGGAGGACTTTTTTATATATAATATTTCTTGAACTTAGAATCAGTTTAGCATCCACTCATTCCCTATGTTTCTGAAGGGTAGCCTTGTGGCATGAGTGTGTCTTGCTGCTGTTCCTAAAGGTATATACTCCACAATCCTAGCATTTCTTTAGGGGAGCAGGTAGTTATTCATGTCATAGCTAGGTCTCATTAATTATTTGCTGTCTATGTAAAGCACTCTCCAATTATACCACCAGGTACCTGTTAAGCTACATTTATCTTTGCCTTCATTGTGCTTTTACCATAGCAAATTCTTCTGCATCCCTGAGAGTTGCTATTTGTTCCTTAGTACCTGATATTTTGCAATCTCCTGACCTGATTTTTCTCAAACATCTTTGTAACACAAATAATAGATACCCCTCAACTTTCTGCTCTTCTCACAGACTATTTGGCCATAGCTGCAAAAAAAAAGAAAGCTAATGGGACATACAGTTTAAAAAAGGCTCTATCATATTTTCATTTTTTAGGAGAGTCTTCATTTTCTCAAACATTAGTTGCAACATGTCTTTATAAATCCTGTTCTCTTTTCCCACAGGATTTGCAAATAGAACGAGAGAGGACCGTGTATAATATTTCTGGTGGCTGCACAGCCCTTGTGGTGGTGTATTTACTGGGGAAGCTGTATGTGGCAAATGCTGGTGATAGCAGGTAAGTGTGGTATCTCCCCTGCTAATCCTTCACCCCAGACTCCTGAAGTCTGGTGTTACCAAGTTCCTTAGCTGCAAACAGTATCACAAGAGGATTCTGTTTCTTGGCTGAACACTTACCAGTTGTGACAGAAATGAATGCAAATGCCAATGTTCCAGTATCTTGTCAAGTGGTGGTTGCAGTCAGGGAAGTTGACAACACTTCTGGTCCTGTAGCAGTTTCTGAATGACTTGATGGTTGCAGAGAAGTGGAAAGATGCTAAAAAGCCATTGAAGGAGATGTTGGGTGTGTGGTAGAACTGTGTGTTGAACACTGACAAGGCGACTGCATCTGGAACAGCTGATATGACTGCATTTGTTCACTAGAAGTCCTGTGGCTCCTGTTACTGGACTTAGTCTTGATAGGGCACTTGGCTCTCAGATTTTTATATAATTGAAGGTAATGATCTGTATGCAAATAGCTATTGCTCTTGCAATGGGGAAGGAGGAGAGGGAGACAGACTCAGTTTTGGTTTTTTGCTTTGTGCTATTCTGGCTAATGTACTTGTCCATTTCTCAGAACTGAATGCTGTTGTTCAGGTGTTCTTGCTGTTATATTTTGAAATTGGATGCCTGAAGACTATGACAAGAAGCTTTTTCTTTGTCTTCTGTTGTTGCTGAAGATAGGAGCATACTGGAAATCTCTGACTTGCATTTTTTTCCCCTCACTCACTCTCTCCTCATACCACCATCAGAGAAGTAATGAGGCTCTTGCAAGACTTGAGACCTTCACGTTTCTTTTGGCAGCACACTGCATAAACAGGACAGGGAGAGTAGTTCCCCATGTGATACAAATTGCTGTTGTATTCTGTTCATTAACAGTTGAATAATTGTCTGCAAAGGTACTGAACCATGTTGTCTCTAAGTGAAGACTGCTGTAGTTAGGCATTTGTGTTTAAGGTTTGTGCATACACAGTTCATGTTTGTAGTATGTGCACCCATGTACTTACAGAGACAACACTCAGCAAAGAGTTCTGTAGTTTAAACCTAATATTTTTTTTGCCTCTTGCTGCTTTAAACTTGGTGGGAAATCATATAAATCCTTTGGGCATAAAATTTCAATTCTTTTCACATTGGTGATTGTTTTTAAGATGCTAAATTTGCTGTATATGTTGAAAGTTGTTCACCCAGTTCCTCTTGTCAAGTGATACATTTGAATCTCCTTTTTGCACCAAATGTCAAGTGAGTCCTGATACAGTAGCTGCAAACATGTTTGACGTGATCACCTATCCAATCATCAGAACCGCTAGCTGCACTACATTCTATTTCTTGCCATTAAATTAGAAATACTGATATTTTCTTGTGCTCTTGCACTTGAAGTGCAGTTAAATCTGTTCCTTCGAGTTGGCTAATTTCTTTTATTGTCTCTTGAAAGTGTGCTGTGTAAAACTGGCCATGCAGCTCTTCTGAGTAGCTGAGATCTTTGTTTGTAAATGACTGGGACTGGATGCTTCCAGTTCACCTAGGATTCTTCCTGTGCTCCCCAAGAGCAGCCTCAGCTCCTTTGTAGCCTCTGATACCCAAGGGAAAGAAGCTCTTATTGACAGTGATCTGGAGTTGGTGCCACTGTATTGGCATAACTGTAGTTAAAGACGCTAAGTCTTCAAGAAGCTTTGGATGTTCATTAAGTCCATACACAACATCTTGTCAGAAAAAGAGGAAGAGCAGGAATCAGAAAGGAGGCCGTCAGCAAGGCTGTTGTTTGAACCAGGATTCAAATTTTTTTACTCATTTCTCACATCTGGTAGGTAAGAGAGTCCTTCCAGATCCAAAATAATTTGGTTTTGCACTTTCCAAATGGACTTCACATAAAACCTCTCTCATGCTGAGGAGAATTCTCCCAAAATCTTTAATTTTCAATTAAGTTCATTCCTGGAATTTCCTAGCTCAAAACTAAATGAAAGCTTTAACGTGTATAAGATCTGTTAGTCTGGCTCACTCCCACCAAATCCCCACTTTCCCTCTTTCAGGGAAGAAAACAGCTATTGTAGAACATCCAAGTTGCTGTCATGACTAAAAGGACATTTTAGGACTGGAAAAGCAGCTCAGAGGTTGTCTGCCCACTGCCGGGCTGCACTGTGCATTCATGTATTTTCAAGAGCTGAGTTATGTAGTCAAGGAGTTTTATTTGTGTTAGTTGGAAAAATATGTTCCTTTTTGCTGTCTCATGCCTTGTGCAGTCAACTTTATGGTTTGTAAGATACAAGGATGGGTGGTGAGAAATACAATAAGGAAAATACTTAAAGATACGTTTTTCTATCTTGCGAAGAGTGGGTTTGTTTTTTCACTCAAACGGGAGACTTCTACTCGTTGCTGTTGGAACTAGGTGCTGAAACCCTTAGTTTCCATGAGTTCACCTGCTCATTTGTGCTTCTCCCCTCTCCTCATTCTTCTTCTTTCCTCCCTGCTGCACTGCTGGGAAAAAGCCTGTAAGTAAATCAAGTTACACTTCCCACAGATAGGAGTCTGTGAGAGGAGGCTTTGTGCTGCAAGGGTGGGAAATAAACATTTTGGGTTCATGCAAGCCCCCTTTGTACTGCCTCTTCCTAGAAGAACGGTAGCTCTTTTAATTTCAGGCAACTTCAAAACAGCAGAAGCTTTTAAAGGTGGGTTTTGAACAGCTGCTTCTGTCAGAAGACCAAGGTATGTGCAAAAAACTGTACTATCACAATGAGACTAAGGAAATGTTAAGTGTGAGACTTGAATAATAATGTACTGTGTGATGCCAGCTATACCTCAGACTTATGTCTGTGGTATTCAGTTTATCCACCAAAGCTTCTCAAATCTAATCATTTCATGCCACGTACCCTGGCAGTGTTGTATAGCAGCTGTCCTTTTGTAGTTGATGTGTAATTACATCATGAAAAGACTTTAATTACCATATTACTAAATTACCAGCCAGTAATCCTTTCAGGTTCAGCCCTAGCTCACTTCTGTATGGACTATTAGGCTTCTCCAAGCTGAACACTTTTGGTTGGTGTAAAAGGGAGGAAAAATTGTGCTAATTGTAGGTTTTGTTATGAACTATTACTGAGCTTGATGTTATGGCATCACTAATGTCAATGATGTAATTAAACTTCTGCTAACGATGCAATCACAGTTCTGTAATAATTGCACGTTAACTGCACATGATACCAGAACCTTACTAAAAATGAGGTGATGTATTCAGAGCCTGATAAAAACAACTTGGAAAGAGCTGCTTTCATTCTCTAATGGCTTGTCTGATCATTCTTGGACTCTGCCACAAATATACCTACTTGTACAGTCAAAATTCATATCTGAATATTGGCCAAAGCTTTTTCTAATGTTTCTTTGTCTCACTTCTTTTCAGTGATTAACACTGTCCATGCAAGGTTTTCTGATTAGGGACTGACCAGATAGCTGACTATAGTCAGCTATCTAGTATGTCACTACATACATTTCTAGTAAACACTGAGCTGCTGTGTTTTGCTTACCAGTTTGACATACATATGCTATGTAAACTAGGCCAGAGTATTTGAATAGCTGCCTTTTTTTTTTTAATATGGAATAGTAGATCTTCTCTGGTCATTGTTTTAAATAGTATTCAATTTTATGTTGCTAAACGGACTTCTAAACTGCCATAACACACCTTGTTAATCTCAGTTCTTTTTAGTTTTGTGCTCTTTATTAAGCTATTGTTTTATAGCTAGTGGTGAAGCAGTAGTAAAACAGGGACTAAATGGTTTTACTGATTACTGCCCCGTTATTGTATAGCCTCATGCAACATAACATTTGCCCCAGCACTACAATGACAGTTAATATGATCATATTGCGTTACAGTCTTTGGCATGAGTGTTGTTCTGGCATTTGTGTTGTCTGGCTAAGGAGCTGCTCAGAGACTGCAGACACTTCCATTTTGTGCTGTGCTTGGAGCCATGTAGGGTAGCTGTGCTTTTATCATTATACAAGAAGCAGAACACCACAGGTTGATTTGACTTTTCCATATGCCCTGAAACACTCACTAAATCTGCAAATGGGTTCTTGGGCTTTTTTGATTTATTGGTAGAACATGGCATCAGAGCAAAGAGCCTGATGTTCCAGAGGCTTCACGGACTTGCAGGGTCACTGAATTTTTTGCTCTTTTTTAATCATCTTTTTGCCTCCTTGCTTTTGCTCCCCTGTACTTATGTTTTCAGGGCATATTCACCCTCTGCTTGAACATATATCCTCATGTCTGGAATGGATTTTCTTCTCCTTTTTGCAAGTGTAGAATTAATGCTAAGGCATTTGGGCTTATTAAATGATAGGAGCTTGTTGAGAGAATGTTTTTGTGGTACCTCTGTGTGGGTACAGGTAAAGGAATTTTGCTGGTATTTCAAGAGCCCAGATGTGGGAGAGTGTTTATAACACAGTCTTCTCCCAGTGTAATAAAAGAGTGAATTGAAAATTGAATTTGGTTGCCATTTCAATCCTTTCTGGATTTGCTGCTTGTGTTGAAATTCACTACATTTATACTACTACTTCTCTGTCATGGTGCTTGTCAGCTGCTTCCCTCATGCTTAGTTCTCATTGTGGGAAGTCAAATTTGGGGGATTAATTTGCTTTTATAAAGTAAATGAGAGGGGCATGGAACAACCACGTATCTGCTGACTGCACTGTAGCTTAAATAGAATTTCTGATAAGTCAGAATTGATGACTCTGACCCATATTTGTGGTTCATGGTATCTGACCTCTTCCTTGAGGCATTCCAGCAGGGTTGTTTTTGCTAGAAGTGCTAACACTGTGTAAGGTTGGAAACTAAAAAGTGTTCTAATATATTGCTATTGTACAACTAGTTTACTTTAATCTTCCATTTACTGTCTTTCTAGGAAACTTTAATTTTCTGTTTTTCATAACTACCCATCTTCTAACCTAAATGGTGTATATTTTCTTTGTTTTCCTAGAGTGCTCTGCCTAAGCCCACTCTGTCTTACATCTGTGTCTGCATAAACAACGATAATTGTGTTTCATACTAGAGACTTAAAGGTCTCTAGAGGGAAGACTAACTCAATTACTAAGCTCCACAAGTCTGCAGTATTTGGAAAAGCATTCTTTTTCAGTCTTCTCTTAAAGATGGGACAAAGAAAGTTGCAAATCTGAACAACACACAGGACCTTTTCACCTTGGGACCATGCAATCAGTAGTGGCTCCTCTTCATCCTCCGAAGTTCTCATTCCTCCAGATTCTCAAATTCTCTGAATTCAAGGCAGAGCAAATCTCTTTTACACACATTCTCCTTCACTGAGTGCAGTTTGGTAGGTCAAGAAGTCTGATCCTGCCTAGCCCAAAATGTTGGAAAAGATCATGGCATCTTGGTCGTATTCAGGGGACATGGGCAAGTCCCGTCTCTCTGTCACCTCTGTCTCTTTTCCTTAGAAGTATGACTTGCAGGCCTGCAGAAGGTACTTCTCCCCTTCTCTTGCCTGGCCAGATCACAGGATTCATAGGAACAGCAGCAACCTCACATCCTGTAGGATTTGCACTGGGTGAAGCTTTTGGAGGCACTTCAAGAAATATTTGAGGTGAGGTGTGAAGAAAAGGTGTTGTATCAGAAATAAGTCATTGCACTCAAAGTGCAGTGTGGAGGAATAGCATTTTCTAGTCATCCAGTGGATGACAAGTTCCAGGGTACTGGCATGTCATATCCAGCACTGACTTGGCAGAAATTATTAACTTGATAATAAATGTTTGTGGGCTTTTGAAGACAAACATCCTGTCTCTTCCAAACTCTTGTTTTTCCTGGGAGAGCGTACGCCCTAGCAATGCCTGGGGCAATTAGCAGGTATTGAAGCCATTTTAAACATTCTTGGTGAGGGATACATTCAGTACATTCAGTTAAATCTTTGGTTCTAACCACACAGACATCATCTTACGTTCCAGATTATGAGGAAGGAGAGAAATCTTGGCTATTGAAGTAATATCAGTAAACTGGAAAGCCACAGCTCATTGGTATTGGTTTCCAGGAGTAAAGAATTCTCTTAACTTTAATTCTCATAGGTTTTCAGCCTTTAAAATAAGAGACAAAAAAGTAAGCCAACAAAACCCAAACAAACTCCTTTTTAATCTCTGCCTTTGTAGCTGACCACAGAAACATATGCAGGTTCTTCATTCCAGTGTTGCAGGGCCAGGGCCAAGGCATACAAAGTAGGCTGAGTGCCTTGGTTCTCTAGTTCCCATCTGTATTGTGGGAGAAGGGCCAGAGGGACCACCACAGGTTTGCTTGGTGAATGTTTCAAAGTCTGCTGTGATCCCTGCTGTGTTGAAAAACTTTTTGCATCGCCTGAATTCTGTGAGCTTGATAGGCAGTCCAAGCTGTTCAGCCTCAACAGCAGCTACACAATGCAGTTTGAGCCCTGCTCCTGGGGCTTTTAGAGGGGGCTTCCCTTGTCACTGCTGTGTGGGTGAATGAAGCAGGACTTGCATAAAAATTCATCGATGCAGAGTGAGCGGAGACTGTGACTCTCGGTCTACTTTTACGTCTTCGTCCAGCTTCCAGCTTTTTCCAATATCCTGCAACTGCTACTGAGTTAAGTAGAAAAGATGAGATCAAAGTAGATGTGACTTTAGGTGATAAAAGTAACTCTTTCTTTTTCAGTGGTAAGACAGTGAAGAGCGGAGAGGGAAAAAATCCTTGCTTCTTCTGTCTTACATGGTCAGCCATATCCCAGTCATATTACTGGCAAAATAAACACTGACTTGCACAGCAATGCCTTCATCCACTAAGCCCAGGTTTAGTTGCCATAGTAGCTCGTTCTGGAGTTGAATGTGATATCCTGGACAGCAGGGAAAAGTACTTTGATTCCACAGATATCAGTCCTAAGGCTCAGAGCTGGCCACAGAGACGACTGCACTTTTTTGTTCATTTTCCTGGCATGGCCTGTGTAATTGGTGGCATGTTGTTCAGCAGTGATACAGAAATGTGGTGGTCTGTCATCACTGCAACCCTGGCCTTAGCTGTGTCCAAATGAAGAATACACTGAAATCATCATGGGCAAAATGAATCCTGTGAAAGTGGTACATCTCCAGCTTAAGGGTGCTGGAACCAACGGTGAGCAGTTTTCATGTGCTAGTAGAGTCATTATAAACTTACTCTAAACTGGCTAGTAATAGCTTCCTAGCTGCCAGCTGAAGCCCTTTCTGAGAGAGTGGTGTGTTCAGATGTAAACCAACAGGAAACTACATGCGGTTAAATTACAGAACATGTTAGTTTAGTTCATTCACTTTTGGTTTATTAGTGCTGGAACTAGAGTAGACAGTGCTAGAAGTATATGGGCATACTTAAAAAGTCCCTACTGGTTCAATAGCAAAACTTACTTTCCTGATTAAATGAAAAAGAATATTGCATACAGTCAGTGCAATCCCATTATGGGGTGGGCTTACCAAAAAGATACATAGTTAGCCCTGAAATGAAACTGTTAATAAAACCAACTGCTAATAGTAACTCCATACTTAGATTTCGTCAGACAAGAAAGACACTTGAGGACATGAACTACAGCAGGGAATTCACGGGAGGGTCCCATGGGAATGGAGCTAGTGCCCACCAAAGAGGCATTGACAGCTAGAAGCTTACAGCTCTGGGGGTCAAAAATGAGGAAGCACTGTGTCTGCTCCAAGCTATCCCCTCTGTGGACAACCTGCAAGTTTAGCATAGTGTTTAAATTAAAATGTAGAGATCCGAGTGATACAGAAACAACTGAAGTGATTTAGTTACATTGTTGGAGACAGCCAAGTGCTTCTCATGGTTTGATGCAATATATGGGGCAGAGAGAGGCCTCCAGGAGTAGAAAATCCTTTTAACTGCTGCTTACTAAGTTGCTCGTGAATACATGGGATGGAATATGAGATCAGTTATAAAAATTCAGATTTTTATTATTTTTGGTGGCAGTAAGGAACATGCTGACTGGCTCAGGTGCTAGTGTAGGTGGAGAAGTACATTTCCCTTCCATGGAAATCTATGAATATTATTTTGCTTAGAGAAATAGCTTCTACTTGCTGACTTGTGGTCCTTTATTAAAAGTAGTACAATTAATTTAGTAAAATCAGACCACCAGTATAGTGACTACAGAATATTTCAGTGGCCTCATTGTGCCCAGAGGCCTTCTCCTAAGGAATCACTAAATAAACATGTAAACATGAATGAGTTGGGTAACTGGAAACCTCTACACATGTGTGCAGAGGAGCAGCTCACATGTTTGTAGGGGCTCCTGAAAGACAACTTTAAGGGGTTTTTGCAGGGACTGGGTTTCATAATTTCTTTCCATGGTTCTTTTCAAAGACAGGAGCATGTTCTCATCTTTCCACAGGAGAGATGTGGCATACTTGGCTCCATGCTGGTGCAAGGACATGAAGAAAGGACCTTGAATGAAATACCTGATAATGTCCAGTCAGTGTCCTGCTGGAGCCGGGGCTGCACTTGGCAGTTGTGCTGCTGAGAGATTAACTCTTGGAGCAGCTGGGGTGGGTGGCAGTCTGAAAAAAGCCTTAGCAGAAGTTTGGGAAGGATCTTCATTGTTCCGTCAGGAAATGCCAAAGCACACTCCTGTAGGAAATTGCTTTTGCAACACTTCACCAAGGCAAATTCTCAGACCTTTTATTGGCTTGAGGGAGCTTAAGTTCCCCCAAGTGATGAAAGAATGTGTCTGAGCAGCGCGCTTTAACCACAGCATGACATGAAACTACATTGTCACAGGAAGAGCCACAAGCAGAGAGACTGTGTTCCCTCTTAACATTGGCTTTGTTTGGCTGAAAGAAAAATGATCCAGTATTTCTATTCTGTCACAACAATTCTGTGAACAGCCTCATGTTTGCACTAAAAAATATGAAGAAATCAGGGTGGCAGGACTGTTGAGTGGCAGGAGATGGAAAATGAGGACAAAAGGCAATTTTCATTGACTCTACTCCATCCCTGACTTGTTACTTGTTTTCTTTTAGATAGCGATGATGAGTAGGACTTGGGGCATTATCTTGGGTATTACAGGTGGGAGGCAGCCAGGAGGTTTTTCCATTGGTTTGCTGAGGGCTGCTGCTTTCACCTGAGTTTTATGGTGATGGATATGTCATTGCTGGGACCTGTTTTAATGCCAGCTAAATGTTATATAGTGGTTTGTTTCACTATCTCAGCCTGCCTTAATTCATAAAATTAAGAAAGTTATTTAAAGGCTTTTTACTATAGTTCCATTATTATTGCCAGGTAAGTGAGGTGTTTTTTCACTTGGTTTCTAAAGAAACAGTGAGAAATGGGTCTGCATGGGGCTAAGTGAGATTAATTCGGTTCATAATAAGTGAAACCAAGGTGCCAGTGCTGATTATATTAAAGTCATCAGTAATCGTAGCAGCTGTAAGTTCCAGTACTTCATTTAGAGAAGAGAGAAATGTTTCTTTTTTTAATCATTTTATACTCATCTTCTTTCACTTCTTAGCAATTAAGAAAGGTAAATAATTTTTTTTTAAAAAAACCCTATAACTGGTTTGAATCTTGCCAGACATTAGCACTGAGCTTCTTTGGATTCTATAAATATATGTGTTTAGTTACCATAGTAAACAAGTACTGACATAGACTGATTCCACAGTTCTAGGATTTACTTTTTTTTTTCCCTCAGCTGTTTTGTGACACACCTAATTAAAATCTACTGCTTGGTTCCCCTTTGAATGTAATAAAAGCCTGCCTTATTCTTTCTGTCAGTTTAATCCCTCTTTCTTTTCCATTGACACATTTCTAATACCTTTTCAGGGAGGCCAGACACTTCTGTTTCATCTGTACTGAATCCACATGCTTAACACCTTTTGACAAAATAGGTACATCCTCCCAATGGCTTGGAATTGATATACACTGTCTAAAAGGGTTTTCTGAAACGTCTCTCTTTAACACCTTTACCAGATTTTTATCCTCTTGTGTAGAAATGTGCAGTTTAATGTTGGATTTCAAGTAATTTGTGGCTGAAAAAGTGTGTAATGGAAACAAGGGTGTCCGCTGAATACTCCTAACAGTAGGGTATGCCTATTTGTTTTGAAACCTGGAATCCCAGTAGACCCATGACAGCAGTGAAATTACACTTTTGACCTTGTTCACTAAAGTGTTTTCTTTCTCTGTGGGATTGAATGAGAGTAACCAACAAGAGCTTCCTCTAATATGTACGTTTCCCTCTCTTTCTCATAAGAAACTCAGAAAGGATGCTGCTCAATTTTCATCTGATTGTGTTCTCCACTAAAGGAAAAAAAAATCCAACCCTGTTTGATTCAAGGAGAGATGGCTGTTTTTATCCATATTAAAAATGTAAAAGCAATTGATATATCAATATTTTCCTTAAGCTAGTCTTGTTGCTACATCCTGGGCATGACAGCAGCAGTTCAGCACAGTCACAGATTTTTACCCATTTATAGCTTCGTTCTCCATGTCTTTTAAAAGGGGGTATATACTCAGACACCAAATATAATTTCAAAGTATTGAATCTGAAATAGAAAATAACCACCGTATATTTAATGTTCAGGTCATTATAGACTACACAGTCATGTCAATGCAAAAGATAAATGTACTGTTTTCTGTAGATGTACAGGCAGCCTCTTAAGCTCCTGGTGTTTCTTTTCATTTCTGTGTGACTGAGTAGACATAACCAGCTGTTGGACTTGCCATGACTGCCAGTTCTGCCTTGTGCAGTGAGGCACTGGCACATCTCTTGCTCCACATTTAGTTGTTTGAGGCATGACTTCTCTGGATCAGAAGAACTCAGTGAATTGGCCAGAAGAGAGATAAAAAAATCAAGATTATTGTTTCTTTCATTTTAGGCTTCTTCAGCTGTGTTTTGGGGATTCCCCCCCCCCCACCCCATTATATTCCTGTTTTCTGTGAGTATTTACCTGCCTTGGATTAGTAACATATTTTAATTGTTGTGCAGAGCACATATCTGTGAAAAACAATGGCAAGTCCAATCTTTAGCTCCTGTGGGTAGGGAGTTAGGTAGCTGGGTTTAAAAGAGGGGAAAATACTCAGGGAAATCTATAGTTTGTTTTTAGAAGGGATCAAAGTAAGTGATTTAGTGGCCTCCATGGCCTCAAGACCTCAGAGCAGTTTCTCCTGTTTGCTCACTGTATATGATGCTGTGTGGAGAGGGCATTGGAGCCATGGAGTGTGGGGGGCAATGCACTGAAGGGGGCTGCAGATCTGTGACTCCCAATTTCCTATCCTGCCAAAAAAGCTTTTGTTTTTTTTAATTGCTACTTCACTGGTGATATAAATTAGTGATTGGTATGGGTCTGAAGCAACCTTGTCATCTGAGAATATTTGGTTAGTGTTGACATACTTGTTCCCTGCAAACATGAATCATCCATCTGCCTTTGGCAGGCTTGCCCTGTGGCTCTGCTATAATGTGTTTCATCAGTGTGACTGAAATTAAAATGTCACTATTAAACATGGCAGAATCAGATGCTCTCTGGGCACTGCATCTATTCGAGTTCTTCTTGCTTCCTATATAGTTATATCTGACAGCTTAATAGGACTGCTGTATTCTGTCATAAAATAATATATTCATATATCCTCAATACAGAGGGAACTAAATGCTTTCAGAGCACTATTTCCTTGCATACATGTGTCTTTCATGCATGGCAGAAGCAGTAATGCTGATGTAACACCATGTTGCTGCTTAGTCCATTAGGAAGTGTAAAGTCAAAGTTATTTGTCCTGCAGGACTGTCTAGAGTGGGTCTCTGAAAGCAGTTGCTGGTGCTGTTTGCAGCTGTGGCATCAGCCAGGCTCCCTCCTCGTGAGCAGTTATTGACTCTGGGCTGTTGAATTCAGGGCTCTGGAGGTTGCTCGGTGGGAGAAGCCTTCAGTCGGTGCTTGGCAGCTCTGTCACTGGAAGGTCACAGAAAGGGCAGTTCAGTCTCTAAACCCAATTAGGGCCTGAGTTGGCACCTCTTCAGTCACCGAGGAAAATCCCACTGAGCAGGGTGGCTCCCAGGCCAGGCTTTCGCACCCAGCCTCTCCAGTGAGACAGCCCACAAATGCATCCATCTGTGTCACTTGGGCTGTCAGAAATGCCCTTTGCAGTCATGAAAGGGCTAAGCAGCTGGTGCAGAAAGGTAAAGAGCCAGGTAAGGGATTAGAAGCCCACCAGAGTTGAATTTGGACCAGTGACCTGTACGTGTATGTCTGCATCCCTCCTGTTACTCATATCGAGAGCTGTCTAATTCCTCAGATCAAATCATTTAACCCTTATAAGCAGCTGCAACTTGCAAGTTGAATAAAGTCCAACTGTTGAAAACATTAATGAAAAACATAAAACTGAGGCTCTGTTTTATCTTGTATCAACAGTATTGCTTTGATTCCTCCTCCTCTGAGGATTCTCTGTGTGTGTGTGTGTGTGCGCGTGTGTGTGTGTGCGTGTGCGCGCGCATGCTGGGTTGTGCTTTTCATCCCAGGTGACTGCAATTTCTAGTGAAAATAAGTTGAGCCATGGAAGGTTGACCCACTCGCCTCTGAGTTGCTTTTTATGTGAGTCCCTCAGGGCCCAATTCTACCCATAGAAGTGAGAATGACAGCTATCAACATATATAGGAAGTATGTCAATGTGCACAAAGAAAAATGTGAACCCCAGACTGGTCTGAGTAGTCTTGAAAATATGGATTTCCTGTGAAATGGTGATTAAAGGGGAAGCAAAGCATAATGAGAAAATTAGCCTGATGTGCTAGCAGTTATATCAATGTGTGGGTTTATATTCGCTCTTTCAGACAAGCACAAGATCAGAAAATCCCTTATGACTCGTTTAAACTCGTGTGTAAAATTTGGTTAGTGTCTGATCAGCTCCTTTGATCAGTCTAGTCTAGACTGTTGCCAGAGTACATGCTAAAGCCACAGTCCCCTTAAGTGGAGGCCTACTCAAGTGAATCAAATAACATATAAAAAGGTTATACTAAATGTTCGCTGAGTAAATTAATCTGGTTCAAAGCTGAATACCTTAGGAATTGCAAAAATAAAAGCAAAGGTGTTGTTGCAGAAAAGAGGTGTAGAGTTCTTAATTCATATTTAAATGACTGTCTCCAAAATACAAAAACAATTTCCAGCAAACTTTTATTATTTCCATTTGTTGTAAGCTTGTAATGTCTTCAGATTCCATAAAGGAGAAAAAGGTCTGTCAAAAATTGTGCACAAATTTGTTTTAAGAAATTAAGACTTAGAACCACCATGTCTGTCTCATTTTAAGCACACAATATTGTTTTTAATTGTAGCAGTGGAGGGCCAGTGGGAGCCTTCAGTACATGGACTGCACTGTTGCCTACCTCTAATTTCTACATGGAATTATTTGCAAGGGAGTACTGGAGGTCCAGGAGCTGTAAATTTTTTACCTCTCAAAGCAAAGCCATTTTCCCCTCCTCACAGGCGCCTCTTCCTACATTTCACATTGTAGTGCCATCCTGAGCCTGTCTGTTCTTTGCCACATGAATCTCAGAAATGTGAACAGTTCCTTTCCTTATAGGTAATGCTCCCCCTTTTTGCATACTAGCGATAGCAGATGACAATTTGGAGACAATTTTACTCCAGTGACCTATCCACAAGACTTGGAGCCGCTAGTTTTACAAAGCTGGTTTGTACCTGAGCTGGTATTCTCAAGATGCCTGTGTTTTGAGTTTAGGGGTTTAAATTTTCAGTCTTTGTGTGCCTGCCATATTTGTTGGTTGCATTGCAGTGCAATCAGAACATGTGGCATAGAAGCAACCACAGGGAAGTAAGCTAACTCCTAAATAGCACATCAGTGGGATGAAAGGATCACAGGAATTAGGCCATTTAAAATGCAGAGAAACTGGAATCCAAGTGGCAAATGCTTGTTTTAGCTACACCAGATTTTGTCTAAATTCAAGAGGAGAGCTGATACACTGCTACTATCCAAACATTGAATTAATCTACTGATGGCTGAGAAACAGCTGTAAAACAGGCATTAAAGTCTTTAAGATGATGCATAGTTTATCCAACTCTTGAAAGGCAACAGCCATTACTATACTTACAGAGTTGCCTAAATAATAGAAAGATAAAGGAACGTAATTCTGTAAGTAAATACATGACTACAAAATGTCAGGAGTGTTGGGTAAATTCTTCCCTCCTTTGACTTGTGTTCCAGCCAGTGGCATTACACCAGGGAAGGATTGGACCGTATTTGTGTGCAGCATAGCAGATTGTTAAGAGGCAACAGACAGGTGTTTGAGAGAATTTCCCCTCTGCCATTTTCAGAAGTGTGCATGAAATGCCGTGGCTGATCTACCGTCATTCCATTACCTGTCATCTTTTGGCAGGTAACTAGTTAAATTCGTGTTAAATAGGATTTGCTTCACTATTTCCATTTGCTGTTGGAGTAGAAATGTTCTGATGTAACAAATGACCAATCAATAATTGGAAAGTGCTTGCTTGACTCATTTGAAGCCAGTAGTTTAGACAGTGTCAGCCACAACTGGTATTAAAACCTGCAAAGAGTTCTCCAGTCAGTGATTCTGCAACACCTTCTCTGGTTGTCTGCATTTCACTTAATAAGGATACCCTGTAGGTATCAACTGAAATAACTCCTGCCTTTGTTGCTTGGATGTTTTTGTGAGCTCTGAAATGAACTTGACTTATACAAATATACTTTGTTATCCAGCCTAAATGACACAGAGCAGAAGTTATTATCCTGTTCTGCTGGCAGCTCAGTAGAAAAGAAATGACACTATTTGACTGTGACTATACCCTGTGGTTTTCTCGGTATTTTTTGCTACATTTTTTTAATGTGTACTGATGATGTTTCATTGCTGTTACAGGGCTATAATAATCCGAAATGGCGAAGTCATTCCAATGTCTTCAGAATTCACTCCAGAGACTGAACGCCAGCGACTTCAGTATCTGGTAAGAGACCTGAGGACCAAATCAGGTGCTGCTGATGGCCAGCATTGCCCAGTAATACCTAAGGCTCAGAGAAATGTCGCTGAGTTACTGTGACTTAGTGAAGGATGACATGTTCGCTGAACACCAGTGACTGATCATGTATGTCTTTTAGCCATCAGCAAAAGTGGGGAAAAACCTGCTGGCGCAAATTCTGATGAAAGGAGTCTTATCTCTTCGGTGAAGGCCATCGATTAGCATGGCTGTACTTGTGTGCCTTGTTCAGCTGCAGGCCCTTCAGCAACTCACTGGTGTTGGATATTGAAAGCTCAGACATAGAGCTAATGAGCCACAGAGGTATTTGAATCCATCCCAGTGTTTGCTGTGTGACAGTGTAAAATGCCACAGTCTGCTCTTTGTGTGCATGTGAATGAAATTGCAGAGTTTGACTAATTTGTTCTAATAGTATGCTGGTAGTATCAAGATCAGGGAAGATATATCCAACTTAGAGGTGATCTCAGTGAACATTAGTAGCTGCAGGATAGGATGGGTAATCAAAGACTAGTTTTATTTAGTATAGCAGCTGGGACAGGGTGACTAGCTGAGGACATATGGGATGCTTTATGCACCAAGCTGTGTTGGCTGATAAGCTGCCCAAGTAACATAAGTCAAAATGCATGGTGTTATTTTTCATGCAAGCAATCTTGTTTTTCATCAATGGTCAGATCAGTTGGTTGAAGTTGGTTGGCTGCTTGTCAGAATTCATTCCTAACATGACTGAGAGATCTCTTTGATGCTTCTTCTGGTCTCCTGCTTAGAAATTTAAGGTACAGCCAAGGCAGGCTCACTGTCAGCCTTGCCTGACTTGAGGTGGACAGGCCAAGGCTAGTGGCATTCTCTGGTCTTAAGGTGTCAGTTATCTTTAGCCTGGCCCAAGCAATGTGGTTTGTAACTAGACAAAGTGACAGTGGTTGAAAGCTGAGGTGGAAGGTTTTAAAGAAAAAATTGTGTTTCCTGAGTTGTCACATTTTATTTTTTTTTTCAGTCAGATTCACTGGCTTGAAGCTGAAAATTTCAGAGGAAACACTGCTTTGGGAATATTCATATTCAGAGAAACAAATAAAAAAGAGGCTTAATAAATATTTACAATTCAGTTAAATTTAAAATAATTTGTTTGCCTTTAAAATAAAAGGGTTTTTTAGCATCCAAGGAGTCTGCTCCTTCTGTAGGAAATACAAGATAAAGCATTGCCTACAAGGGCTTTTTTTCTCTTTTGATGTCCTTTCTAGCTTGTATTTGAAATCAGTAGCTGATCTGAAAAGATTTCTGCTGTTTCCTTTGGAAAATTGTTTTACCTTTGTTTGTTTATTTTAATTCTATATTGCCAGGTCTATGGGTATCATGTTCAAAGAGAATACATGCAAGACAGCAAGATCGTGAAGCAAAATTAGAGATCATTTCAAACATAACATTCCATAAATAACATTTTTACCCTATGGTTTAAAAAAAAAAAAACAAAACAAAAACCCAGAAAAGAAAAAGATGACCCAAAATTTTTACAAGGTTGACATAAACATTACACTCCAAAGATTGCATCTGTCTTGTGATTAGAACTCAAATAATTCTCCTTACTCCTTTAGGCTGTCCCCAAGTTCTGCTATCAGTCTATTCCACCATCAACATTTCTCTTCTGCTGTTTCTGTCTGAAAGTTTGTTACTTTGGATGTATTTTCTTATTTGCAGTTAAAACTGAGTTTCTTTGCCTCAGACATGTGGCACTGCTCTTCCTGCACAATAGGAAGAAAGTCACTTAATCATTTTAGCATTCATATTTTACCTGGTCAATGCAGAGATTAGTGTTACTGCACAAGCAAAGGGAGGGTATGGGTTTACAGCCTGCTGGCTACTGAGCACTGGTTCCCTGTGCAGTAGACACTGTTGGCACAGTCAGGGCAAAGGAGCTTTCCTCTGCCTTTAGTGCCTGTTGATCACTTGAGCCACACAGGAAGTTCATTTAGGTCGTCTTCTCTGAGCCTTAATTTCCCTGTGGAAAGAAATCCATGGTATAATGAGTTGTTCAGGTGACATAAGTATCTCTACATGAAGTCCTCCAGCCTAGTATTACACAAAGCTGTGCTTTAGCTAGTACTGGTTAAATAACTGAGAGGGAAGGGAAGCAAATATTTTCCCTGTCTGGCTACCATTTTAAGGCAGGAGCCATGCATCCAAGAATGCCCTTGGACATAGGTCTCTGGCATGGAAACCTTAAAAGACCAAGTTGACCATCCAGTCATACTGGCTTTTAAGCAGCTCTGGGCATGGATATCACTCCATAGGAGGGCAGCAGAAGGACAGCATGCATCTGCAGATTTCAGGCAGGCTGTATGGCAGAGACAGGTTTCTGTGTCAGGCAACTTGTGAGAGTATTGCAGAAAGCAAATCAGTCCTTCAGTCAGAGAGCACCTCTTAAGGTGTAAGGCGTGAAAGCTTAACACCAGTATTCCCTTGGTCCTTCAGCTTCTGTAGATGTTTAGTGCACCATGCTGCTTCTCTCCCACTGGTGGGCATTCACAGGCCTCCTTTTCTTTTGAATTTCTGTGTCTCTTTTCTTTTTAGCACTGTAGCAGGAAAGCTCCACACAGCACTTGGGAAAAGCCCTGGCTTCCTGTATCAGTGTTTCTTGAGAGGCAACAAAATCCAGTATTGACTGGGAAGTGCTCTGGTACGTTCAGCAGTTGTGCAGGCAATGGCTGCCAGAAGCAATTTTTCTTTTACTTTCTGAGGAGACTATTAATTTCAGTCATAGTAGTCCAAAGTGCAACAGTAGATGGCATAGATTTTATTATTTATTCCTTTGGAAAACGTGTTTAAAATGAATGATGAATGATGATGGGTACGTTTCTATTAATTATTGAAGTTGCACTTTGGAGATGTCATGTGAGGTCAATGTGGTGTTAGTGTGTACCATGTCCTTGTGTGTAGCCAGGCAGCTCCTCAAAAGTTCATGAAAGACGGTGCACTGTGGCTACCAGGGCAGCTGTTTTTGCTAGTAGAGGCTGGGTGGCCACCAGTGGCAGTGAGCCATGGGTGCTCTTTGTTTGGCACCATTCAAACAAAGGTTCATGAGCCCAGATAGGCATGGGTTCAAAGGGGACCTATTCTTGTTTCATTGCTCAGGTGAGGATAAAGTGTTACTATGTCACCTACTGAGGGATTCCTGGGGAAGCTGAGCCTGAAGAGGAAATGCACCTAGATCTCCTAAATGTCCTGTCAGTGCTTCAATTACAAGTCAGTTGTAACTCAGAGTTTGTGGCTCCCTGCATCACCCAGCATAGGATTGCTTTGGTCATCTGACACATTGCGTGATGCTGTGGTAAAAGAGATGTGTGGTTTTATGGAAAGGGTCCTGGCCAACCAGTCCAGGGATGGATTTGGCTTCCACTTCCCTTTTTCCTTCTACCACCACCTCTTTTAGTTTTAATGTCTGTTTGGCTTAAACATATTCATATTAGAATGGCAAAACTATTTGCAAAAACTTCTGGGTGCACTGTGCTGTGTGTGCTGTTGTAAGCGGTACTCCCATATAGTAGAATATCCTATTGGAGAAAAGGGCACAATATGATAAGAGAATAGAATTGTAAGATCTAGTTGATACAGAGGAAAACAGCAATTCTGAAAATAACACAGAATGCAGTGAAATCGCTATTGCCAGCGATGTTCCAGTGCAGTGGGTACTGGAGGAGCTGGAAAAGGCATCAGCAGGCCTTATTGAGGTACAATAAGATACATGCACTGTTTCTTGACACCTAATTAACTGACACACCAGTGTGTAAGTCTAGCTTTATCTTAATTTCATGTTTGCTTTTCTGATCACCAGGAAACACAGCAGGAAGTAAATGGCCTTTTTAAAGCACCATGACTAATATTTCCTTGAGCGAAATCCATTTTAAACAACTAAGGGTGACTGTAGCACATCCAGGCACAAAATACATAAAATGGCAGAGTACCAGAAACACACAATACAGGCTATGCCAGATTTATGCCAGAAAGCTGTAATAGCTTCTGAAAGAGAAAATATGGAAAATGTTCCGGTCCTGTAACACAGAATAACAACGTTGTCTGAACATAACCTCATAAGAATATAGAAAGTGTCTGATAATCACCCCTTTTTATTAAATTTCAGGCTCTCTGAGTGGTGTTTCTGATCTGAGGTTCTTGCAAATTGAGACTAAACAAACTGAAAAATGGAAAACACAGTGCCTCATCACAAGTGAAATTCTGCTAGTCAGTTCACTTACTGTTTTTATTTCTCATTTGATCTCTTGAGGGAATTTCATGTTGTCTGCTTGTATATCTTCTTGAAAGATCTGTAGGTTTTTTAAGTGTTTTTTATTTATTTTCTGGTTCTCCTGCCCAGCATGGTTTGGTTGAAGTGTAGAAGAGACCTGCCTCATAGTAAATGGAGAACAGTTCTCAACAAGCCCAACTGGAAGTTGCCATGGAGTTTTATAGTAGAACATTCTTTCTTCTGTAGAATTACCAATGAAGGATCAACAAAAACCATTTTAAAAATAGGTTAAAAAAATGGGAAATTAAAAAATAAAGCAAAGCCTAACAAAAATCACTATTTCTTCACATAAGAATTCAGGTCACAGACACCAAAAGCTTCCAAATTGCTCTTTTCCCTCTGTTTCGCTGATGCCAAAAATATTAGAATCAAGTTAAGATCCTTAGATTGTAAATCAAGAATTGAGGCTTGGCTGTGGAAGAGAAATCTTATTTGAACATTAGCAGTCCACTGGTAACTGCCAGCTTTATTAATCTTATTTCAGTTGTGACCTCAGACTTTCCATCTGAGTAAATCTTTATGAAATGCAGTCTCTCCTCATTGCTTTACCTTTTCAATAAAGGAAATTCTTGTTTTCAAGTGGAAAAATGCTAAAAGCCTTTAACATTTTTCTTCTGAACCTGGGATACAGACTAGTAAGTAATCTCACAATCTAAAGGTTAAATAGCTTCATTTTGATGTCAGGTTTTTTTTTCTTTAAATAAGACTTCTTGTTTCGTAGGCAGGTGGCAGTAGTCTTTAGCTAGAAGTGGTTTGTAATGTTTTAATTAAGATAGGCTGTGCATTTTTAAATGTGAACTGAATTGCCCTTTCAAAACAGACTGAGTTCACTGTTTACAATATCATAGACTAGAAAGAATTAAAAAAATACCAAAAAAGATCCAGCTCTTTTTTGTCATATGAACAACAAATATCACTCATGTTGTGATACATCAAATCATTATGAATGTTCCATCTTTTTCGCAACTGAATTGAAAATAAATAAAAAGGTTACATGTACTTTTAAATAAAGAATCCGGAGTTTTGGAAGTGTGAAAAGCCTCATGTGGACTAATACTGCTGGACCTCTCAAAAGTCATTAGTGCTTTTCAACCACATCTGTAATGAGGAACAGTGATCCAGTTAGAGGGTCCTTGAAAACAGTATTTGGATGGAGAAGGGGATCTTGGCTGACTGTATAGTACAGGAGAAAACATTTAATTCCCTTAACTGCACACACAGAGAGAATTTGTTGGAGCTCCTGTTCCAGGAAGGGATCACAATGTCAAGGTCAAACTTGCATGCTTGAAAGCCACCTCTTGAAAGCAGAATCCAATCCTGATGGCTGCACACAGCAATCTCCCTCAGTCCCATTTCAGCCAAGCTTGAGGTGTTTTCTGGAAGGATGTCTGGTGACAGGAACATGGACAAGCTGATAGAAGGTTAGCATTGGGATATGTTGAGTCTGATCCAGCTCCTGTTAAATTGAGTGGGAGCAGTCTCAGCCCTTAAATAGAGGAAATACTTTATTGTGAACTATCTGCATGATAGACACCACATAGATCCATAAGGGCTTCCACTGCTTCCTGCTGCTCACCTTTGATGAGCACTAGATTTATGACAAACCCACAAACTAAGCCCAGCTCATTTCGTCTGCCTTGATGGCAGCTGCTGCTGAAGATAAGACAGACTTTATTGCCTTGACTGCCTGGATAAAGAGGAAGAGTTCTGTGCATAAAAGTTAAAAAAATCAACTTTTTTAGTCCCCTAGCCAATTTGACTAGGGGCTCACAAGAGCTCGCTCACAATGTGGCCTTGGAGAAGGAGGGAGAAAGGCTTGTTTATGCAAGTATTAAAGAAAAAAGAGTGAGGTTTATTTCAGAAACAAGAAATAGAGTATGTTTAGAATTAACCTATTGTGTCAAGTGATCTGTGTATAAATTCAATCCAAAAATTTACACAGTGGACAAATTACCTCTCTTGAATATGGTCAGCTCTGGAGAACATAAGCCTCAGGCATGACTCTGGCAAAGAGGCCTCCCAGCATCTGCAGAGCAGTACACCAGAAAGGACAGCAGCAGCATTTGAGCATCAAAGTCATCAAAGATACTAACTGTGGTTGTGACACAAAATTGCTGCTGCTTTTCTCAAAGTCCATTTTGCATGAAGGAAGTAGTTTTTATAAAACCAGAAAATAAGTTGTTCTGCAACTTGTGCTTATTTGTAGTGTCACGTGACGGGTGCAGCATGCTGAGCAGGTAAAAGGGAATGTTTTTCTGGAGGTGATGACAGTTAAAGTGTGGTGGTAATGTTGGGTTGTGTGTGTTGTTGGCATAGCTGAACTGGGAGTCAAAAAGTTTGAGCTTCACTCCACATGCACCCCTCCAAGTCTCTGCTGGCTTCATGGCTTTGTATTCAATCATTTCCTTCTCTCAGGTTCATGATTTAGAAAAGGAGATGTGTTCTGTTTTACAAAGCCCTGCAGACTCTTTTCAGGATCAATGGATGAAGTGTACTTTAGAGATCTCAAATTTTGAGCAGCAGGGAGAAGAAGTGAAGGATTTTGAGGGTAAGAGGACTGCTGTGCTGCTGCTAGAAACCAGGCAGGGTCAGAACTAGTGTATATGCACATTGTTTGCTGAAATGGAGTACGTCATCTTCCTTATTTAAAAAGAAGGGTGGAGGGGGTGGAATTTGTGTGGGAGCAGGAAGGGATGGTAATGCTACCTCATTAAAAACAGATTATGTCCTGTTTTATGTGGTATCTGTGGTTTGATTTCTGCCCACAGGCTTACATGCAACCTCACTTGCTGGGAAATGAATTCACACATTTAGAGTTTCCACGGAGGGTGCAGCGCAAGGAAGTTGGAAAGAGGATGCTCTACCGTGACTTCAACATGACTGGCTGGTAAGAATGTGTCTTTCTCAGCGTGGGGGAGGCCTTCTCCCCAACCAATGCCTGCTTTGTACGTGCCTTTGATTAGTGTAAACTATCAAACATGGAGGGCTACCCCTGTGCACTAAAAGAGAAGCCATTTCCTTATTTCAGATGTGTCTTTCGTTTAGACGTTAATATTTTAAAGAAGTTGACCTCCCCCCAGAGCCAGAACTTTGTTTCATTTTAATGCGGGAGTACTCAAAGCAGAGGAAGCACATAAAGGGAAAGATGTGCCAGGGGATGTTTCTGAAAGCTAAACGATTTTCCTGTCTTGGAAGTAGCTTTTTATAGATTCTGGATCAGTGGGCTGTCATGCCTTTGCATGCTGAGGAACGCTTGCAGAAGGGAAGGGCTGTCTCCTGTACTCCAGTGCAGCTGACCCCTGATTTGCGTAATTCCTTGAGGAATTGTTTTAGAGATGGGCCTATCTGAGCAAAAGTCATAACTAGCCTAAAATGAAAAGGCTTGAATGAACAGCATTGACTTAAAGAAGTGAAGACAGAAAGAATCATGATTTTTTTTTTTTTTTGTCTCTGTCTAAATGTCTTCATTGTTTTTTGTTGGTTCAAGAGGCTCCTTCTCAAGTGACTTCCACTCACTTGGATAAGCCCTAGTCCTTGCTGTTGTGAGTTCTGTGCCTGACCTATAATGGCAAAAGCCAAATATATGTAAATGATCTTTATTTCTATGATGTTTATGTTTTAGCCTGTGTAGCTTTGTAGTAAATGTCCTTTCAGGAAGAGAAAGAATACCAGGGGTTAAAAAAAAAGCCTGAATCCTTGTAGGTTTGAAAGCTTGGATGCTCACATACAATAACAGCTCCACAGCACTTTTGATTTGTCCCATACTTTAGAGACCATAAGTATAGTGATATTTTAATGGCAGAATAATGATCTAAGTTTAATATTATCTGAAGTGTTTGTGCAGAACATGTAAATCTGGGAATAACCGTCATTGTCTCTCATCTTGAACAGCTGCTAGTAGAAAATGCAGTCTCACCCTGAGAACGACGACTTCACATTTTAAAAAGGCTACAGGCATGAGCAAAAGAATAGGAACAGAATGAGAACATTGGATCATCTGAGGACTTAGACAGTAAAACATTTGGAACATCATGAGACACTCTCCCAATTTCTGCAAAAGGATGTTTGTTAAACTCCCTGTTGTCTCTGGAGGCATTAGTAAAGAATGGTTTCATGTAGACTTCCAAAAGCTCTTTTTCAAGATGTGACATCCTATTAGGGGGAAAAAAAGTCCAGTGAAGTAGACTTGTAGTTTGGGGGAGACCTACAGAAGCATCATGGGCAGAAACTTCCTGAGAGGAGGGTAAGAACAGATTTTTTTCATCATGGTTGGAAGGCAAAGAGGGTTTCTTCAGGGTCATGAGAGTTGTTTTGCATTTCCCCAGTTGGCTAGTGGTCTGGAAAGCAAATGAGGCTAGAATGGTAAAGCTGCAGCATTGGCAGGTGACACCACAGCTCTTTTCCTATTAAAGAAGAAGGGCCATGAGGAACTGCAAAGAGTTAAGTGATTTACATGAATGGGCATCACAGTGTTCAGCCTTGGTGTGGATAAATACAAAGTAAAGCAAGAAGAAGGAAAAAAGAACTACCTGTGCACATTAGAGGTTCCAAATGAACTTGAGAGCCATGTTAAAAAGCTCAGTGCAAGTTCTGCTTACTACTGTGATTTTTCCAGTCTAAATCACCAGCAGAATGTTGGGATTCATATAGGGTTGGAAAGATTAAAAATTAGAGAAGAGATAATTTTTTTTGTACCAGTTTCTACCTCATTTGTGAATCTGTACATAGCACTTCACCTTATTCAGAATGGTTATTGTAATAGCTAATACTGCTTGGCATTAGAAGAAGGCAGATAAGAAGGAATGCACGTCTTATATGTAGAATAATGAGTAAGGTAGAAGAGCTTGAGAAAGTTGAACTGGCACATTTGTTTCAAAGCATTGTTTTCAGTACTGGTGTGTGAGCTCTCGTAACTCTAGCATATAGTGGGTAGGAGAAGACAGTTGTTTGCCTGTTGATTTTTCTGAATTTCCTGAAGTGTAGGACACGTGTTGCTCCAGTTACTGATTCTAATATGGTCAATGCAAAAATTGTCACCAGTTTAGTACGAATATGCTTAGCTGTAAGCAGTTACTCTGGAATAACTGCTTGAACTGTGACTTGAAAATTCAAGTCTGAATTCATTGCAGTATTGTCCAAGAAAGAGGTGGTCTGTGCCAAGCAAAAGCATGTGGAGACTGTGATGAGGCTATCTGTCCCTGCTGTTCTTTTTTACTTCTGGCTGGAACTGGAAAATGGGGGCTACATTTTTGTCCTGAATAAAAGAATTGGAATCCTTTAACTGCTCCATATTTTACAGCTAGTGCATCAGTTACCTCTTTGTTTGCCTGCCTCAGGACAATAAAATTATGAGGGGATTGCTCTATCAGCATACATTTGTCTAAATCAGAGCCCTTCTAAATAAGGATCTGTTCCTTTTTGCAAGGTATTTGCACAATATGTTTGTATTCCATTGAATTGTGTGCAGCAATCTCCTAAAGCAGGGGAAAAGCAATTAGTTTCTGTTTATCTAAAAGTCTGGGTCAATTTTAATGGTGGACAAGACATTAGATTTCCAGTTTGGTGGGCCCACAGAGGTGATGGTTTGGAGTGGCTGAGATTTCCTAGTGGTTGTTTTCCACTTCAAGGGTTTTGCTTCTATTTTCTTCTCTCTCTAATTCATGGATTTAACTGATGCGTCAGGACACAGTGGTTGAGGACATGTCTGTTTTGCATTTGTTTCTAAGGACACTATCTATCATGGAGAATAAATTAGCATATATATTCCTTTTCTAGAAAATGTCAGATGGAGCTTTGGCCATACAGAGCTTGATACACTAAAATGCTGCTGAACTTTTATCACATACGGTGCAGATGATCAGTTGTTTAAATCTCTTTTTTGGTCACTGACCTCACTGTCTCCCATATATATAGAGAGGTGCAGGTCATTTTAGGAAGAAACAGCCACTCTTACACTTAATTACTGAATCCTTAAGTGAGAGAATGTAAAGCACTCTCTGCTCTGATGTTTCCTCAGGAAAATGAAACTGTTTTATTTTACAATTCAGAATGTCTTCTGTGTTTTCTGTTAGAAACTGTGTGATTTTTTTTTTTTCCCCCTTCATTTTTATCCTCCTCCTTTGCTCTGGAGCTTTTCATATTCTCAACAATGGCTTGGCTTGCCCAGCTTGTTTGGATTACAAAAGGTTATTGTCTTTGGGTCTGTCATGATGCATTTGGCCCTTTATTTTTTTCTTTCTGCTTTTTCTTTCTCTTTTTTTTTTTTCATGTGAAGTTTCCACACTGGCTTTGTCTCCGCAGCCCACAGTGGTGGTAGAGCTGCCAAGTTTCCCCACAGCATTAGGACAACCACTGATCGAGCAATGTGTACGGCATCACTAGCCCAGGCTGCCTGTAACTGCTTTGAGATCAGCCTTTCCCTTCTCACTCCAACTCTCCTATCCTTTCTCCTCACTCTGCAGTGGCAGTTGTGATGAGAAATAATGCTATATTAAATATATCTAAAATAAAGCCCACTTTGGTGGGAGCTGACCATGAGCTGTGCCTCCTGCACCTTCACCCCATGTGCATTGTGGATGAACAACCATTGCAAAATGTGCACTGTAGCTGGCAAGGCATCTTAAGAGTAGTGTCTCCTGCTAAACAAGCCTCTGAGCTGTCTCAAGCTGTAATTTGCTGGCAGACATCTGTGTTGCTGACAGTCTTTCCCAGCTGGGTCTCTAGGTTGGGGTTTTCAGGCCCCTGGCTTGCAGAGGTGAAACTTTTATCAGAGGGAAGTGTCCTCATGACTTTGGCAAGTCCTGGCAACAGAAGCATAAGAGAAGACTTAGAGGCCATGTAAGCAGAGGGTGGCCAGTGCTAAAAATGGGGTTGAGTAACCACAGGTAGAAATATATGTGGAGAAAACAGCAGACCTGATGATAACTTCTCCTTTAAAGGACTTCACGGAATTAGTGCTCTCTGTCTCTAGCTTTTATTTAAAAGTTAAGGCACAGCTGGTCAGTTTTTCTTCACTTGCATGTAAAACCAGGGTGAACAATTTTGAAGTACTTTGCTTTGACTGTATCTCAGGCACCTTCCCAAAACCTGGTTTTCTGGTTGGCTGTGTCTTCTACTGTGACTCCTTCCAGAGTTCCCTTCTCAGCCTTAAGTGGTGCTGGAGGAGCCATATAGTGCTGCACTTAACCAAAGGCATCCAGAAGGCACTACCAACTGGCATCACCTTTGGTGGTTCCAAAGTTACTTTTTTGCTCCTCCTAGGAACAAAACCAGTGGCCTTTCTGCTGCTTGCATTGAAGTGGAGTTCTTTGAAAGCTTGTTTTTGAATCACAGTTTCAGCTTTTTTACTTGATTCCAGCATGGCAAAATAGCCCTATATAACAAGTCCATTTTTTGACCCCATTCGTTGGTGGCTTCCTTTGCCCTTGAGGAGCATGCCGAGTTAAGCTGTACCCCATCAGATATGGTCTGAGCTGGTGTAGTGCCCACCACACTGTGGGCTGAAGCCCAAGCAGCAGCGAGCAGGGGAATTGGGCACTGCCTCTGAGCGTACCGTCTTTGTGGCAGCAGCTGAGCCCTTGCCAGCTCCCTGTGCCTGTGTCTGGTGAGGAGGTGCTGTGGCACACGGCATTGCCCACCTGAGGGTCAGTCCACACTGGGGAATCGCCTGCCCAGCGTGATTTATTCCAAAGCAGGGAACCTGGTGCCCTGAAGCGGCGAGCACTGAGCAAAACCCATTTTATTCTAGA
This sequence comes from Acropternis orthonyx, assembly GCA_035583155.1. Classification (NCBI taxonomy): domain Eukaryota; kingdom Metazoa; phylum Chordata; class Aves; order Passeriformes; family Rhinocryptidae; genus Acropternis; species Acropternis orthonyx. The sequence goes on along the minus strand of JAWWEU010000040.1, from coordinate 32,189,194 downwards.
GTCAATATTGTCCACTGCCTGGAAAGCTGCCAGCCTGCTCTGTGCTCACCCTTTTCTTTCCAACAGGGAATGTCTTTCAGCCTCTAAGCATCTGATTAAAAAAGCAACTTTGCTTTTCAAGCAGTTTTATTTTGTTTGGGATGGATGCCTTTTGCTTTCATTGTGCAGCCTGCCTTGCTGTCTGCGGTTCAGACTCTGGCTCACAAAAACCAGGCTCTCATTAATCACTTATTGGGGATCCAGAATACCCTGGTGAGAGCCAACATGCATGTTTTGCTCGGTAATGTGTCAGTTGATTTGAACAAATATTGCCAATGTGGCCGCTATCTTTTGCTTTATTGCTGGCCTTAATGTCCTTTGACAGCATATTCAGGTAGCCTGCCCAGGAGTGCCTGAGCAGATTGAGAAATGCCACAGAAATGCTTTATGGAGCTGGCGCCTGTGCTGCACCCTCTTTAATATAAATTGATTTATTGAATCAAGCACAGAAGCCCTGCTACAGAAACCTCAGGCTACAGTCTCTGGAGACCCACCTAATAAAACAGCCCCAACTGACACTCCTCATTAGCTTTTCCACTGATCCCAAGGCAGTATTTAAAGTGACAGTGTCCCTCTTTTTGGCCTGAATTTATCTGCTGGCTAATGCCTGTGGGTCTAATCAGCTTAGCGTTATAAGTCTTATTCAGATAAGCTGTATTTCCTAACAGCTTGATTCCAACTTGTAAAAAGTAATTGGAAGTCTGCAAACCCTGTGCTCTAACCTGCTTGATTGCGCCTTTTAGCCAAATTCATGTAATTTAAAAAAAAGTGGTCCTTCCCTCCCCCCCCACCCCGCTTCTTTTTAATTGAGCTTTTTTGTCTAGTGAAACCTTCTGTGCTTCTTCTGCTGAAATCCTGGCTGTATTGTTGTGTTCCAGACCTCAGCCATATCCTTTGTACAATCACCAGGGAGAGATCAAATTTTAATTTCATAATTACTTCACGAGAAAGCAACCTTTTCCCCAGTCATGCCTGGTATTAATTTCCTTCCAGCAACTTACATTTTCACAATTTAATGATTATGGGACACCTTTGCCACACTGGGCCTTTATGGAGGGGAGAGAGAGAAGATACCATTTTTGAAGCAGAAACTGTCACCCACAGCCACTTGTCTTGCTTTTTGTGTCTGTGCTCTTGCCTCTTGCAATGGCAAGGTAGCCAGGGGCAGGAGGGTACATGCCTCTCTGGTGCACACAACTAGAGCAGCTTGTTGGGTTGTGCCTGTGTGTCTGGGGCACAGCTCTGCGATGATGAATGGCTGTTTGCAATGTGCATGTTATGCATCTTTTCAAGATTTGCAGCCCTCACTGCAGGAGCAGCAGGAGGTGAGAGCTGACCTGCTGTGTACAGCACATCTCCTGACAGTGACAAATGGCGCTTTTCCCCCAGCGTGCACATGCCACAGGAGCTGAGCCAGTGTCTTTGGGACAGGAGAAAGCAGAAACAGGAAAGTAATAGTGCTGCAACAAAAGACAAAACTAAAATCTGGGGTAAAGGTCTTTGTAAATGGTCTCCCTGGGGCCAATTGAGAGCGACAAGAATGAGCTTGGTCTGAGTCATTCCGGAGCATCTCCTGGAAGCAGTGCATGTAAGACCTGTCTCTGCATGGCCATGTGTCTCTGCTTGGACTTTGCCTTGGCACGAGATCAGGTGCCGCATGTGCAAGGGCAGGCAAAAGGCTCCCAGTCTGATTTATCAAAAGGAAACCAAACTGAAATGAGGTAATCTTCAATCTCAAAGCTCAAGCAAAAACAACTCTTCCCCCTGGTAAGGTGAAGTCTCTTCCCCCACTCTTGCTTTCTCTGGCTTCCCCATCTGCACAAATTTAACGTAGCCTCAGCTGGGTCCTTAGGAAGTCTTCTTTCTTCCCCTTGTCACCCAAGATTGATTTATGGCTCTGCTTCTGGCTGTGAGGAGGCCCCTTGCTCCTCAGAGGAGTTTCCAGCACTGCTGTGGGATGGTGAAGTCTGCTTGCTGTGTCTCACTGCCTGCCCCATCCTACACTACAGCAAGCTTTCCCAGAAGAATTTGCTTCATGATACCTCCATAACAGCAATCTCCTTTGCTTCTAGGCGATCACAGCTAGCAAGTGTGAAGCAGGCACTGTGAGTTTAACATGCAGCCTTTCTCCCATCTGCCTGATCACATCCTTTTAACAAGAAGTACAGCAAAATACAAATTTACAAACAGGTTTTCTCTCCATCACAGTGCACTAAGCCCATAGGGTGTTAGCAGCCCACTTTTCATTACCCCTCTATCTCCAGAGTAAATTGCTAACAAACGGTCCTGTTTGTCTTCTAAAAGTAGAAGAAATGAAGCAAATTTTAAGAAGTGCTCAAGACAGCAAATACACTGGGGGTAAAAAGACATGGCCTGCTGAGACTGTGGCAGAAGGTGGGCCTGCCCACCTGATGTGCAGCTGCAGTATCTGCACACAGTTTCTGTCACTCAGTAGTGGAAGTTCAACAGGTCACAAGCAGTGAATGAAAGCACTTGCAGTACACTTGCTCTGTCCCTCCCAGCCTCCTGAGCCCACAAGTAGCAAGGGAGAGTGCTTTTAAAATACATTCAGTTAATTTTTTTCTTGATTTGTCTTTTCTGGGGGCAAGGACCTCTCTATATGCTTGAGATCCTTGACCGTCCTGTGCCTGACTTTTCCTCTACCACTTTCTTTTAATGCTCCATTAGAGATGAATGGACTAAAAAATCAGTACCAGTCTGATTTGCCAAAGCCAGAGATCATATGTTTGTATGAGTCATGCTGGGATACTTTTCTTTTTTTTTTTAATTTGTAGATGAGTAGACAGAACTGGGTTTTGCAAAATGAAGCATTATACAGTTTCAGGTTCATAAGAAGGGGTTTCTGAATTTTCTGGGAATAATTTGTGTATGTCTTCTTTACTTGAAAGAAGCCCTATGAGACTATCTTGGTTTAGAGGAGATCTTCCCCTAAAAACTGTTTTGCACACATGTGTATTGGTCTTTGATTTGGATTTGCCATTATCTTTTCTCTTAACAAACATTATCGTTTTTGTGTGCTTTTATTATCCTTATTTATTGTAATTTTGCTTCATTAAACTGTGTGTCAGATGAGCAATAGGGGAATGATACAGAGATGCTGGAACATTAGAGCTAACCTACCCAGAGGGTACTCAGTATCAGAGAGTGCTGTCTGGATTTAGGGATCCTGACTCTGCAGAAGCACGTGTAACTGTATTTTTTAAGATTGTGACTGGGTTGAGACATAAATTGTATAATTTTCAGTGACTCTGTACCTAACCTGCACTACACATCTTTTCTTCTTGATATTAAGCGCACACACTGGTTTCCTGCCCACAGTGCAATAGACAGTACAGATCAACAGTTCCTTTTGGGCTGGTGAATTTAAGCTCTGTTATCCAAAGGGTGAGCTCCAATCCACTGATTCCTTGTGTGGGAGGGGAAAAAAAGGAGTTCCTATCAAGTTTTGTGTTGCTTAAAAATTAAAACCTGGTTTTCTGTTGGTATGACCAAAGAAAGTTGGGCTTGGGGAGGAGATTAGGTGGGGTAGTTTTGTTGTGAGTTGGGCTTTTGTGGGTGAGGGGGAGAGTGGGGGCAGGTGGAGGGTGTTTGGGGATGATCCTGGATTTGGGGGTTTAACAGTGGTGTAGTGAAGTGGTGCTAGAAATACTACAAATCTGCAAACTGAATTGAAGATGCTTTTATCCTTGTACTCAATACAAACTGGGATATTTCTGAAGCAGTAGTACTTTCTCCTGCTTGCGTGTCACTAGTGGGTTTATTCTGTGCTTCAAGCTAAAGCCCTTAGATGTGGATTTTTTTTAATTTTTTCGCTCTTCCTTAGATTAAATTCTCCGTTTACTATCATGTGTCACTAGCAGAGATGTGAAACATGGGCAAACTTTCTAAAGCCAAGTGCCATGGAAAAAGAGAGCACAGAGTCTGGATTCCCCTGTCGTGCACAGAACTGAACCTTCCAGGTCACGGTAGATTGTCTTTTTGCCACCATCTGTTGTGCCTGGGGATGCCAATGCAATGCTTTTCATGACCAGTAACCTTACACAGTTTTCTGTGAAAGAACCATAATGTGGATTTTGGTTTTGGTCATCAACAACTTCTACTCTTCTGTGAACTTGTATGTGCTTTCAGAAGGCAAATTTTAAGAACAAATTGTACGGCAGTAGAACTCATAACACATGTAAGACATTATATAGACTTTGGCTCTGAAATCTGCATGTGCGAGCTGACTGGTTTTTCAAGTTCTGACCCAGCAATATGCAGGTAACTTTTTGATAATCTTTTATTTAAAGAGTGCCTAAAACACTGCTATGACCTCAGCGCTGTATGAAACTTCCTCTCTGGATTGTGTTGTGCATTTAGCAGCTTCTGGTGATTTTTTTCATCATGCATTTAGAGCAGATTCCGGTATAGCATATGAGTAACGTCATGTCAGTCCTAGTTCTTTTGTTCTGACATCTCTTTTGGCTCCTGGCGCGACTTGGCCCGGTTTTCCAAAATGTTGATCCTGAGTCCAAATGTAACTTTGTGGGTGGTACATATGTCAAGCCCTAGTTCAGTATTTTTGGACAGCAGTAGCATTTCATAATTCTTTTGAAATGAAAAGAAGAAACAAAGTTAACTGAAAAAATGCAGTTAGATCTAGCTGGGCATAAGCTTGCCTTTTCTACTCCCCTTCTGCTCCCCCTGTTTTTCCATTTGGAAAAATAGAGGTTTACGTGGCAGAAGCACATAACAAGCTTTAGGCTCATTCAGAGCAGGAAGCAATAGCATTGCCTTGTCTTTATAACCTTTCCTGTCATGCCCTGGTGGCCACTGAAACCTCCTGGGGTGTGGATGAGGAAGATAAGGGAGAATGGAGGGTTGCAAGGTTGCGTTGTTAAAACAGTAATCTAGGTTGAATTACACAGAGGGCTGAATAAGACCATGTTGGCACTAAAAAAGCCAAACCCATCCCATCAGGTTTTCTGTATGTCTGTGTTTGATATACTTGCTAGTGTATTATATCTTTATATACAGCGCAGTCTAAAAAGCACATGAAGTTGTAAGTGGAACTTTTTTACATAAAATCAAGAGAAATAGTCCAGAAGGTTGTAGCCTGTGTGAAATAAACCCCCATACAACGTACAGGAGGTTTCACAGGGCATAAATTAAAATGAATTTCATAGCTTCCTTCCTTCCTTCTCCCCAGTGCAGCTGCTGAGCTGCTAGCTGAAAAGCTGTCCTTCATCCTTCTCTTGCAGCAAACCACACACTCCTATATTATTAATTCTGTTTCTCTAGTAATGCAGGACATGGGTACTTTTCTAGCATGTCTCAGGTTGCTTTTCAGTGTGTCTGTGCCAGCTCCACTGCTGTGGTTGCAGTCCTGAGCATTGTTCTTTAAGTGCTGATGATTTTTCAGGCAATAGCAACAACAGAAAAGCATGTTTGAATGGAGTTTGACACCCGAGTTCTGAGCCCAAGAGGTGATTTGATGTGAGAAACCACAAAAAAAATCACTGTAGCTGTCTGTGCCTCCCTTCACTTAGTTGTATAGCTTCAGGAGGTCATAGGCTAGCCAGCTGCTCTTCCTAATCTGCTGATGGAACAAGTTAGCTGCAGCCCTTGCAACGTCTCTTTCACCATCCTTATGCTGTTGTGTCACAGTTGAAGGCCCTAGGGACAGTGGCCCTTATAATGGTTCCATAAAAGATGCTGGACTCCGCGATGGGGACCATTCTTTTGAAGGGCACTGGCTTAAATGATGCTTTTTCCTTCTTCCTAAAGGTGCAGTCAGTGTGAGATGTTATGCAGGAGAACATAAGGAGAAAGAGGAGAGAGAGAAAAAAATCTAGTCCCTATTTTTGGCTACTACTTACAGGGCAATGTAAAGTGAGGGCTTTAGTCTTAAGTATTTGTAGTTATCTTGCAGATAATATAGTTTGTGGGTAAAAAATAGGTTTATTTTTCCTTTAAAAGGAGGGCTGCAGGTAGTTAAGTCACATCATCTTGGGTTTGTTTCCTGTTTTAACAAATATGTACAGTTTGAAAATCCAGTAGGAATGGTTGTCTCCTCAGGCTTGTGGTTTGATTAGTCATTTGACTCTGATGCCCAAAACAGATTCAGCTGATATCCTTTTTCTTGGTGTCAGAGCACAACTGACTCTATGCAAGGAATACTCCTCAAGTAGGTTTTATCAGGGCTCCTGGCCCTGTAGGTCCAGCTGGAAGCTTTGGAACATGTTCATAAGTAGTCAGGGATGGTAAAATTTTTTTCTCCATATTCAAATCAGGGTATCCTAGTTAGTGAGTGAGACAGAGATGATAGCTATTCCCTGTTTGAAAATAACGGAAGGAACAAGAGCAAAGTCCATGACTGACTCATCCTTCCCAATAAAGTGCTATTCCAGGATTTAAACATCAGGGAAGTATTATCATGTTGGCTACTTGTAGTGTTTTGTGCCTCTTTGTTTGGTTTAAGAGCAAACTGATTTGCTGTGCCCAGTACAAAATGCCATTTAAATGCCTTCACTGGATTGTCTCATAGAGATGCCCCAGTATTATGCTTATTTACTAAGGTATTCTTGACTACATGGTGTCCCATGAAGCACCCATTGTGTTTGTAAACCTCACCTGGTTTCATTTTGGGATTTCATACATAGTAATGTTTGGTAGTATGGGAGGGGAGTCCTCCACTACTGTTTCTTCTATGTCTTTTGGTTACTTTTCCTTTTTTTCTTGCCCCTCCTCTCATGCCCGAAACGCTAATATGAGCCCTTTCTGAGATTACTGGGAAATGTAAAGGTGGGACTTAAATGTCTGTGCTACTCAAAGTCCAAGGCTTGCCTGGGTGATGCAGCATGAACAGCTGTGTCGTACAGTGCCATTTATTGATCACAGGTCTGTGCCAGATTTTGTTGAAGCAGGGGCAGTTCAATTACAATAGAGGATTTCATCCTTAATTTTAAATGTCCTGGTGGTTTATGTCCCAACCTTAACATTGCTTAAACCTGATCAAATGTGATTCCCTGGAGCTCCAGCAGCCAGACTGGAGAGCTGGAGAGCTACACAGCAGGGTTTGGCAGTGCTGGCAGGAGACCTGCTGCCGCACCTTCCCTCCTCCCACTTCTGTGGAGAGCGCTCACTCTGGCGCTTGGGATGACTTTGGTATCACCCCAGGGGCTTTGGTCATGGATGGTCCAGGAGGGAAGCACAACATGTAGGCAAAGACAGGAGGGACAATTTTGTGCTACAAAGGAAGCGTGCCCCTCCAGGGCAATGTACCTTTACCAAAGAGACACCCCAGTGCCTCAGCTCGAGCACATGTTACACAAATCACAAGACTCTACAGATTATGAGAATGACTGTCGTCTTTTCTTTTTTTTTTCCTCAATGGCAAAATTGTTAATCCTCTCACCTCATCAGTGTCAACAACTAGATGTGTAAAAGGTAGAGTACCCAGGCATGTGGTAAACAGAATCAGAGCATGAGCATTTACGTCTATTGTCCGTGCGAAACCTGCTGTGAAATGTGAAACCTCTGACAACCTTGACTGTTGCAGTCAAGGTCAAGTGAGCACTAAATACCCTAAGACTCTTCAACACAGGAAGCTTGTCTTGGTTTAAGTGATCCTGGAAGGTGATAACAGGATCAGAAAGCTGTTTCACACCGTGACTGTGTATATGTCCTCTTGTTGCTCACCGTTTTACGTTTACAGTGTAAATCTAGGCATTGGTTAGTTTCTTGATGGATTTGGGGTTGTTTTATTTGTTGGTGGTTTTTTGTTTGGGTTTTTTTTTTGGTTGGTTGGATTTGATCTTTTTATGACAGTGTATTATGGTATAGCTACTATTATATCCAATGATATCTTACCTGACTAGGATGTTACTGCAGTACCTCTTTGTTTGCAAGCAATAGGAGCAGCCTGGCACATTAGATATTTCTCTGTCTTCACTTTTCCTTTCAGTGAAATAGATAATTATTTACAGAAAACCTTTCTGCAGAAAAAGCAATTTACATCTTGGCTCAAAGACAGAGTCCCTAGGAAAAATAATGATTTTTTTTTTCTTTTTTAAATCACAACTGCTTGTTTCGGGCACTGGGTCACTAATTGAGTTCAAGCTTTGTAAATGTTGTTTGTTCTCCCCCCACAGGGCATACAAAACCATTGAGGAAGATGACTTGAAGTTTCCCCTTATATACGGAGAAGGCAAGAAGGTGGGCACATTTGCTTTCCTCAGGAAAAGGAAGAGGGAATTTTGTGCTGTTTACCATCAGTTTAGCCTGTGGCAGTCCAGTGTTTTCCACTCAGTGTCTCTTTATTTTATCGTTTTGACAGCTTCAAAGAATATCTTGGTTCTGTCATAAATCAGTGTCATGTCTGGGGGGGCGGCAGGGAGAGCTCAACATACTAAAATGCATTTTTATAGCAAACATAGTAATTTGTTTTTTGGTTTGCTTTTGTTTTTCTCTCATTGTAAATAGGCTGCAATGAGACTGTCTTAAATAATGGGCTTAGAATGTTCCTGTTTCCTTGTAAAATATAACTAGGCTGGATGAAGATAGCAACATACCTTATGTTTGCTGAAACAAAGCAGGACGATATTTAGTAGTGCTTTGAGATGCAAAACTCTAATTTAGGAAGGGGAGGGATCAGGGTAGAATTTGTAAAGTATAACACCCCTGTAACCATATCTTCTTCAGCTGCCGTATGTGAATTCACTGTTGAATTTTTCTGATGTGTGGAGGTTGATGGTTTTTTCTTGAAAGGGAGAGGCACTGTTCTGTTTGGGTGTATTTTGTTTCCAGCTCTGTGATTAAGAACTGCTATATCATTAGTGCAGGTCCCAGCAAGCTTAGCTGGATGCAGCAATAGGATCAATATAAGGACGCAATGGTGTCAGTTTGCTGGTATTTGTATGCTTGCTGTGTTTCTAACTAGTGCTCCTCTGCTGCATCAAGTTCTTATCTCAATGCATAAATAGACACTCTTCAAAATTGGTGCAAGTTTTTAAAGTTCAGACCTGCAGCTTGTCTCTGAACTTGGTTAGGTTTAAAATTACTTGCAAAATGTTTCATGCACATCTTTTTAATGTACTTTCTTATTGCCTTATGGAGCCAGGAGTTAGTGAAGTAGATAATTTCGAGTCAGTTGCTCGCTGCTATTGGTGCTGTGAGCTCCCTTGTTCAGAAGCTGCTGTGGCTAAACTAGAGATTGGGGGAAGCGATACGCAGAGCACAGAGAGCAGGGCTCCCTGTGAGGCTGCTGCGTGGTCAATCTTTGGAAAAGAATTAATGAAGTAGAGCTCAACACCTCTTGGGAGACAACTCATGTCACAGAGGGAGATGGCTGGGGATGGAAGTGGTAGACCTGAAGTAACTGCAGACCTGCTGGAGACTGACTCTCCACAGAAGAGAGCACTATGGACAGTGCCCCTGTCATCTGTGTGTTCAGCAATTTAAGGCTGCCCTTGGCACTTTTCCTTGGTAGAGGGAATATACAACATGTCAATAGGAAAATGCCACAAATTTCTTATGTGAGTAATTAAGCTCCCCATCCTCTTTATAAAACCTGTTTACTAACAGTATAATTTGCTGAAAGAATACTCTCCTAGACTGGTGTGGGCAGTGGGGTGAACTGGCTTATGTTTCCATAGTCCCAATCCCTCCCTTACAGATGGTCAGTGTCTAAAATGGGTGCATGAACACACAGCTTGGAATAATAAGGAAAACGGAGGTGACATGAATGTGAAAAGCTTTGGCATTGGTTAGCTATGTTAAATCTAGAGTTTCTGGAAAAGAAAATGGAATTCATCCCTAACTGTAGCAGTTACAAAGTAGGAATGTTATCTCTTTCCCTAATGACACAGTGCAAATACCAAGATTTGATCCTGTTGCTTTTCTTTATTTCCAGGCTCGGGTTATGGCCACAATTGGAGTGACCCGAGGACTGGGAGACCATGACCTGAAAGTGCACGACTCCAATATATACATCAAACCTTTTCTGTCATCATCTCCTGAGGTAAAACAGCCAAGGTTTAACTATCTGATTTGTGAGAAGGAAATAAATTTATTTAGTGTGCTTATTTGTTCTCAAATCATCCATTCTGGTTGTGGTCCAGTCCAGGTAACATGCTGCCCTTTCCAAAGCTGCAGCATGACAGTAACATCCACACAGCAGGAACACTGTAAGTTCCCTAGCTGTGTGCCCTGGCTCTGGTTGCTCCACGTCTCTGGCAGAGCATTGATTCCTTCTTACTCCCTTGTCTGTGGTTATCTCATAGCCTTGCCATTCAGTGTGACAGACACACATCTCTCTCCCCACCTTCATGTGCTCCAGCTCCTGTCAAGGCCTACATCATGCCGCCTTCACAGAAAATATAGATCTGTGTACTCCAGATGGATGTCTTCCATGGCAGCATAATATCCTGCAGTATACCGAGGATACCAGATCAACTCTTAAGCAAGAAAATGCCAAGAGCCATAGGAAGTGTACTTTATGCTTCCATCTGTCTGCCCCTTAACCTGCAGTTCTTAATTCTTTACGATAGTTTTGTGCAAACACCAAATAATGACAGTGTGCATTCCCAAATGATGGTGTAATGAGATTATGCAGTATTCGGGTTAGGGTAGTTTTAAATGCCTCCTTCATTTTGAACTGCCTCATCACAAACAATTCCATCCAGTTTTTGACCATCAGAGGCCTTGCAGTGAAGGATATCAAGCTTTCCAAAGGGATTTGGTGGTATTTGGTAATAAGGAACGTGCAAACCTTGTTTTTTTCCCCTCTGCATTCCTGTCCCTATGTCAAGGAACAGATGTCACATATATTTCATAAAATATTAAGCAAGGGCAAACCAACTGATGACAGCACAAAGATAGGCAGCATTGCTTCCATGGCCCAAATGCTGAAAACTGTCCCCTCTCAGCAGGCTTGCTGAAGTTTTAAACATACCCAGTATTTGATCTTGAATTTATTGCTTGCTATAGCAGTATGAGAGAATGAAAACACACAAATGACATCATACTGCTAGGAAGGAACAAAATTATTAAATTAGCCTTGCTTAGAACATCTTTAAGACCAATTTATCTTGAAGGAGTGCCTTAGGTTGCTCAAAGAATCACTGGCAAAGCTATTGACAGAAGCAGGTTTAATATTAAAATGGAAGTGCGGCGAAGTTGGCAAGGTTCACTCTACTACTTACTAGATGGTTGAAGCACACAGAGAAAAATTGGACTGAAATCTAAAATCAATCAATCTGAAACTAAGTCAACCAAAAATTATCTATGTGGAGGCTGGGGACAAAAAAGAGTAAGGATAAGAAAGGATAAGGAAGACCCTCCCACTGAGTCACAAGATTCAGAGTGGCACCCTTTGCCCAACTTTGCTCCGGATTTGACCAACAGTTTAGGCCTAAAGCTTTTAATAGCACTTAAACTGAACAACATTTAATCAATAGCCTAATTTAGTCAATTTAACAAAAGATTCTATAGAATTTATAGAATTTACTCTGAACATAACAGTAACTCACTTATTGGCTTAACCTACTTAGGAATCTAATGTACTTGAGAATCTAAGAGAGCAACATTCATAGTACGTTTGCTACACCATATTCACACTTGTACACACACAGATATATAGGAGTATGTACAAGGTATATACCTGTGAACAATTCCCCTCAAGTTCAGTGAAGTACTCATGTCAGATGCTTTTGCATCTTCTCAACAGGCGAGGGGCTGAGCCTCAAGGAGTGGGGCTGTCAGCCCAGGTTCTGTCACTGGTGTTGGGCAGCTGGCATTCTCAGTGCAGCAGGCTTGAGAGTTCACTGGCCCCAAGAGGCCCTGCTCAGAGAGAGAGTGCTGGTCACAGCCCCCTGCCATCCCAGAGAGCCCAAAGGGTCTCACTTAGGACCACTGCTTATAGGGTTGCAAGAGAATTGGCTGTAGTCATAGTGATTTTCTGTTCTGGCTGCAATTTGGGTTGGTAACTTTCTTCAGTAACTTTGTTATAATGTTGTTCTATTTGAGTTGTTATTCAGAAAAGAAAAACAAGTTGCCAAGGCTATTTGAAAAAAACCCAGCAACTTACTAGGCAGCCTATGTTCCTGGGAGCAGACAGTGTTTCTCATAAGCTCAACAGGAGCTTAGCCCAGGTACTGTTTGTCAAGGCTGAAGCTTAATGAGCATTTCTGAGATTACAGTGTGGCCTGAGGAGGGCCAGGAAGAATGCACCACCACAGTCCACTCCCTGACTAAAGTCAATCTCTCTTGCTCCACAGAATGGCGTTGTGGTCATCTCTTGCCTCTGTGCCTATAAACAGAGATATAAAAATTACATATATATTTATTATATATAAATTTTATATTAAAATTCCAATTATAAAACCAAAAATTTTAAAAGTGCTGAGAGATTCTGACCCTGAAGAAAAGAGATGGATCTATAGACAGCCCCTTCTTAACGTTTCCTTGCTATCAATTGTGTACTTTCCCTCTGCCCTTTTGAATGTGTGGTGTCCCTCACTTGCAACCTGCTCCCATTCTCCTCAGACAGGCAGGCAGTAGCTCTGGCCTCATCACTGTGATGGATCTGTTTAATGCCAGAAAAATTATGCAATTCTACCTATTTATTTTTCTTTCTGGCATGCTGAGACCCAGTGCTTCTGGGATACATAATGGCTGCAGCACAGCATCCCAGCAGTATCATCTCTGCCAATTGCTGCAGCAGTATTTGTCTCTGTGTATAAACCAACACTTCTCATGGGCTTTTCTGATTTGTGAGGAATGTGTCTGTATGTGTTCAAATTCTGGAATATGACATCCAGTTTGTATGCTATCCACGTTTCAGGATCTCTTAACTGCTTTGCAAAAGGGAAGCAAAATAGGCTTTGTTTCCACACCTCCTTCACAGCTAAATTCATCAGAAATGTATGAGGGCAGGAGGAGGAAAGACAGAGACCTAGCCACCTTAACTGGCAAAAAAAACCCCTTGAGTATTATTAGGAAGTAGCATATGCTCCAAGTTACTTTCCACTGCACCTCCTCTTCTTATTCATCTTTTCCTTCTCTTCTTGGAAAGAGCCTCAGTGCTTTAATTCCTTGTGTTCTTCCCTGACATGTTTTGTCCATATGTGGACAGTGCACCTTGCACAGAAAGCAGCATTAAGGAACAACATCTTTATGCAGCCATCTGATAAGCTTGGCACTTGGAAGCAAAGGCAATGGCATCAAGCAGCAGTCATATTTGGCCCTTATGCAGCACTGGATTTTGAATTGTTTATATAGAGGTAGGGAAGCACAATGTGTGGTTTCCAGACCTGGAAAAGGGGAGGCACAGGAAATTAAGGCGCACAGTGAGTCGTGACAGAGGGAGGATCCAAGTCCTCTGGCTTCTCTTTCTGTGCCATAATTACAATGTTCTTTCCCAAGTCAGGAGCAACTTGGTGAGTTTTCAGAATATTTTACTTCCAGGATGACAATGCTCTGGTATTCCATATCCACCAAAATTTAACTCAAGGAAAGGTGAACATCCCTGAGACCACATCCAGAAATAGACATATAATAGTAATTTGAGGGTGGTGTGAAATGATACTTTGATAGAGTGCCAGGCTATGGGAGGGAAGTCATGCAGCCAAGACTGACAAATGTAATCAGTATTCAGTGGCTCAGCTGTTAAGAGGCCAGATTTGGAGGACTTCTGCAGGTTGGTGAGCTCTAGAGATTTGAACCTCTTATAATGAACTGGAGTAGCACAAAGCAGGCAAGCCATGGCTGAGGCTCTCTGGCATGGAATTAAATATTTATTTTGCATAGTAGTACAGTTAATTTGAAAGCTTTCAGCAGGAAATTCTGCTTTTCAAAGCTTAGTAAGAGCTACCTTGTTGCAGCTGTAAAGCAGAATTTTATCCTGAAATTTCTTGAATGGCAGCTCAGCCATTTGGTGGGGAGAGATGTGGCTCTTGCCAGCGATGAACCTGAAGCCAGCCACCACAGCAAATGATAAGAAGGTCATAAAGGAGTATTTTTCTTGTTCTATTATGTTAATAAAATCTTCTGACAATTCCACAAATATGTCCAAGGAGACCATTTTCGATTCATATCTGCCTTCTGGAGAAATCTCTTGGAATTATGCTGTTGAAAGGAACAGGTAAGGCAAATACACAGAGAAGTACAGTATGTGATCAAAGGGAGTCAAGGCGGTTTCAGGAAGCAAACACCACAGTTCAGTGGCTTGAGGTCCTTCAGGTTATGTCTACAAGAAAATTAAAAAAAGAATAATAAATGCAGTAGATGCTCTTGCAGGAGCACTTTGATTTCTCAGAAAACATTTGTGAAACTATTCTGCATCATAGGTTATTAATATAAAAGATATGAAGCTACAGACTAAGTGGAAAGTTGGCACAGTCTACTGGAAATTGGCTAAAGGGCAGGAAACAAAGGGTGGCAGTAAAAAGCTAAAAGGAGATTAATTGGTGAGTGCTGCAGGGAGCAGTGTTGGGACCCGCTTTTTATTATTTACATATAAATTACTTGGAGGGTGATATTGAAAGATCTTGTTTGCCAGCGAAGCTGCACTGGATAACACTGTGCATAAAAAGGGACGATACAATTAAGTAAGGGCTTAATTTATTGAAGTAGCCGAGTTGATCAATAGTGCAGACGAGTGAATGCAGGCTGTTGTTTGGCTGCAATTCCCCTGAGGCCAAATGCTGAGGAGCACCTCAGATGGCTGCAGGCTCACATGTCACTCTTTTGTGAACGTTTTTTGAGCTGCAGGGACTCTCCTTGGCTCCCACTTAAAAACAAACCTGGCACACAAACCCCAGCGCCTTCACAGAGCTGCCACAGGCCCTTTCAGCAGCCAAAGGCAGGTTTTCTGTGGTCGGTAGATCCATTTGTAAAGGTAAATATAAAACCAGCCCACCTGTTTGTTCGTTGCTTGCCCAGAGTGGTTTTCTCAACGCTTTTGACTGTGTGTAGGTGAGTAATATGAGAAACAAATACTTGGATTGAATAATGTTACATGAAAAACTGCATAACACACATTCAGAGAGATGCTCTGTGTGACTATGGGCTCTAGTGCTGTGTGTGCACTGTTACCTGTCAGCAGAGCCCTAAGCACTAGTCAGGTTAACTGGTACTATCCTACGTATAGGATAAAAGGGTAGACCTGTACTTATTGTCATGGCTGCCTCTGCTGCTGCTTCTTTATACGTTTTTTTTTACATTTTCTGGTTACTAGTGTCAAGTTTAGCTAGTTAACAGGTCAGCTGCTTTACATCAAGTAAGACATCAGCAGATAGTAGAAGTATGGTGACTAAACTGGGCTCCTTTGAGGACTGCCCTGATGCTTCAGAAAGATTAAGTTAACGAGTGAGAAGCTTTAGCAGGGCAGCACAGAAGGGGCTGGTAGGCTGGAGGAAGTTGCTGAGAAGGCTCTCAGGGCAGCACAGGAGTCAGAGGACAGTGCATAGGTAGCATTTGGGGCAGAGGATGCAATTTCTGTGGGGCACTATCAGGATTGATGTCTGCCTGCAGAAGCAGCGATTCATGAGGGAAAGACTGAAGATTCAGGATGGCATTAGAGAATTTGTCAAGAGTGCAGCAGTAGTTAAGAAAACCTCTGCACTGCCAGTCGTTGTCTGGCCAATTGTCACCTGCACAAACAGGGTTATGTAATGCTGTTTTGCAGCATGTGCAGTTTTGTGCAAACCTGTGTCACAGACAGACCATCACTTAAACCTCACTGTTTACTCCCTGAAATACAGCTGCAGGAGGGAGACAGTCACTGGGAAGGTTGATTCTAGAATTTGAAAAAAATAAAATAGTAATTTCCATTGCAGTCAATGAGCTGCGTTTGGTGCTGTGAGGTGTTGCACAGTGTGAGATGTGCGAGGAGTGGGTTTTCATTGAGCCCTGCTGGTCTGAGCTTCTGCTCCACATGCCTTGGTGGTGCTGCCCAACCCGTGTGCCCCCAGGAGCTGTGCTGTCACACTGCTCCATGTCCAGCTGAAGGCACATGTCACTACTGTAAGAGACCCTCACTGACTCGAGTAAGAATGAGAAGAAAGCTCTTAGCAGAAAAATGAAGGGTTAGGAGCTGGCTACTTTCTGTGCCTGGGCAAGGTGGTCTGTGAACATAACATGAACTTCCCAACAGAGTGCACAGCTCTAACTCCTTTTTGTCAGTAACATACGAGGGGCACCTACAGCTGTATTTTAGAAATCCAGGGAAAGACAGAAAGAAAGGACTTCAGGTAACTGGAAGACAGGCAAAGCTGCATTTCAGTAAACATTTTGTTGCATGTCCAACTGGTCTTTGTATGCCAGAATCTTACCTGAAGTTGCCCCACGTGTAACCTCGTGTAACCTTGGCACTCCCTTTTCCTTAGCCTAGGGACCAGCCTAACACCCTTTATTGCTCATTCCACTCTCCTCTGCACCTCTTCTGACATCTAGTTCCTTCTCAGTGCATGCCTTTCTGGAGGTGCTCAGTTCACAAAACTTGTCCTTTCAGGAAGTATCTCAGATTACCCAATAAATCAGTGATTGCCTTTTTTTTTTTTTTTTCTTCTCTCGCAAAACAAAACACGTTCTTGATGTTGCTCTTGCATTTTGACCTGTGGATTGGCTGCAGGTAGCTTTGGCGAATTTCTTATCTGCCCCAGTGCCACTCCCCAGTCAGACACAATTGTTCATTTCAGGAGGATTCAAATCAGTGGTGCATGACTTTGGTTTCCCACCTTTGCCTGGGTTGGAAACCCATGGCAGATGTGTTTTTCCCAGTACTGATGTTCAAAGCTTGGTTAGCCCGGTGAGGGGCTTGGTATTGAGTGCATCCCTGAGCATTAACCCCGATGTTTTCTCAAATATTTGCTCGTCCCCAGGAGATCTGACCAGAATGTGTGCTGCATATTGATGGTTGTGTTGGCCCACTTACCTTCCACACCCCACTGATCTCCGAGTTGACGCTGTGGGCTGTTAAGAGGCTGAACTAAATTCTGAGAATGGGAGCTATGACAGCTACTGATTTCTGTGCAATGAGCTTGAGATGAGATCTGTGCTGCATATAGGGATCTTTCTATATTCCCACTCAGTCTGAATAAGGAGATATGCTCTAATGAAGAGAGTATCTTGCCTTGAATTTAATGCTCTCCAAAGTCCTTATTCAGCTGCTACCTTAGATAATGAAGTGAAGGTCACGTTTTACAAATGACCTTCTTGTGCTTTTGAGTGAAAGGGGAACTGGTGAGGATTAGCAGTCAGGTCTAGATGATTTTTTTTAAATTATTATTTTTCCTCCAGTACTTGTTGCAGTCCCATAAAAGCATAATTACATTAAAAGGTCCAGGCATTTTACGTGTATTGCCTGTTCCATGGCTCCTAAGGGGAGAGTTCACATTGAGGGAGAATAAAACAGCTCGTATTTTCTAGTTATGCCAAGTGCTTGAGCTGACAAATTTCCTGACTGCCACTGCTGTTAGTGGAGTCCAAGACTGGAGCAGGGTGTGTGACAAGGTGCACTGCTTCCAAACTTCAGTACAGATGATCCTTTCCTCCTGTCTGCCTTGCCAAGGTTGTTACAATTCTTTCAAACTGTGATTGTTGATGTGGTAATTAAAGTGCTCTGTGAGTGCTTCGTAATTGCTCCCCATCACAACCCGCGAATTGGAATCGGTTTGTCAGCTGGAGCACAGCGGGTGCTGGAAGGGAAGTTACACCGAGCTAAAGGCTTGTTTTAAAACACTTTCCATGGCGTTTCCTTGTATTCCGGCTCATCTGACGGCCTTGCAGCACCCCCACCCCCCCGTGACTGCCCCCTCCACTTCCAGCTTTCTCCAGCATCTCTTGGAAGAGGACGGTGGAAATTGTTTTAAAGGCAGGGTGTTACGGAGGTGCCAGCAGTGGTCAGCCTGATTGGAGCTGCAGGTAGACCAGTTAGTGGACATTTTAACCTTGTGAATAACCTTCACTTTTGTACACATCTTGAATCGGTCTCTAGCTACTGAACGCCTTACAGATACGTGTGACTGAGCAGGTAAACAGTTTTTCTCCATTTTGTGGAACCACTCACTCCCTCAGTCATGACTCCTGAGTGCAGCAGCTGCCTCAGGTTCAGAAAAGTGAATGCAATGCCTGCTGCCAAACAGACATTTCCAAACATGCAATTTATCTGGCAGAGTTAAATGGATCTAGACAAACAGTAAAAACAATTATTTGTGAATATTTTATTAGAAAATATCAAAAATTCATCAAATAAATTATTCAACTTCCATGTGATTAGTCCTGCCAGTGATAGGGAAGAGCCTCACACTGAAACCAGGCTGCTGGGTGGGGGAGGCTTCAAGCACTTCTGGCAGCAGCAGCAACACCCTGCTTTAGAGCCTGGCTTAGGAATGCTTGCACCCCTCCTGGCTGGGGTTAGCACCTGAGCCACGCTGAGCTGCAGCAGCAGGCGTTGCCATGCTGAGGGCTAAATTGGAGACAGACTCCAGCAGTGCCCTGGGAGGTACTTCAGTGCCTTGGCCAAACCTAAACTCAGAGCCAAACTCAGCAATGTTTTGCAAACTGGTCTGACAGTCTCCTCCTTCATGGATGTCTCTTGGGTTTCTTGTTTTAGGTGAGAGTTTATGACCTCCTGCAGTATGAGCATGGGCCAGATGATGTTCTCATCCTTGCTACGGATGGACTGTGGGACGTGCTGTTAAATGAAGAAGTGGCAGAAGCTGTCACTAACTTTCTACCAAACTGTGATCCTGATGATCCCCACAGGTTTGTGCTCATCCCTGATTTTCTGGCTTCTCTATAGAAGAGCACTTTCTGGCAACATATTTTTGTAGAAAGTATGATATGAATAATATTCAGGAAATATGCAACACTTATAATAAGACATTTTTATAGGTTGGATGGAGCCTCTACAGAAAACATGGGCACTTGGGCAAGGGTCTGTTATAACTCAGAATTGCCAGCCTTCAAATCAATAGGTGTGGAATCACAGTATCTTGGCATGGGATCCATTTTGTTTGCTGTATGAAGTCCTGTGAAAACTGTAGGAGGCTGAGGTCTTAGAATAACATGTCAAGTCTCTGTTTAGAGCAGTCACAGATTTCCACTTAACTCTTCTCTGAATAATCCCTTAACACTAAGGACTGTTTCTCAGTGGGACATCCTGAGCATCTGTCTCTTTCTCCGTTTCTCACTCACTCTGTGTGTATGTATATATAAATACTGCACAGTGTCGTTCACACTCATTCCTGCTCATAGAGCAGCCTTTAAACCCACCCTCAGTAGGGGATGATCAGTGCTACCAGTACAGGTGTGGTGATGAAATAGGTGGAAAGTGTGACTCTATGTCATTTAATTGGATTCTGTTTCATTTCCCAGTTTAAATCTGTCTCATTCCTCTTCCATTTGTCTGTCTTTATCATCTGTTAAATTACCAGTTTCTGTCTTTAAAACATACCTCCATTCAAACAAGTTCCCAAACAGCTGCCTAGAGGCTGTCTGCCTTGAGTGAGTCCATAGGTCTGTCTGCTACTGAGTTCCGTGTCGCTATGATTTAAAATATTACACTAGAGATCAGCAGTCTCTTGCTTGTAAACAGGAGGACTGAATGTGGAAAGAGCTTTATCCTTCTCTAGGGACTGTTCAGAAAAGGAAGTTTGTGTTGCTCCTGAATTCAGGCCCATCTACCACTGTCTTCTGCCCTCATCCTGGGCTAAGAGGGGGGAAAAGTGATTTTATAATCCCCAGTTGGTCTGTGGAATGCGGAGTTTGAAAAAAAGCTATTGAAGACCCATCTCAAAATTCTTGGTGTTTCTCATATTTCTAAGTGATCATCCTCACAGGGTCAGCCCCATTCTCCATCAGCAAACAAGGAAGATAAGTTGGTATGGTATGGACACCCTGACAGACACCTGAGTTTTGAAGTGAGAGCAGCTTCAAAGTAACTCAACAACAGTATTTTCTTGCCCTGACACTTACAAACATGGAATGCTAGAAGAGGTTTTGCTGCAACCAAGACAATGGATGATCAGCACAAAGCTGCAACTGCAATATTTTACCTTGCCCACCTCCTTGCACCAAAGATGAGATGTGGTATGAAAGACAGCCAGGGCTGTCTCTGCTTCAGCAAGACATGCAGGTGTGTCTGCCCTCTCTCTGGGAGGAGAGATCAGGCAGGATTAGGGAGGGGCCCTTCCAGGGCATCTGGCACTGTGCTGTACGGACATGCCATTTATTTAAGGTAGGATGACCCATCCAACCTACTTTCAGTTATTCTGTAGCACCTTTCAAAGCTGTGAGGGGGCTTTTGTTCTCATTCCTGCATACCTGAGTCTCTTCTTGCAAAGACACCTGGTAAAATGCAATACCTCTGCCCTGCTCTGTCTCAATTCTCACCCAGTATGTGGGAAAGGTTGGCCTTGCCTACCATCCTCACCAGTCTTGTCTCTTGGGAATACAGTCAGTGTATGCTGTGTCTGTCTTGTTGCTTTTGGTCTTTACTGAGCTGGTGATGGCCACCACATCTGCTGTAGTAGGAAGGAGAATTCTTTGTTTCATCTTTTTCACTTGTTAGGTGAGGAATTTTTCATCCATTATAAAACACTCATAGCAATCAGAGACACTAAAGGAAAATGGGATTTTCTTTGTTTCGTTTAGATTTGCTTGTACTGGTTTAGCTTTAGTAATTGTGGGGAATTAGTTGCTGTTTGTGCCAATGTGAGTACCACTCACTCCAGAACTGAGTCTGCTGTTTATAACTTAGAACAAACACATTTATTGGTGTTTGACCTACTGGTCTCTGAATGGACATCTGAATTGAAAATTAATTGTTCTTTTAAGCAACTTTGTGCCAGGTCATTTGGAGGCTTACAAGTAGTGGTGGCAAGACATTTCTCATGCCAGCATGCAAAAGGTAATTAAAGCAGTTCCTCATATAGCTTACAATAATGTTTATGAAAATTACCTTTGTGGAATTGCTCTTGCTGCTTGGTTGTAAAGAATATTTAAAGGTTTTTAAGTAGTGTGGAAGGTTTTACGTAATTACTTCACAGTGGTCTAAATGAGGTCCAACTAATGAATTTACAATAGTATTGCAGCTCAGGCTGTGGAGCTACATTAATTCCTCTCACTCGTCAGTGACAGGAAAATCTTGTTTGCTGTATTATCAGTGTTATGTTTAAAGGAAATGTTATCCTAGAAAATATCAGGTTCTGTGATGGGTGTAGTGACATAGTCTGTGGTGAGGTGAACAGCTGGAAATGTAATATCTCTAGGGATGCAGAAAACTTGTCAGAATGTAAGAGACTTGCTCCCTGGATTTGGCAATGCTGTCATCTTCTGGAGGACCAACCTGTGGAGCAGACCCTGGATCCACCTGACCTAATAGCCTACTTACTCCCTGACAGCAGCATATTAAAAAAAGGGGGGACAAAAAGCTAGACAAGATTTTGGAGCTGCAGAGTACTTACCTGTTATGTAATTAGTTCCTTGTGGGAACAATATTCTTCCCATTTGAATTACAAGTCACTTTATGGCCTCATGGGTAAGAGCTTACAGCCCTCCGCAATGCTCTTGGGACTGTCTCCTACTGATATTTACTGTGAGTGTTTGTTGCCCACATAAAAAACATCTCTGAATCCTGTCGAACATAGTATATGCCTGGACATCTCCAAGTGCAGGGAGAGCAAAGTCCTCAGGTCTATATTCATCCAGCCATGCAGACTCAGACCTCAGGGGACTTGGGCAGCAAATGATAGGCACAGACTTGTTTAGGGAACAATTTCTAGGTGATGACTGTGATGGAGTGAAGAGGCTGGGGTGGAGCTGGATTTCTTAGCCAGCTCATTTCATGTGGATATTGTGGCAGACGAGCATTAAGGGGTCTCTGAAGGAAGAACAGGTGGTAGCAGCACACTGCTGCTTTCTGTACATCAGCTCTCTGAAAAGGTGTGAAGATGGAGAAGCATGACTCTGCCCATTTCTTTCAGCTGCAGTTATGCAGGTTTACCCCCTGACCTTGGGAATCTTTTATTTTTCATCCTTCCTCTTGTCCTTTCTTGTTTCCTATCACTTTCTCTCACTAGCTAGAGGTTTATGAGGATGCTGGGGAGCTCCTCCACCTCTGCTGGGTGTGAGAAGATAAGAAGCTGCTCAGACAGCAGCATGATTCCCCCACTGTCACCATTTCTCCTGCAGTACTTTCACTGATCAATACAGAAAGCTCCAGCAGAAGAAAAAAAACCCCTTGTATTTATTCTTAAAACATAAAAGTTGTATTCCAGCAAGGCTATTCATTAGGAGGAAGTGGATACTTTAAAACTACTTCAGCAGTTCTCTAATGCTGTGTCTGCAGCTGAATCCCAATTTCACAGAAGAAAACATTTGATAATGGACTGCTGCTGCTGCTATTTATCTCCAGGTACAAGAGACTCGCCCTATCTCCTCTAGTGCCAAGTTGAACAGCATTGCTTCAATTCAGCTCTACACAGGAGAGGAATGTGTTACTTTACTGCTGCCTTCACCTGTTCCTTTCCCTTTGCTTCACTGCACTGGTTTTCTTGAGTATTTCCCAGTCTGTCTACAAGAGAATTTCTGGTTTATTAAAATTCGATTTTTTTATCTTGCCCTCTCCAAACAGTCAGCAGCAAAACCCTAACACAATCAAAAGCAGTACTCATTCCTTTGTACTCTTTAGATGTGGGGAGGCCTTGTTAATTAGAAAAAGCAGGAAGGCAAAGTTTTCCTGCAGAATGATGGGTGTTTCTTTCTTAAAATCTGACAACAGCTGAGAAATCCTTGGGAAATATGTTTTTGCCAGAATTCACTCAGCATCAGACATACTGTGAACAAATATTTCAGTTTCTTGCTTGCCACATGGAGTCCTTTTGTTCCTTAGCCCTGCATCTGATTTGGGAACTGACGAGTGCAAGTATGTATGTTTGGTTTTTTCCCCCTTAGAAAATGTGATTTCATGTTGCATTAGGACCATAAGAGCAGTGGTTCTTGTTACACCCTGCTATTATCGCTCAAGGTTGTTGGTACAGACTAATCTTAGAACATGTGGACAGTGTGCATGTGTGTGTGCAAACATGTGTTAGATTTCATGTTTGAGGTGTTCTCCTACAGATAAAAGTAAATAATTTGTCAAAACTAGTGAGGGCTGGTAATTTTATCACTCAGGACCATTAGGAGCAGGGGGTGCATTGCTGCTGTACAATATTACTTGAATTTAGCATCAAACTTTTTGAGTAATCAAGTGTTTGTTCATTTGCATTGAAGAAATCTTTCTACTAGAGCAAATATATGTACTCCTGGTTCAGAGGAGTCATTTCAGTTAAAGCATCAAAATTCTAGAAACAGAACATAATTGGAGTTTTTTTATTCTTTTATCCCCAGAGACTGAGTAAAATCTCTACTGATAGAAATTACCACTTAATAATGTGTTCTGTGGTGAAAGGTTCTGGGGTTAGAACACTCCTGGGTAACTGATAAACTTACACAGAGAGAGCTTTTGATCCCATGGAGATATTGTTCTTTCCCATTCCTCAGATGAGATCTGGGCAGATCATTTCTGGTCAAGGATCCACCCTAGAGTAAGGGGGTATTGAAATGCAAACCTTCTTGTCCTTCCTGGTTTTTGGAAACTACAGAGGTGTGCTTTAGTTCTGGAGGCCTGTGTATATGGCTTCATAGAGCACTGCATCATCTTGGAGGTTGATATTTATGCTTTAAATAAAACACATGCAGACACAATATCTAAGTATTTTTTTCTTGTCAGTCTTTTAACTATTGAATTAATCTTTAATTATCAAATAATAGAAAAGCTTGCCTCCACCCAATTAAATTCAAAACATCTTGGCCAGGTGTTGGGCTGATGGAGTAAAACATGTGACAGTAGCTGTTCACCCACAATGAGATTTCTTTCACAGGAAGCTTCTAAGTGAGTACACAGATGTATTGATGCAGTAACAGCAGGTAGAGCAATAAGGGAGAACATGACAGCACACATGGCAGAGCACTGTCTGCGCACCACCTCTTGGACTCTGAACCCTTCTGCCCTCAAGCAGTATGAGGTATTTTTTCAGGACGGAAAAATAAATCCCATAAATCCAATGCCACTCAGTCCAGCACAAGCTGGGAGTTTTGAAGCAACATGAACCTTGGTATTTCACTAAATTAAGCACTTGACAACTCACATCCATGCAGTTTTCATTGAACTTGTAAATGTGAAAGAACTGTGGAACTCTGTTAATCTGGCCGTATTAACTGTAAGTTTCCTTTTCCAATTTCAGAATAGAAGAGATTTAAAAATCATTCCGACAGTCAAGGAAAACAGACAAGTTAGTCTACCTGGCTTAAAATGTAATTCGGATTTTATTTTTTATGCTCTATTACTTGCTTTCAACTTATTTTATTACAGTTCATCTCCAAAATAGTTGAGACATGATTACCTTCAGGTGTGTCAGTGAACAAGCATGTAGTTTTCAACAAGTGGTGGGGTCCTCAGTTTTTCAGATTACTTCTAGAAAGCCAGTTTAAGGGAAGTGTGTTTTAACATTTTTCTGAAGAGTGGTGAAGCCAGGCACCCAGAATGGCCAATGTCTTTTGGTCAAATGGTGTCTGTCAAGTACCTTTACATTCTTATTCAGGAACTGTCAGTGAACTGGAAGGAGCTGCTTTTAGGTATGCCATGGTTTGTGTTTTTCCTGTCTGCTTCTAAAGCACTGGGAAACATGTCCTGGTAAGGCACAACATTAAATCTGGCAGGTGACAGGCCGTGAAAACCCACTCTCCTCACAGAGACAAACACTCCCTGGCTGTATTCTGCCTTTTCCACAGGTACACACTGGCGGCGCAGGACCTGGTGATGCGAGCCAGGGGAGTGCTGAAGGACCGGGGCTGGCGAATATCCAACGACAGGCTGGGCTCTGGAGACGACATCTCTGTCTACGTCATCCCTTTAATACATGGGAACAAACAGTCATGAAATTAGCATCAAGGGTGGTTATAGGATGGGGATCTTTTTGGGAAGGGCCTGTAAGAGACGATATGGTTTTGGTGGTCTGACCAGGACACTTCCAATTGATGTAATCTAGTCAAAACTAATGCTGGAGGGGTACTTTTCTGCCCAAAAGGTAGGGCTCCGCACATATACTGTATATGATTAAAGGTAACCCCTTAAGATTCCAATTTCCCTATAGAAATGGTTTTGGTGCTTAACAGGAATGGGATTTAAATGCTGCTAGCATATTATGGGTTCTGTCATCCCTCCAGGTGGGGTGGGGAATTAATTTTTTTCTCAGTTTACCATGTAGCTTGGAAGAGCCATTTCAGTTGTGAAAGTAGAAGTGGGTATCAGAAGCCAAGGAGGCTCCTGAAATCTACCCCCAAATATTCAGAAAGTGGCTTGGGTCACATCTCATTTAAAAATATATATCTATATATATACATATATGAGACTCAAGAGTTTTCTTCTTTCAAAAAGTTGTATTCATGACTTATCTATGGACAACTTCAAACATGTAGTCCTTCAAGCCCCCATTTTCCTCTGCTGTCTCTTCTTCAGTAGATACCTCCTGTATTTTAGTAGGAAAACTGAAATTGTTTTCAGTGTGACCATCCATGCCTGTTTACTGCAGCTGAAACAGCCACCTGCAAAACTGTCCAGGAGAAAGAGGTCACAGTCCTGTATGGCAGAATTTATTCCAGTGTGAGGAATTATTTGTCAAGATTCCTTGTTATGTGTACACCATGATTATACGGAGCATGCAAACTAAGCTATATGTGATGTTTACCTGGAGGCTGTGGGTTTTTTGGGATCAGAGATATACATTCATTGAATGGTTCTGTCTGCTTTATCCTGTTGAAAGGATCCCTGACCATAAGGTTTTTGCATCAGGTGGGATTTAGTAAATTTGCTAGGGCTCCTGAGTGTATTTTCAGTTGGATTCCTACTTGAAGTGGTGATATTGTTCTCATTAGGAATTTGATACCCAGATAGTGATCTATTTAAAAGGTGTTCACTTCTTTCTGCCTCACTTACTATTCAGTACACCTTTACCCACTTGACGTGGGTGATCAGAAAGTGACAGCTTATAACTTTCTGTCCTCTTGGCATTGAGTACTATAGTCAAGGATCACCAGATGACTGTGATAGATACAAGTCCTTGGCTAGCTTCAGCAGCATTTTTCTTAGCAGTGATAAATCAATTTTAAATAAAGAAAATTTGCATGAAGCATTATCCAAGTAAAAGCAGTAGTCCAGCAGAGAACAAGTGAGCAAATCTTCAGTGTAGTCTCACGGCCTTGTCTTCAAGCAGGAAGCTCTCTTACTTCATTGGCAGGAATTTAAGAAAAAACAAAACCAGAAGGTTCTAGCATATAGGCAGGTGTATTGGCTAGGGAGCCAACGTCCACCTAATTCACCCCCAGACCACATTCACGTGGAGCTGTTCGTCTGGTTTGTACTTCTTTGATAGGAAAAAAGGCAGAGGCTGACATACTTGTAGGGCGCTGACTAGGGAGCTTACAAATGGTGTCCCCTTTCCAAAGGAGAAGGAGGATGCTGTGCCCTTTGCACTTTCTGCTGAACAGGTGTGGCCCAGAGCTTGCCAGTTTTGTAATTTATAATGTGCTGTGTAAACACGATGCAGCACGGGTGCGGTGGAGCTGCCCAGGTGCTGTATTTGATTGCATCCGGAAGTCCATGTGCAACAGTTTGGGGGATGGAAACTACTCTTGTTCTACATCTCTAGACCCAGAAGGAGTTTCAGGATGAAACCAGGCAATGTGGAGTGTGTAATGGCTCAAACATGCAGCAAGCTGTATGATTTTAGCCTAAAGACTGTTCCAGGAATTCCCCAGTGCCTGCATGTGATAAAGCTGTGCAGAACACCGATGTTTTATATTCTAGAGCTTCAGCATAGATCAGTGGCATATCTGATTATGTGTTGTCATGCTTTATCTTATCTTTCCTTATTTTTTCTCTCTTTACCTCTTCTTCTGTGTGCATCTGGGTAAAAAGAGAGGTTTGGAGTCTAGAATATTTTTCCCATGGCCCCTCATATGTTTCAAAGTTTAAGCAAGAGAACTTCTCTTGCACTTTTTTTTGGCCTAATAAACTTGTAAACATGCTTTTCATGCTCTGTGTAACTCCTGTTGTCTCTTCACAAATGCAGTTGTGTAGTCGTCTAGCAATTCAGGTCCTCTGTCACAGAGATACCTAGTGCTGGCAAATCTGGTGAAATCGTCTGAGCAGCAAAGAATCTGGTGCTTGCTGGTACCAACTACAAGCTCGAGTCAAATATTTCAGTGCTCATGCCCTGTTGGTCTTCATTATTTGGTAACATGGTGTCAACACACATACCAGTCTTTATAAAACCACAGAGCACCGTGCAGTGGAAATAGATTTCCTGTGTAGCATTTGCCCAAATTTAAAAGTGAAACTTCAAGGCAGTGGAAAAGGCAACTTCTCATTCAGGGGTGTTTTTAAATGTACCCCTGAAGAGATGGGTTAGCAGATTGCATGACTTGGTGGGAAGCCAACTGGTGGGTGATTTCTCAGACCATGATACGGTGGCTCATGGTGGATCAGCCTGCACAGTGTTTGTTGTTCATCTGAGGCACTGCCATCAGTCATTCAGCTTCTCTGCAGTGGCTGGGCCCAGGTCGAGTTGTGTTCACTGTCAGCCTCTCTCCTGGAAAGGGCAAAAGTACAGTATCAAGAATTAATATCAATTAGCATCAATTAATGAATTCTGAGAACTTTAGTAAAAGGTTGCAGTATGTGAGTGATGTTTCAGTATGCCGTGATGCTTTTTGTTTTGCTTTTTTACAAAGTATCTCTTACACATTTAGGTGCTTGCCTCCCTGGAGTGTCTGGCACATCTGACCGGCTGCATTAGTACTTGGGCTTTCACTTTCTGTCTGTTTTCACCACGTCCCTGCGCTGGGGTCAGTGCTCTGCTTCAAGGCATGGTATAAATACCTAGACATCCCAAAGCCTCACAGAAATAGCAGGCAGGAGTCACGTGTTGGGGAGGTATTGTGAAAGAGGCAAGAATAATTAAATCCCTATTTCCAATTAAATTCCTAATTTCCAATTCCCTTTATAGGCTTAATTATTTTGTGAGTCACAGCATTAGAAACCCCTGATGGCAGGGAGGGTCCATGGTGCATAGTGCCATTTTTCAGATAGGCGAAGGACGGATGCCGTGTTCAGACTTGCAGGTGCTTTAGGACTCAGTGAAGCTTCTGAGTTAGCAGCAGACATCTCGTGTCCTCAGGCTGGAGCAAGTTAGGCATCAAGTCCAAATTGTAGATTCTTGGCATGTCATTTTAGTTACTGCCTGGTGCTGGCAGTGCTGGGTTTTTCCAGACGAGTTCCCTTAGTATCCAAACCTGTTTAAGCCTTAGCAGCAAGGAACCTCAGTCCTGAGTTATGTCTGCATTCATACTGGTATTGCACAGTGCTGTGCGTTGCCTGTGTATAGGCAGTACTTAGAAAGTTGGGCAAGTGCTTGTCCTTCCTTGGATAATGGCAAGGAAAGGCACTAGTAAATAGAGTTCCAGTTAGCTGACAGTGCAGTGTAACACAGTCTTCTAGTGCCTAGTCCTGTCCCACTTCTAGAAACTCAAAACCAAGAAGCTTCTACCATTCTCCTGTGAATACTGTTGTAGAAGGTAGCACAGGCATTTTAGACACTTTTCTCTTGCCCTACAGCCTAAAATTTTCTTTGTTTAATTTGATGAAGAAGATGGTTAGAAATTTCATTTACACCTTATTATGTGAGGCATCTTTTTGTATGTTAAGGCAATAATGCTTCCTTCATGAACACACAAGTGTATTGTCTGAGATGTTCAGTGGCCTCCCACTAGAGAGAGAGAGAATTTTGTTAATAAATTCTTAAAAACAAGAGGGCTACCAAGCTAAAGGAAGAGTCGTCAGAGTCTGCTGTTACCCGTGTATTTCCATTTGCAGTTACTTCCATGTTAAAATATGATGAGAGGTCTGTGAGGTACTGTCGACTCTGTTGCCTCCAGGATGTTTTGAGCAGATTTTGACCCTGAACTTCTGCTAAGTTTTTAAAGAACACTACACGCTCTGATCAAATCTGCTGTGTTTCTTTCCACCTCAGTGTTTTGCTTTTATTTTATGTTTTATGTACAAATATTTTCAACATTTTTATATCAAACATGAATGGCAAACTGTGGAATTGTTCCTCCCCAGCATTTTAACTGTGTAACTGGTTTTCCTCCTTGTGTCTTAGAGGAAGATTCAGTGATGTGAGAGAGAGAGAGTGACCAAATGATGCTGTAACTGTGCTGCTGTATTTCTACCTGTGATGTACTTGAAGAAGGATGCCCTTGTCCACCTCCATGCTCATTCTGTTTTCTTTTTTTTTTTTTTCTTTTTAACCATTGCTGTTGGAGTTCTTTTATAGGTGTCTTATTTTGATTTTTTTTTTTAATAGTTGCCACATTTTTCTTTCCTTCATTGGACAATTCATCTTAATATCTTAATTTGAGATCTGTACAACTGTCTGGGGTTTATATGTCCTGAAGAAAGGAGGACCTGCTGGAGGAAGATGTTTTGGACCAATGTACTTCTGCTTTGTGACTGTGAAATGTTAATCTTTTTGTAACCTAAGAACAAAAAATGTTTAGTAAAGGGATATATTTTGTGTTTTTTGAAACTTTTCAGTGCAATGAACAAAAGAGGAGGATACTGAAGAAGTGTATGTGTAAAGTTTTAAAATAAAATTTTAAATTATATATTGCATATATCTGTCTAGATCTATAATCGTTATTATTCTGCCTTTGTCATTAAGATTCCTTAAGTCTCTTTATGTGTATTACTAATTGTGCAATATGGACAAGTAGCACACTCTGCTTTACAAGGGAACAGATGATTCACTGACAAAAGGTCTCACTCTTGAGTTAATGAAGTAAATTCCTGTGAGGTGCATTAGCGTATGGGTTGATGTGGAAGAGTTCAGCTGTAGGATAGCTGTGAGAGCTGTGTGCTGCCATTGGATTATGATTTATTGCTCAGACTGCCAGTTGCCATGTTCTGACTTAATGAAGAGCTATGTAAAGTGATCAGCTATCAGCTCTCTGAGGCATTGGGTGTAATTTTGGAAATGATAACATAGTTGGAGTAAGTTTTCCCTCATCCCCAGTTCCTTAGGAATCACTGTCTTAAATTCTGTTCTGAGTTTATGTTCGAGCAAAAACAAGGGTGAATTCATAATTCCACTGGAAGGAAGCGCTCACAGTTACTTAGTAACCAAAGATGCTTTAGATGGTACTGAAGATGCAGGAACTGACATTGACCTTGCACTGCACCAGCACAGCCACGGGCAATGCACACCTGGGTTGCCAGAAAGAAAATGAAAGCTGGGCGTGTGTCTACTCGTTATATTTTTAAATATTGCATTGTAACACAAGCGATTCTCCTGCAGAATTCTTATTTCACCTCACACTTAGTAGAGCAGTAAAAGCATCTGTTCTAGTGCTACTCCAGTTTTAAAGTGCTGCACGTTCCCATTGTATTCACTGAGCATAATGGAGAGTGCAGAGAGAAGCAATGTGTTACTGTCGCTCTGGTTCTTCTCACTCTCCCATTAAGTCCTACAGTTTATTCCTGCAGTCCAACCACAGTGTCAACCTTAAAATTGCTGTGCAAATAAAGCTTCAGCACAGCTTTACCTGCCTTGCTGGTGTCAGCTGAATAATAAATGTTGTTGGCATGAAGTGACAGGGAACTGATGCACATCAATGGAGTCTAAAGAACCCTGCTCCACATCATCCTCTTGCTTTTGCATTTCCTATGCCCTAAATTCTGTAAGCTTGTAGGTCAAGTAGGGCTTGTTATTTTAATTTTTTTTTTTTAGGTAATAGATGCAACTCTTCAAATTTGGACATCAGTTTCTGTAATTCATGTAGGTAGTAAATCAGTCCTTTGCCAAATAATACATTCATGGTATCCTACTGAATGTACTCAGTTGACACAAGGGAACAATCACAGTAATTTATTGTATTTTCTACAGTTTCTGTAAAACCGAGGCCTGAAATTTTGTCTTTTTAATGTATCCTGGTAGAGCAATGTACCTTCACAAAAAATTGACTTCTTTTGCTATTACACTGTAGCTTTTATGGATTCCAGAGTTTCTCTTACGCTTTCCAGGAAGGCTTATATAAACCAACGTTTTTGCACATCCTGTTCTTGTTAGAAGGAAGGAAGAAGGCTTTTTTTAAAAATCCTTCACTTTGCAAAACAAAGGATGCCATAACTTTTTGGGGATGTAAAATGAGTTTAGGGGAAATTGTGCTTTGAGGGTGAGGTTATTGAAAAGGAGTTTGATCAAGATACACAGGATGTGTCTACAGGTAGATAAAGGACACATGATTCAGAGACTCTTAACAATTTAAGATGAATCATAAATTTGAAGCTGCAGAAATAGTCCACAGCACTCTGCCACAAAATACTAAGAGGAGAGGCAGGTTGCTGCAGTAGAAAAAAGTAATTAGATTTTTACTGCAGCTAATTTAAGACTGATTATTTAGATGTGTAGAGAGATGAGATCTCTGAACCTTCATGAATTTGAGGCTGCCTAAGATTAGAGTTACATTCTTTGTCTTTGATGTTTTAGTGCATAATGTCTTGGCTTTTAAAGAGTCAAAATGCCCCTCATCTTTACTCCCAAGCATTTATTCCCTTAAGCGATATAAATCAATCCCTTGCGGCATTCCTTGTCAAGACAATGAGCTACACTGGTTTGATGTTGTACCTGTGCTTCACAGTCATCCCTGGAGTTACCAGTCTGTTGCTTGGGTGTTCTTCTTGTCTGTGGTAATTCGTGGCCTTTCCCCACAGACTGTACTCCAACAGAGCATCTTCCTGGTTCGTTTATGCTATAGGTGGCATTTTTCCTTCCTTTCCTCTCCTTACTGTCCCTTTCCCTAATTTAAAACATTTTGGAGTAGTTAACTGCTGTTTGAGATGTGCCACTTGGCCATCCACTTTTTCCCTCCACTTGGTTCCTATAGATGCTGACACCAACAGCATCACCTGCAGTGCAGGAATTACTAGTAGCTAAAGGGAAAACTCACAGAAAGGGAAAAGGTGTCTTTGTCAAGCTAACATTGCTCATTACCTCCAGATTAAAACTTACATGCATGTAATATTTTAATTCTCCTATTTGAAAGTGGAAACTTTAATGGTTTTTAAGTTGATTTTAGAGGTGTCATTGTTACCCCAGTTCTTTGGCTCAGTTATTTTCTGGGGAAATTTTGCAAAGAACTTTTCCTAGGAAAGTTAAGAGCCATCTGCAAGATCCAAAGGTTATCACACACGCTCAGATATAGCCCTTAGCTTCTCATATGTTAGTTGTTGTTTATTTCTGTAATTGCTACAACTTTCAAGGGACTAAGCAAAGAAACCTGAAATTTCGCTATTTTGGCTTTCAGAAGGTAAGATTTAAGGATATGGAAGTTCTGCAAGATATCCATGAGTAAAATTACAAGAAAATACATTGTTTTCCCATGAGAGTTACTGCAGAAGACAAATGACCAGTCAGTCACCTCATCAAGTAGCACAAATTATTCCTAAACAAAGACCATTTCTCTGCCCAGTATAATATTCAGTAAAGCTCAGGGATGTAGAAGCAGCTGACACCCTTGCAGTCATTTCAGTCTGTTCAGAATTTAGACTCACTCTGCCCATCCAGGTCTCTTAAATGTGTATCAGATTAAGTTTTAAACCTGCAGCCCTCTGTGGCAGATGTGGGTGAAGCATTTGCTTCAGGATGGGTGTAGTATCACAGCACATACTGGGATGAGGAAGGGAAGGCAAGGAGAAGTCAAATCCAGTTGCAGTTCTCCAGGATCTAAAAGCCAGGCAAACCAGTTATTTAAACAGGTAATTGCCAAAGAATGTACAAAGAGCAGGGAATTGCTGCAGCCGTAAGCAGTTCAGGCCTTGATTCTGAAAAATCCCCTCATCCCCACATTGTGCCTGTTTACTTTCGTTCCTGGGTTGGTACTGCAGCTAATTGCACCAAATGTCTTATTTCTTAGCATCCGCCAGCTTTCCCTAGAGCTTTCTCAGCCAAATGTCAACTGCATCTCATCTAGCTGAGATCAAGGTACTCCACGAACAAGCTCCTAATACAAAGTTCTTATGGTGCATTTTCTGAGGATTGTGTTCACAGTGCTCCCAATTAAAAAAATAAATTTACTTTGCTGGTCTTTTCACCCTCTCTTAGTGCTTGTTTTTTACCAGCACTCATGCAATTGAATTTTACATCTGGGAATTCAGAATATGTGAGAAGAGCTGGAACATCATTCTTACTCTTTCTCTGCTTGAGCACCAGCATAGAAACAGTTTAAATGAGCCAGACAAGAATCAAAACACAAGCTTCAAACTAAGTTTCATGTCCAGACATACAAGTATTCTATGAATGGGAAAAATATAAAACACAATGCTCAGACAGTAAATCTTGTTGTGGTTACATTTTTCTAAGAAGGGTGTTCTAGGGAAGGTCTGTTTCATGCCAGTAAAAAAAAGGAAGGAGAGGAAAAAAAAGAAAAGTATTTACTGTTATGTAAAATTTCTCAGTCATTCTTTTCTGCTCCCACTCCAACAAGATTTCTGTGATGCTGGCTTCATTAGGAAAGGAAGGTAGCATGGGACTCCGGTACTCAGTCAATTAGAAAACGGGAAAAAACAACACCCAGCTAACCTGCCCTCCTGGGGTTAGCTATATGGCACAGACTGAGTTCCAGTAAATAAGCTTTTGTAGAATATTGAAATTGAATTTATAGTTATATAGAAATGTATATATATATAGGAAAAAATAACTTTGATCAGCAACTAACATCTTGGAAGATGTAATCTGTTGGTGCCTGTTCCAGGAACTGAAAGCAAGCACTATTCTGTATATACACATCTTTTAGCTGTCAGTCACCCAAAATACAGTTAAATGTATGTTTATGTTTTTGCTGACAAACCTTCTTTGTTTTAGGAGGACTAGTGAGGAAGAAATAGCAGGACACCCCTGTCTCCAGGTGCCTCATACTCAGTGGAGACTAAATCAAGTTTTAAAAATTCACCTGGGAATAACTCAGTTTTATTCATTATTTGGAGGATTCAACGGCTACTTTTGTACTGAAAAGCTGCATATATCTGCAGCTTCTGGGCATGCAGCAGCCCGTGGTTGTCAGACAGCTTGGGCCACTGAAGCCACCTGGCCCTGACCACCAGCAGCTTCCTGGGGATGAGTGGAGACTACATTTCTCAGGGACATGCAAGGTTAAGCAGAGACTAAACCGGACATGACATTAACATCTAAGTAAAGGGTTAAATCCCTCAGGAAGCAGCCTCTTTTTTTGTTGGGGTAGGGGAGGAATGCTTCTACTTGCCCACTACCAAAAACAAGGCTCAGAAACAAGAAAACCTCTCAGTAGAGTCACTGTTCCTTCACTCCGGAAAAATGGAAATAGATTCATCTCTCTTTCTGCCCTGGAAGCAGAAGAGAGTAAAGTGTGGCTTTGCTAGCAGTCAAGAACCAACATAGGCTGTTGCACTTCTGGTCATGGGCTGCCTCACAAATAGAGCTTGGTAGAGAGCCTTGAGGTTTTGGGGTTTCCTACTTGTTGTGATGGGCTATAGTTGGCAGTTAACAATCTTCATCATTGTCTCCCAGCAGCTGAGGTGGATTTTGTTGTCACCAATCCTGAGTTATTCTTAAATGTGCTGAGGTCTCTGGAGAAATAGTTATTTTTTAAATGTATCCAGGGCCATAGTGTGATGATTGCATGCCAGCCTCCCCCAGCTACTGGTCATACTCTCCCTTGCCCTCCCCAGTAACATAACACACTGTGTGCAATGACCTGCTTGGTCCCAAGAAAGTGATTAATTTCTCAGAGGCATATTTGTAGGGGAAAAATGCTTTGAGAGTGGTGTTGTGGCTCTGTGTGACCTGCATTGGGGATGAAGTAGAAACCTCAACACTGCAGACATATCCAGGGTTGTATTTGCAAGGCACAGGGTAGCAGTGAGGGATGGATATGGCTGGAGCATGACCAACTCTGTTGCTTCCTGTAAAAAATAAACTTTAATATCAATTAGTGGAAAGGAGTAGGAAATTAATAAGGCAGTAAAGATTTCTCGAAATTGGTCACAAACCATTGGTTTATCCCTTGAAAAGCTCAGTTGACAAGGATTCTCTCCATCCCTTTATCCCCCTATCTCTTTCAATAATCATCCTTCTTCATGTAAATATAGATGGAAAGGGGGAACAGTGAAAGGTTAAAATGGAAGCAGGCTATCTTTCATCGACATGGTAATTTCACTGCTTGGCTCAATGCCAAACACTTACTGCAGCCACTAGCTGCCATTCCAACATGAGTGAAAGGATCTTTAATAAGAGTGTAAATAAAAGCCAGGCTGAGAAATGAGTTTTCCATCCCAGCAATCACTGGCCTAACCTCGGCTGTAAATAGTCTCTCAGAGCAGCACAGATGGAGTACCAGCACCTGGGGATCAAGGCAATCTCTGCACAGTGCAATTTAAACAGCTGGGTACAATTGAAACATGAATTAGCAGGGATAGATGGAGGGATTCCATTTTGTGTGCTAGCTAAAAACAAATAATTCAGTCCTTTTTCCCCTTAAAAAAAAAAAAAAGGTGTATGGGGGGAGAACTTTTGACATGATCTTGTGAGAGGTGCTCTTTGCTGCAGCTGTTAGATTAATTTAACCATGAGAATTTCCCACAAGGTGCTGTAAAAACAGAGCCTTAATTTATGATCATTGATTTAACAGCTTGAAAGTGATTTATCTGACCTCAGTAAAGATAGCGAGGACATCAGAAGAATGGTCAGTCATTCTGGGCTTTGGGTGGCTATGACTGGCCTTATTAATTTAGAGCAGAAGGTCTGTTTCAATGTATTATTGAGACAGTCAAAGGCAGTTGGCAACTGAACCATTTTAAATACTTTTTTCTTTTTAAGCATTACTAATGGTGCTACAAACTAAGAATTTATTCCACATGGAAAAGATTCTCATTAGTTAAGAAATGGTAAGGCTTTATTTATAACTGTACAGAACCAGACGCGTGGTCTTGGATTTGCGAGTTGTTTTATCCTAAGTAATTTTTTTTTTAATTTTTTTTTTGCTGTTGTTGGGAATCTAAAGTACACTGTGAAATGGAATTGTTAAGCATTACAGTAAATGAGAAATAGCTTTGCAAGAGATAAAAGAGGTTGGCACAAGGGATTGCTAGCTCTTGCTCTTTTTAAGGGTAGATTTCAGAAACACCTAAACGATTCACATATTTTACTGTTTTTATCATTCAGTCCTCTTTATGGAAGTTACAGAGCATATCTGTTGACAAGTAAATATATCTAGGTTTTATTTCAGAAAAATATGCTTTTGGCTAAAATGGGCATGGTATCCACTACTGAAATGTCACAACTCAGTGATACCATTTCTTCACACAAATAAGTGGAGAAAGGATGAAAGGCAAAGGGAAAGGTGAGCGCTCTCTCTCAGGAACCACTGTTTTAAAGAGGAGTGTGAAATAAAATTCAAGTGCTTCAGACGTTTACCTGAACCAGAAAATTTGAATACAGAATAAAGTGTATTTCCACAAGTGCGTGCAAATACCCAAAAATCACACAGGGGTTGCCAAAACTGTATCTTGTATTAGGAGCTCTAACCTGGAAAATGGGCTGGAAACAGTTGAGTCCCAATTTTATCTTGCCACCTAGACTGATGTATGGTTGGGTTAAATGTCACTGATTTGTATGGTTCTGCACCACTGCACCACTGGATTATGCCCAGCTTTAAAGCCCATCTGCAAGGATCTTAGTAATTGTCTTTTCTATGTGGGAGGCAGAAATGCTGCAGGTTGGGATTTCATTCACAGGGGACGAATGCTTGCAGTCATTTTGCTGTCCTGATGAAATGCTATCTGACCTGAAATTAAAATAGTCCACTTAATCTCCGTGCAACAGGGGAAAAAAGCAGAAAACAATTTAGGCCTCCAAAATATGAAATAATAGCAGTTATTTTAAGAAGTGAAAACACTAGGACAATAGAATAAATTATGATATATATGTGAAGCCTCCACAAAAATAGCATACACATTGTAAAGAGATTGTAGAATAAATGCATAAACAGCTATCAAGCTCACTAAAAGGTTTAAGGGACCAATGGTCCCTATAAAACCAGCCCCAAAAGTCCATACAAATAAAACAAAGCTGAAGCCAATGTTATGGGGCTGAAGAATACAGAAAGCTATATGGCCGCCTGTGCTTGCCATCATGTTGTGTTGCCATCAGTCTCGTGTTGTTCCCTATAGAGACACTATAGAGACATTAGGAGAATTTTATTAATTACATGCATTATTACTTTGCCTAAATTCAAGTTTACAGGGAAAAAAATAAACCAAGAATCACAGAATCAAATAGGTTTGAAAAGACCTTTGAGATCATTGAGTTCAACCTATGACCTAACACCACCTTGTCAGCTAGATCATGGCACTAAATGCCACATCCAGTCTCTTCTTAAACACCTCCAGGCACGGTGACTCCACCACCTCCCTGGGAATCCTGTTCCAATGCCCTATCACTCTTCCTAATGACGAACCCTAAACCTCTCCTGTGCAGCCTTAAGACCATTCACCACCACTCTATGGGCTTGCCCATCTGGCCAGTTCTTAACCCAGCAGAGAGTGCACCTGTCCAAGCCATGGGGCTGCCAGCTCTTCCAGGAGTATACTATGGGAGACGGTGTCAAAGGTTTTGATGAAGTCTATGTAGACTACAACCACAGTGTTGCCCTGATCTACCAGATGGGTCAGCTGGTCATAAAAGGAAATCAGGTTAGTCAAGCGGGACCTGCCCCTCCTAAACCCATGCCGGCTGGGTCTGATCCCCGATCCATCCTGTAGGTGCCGTGTGACCGCACTCAAGATGATTTGCTCTGTAACCTTGCCAGGCGCTGAGGTCTGGCTGACAAGCCTGTAGATTCCCAGATCCTTCTCCTGGCCCCTCTTATGGATGGACATTACACTGGCCAACTTTCTAGTCATCTGGGACCTCCCTGGCTATGCAGGACTGTTGATAAATAATGGAGAGCAGCTTGGCGAGCTCTTCTGCCAGTTCCCTCACTAAAATGAGTAGCACACTGAAATGCTTCTACACATTGCTTTTACCTTTGACAAAAGTCTCCTAAAAAGTAAAATAAACCTTCTTCAGATTACTGACCTGAGTACGAACAATCTTTATTCCTCCCAAAATAACACTAAATAATTCTTGCCACTTAAAGCCCATTCTGGATGGGTTCAGATCTAGTTCTGGAAAATTACAAATAAGCATCCTCAACAGCACAGACATCATAAACACTTCAGAAGGGATGACTTCTTTATAGCAAAAGGGTGTTTCGCCTTTTTTTTTTTCTATCCCTTAATTTACCACCAACTTCATTCTAACATTTGACATGATGGCACACATAGATTTAAACAAGTCTTACAGGTTAGTTTAAAAGCACAGCTATTTTTCATTTATTATCACAGGAAAAACAGCCTAAAAGACATTCTCTTTTAGGGGCTATATTCAACATGACATCCTTGGAGTACTGTTCATCTCAGACTTTTCTTGTTTAATATTCCTAATGAAGGCTTAATTGGCATCTCAGGGTCTAAACTATGATGTGACTTGTTTACTGCTAAGAACCAGCAGTTCAAGACTAGAACACACAGATTCACATTTGGCCCCCCTTTTTTTTCTCCTTTTTTTTTTGGTTAAGAAAAAAGCTTCAGTTACTGCATTCGCAAAAATATTCCTGCTCTAGCAAGTGACAGAGAGACAATTTGAGATGACGGAACCTTTGAAAAAAATGTTCATAACTGATGAACCCAATGAGGTGATCTTTTACACATCCTCCTCCTCCTCCATTTCTTTGAACTTCTAAAAACAGTTTGCATGAAAAGGTGTCTTTAATTACTGCAGGAGTGATATGCAGACAAATATGCTCAAGTGCCAATGTGTTTACCATTAAGAACTGAAAGAGACATCCCCTTCCTTTGACGCTACTTGACCTTCCTAGCTCTGAATCAACCCCAGACCCTCCCACTCCTGCCTATGGTCCCAACAACAAAGACCAGAAGCGGACTTCTTTTGGAAAACACTAGAAGAAAATCACTGACTGCCCAGGGCTATGATTAAAGCAATTCATATATTTGCATACAAAACACAACAAAAACTGGTGTTGCAAGTCCTTAAAAATACCCACAGCTTAAGAAAGGACACTGCTTGGGGTTTTGCTGAACTCAACTTATGTGCATAACCAGGAAAAGCCCAGTTCTGTCTGAGGAGCGCACAGTCTAAACGGAACAGGCTTAGTCAAAACACTACACATCTGACAGCAAAGTATTCTGCCCACAGAAACACGTAATTGCATGTGAGAGTTAAAATCATGAGTTAAAAGTCCTGACATGGTGAGGACTACAGTCACAAGGAAGCGCTTGGAGTGAGGAAGCGGTGTGTGCACCCAGTGACACCCACCTCTGTGGGCACACAAGCTCTGGCATCAGCACACCCAATGCCATGGTGGCACAGGCAGAGGCATGGGCAAATGCCACCCTGGATGACCAGCCACCACCACAGTGGGCAGAGCGCTGGCTGCAGAGGAACCACAGAAACTCAGAATAAATCTGCCTGTGATAGCAAGCTGGTGTGCTGCTTTGTGAATAAATCTCTGGTGCTAACTCCAGCAGCTGAAGAGAACGCTGTGCTCATGTTTGCTTCAATGCTAAGAAAATTGCTAGGATAATGCTTATGAACCAAATTACGATACGGGTGGGGTTTTGTTTGTTTACCTTTGCAGAAGTTTTAATATTACTTGAGATGTCCCAGAGAAAGGATCAGGCCCAATAACTTACCTAGCCTGATTCGGTCCTTAAAAAAAAAAAAAAAAGCACTGTTAATTCAGGTGTACAGCATATTTCTTAGAAATGCAGAGGTAAAAACGGTCCTCTAGATAGAGTGTTGAAGCTGTAGGACCATATAAGGAAAGTCCTTTATGAAGTCTCATTTTACTGCCACAGAATGAATGCATCACAAAGTCACTGGCAATTTTGTTCAACGTTGGATGATGCCATCAACAGATACAGGACAGGAGGGGGTCACTGGGAGCTTTGCTAGAGAGGGTATAAATCATCAGTTGCTAGTGGGCAAACCTGTGATACTGCAGTACACAACTGGCTGGGGATTAGCAAACAAAGTGAGGGTTTGTGAGATCAGAGATTTATGATCAATCTTGTTTATTTTTAGGATGAAGGTGCTGACTCCACCTCAGATGCAAAGAACTATCAATTGGTTTATAGCTATTACCAAGAGGTGTAAAAGTACTACAGAATATATGGGTGAGGTATGCATAAGAACAGTCTTGTAGATGGGAAAAAGGAAATAGATTGTTTACATGGAATGTATTTGTGTAACAGAAAAATGCTGAATACTGTATTTCCTGCTTTCAGCCTCTTTCCTATGGAAAGGAACTAATTGCTCATTATAATAATTGGTAGATACAGTCAGAGCTACTTAACTTAAATTTCGGTCTTTAGTGGAAACGTTTAATCTGTAATGTCATTATTGCTACCATCATTGCATTGACTGTCATTGTGGATGGCATTAGGCCACCTCCTGTAATCTCCACGGATGGGCAAAGGTAGACATATGGGTTTTCAAGAAATTACTCAGAAGAATAAAATTCCCAAAGTCATAACTTCAAAATAATTACCCTATGTTCTTAAAAATCACACTTCATGAAAGAACCACCATGAAACAGTCTTGTTTGCAGTATGTTCTCTTTCCTCCTAACAGCAGAATTTTTAGTTTTGAACAGAGACTGTTTGGGTATATGTTGATCATTCACTGCTGCTGAGAACCCTATGCTAGTTTTTAGCATGCTTTCTGTAGATACTTTCTTAGCTGGGGATGAGCAATAATCCTTTAAATCTGGGACCAAGAATGATTCATGCATGTAGCCCATTATTTTAGTAAAGCTCTAGTTTCATGTGGTTTTCTTACATTACTGTTTCCAACCTGGTTTCCTCAGGATTTGTGCCAATAGGATGACTTCCCATGTGGATTTTAATTGAACTGATAAGACTGAGCTCTTATAGCCTTTCCACTAGAAGGCCCTCTTCTTTACACAGCTGTTTAGATAAAGGCATAATTTTTCCAGGAACTTAACACTTCTAATTTTTATTCCTATTAGTCAAATCTGGATGAAACAGGCCAAGGAATTCAAGGTTCATAAGGAAAGATTAGCAGATGTACAATCACATAAACCTTGTTTTCTTAAAATGTCAGGTAAAAGTGTTCAGCCATAGCAAAATAACGGGTTAAAAAAAGCAAGAAAAAATACCTTATAAAGCTGAATAAGTTTCTGAGGAAGAAAGAACAACAAAAGAGTATGTGGTTATGGTTTTATTTTACCTTTCTGTTTCAAGAGACATGGGGGAGGCTGAAATGCTTAAGAACTACTGGCTGCAATGTTAAGTGTGTAACAGTAGCATGACACTACAAAATAACTGTTAACAAAAAGTTGTCATAAGACAGGATGAAGAGAAACAGCTAGAGACCATCTAGATAAATATTTAAGACCATAAAATATGAAGGGGCTCTTGGAAACCCAGTTTTTATTTTCTTGGCTGGTTGTACAACTGTCTCCCATAAGCCTTCTCATGAGTTTACAAAATACTTTCTAAAACTAGTGTGTTTTTTTTTCCTCCTGATCCCAGCAGTCTGCCTAGGACGACTATTGCTCTAACAGCACTATGTCTGTTTTTCTCCAGGCCATGCTGTCTGGTAAGCCTTCATATCCTATGCTTTTCCATCCTCCTTCTATCCATGTAGGCCCATATAAGCTTTATTGCCCCCTGCATGGGTCTAAACTGAATCTCAGAAAGTATCCATAATACTAGCATATCCATAATGAAATATTTTTTTCCTGTACTGTTATCAGTAATCCACCACCTCTTGAATAACTTGTTGATAACACACTTTTGCCCTTCTTTCTTTAGGAAATGGGAAAACTCTACTAGAAGTTTCTTGGAAATATGTACACTTCTGTTCACTGGTTTGTAAGTTTCAGATCCAAATCTTTAATTTTTACCTTAGAAAACATACTTCTGGATCTATTTTCATGATAGGCACCCCTTTTTCTAAAGAAGGGAGTACCAGTTACATACATGTATGTCCTCCTTTTGATGCTAATTGCATCTTCCTTAAATTCCCCAGTTTTCTTCCTTCCATCTTCAGACCATTTGGTCATTTGTTCTCTTTCACGTTCCATTTATCATGTTCACCGTTCCTTGGACACCAGACATTATCATCACAACTTTTTCCTCTATTCTGCAGATCCTACCTTCTCTCCTCTGCTCATATGATACTCTGTTTTCTTCCTTCTCTCTTTTCTCTCCTTCAGTAAAAGAAACTTGTTTTGCAGTTTTATTTTTCCTTCACTAGCCAATTTGATTTATGCATCAGTTATTCAAAAGGTCACTTCCACTATTTGCTTGCCCTTTTTTGCCCAAGTGTTCTCTTTTGGTAAATGCATACAAAAAGTCTAAATCTTCTCCTCTTTCAATCCCCCTCTTGTTGTTCAAGAATCCATCTAAACTTCTATTGTTGTCATATGCTGTAGCTA
Organism: Acropternis orthonyx; assembly: GCA_035583155.1. NCBI lineage: Eukaryota > Metazoa > Chordata > Aves > Passeriformes > Rhinocryptidae > Acropternis > Acropternis orthonyx. The sequence continues at coordinate 32,146,432 of JAWWEU010000040.1, read as the reverse complement.
AATCTTTTTCTTAGAAGCTATCTGTGCTTATAGAGTCTACTGAGTCTGGCTGAGATGGAGTTAATTTTCCGTACAGCAGCCCTCACAGTATTGCACTTCACATTGGTAGCTAGAAGGGTGCTGATAACACACCAGTGTTGTGGCTACTGCTGAGCAGTGCTGGCACAACATCAGTGCTGTCTCTCCAACTTTCCACCCCTCAGCAGTAGGCTGGGGGTGGGCAAGGTCTTGGGAGGGGACACAGCTAGGCCAGCTAATCCAAACTGACCAAAAAAATACATTTCTTTCTCTTTGCTTGTGCACACACAATCTTTCACTTTTGCTTAGTAAACTGCCTTATCTCAACCTACAACTTGTGTTCATTCCTGCAACACACTTCTCTATGTCATTAACAACTGTAGATTGGTGTAAGGACAATGAGATTTTTACCAGCATTATTTGAAACAAAAAAACCTAGTCACTATAAATTCAATATCATGTTGATAAGGAATCACAGAATCATTTAGGCTGGAAAAGACCTCCAAGATATTTCAGTCCAAACTTTGACAGATCACCACCCTGTCAACCAAACTATAGCACTAAGAGTCCAGTTGTTTCTTGAACACCTCCAGGGATGACTCCACCACCTCCCTGGGCAGTCTGTTTCAGTGCTTAGCAACCCTATCCATGAAGAAATTCTTCCCGATGTCCAACCTGAACCTCTCCTGGCACAGCTTGAGGTTATGTCTTCTCATGCCATTGCTAGTTACCTGGCAGAAGAGCCCAACCCCCACCTCTCTGCAGTCTCCTTTAAGGCAGGTCTACCCTGAGCCTCCTTTTCTCCAGGTTAAACAATCCCAGCTCCCTCAGCTGCTCCTCATAGGACTTTTCCTCCGACCCCTCACAAGCTTTGTTGCCCTTCTCTGGACTCACTCCGGCACCTGAATGTCCTTCTTTTAGTGAGGGGCCCAGAACTGGACACAGTACTCAAAGTGTGGCCTCACCAGTGCCAAGTACAGAGGAACAATCACTTCCACGTCTTGCTGGCTACACTGTTTTGATTCAAGCCAAGATGCCATTGGCCTTCTTGATCACCTGGGCACACTGCTGGCTCATGTTCAATGGCTGTCGACCATCCCCCAGGTCCTTTCCCACCAGGCAGCCACTCTTCCCCGAGCTTGTAGGGCTGCGTGGGGTCACCTTAACAAAGTAAGTCACCTTAAATAAACAAAACCATCATGAGATGTGAAGTAGTTCTGACAGGAGGAAGCAACCAAATTCAGAAACGGAGAAAGGAGTTAAATTATGAGAACACTGAATCAGGAGAGATATTCTATGTTCATTACATGGTAAGGTTATACTGTTCCAACAAAAATTTTATTTTTGCAAGATAAATGAGGTCATTAGTTTATGTTTGAAAGTGGTCTGATTTCAGTCACAAGCCTAGGATTCTCTCTAATACAGTGTATTTTTGAGAAAAGCTAATGAAAATGGTCATATAGGAATGGTCAAGATAATTAAAAAAATAAAATAAAAGGAAAATAAGATCCATCAGGCACATGTGTGAAAAAGTGCCTGAATAGATGCATTAATTTTGAGAAAATTATTTTCCACATATATGTAAAGATCTGTCCTTTTTTCAACCTGCTAAATCACTTGAGGAAGAATGGAAGTTAGTTTTTAAATGCAAAAAGAAAAAACAGTTAAAATGGAAACTCAGTAAAGGAGTGGAATTATTGCTGGAGAAAATAATCATGCTTTCATCTTACATTTGTGCAGCTCTTAAGTACTTGTTTACTTACGTAGTTCTTGATATGAAATAGCATGTTCTTACATGAATCAGTATTCAGTCACTATCAAGTCAAAAAGTGTAAGAACTCCCAATTTCTTTCCATCATTTGCAAATATTGACATCAATGCAGTAATTTACAAGCCATCCTGTAGATTGCCAAATTCAGGTTATAATGGATAAAAAAAAAGAGGTGAGAGTGGGAGAAAATAAAAGTACATGTGTTGCTTTCCAAGGAGTTCCTTCTTTTGTTTTTGTAGATACCAAGAACAGGCATTTCTGATAACCTCTGTACAACTGTAAGACAAGGAGATTATTTGCTCCTTCACATTTTTCCTGTAGCTTTTAAGACAAGTAGAGTTTTACAGGCTCTTACTAGAAATATAAAGGCAGCTGAACAAGCTGAATTATACAGTAACACACCTGAGCTACAAACAGAAAATCATGTTCTGGGTCAGGTTTAATATCAGGTTTCAGAATACTGCCTAACAATACAGCAAACACACTAGTCTGTGGTTTAGATCACAATACCATGGCAGGTGGCTGCAGACTTCTCATACATGTACATACAGGTTTAATACAAATGGTTAGTCATTTTTGGCATAGCTTCAGGCTACTTTCAAACCACCAGACCCATCTGTGTACCACTGTGTTTAAGTCCCTGTTCTCTCACTGGTTCCCTAAATTCACTTTGGGCAGCTGAAAAAAAAATCTCAGTCCATGTTTCCTGAAAAATTCTGTAAATGGCTCCTTTCAAGTGTTGAAAAAGGCTGAGATGAGGTTTAGCTGGTTATGCTACAGAAAATCACAGAAGAGTGTCCTTGGAGAGGAAGAGGAATTTCTCAGCACTAGCTTAAGAGAAAAATCTGTTGGCATAAATACAGACACTTTAAATGTTTCATTCCTATACAAAAGAAGGAATCTAAGGAAATTAGCCTTTATCACAACTCTTTTGATTCCTTTTTGATTGAAAAGCAGACCATAATGTAGATTGATCTAATGGCCCACGTTAAGTGATAGTTTCTTGCTGCAGCAACAGCTGAGGTGCTTCTGTAAATGGAGCATATGACCTGGATTACTTCAAAGGGGTACTGACCATACCAGCAGTGGATCCCCAGTTGCCTTCTATAGCCAAAAAAGACATAAATGGAATATCCACTGGTGAATGAAGACTACTTTTAGTAATATGGAAAGCAAAACTTGCTGGAATTAAGATGAGAACCAAGAAGAAAGAGAGAGCAAAGGAAGAGTTTGAGAATACTAACTTTCCTGAAAGAGAGAACTCAGGTTTGAGGGTGGGTTTTTTTGCAGCTGGACTTGAATAAGCACCCCAACAGAAGCAATGTACTGTTCACAAACAGAGCCAGTGATGACAGCAAAGGAAGTGAAGCTTCAGTGAAAGCAAGGGAAGTATTCTGTTAAAGCTATGCCAAGATACTAAAATGCCAACAGTCCCACTGTCAAGCAGGCAAGTTTTGCTCATAGAATAGAAACTCTCCACTTGTAAGAAGTGTTTTTGAATTGAACAACAAACAAGTATTTACACTAGGTACTTGCCACTTATTGCTAAAAAAAACCCAAACCAAAACCTAACCAAGAACAAACCAAAAACCTCAATTGCACCTACAGTCCAATCAGTAGTGCAAAGACTGTGACCTGTGATTTTCTCATTAGCCCTTTTCCTTTAAGGTGACAGCATAACACCTCCTGAGTAACTCCAGCATATAAAATCAGGCAAAAAGAGCTGCAGGGCTGTGAAAAAAATGCACAAGAGGACTGCCTTTCAGCATCAGCCAATGCTCCTAACCCTTCCCATGTGACTACAGCAGTAGCTGTGTAACCTTTTGGGTAAATCTGCAGCAGCTGGCCAAGCATGGCAGAGAGTAGGTTTCAATGACTACCACCCTACAGGCAAAGCCTGGCTTTTGGTGACAGGCAGAGGAAAATGAGTTCAGTAGCTGCTTAAGGAAGGAACAGAATACCTCTCTGTATAGGTTAGGATGGGCAGACATTGCTACAGCTAGAAGGAAAAGAGTCCTAAGGACCCTGGACTTCTGCTGACAAAGCTATGGCTGGGTGCTGTTGCCAGTGGGAGGGCAGAAGGCTGCCCAGATGCAGGGAAGGAAGACAGGACCCAGAAATGGTTTGGTTGGACAGCTCTGACCACATTCCATGACCAACATACTTGTCAGATGTGTTTAGATGACCATCAGACGAGCTACATCCAGCAGAAAGGGCAACACTAATGATGACTCCACATCATCACAGAAAGAAGCAACTCATTCTAAAGGCCAAAAAAATGTCAGTAAGCTAGAGGTGCCTTGTAAACCAGAATCAGGAATACAAGTTTAGCATGGTTTCTAGTAATGATGAAGGCAGCAGGATGTGCAGCTAAGGAAACACTAATCGCAGGCATGCAAGAACTGTATTTCATAGCAGAAACAGGGGTGTACAATACTGCAAGAGTGCATTGTTAATGATTTTATTTTATTTGACCACAGGAGGAAAAGAGAAAGGAAACCACTGACTTTGAATATTCAATTAAAAGCCATAGGTATTCTGCAGATTTGTGTATTAAAGGAAGAGGAAAAGGACCATTACCATAGTCACTCTCTTTTTTGGACTCAATGGAGCTGAGGAATTTAAGTACAGCAAGGATGGCAGGATTACTGCCTCCTAACAGAGGTCCAGAGCCCAAAACACCAAGCAGAAAGAGCTGACAGTTTTGATGACCAGGCTTTGAAATTACCACAAAAGCTTTTCCATGGAGTTTGAATGTGAAAACAGTCATTCCCAGACAACATTTTGGCCTAGCAGTACCACTGGTTCTGTATGATGGCCACATAATTTTTTCAAATGTCAAACATCGAAGGTGGGCCAGTGTGCATTGTTTAGAGGGAGAGTTATTAAGACCTATAGCATGCTTCAATTCTACCACTTTTCCAATTCAATTGCTCAAATGTATAAATTAATAGCAGAACATACAACTGCATCTTCTGTGCCTTTATTATATATATCTTATTAAAATACTTTACATATTATTAAAATATATATTAAAAGCTTCCCACGATGTGTGCTTTGCCATATATGTGCTATATTACCTTCCATCCTTTTCTTTGACCTGCTGACTGTATATGATGTGTCTTGATAGCTTTTCCCCAAACATTTCATTCTTTGAATTCTCTCCAATAATCCCATTTTCTTTCTGAATTAAGACAATCAGTCTATCAATATACAATAATCAAGTGCTGTATGATGGGAAGATCACTTTGTTCAGCTTAAAAGCTTTCTTTCAGTACAGTGAAGCTGTGTAATGTAAGTCCACTTCAAGGGGACTACACCAGCCCCTTTTCTAAATCCTTGCTTAATGAGATGTAGTCTCTGTGGACTACCTTGGTCCATGTATACTGCCAAAATGAGTAGAGAGGAGTTAACATGATGCTGCCCTGTACCATCTGAAATGTCAGCGTTCTGAGCCTGGCAGTTTCATCCTGCTTAATTCCATTACAGACTAGCATACAGAAATGTGCAAGTCCTTTATAAAGAAAATAGAGGATGCAGTAGCAAGTCCTACCCAATTAAATTATTTGAAGGCTCACCTAAATCTTCAGTTGTATCCCTTTCCCATTATTTTAGATACACAAAACAGAGAACAGAAATAACACTCCTATTTTCACAGTCTTGACAAACCAAAATGTTCATAATAGTGTTAACAGTACTTTTAGGGATGGGAAACCAGGTTGAAATAGCTTAGAGATTCATGGCGTGAAGCCAAAAGGGACATACAAACATAACAAGAAAGAAATGGAAGAAAAAAGCCTGAATACTAAACAAGTAAGAAAATGCCACTTGGTCTTACTAGGCTCTCCTGTATCAGCTGCGATTAAGAAAAGATGGATATCTTTGAGTCACTTCAAACTCTACCAAAACTATTATAAACATCAAAGACACTGCTTTATACCTGGTCACAAGGTTGAAGAAGGCAAGTTTTTTGGTAATAAGACTTGATTAACATAAAGAAAAAAATCAGAAGGACTAGAAAAAAAAGAGGGAGACACAAAAGCAAAGAGGGGCAAAAGTAGTTAAGTCAGTATTTTGAGTAATGGCTGGGACTAGAGCAGAGTCAGCAAGGATGGTAAAATCACCTCAGTCCTTGCTACCTTGGCTTAGTCTGAGAATTTTGGGATTTCAGTGCATCATGATTGAACTGTGAAGTGTTGTGACCCACACTGGTGTTGAATTTGAAGGTAAAAGCTGCACACCTTTTTACTCAATTGATGAATTCCAAAGGAGATGAAGACAGGGGAAGCCCTCCTCTTCAACTATTCAGGCTTAATTTCAAAACACGGGGGCCACTGCAATAATTTTCCTGTCTAACACTCCTACTGTCCATCAGATATAATCTCAGTATGTTCTTTAAACCTGCATGAATTTTTGACTGAATTAATTCTGTTTTTATCTTTTTCCTGACGTTTACAAATAATTTTATATAACCAAGAGTTGCCATCTGTTACCTCAAACTACTTTTAGGTCTCTATACAACATATCCTGCAGATGTAGCCTACTTTTTTTGCTAGTATATATGGTACTTATGTTTGACAGTATTAAATATGTTGGGCTGTGACTAAGGAAACACTTTTGATTGCTTTGTAACAGTAAACGCTCCACGTTTCATCAATTACTGTGTCATCTGCAGCTATCACTATAGATGGTATTTTGCCTTCCTGAGCATTGATAACTGAAATGAACAATACTGGCATCCATATACAGAACTGCAAATTTTAGCCTTGAGTAAGCTCTGCCACAGTAAGTGTGCCAGAGTAGATGGGCCTTGGGAAACAGCCCTGTACCAACAGCTCAGTTCCAGTGGTTCAGTCTCTGCTGACTGCTGGTGGTGGGCTCTGCTGCTCCACAGCTGCCTGCAACCCCCCTCCTGCCACTCAAGCCAAAAGGAGGCTGTGGAGCGTACAACAAAGACCTCAGAATTACCATAAAGGATTTTCTGGGCAAATGCCAAGTCCATCCTTGGCATGAGCTGACCACAGCCATCTGGGGCAGGATTGCACATGATCATCATGACCAGCTGAGCCACCTGCATTAGGGCTTCCTGAAACAGAAATTCTAATGGCACCTGAACTGTTTGTGCACTGCCTCCAGATTGAACTTCAGCTAGCTGCAGCTCATCTGATGGCTGCTGCACGCTGTCAGGAGCCATGAGTTATCCTAAGCATTCCACTATCACACTGTTACACCAGCAGGGCCATAGGTACTATGAGACTGGGAAAGCGAGGGGAGAACATATTGCATAAATATTTAAACACCTCTGCTCCCACTAGACTTGGCACTGATAATTTTGTGTTTTGATTAACATCACTACTATTTATATACTTTCTTTAAGCCTAGAACTTGCTTGACTGATCAGACCATTTTAACTTTTCAACAATTAAAAAAAGGATTGGTAAACCGAAGCACTTGTTTCCTCTGCTATCCTTCCCTATACTCTTTTCTACTCTAGCCTATAACCACATACTAATGTAGCAACGGCAGCAGCTGGGTACAGGATGCATGACAGACCATGTACGACATCAGGGACTAACATGACAACAAAACAATCTTTCAAGTGCCTGAAAGAAGAAAGGCATTTGTGAAGCTGGGGAATAGCGGAAAAGTTAGGTCACAAGAGAAGGAGGAAAGCCTGAGGGACCTGGAAAATAATGGCAGCTTAGCTGGCAGACTGGCACACCTATAAATGTTTAATGTGCATAGCAGTGCTAGCTCTCACTTTATACCAGTTCAGACCTACCTTTCTCTAGGCATTCTAGCCAAACCTACATGAGGGTACACAAAAGTAACCTACTGCATCCTTGCTGACAGAAGCCTTTCTTGGGTCCATATTCAGGTTTTGCAGCATGAAAAGCCAACATGATACTGATGGCACCAGCAATGAACTTAGCTCAAGTGATTACTATTACACAACCACACTGTATTTCTATACTGCCACATTTCACCACCTGACTGAAATCACTGTGTAAATCAGATAGGGTTACATGACACAAAGCAGCACAAATATGGACAGTGACAATGCATGTGTACATCCTGATAGCACTTAGGATTATCACCGTGGGAAAGAAGACCTCAGAAAGTGCAGATATTGCATATTCAGTACAGTCCATTATATATGTAGATACTGGCCCCTAATGAGGTAAGCAGGTAGGTAAGGAAGTGATTTATCTTCTACTTAGCCTGAGGACTGTAGAAAAAGTATCAGGTAGTAAGTGTCGGCATCATCATGATACAAACTGCCCAGAACATGGATTCAGATATCAGACTTATGCATTCTAAAGTAATTGGCCACCAGCTGACCAGAATTGGATGCAGCAATCCTGAGTTGGAAGGAATCCACAAGGATCACTGAGTCCAACTCCTAGCCTTGCACAGGACACCTCAAGAATCACACCATGTGCCTGAGTTGTCAAAATGCTTCTTGAACTCTGCCAGGTTTGGTGCTGTGACCACTCCCCTGGGGAGCCTGTTCCAGTCCGCAACCACCCTCTGGGTCAAGAACTTTTTCCTAACATCCAACCTAAACCTCTCCTCACACAGCTTCAGGTCACTCCCCTGCATCCTGTCACTGGTCACTACAGAAAAGAGATCAGTGCCTGCCCTTCCGCTTCCTCTCAAAAGGAAGCTGTAGACTGCAATGAGGTCTCCCCTCAGTCTCTTCTCCAGGCTGAACAAGCCCAGTGACCTCAGCCATTCCTTGTGTGGTTTCTCCTCTAGGCCCTTCACCACCTCTGCAGCCCTCCTTTGAATGCTCCTTAGAGGGTAGCTGCCCTTTTGATAAGAACTGTACAGATGCAGTTGGGAAAGTGACTGCTCTTTCACTCATGAAAACAGACCTATAAAACACCGAGGAAGCTGGGGGTGCCTAAGAATTTGGGAAGGGGCACAGCCCAGACAAATGACCCCAACTGACCTAAGGGGTGTTTCATACAATATGGCATCATGCTCAGTATATAAAGGCGGGGGGAGAATGAGGATGGAGCAATGGCTTTTATCTGCCCAAGAAACCATTAATAATGAGGGATCCCTGCTTTCCTGGGGACAGCTGAACACCTGTCTGCCCATAGGAAGTGGTTAAGGAATTCCTTGGTTTGCTTTGCTTGTGTGTGGAGCTTTTGCTTTTACCTATTCAACTGTCTTTCTCTTAACCCACAAGTTTTCTCCCTTTTACTCATCTGATTCCCTCCCCAGCTGCAACAGGGAGAGTGAGTAAGCAGCTGTTGGTGTATGACAGGAAGCATCCCAGGACTTCATGAACAAAAGTCAGACTGCACCATTTAGCCTGTGCATATATTGCACAGACAAAGCATTCCACACAGGACTGTACTTTGGCCCTACATCTCCCTCAGGTTCTAATATATGTGTTCTAATTAGAAATGGAAAGAACAAAAAGAACACACACCATTAAACACCTACCTTCTTGGCCTCATCTTCTTCTTTGCATAACTCAGGGTTCATCTATGACACATCTAAAAATAATCCAAGGAAACACACAATAGGGGAATCTATCTCACAATATAAGGGGAATGGAAAATCTGATCTAGGTGGTGACGTTCCTACATGAATTAGTACCTACTACATAGATCATTGACACAGGAATACATTTTCCAGAAGGTTCTGAAGGCCCTATGCTCCAACATCAGGAGTGGAAACAACACAGAGGCTCAGAAATGTCTCAGGTTTTGAGCTCACTTTTGGCCCTTCTGTGTTATTTGTTAGGCATATCACCACACTTGTCCCTGCATGAGAGACGAACATGTCTGTAACACACCACTGCCTGATGAATCCCATGGTACTGTACAAAAACACAATTCATCTCAGGTATAATTTTCCTGGACAAGAGTAATATACCTTCCACTTACACCCACCTAAGAAAAAAGGCCCCACTTCATACTTCAAATACTGAAATGTAATTCATGATCATAAGCAAAGCTTTTAATAATTAAAATTTACTATTTTTATTTTAATCTTGCAGAAGCCTTCTCCTGGAAGCTCCTCAACTGAACCAATCTCCCCTCCAAGAGCATGGTGCAGAAACTCTGGAAATGAACAAGACTCTTTTCACACTGAAAACTAAGCTTCAGCCTGAACCACAAGGCCTCAGCAAAAAACACGCACAAACCACACTGATTTTTAGCAGATAAACCAGAAATCAGATTAAAAAAAAAAAAAAAAAGTAGATTTCAAAGCATCTGAAAATCTGTTGCCATGTTTTTAAAATTTGCTTCCATATCCACTATTTTTCTTTGCAGGTGGCACACAAAAGATGCTCTTGCCTTTCTGGTCAAAAGCCTTGGCACCAAAGTAATGTTCCTTCCAGGAACATTCACCGCGGGTAATACAAGGTCACTGGGCTATCACTTGAACAGTCCCTCCTAATGTGGTGCTTCCAAAGTTAACAAGCAGAAAAATTATACCCTAACCTCTTCCAAGACACACAAACCTCCCTGCAGAAGGTAAGACAAATATGACCTTGCTTCACATTCAATGCCAATGCCAACATTTTCATATCAATTCCTTTATCTCATTTTTGTGGGACAATACTGAATAAATGTTAGGCAAAATCCCTACTTCTTGCAAAGGATGAAACAGAGAACAGGAAAAGCACCCTTCAGAATGGGATGAGGAATACTGCAAGTCCTTATCAGGTGAAAAGGGAAATTGGGAAATATCACACTACTTTAACAATGAGATGTTTAAACCTATTTTCATGGAAGTCAGAAGTACATAATTTCCTTTTAAAACATCAACCTTTAAGTGGCTGAAAAAAGTTCCTGCCTTGAAAAGCTGTGGAGAGGGTGAAAAATAGGAATAAAGTAATCAGGAACCAGGAAGGGATCTGATACCCAGGCATCATGGATGCTATTTTCTTAGGTGGCCTAGAACAAGAGACTTCCAGCACTTATGAAAGAAGGTCCAAGATTGGATTTTTTTTTCCATTTGTGTACTGACACACTGGCATCACTAAGTTCTGTAGGTAGCTCATCTCATCCACCATGATAGTTCTTTGTTGCAGTCATTGCAAAACTTCACCAGAAGCCTAAAACAGTCAGGCAAACAGAAAATACAGGCAGTTTTGCTTGGGTTGCAGAGGCAAGCAGGATACACAAACAAACAAGGCAAGAAGCAGAACTTTGGGTACAAAGCAAACAAAGACAGCAGAAATAAGCAAACTTGGGAAGAGAACCAGGAAGGTCAGGTAAGAAAGCATTTTCTGCTCACAAAGTTTTGGCCAGGGAGACAAAACAGAAGTTCACTTCCAGTCTTCACACTTGCTTCCCAGAGCAAACATGGCAGCTTTCACTGTGATGTAGCACCTTCCATTTCTGAGGAAACACTCCTGCCCCTTTCCATTAAATGCAAACCTTTCACTTCAGGGATTCCACTAAATCTCCAGTAAAGGTAACTTTTTCTGTTATATTTCTCCTCATGTCTAACACCTTCAGTGGCAGGACACATGTTCAGTTTGGATAGAAGTTCACGAAGCCTTTACATTAATGTAGCTGAGAGGCTAAAAGACTTTAGATAAAAACTCAACTTGCTCAGATAAAAAGATTGACTACTTTCCTAAAAATAAACTCATAAATGTGTATAAATTATGATCCAAATATATATTAGAAGACTAATATTCAAAACATACTAAAGAACAGGAATCTGGACATTTAGGCCCAGTCTCCCAAACATTCACACTTTTGAAGGACAGTTCCATTTCTGCTACAGAATTTCTCTAGAGGTGTGTATATATATATGTGTATATATACATAAATATATATATGTAACAAATACAAAACATCCTCCAGAAGCAAAGTTCTAGAACTGATTTCTACAATTTCATTGAGTAACATTTAAGCACGGGAGAGTCAAAGATGCAAGTAAACTATTTAAATATAAACAACGTGGTCCCCTTCCACTTGCAATTACTAGAGTAAGCATTTCTTTATGTTAATTTAGTACTCATTCTTACAGAGAAAGTATCAAATGAAAAGCTGCACACATAACATTTTTAATGCACTGATGTGTTTTAAGTGCTTATGTATTTATAGATGTAATTCTCTAGAAAATGACATTTCCTCTTACTGTCTCAAGCTGCTTCCCAGTGTAAAGTGGGAAGTCTCAGTCATTTTTATGTGCATGGGCCAGGACATAAAGTACAAGAGACCCAAGCCAGCCCTCAGTGAAGAGAAGTTCTCAAATATCAAGTTTGCTAGCATGGGAACACAGGACTCTCCTTGGTGACAGAGAGGGCAACTGCACCCTGCAGGGAAGGAACTATCTTGAATCTAAGATTTTAGGTTGATGCATGCCAGTATCTTTAGAAGCAGCATTGACAGACAGTAGCTGGAGGGGTGAGCAGCTGGTGACTGTTCTTCACAAAATAGGTAAGACAATAGTGCAAAAAGAGATCAAACCAGGGAATAAGAGCATCTAAAGCTTAATCGACTATGCTGTGAATCTAAATGCATTTTTATTATTCCACGAGTCAAAAGAAGTGCTCAGAAAAGCGACAGAGGAACATTTCTTGCAGTACTTTCACCCAGCACAGCAAACAATACACAATAGGAACACTATAAACTAAATAACTTTGCAGAGAAATTCCATCAACTCAGCCATGTCCCTATTTTAATGTTTCTATACAAATTCACACCAGAAATTTGACTCAGTGAAACATCTGAATAAAGAGGAAAAAATTTCCGCACAAGACAATGCCATCAACAATAACGTGTCAGCAGTGCTGCTTTTTAATTGGCTTGATGCAATTTTTCTTTCCAAACTAATTCATCAAATCACAATAAAGACTTACTGAATTTGCAAGATATGAGCTACTCTTGCCATTTTAGGTTTCCACAGATTCAGAAATACCAGCTTTGACTTTTACAACATCACTAAGATAAAGCTCTCCATTCCACTGCAGAAATAATCTTTTTGCCTCAAGCCTGATGTCGCAGCCTCCTTCATATAAGTAGGCTATGAAAATTGGACAGTTAAACAGCAAGGATTTAGACTAGGACAAAATTTGACTGGACTAACTTCTGTATTTTGAATGCAAGACTTGAGTAGTGTTCTGAACCAAGAAATGAATGGATAGCCCTAGAGCAAAAGTAAGCATCTTGTATACTCCTCCAAGAAATAATTTACCTGTGTATGTACATCCAGACTTCGCTAACGAAGATCTTGGGAAGGGCTCTCCCCCCGCGGGTGTGCCCTTCCAGCCTGCACAGTGGATTTTTTAGGTGAGGCACAGCGTGCACAGAACTGGCCCCACCGTTTAAGTCCTAAGGTCCATTTGCCAGGGCCGAGCAAGCTTGGACAGTGACAGTGAAATCCTCTGTTCTACAGCACCCAGTACTAACTGGGGCTGGCCCTGCTGAGCATCCGAGATCTGACAGGATCGGATGACAGGGACGCATTTAACTGCCCAGGGGACGGTCCCCACTGAGACTCGAACTCAGCCCTTGGGATTCAGAGTCCAGAGTACTAACCATTACGCCACGGGACCACCCCAATTTACCTGTACATACCTAAAAACCTACTAAGCAATAAATAATCAAGACCTATGTTGCCATGAGGACAAACCACCTTATGTATTATACAGCATCTCACCAGCAGTCCCCCACCTGCATTATTTCAGTAGTACTACCTATTTTAGTACAAGTTTTTTACATTCTCCTGAACTCTAAAGTCACGATCCAGAGCACAGTGAACTAACTGTTCACGCAAGTGAAGTTTAAGGGAGATACTTTACACACGAGATAAAACAACTAAGTGCTCAATGGCAGTATACTCAAACACATGTTCTCTCATTTATTTTCTCCCTCAAACCCAAAAAAGCTACAAAGGGAGCCAAGATCTAGCCCTACCCAAGTTGCCTGAGCATAAGGCAAAACAACAGGGAGGACAATTTCATACAAGCCACCTACAGGCACTTACTTTAACTTAGCTGAAGGACCTTCACCTTCTTTACAATCAACATACAGAGACAAGCTCCTTGAAAGGCTAATTCAGATGAAATAATGCTATGGTACTTGAAAGCATGATTTGTATCAGGGATATCTCTCTGCCTTCTTCACTGAAGAGAAAGTGACTGGTGGATTAGCCAGTTAAAATCAGTGCCTAAAAGGTACATTGTGAAAATATCATCCTAACTTCCGTATCAATCCTCAAAGGTCTCTGCTTGAGATGTGCTGTTTGTTAGGATGTGAAAAGCAGGCAGTTTTAGCATGCCTTTTGACACTTCAATTAAGTCGGAGAAAAAAACCCCAGGGTATGTTTTAAATTTGCAGACAGTCAACAACTTACGATTGCTACTTAACTTAAAAGAAAACCTACTAGTAAGAACGCTTAATGTGTTAGTTTATTAGTGATCATGAGAATACTTAGCTTTTAGAAAGTTTAGTTTATAACAGAGCTTGAATTAGCAGAATAACATGTTGCACGGAGTAGAAATGAAGTATTATCAGATTAAACTTGTTCTCTGTGTTCTGCAAGGCACTTTACATTCAGCAGACATGCAAGAACAACCTCTGCTTGTGTTCCAGACACATGGAGCTCAAAAAATTCAAAAAAAGCAGCACAGTTAAACATCATCATGTTTCTTCTCAATATTATAAATATATTAGAATAGTGAATTAGGAGCACTAAGGCACAAACCTAATTTCAAGTGCTTAGCTAGAGCTTTAACTTTCACTATAAACTCAACAGATTAACCACAACCTGTTCATAATTAGGTCTTATAAAGATTGAAGAATTAACTTTCATTTTTAAAAACATAAGAGACAGTTATGCACATTTATTGTAAACATTTTAATATATTTCAAGTTTAAGCCACTATAATAAATTATCAACACATTAAAACTCATATGAAAAAGATACCTTTAGCCATCACTGTAAATATTCTAGCAGTTTTAATTAATTCACAGTATTAAATTCATGGGTTTGCTTTTCTCAGTAAGACAATTTATATAGCAAAGATAACTCAGAAGTTCACCTAGAAAACTGTTAGCACCAAGCAGTACAATTAGTCAACTATACTGAAAAAGACTCCTTATCACTATAAGGAAGTGGTATTTACATATTTTTGCCTTTGTTAAACATTCAAGACTTTTTACCATTTAGACAAAAGCACTTAATACCACACAGAGAAGTTTTGCATATTAGAACACACAAAATACACATCTGTCACTGATCTTCATCTTCACAAAGCAGAAAATCCACCTCTTTCAAGGATGCCAGGTGAATAATAAGGTTTGAGAAGAAATGGAGACACTTGCTCTTCAGACAAATCCAGGTGCCCTCCAGCCAGCGTGAAACTACTGTTTTTTCATCCAGCTCTGTGAAAGAAGCGCCATCCTACTGATGGGGTCGAAACCCACTACTCGTCTCGGTGGCCAAGGCTAAATTCCTCCTGCAGAACTAGGAGGAGACGGAACTGTTGCCACCTCAGCAGCATGCAATCCCGGGAAAACAAAGGGAATTCCCATTGTCATTGTCTTCATCTGCAGCTGATCATCACCAGCACTAGCAAGGCAGTAGCTTGCGCAGTTATCTCCACAGCGGGCAATGTCACAACCCGACCAACAGCACAAACTACTACCTCAGCCAGGGCCCTGGTGCTCCCCACCCCTTCTGAAGGGGGAAACAAGCAAGCAGACAACACAGCAGTGATAACTGAAATTAGAGGGAAAACCAGCAGAAAAACAAAAGGGCTCTGGGGTCTTTTGATGATCCTCGTCTCCTTTATCTGCTGCAGACATCAACCAGACTCCTCTCGCCTGGCTGTGAAAAGCAAAGGGAAACCCCGCCCAGCTCCCTCCCCAGCTTTGCCCTTTTCCTTGCATGACCTGAAACCGACTGGAAGAGCTTCATTTATCAGATACATTACAGACCCCAGCTGGTACAGTAAAGATCACGTTTAATTTCAAACAGCCACAGTTCCGCAAGCCTGTAACAGATGGGGCGGGGAGGGGAAGGAAGAAAGGAAAAAATCGGAGGGGGGAGGGGGAAGAGAAACACAGCAGACAGACACCCCCCCACCACCACCACCACACACCTCCCAGTCCCTCCAGCCGCTCTCCGTGCCCACCCCCGGCGGCACAAGGAGCGGCTCGCGTCCCCCCTCCCTGCAGCACGGTCGGCCCGAGGGGGTGCGGGGCGGAGAGGAGAGAGAGCGGGGTGAGGGAATGGGGAGAGGGAGAGGCCGCCGCCAGCCCGCCCTGACCCCCCGCCGGGCCCGCCCGCTGCCCGCAGAGCCGGCGGCCCGTTGGCCGGGGCGCGCCAGACCCGGACCCGGTCCCGCTCGCCCCAGGACGCGCCGTGGCGCCGGCCCGGGCGGCAGGGCCGCGGAAGGGTCCCCTCCCCGGCCGCCCCAGCGGGGAGCCCTCGCCGCCTCTCCCGGTGGGGAGGAAGAAGCCGAGCCCTCCGGCGAGGGCGCTGAGGGGTCGGGGAGGGGAAAGCGCTCGCCTTGCCGAGGCCGCAGACAAAGCAGGCGCCGCGCGGCCTCGCTCCGTCGGTCGGTCGCCGCCGCCGCCCGTGTGTCCGGCCGAGCCGCGGAGACCGTGAGGCGCGGGGGGGAGCGAGGGGCTCTGCGCGCCCACGTGACCGGGCATGTCACTCACCCGGCCGCCGCCATCTTGCGGAGGGGGGGGCGCTGCCCCCGGCGAGCGCCCAAGATGGCGCGGGGCGGCGGGAGGCGGCTCCCCACAGGCCGGCTCGGCTCGGCGGCGGCCGCGGCCTCTCCGCTCCCCGCCCAGCTCCCCGAGGAGGGAAGGACGGAGGGGGCAGAGGGCTCCCAGCCGCGGCTTTTCCGCTGGGACTGCGCTCCGGAAAGGCGCTGGGGTGTCGTCGCGGTGTCACCGCACGGCCCGCCCTCAGCCCCGTGTTCGCTCACAGCCCCGGCCCAGGCGCGGCTCTCGGAGGGCCGGCAGCGCCTTCCCGGGCTCCGCACTGGCTGGGACTTGGAAGCTCCTTTCTTCCTAAGTGGAAACAGACTCCAAGACGGTCACTCCACACAGACCGTGAGCCTCATTACAGAGTCACAAAAGTTACAAACTAACATTCCGATCCTTTGTTCTGCCCCTCACCACCAACACACTGATGAACAAATCTGTTGCAAAAACAGCTGCCAGCACACAACAGGGATTACCCTGCAAGAGTGTTTTTTTTTTCCTTTAAAATAAGAAGTGTAATTCCATTTATAAAGACTGTATGAACATCAGTGATGCAAAATATGGAAATAATAGTCTTAGAGTTTCCACTGCAAAACTATCTGCAACACGGATTAAGAATGAAATGCAATGCCTCTAATGACAACTGGCAACAACTTTGTAGTAGAGAAAGTTACATTAGAAAGCAGCCAAAACATTGCCACCTTAAGGATCAAGTACAATTACATGGGCTCCCCATTTCTGAAGCCGCCACCTACATTAAGCATCTGGCACAGGCAGATCACTGGCCGCTTTTTTAAAAGACTTTTAAACCAGTGACATTCTGTTAGAGAAAACATGCCAAGAGTTTCTGTATGCTTATGAAGTACATGTGTTTTTGATACTGCCTGGCACGTTCAAGAACATTCCACGACTGAGAAAATTGAAGCATACAGTAACTCAAGAGTCCTTTACTCTTGGTTCTGGGAGGGACTGACCAATCTCCTTCAGACCACTGTCTCTCAATTCCTGTTTCCCTTGGTAAAGCCTTGTAATACTATTTCTCACAGGGGTTAGCAAGACTTAATTGTTGTGCTATTTTAAGTCAAAAAAGGAGAGGTAAAGTGTTACAAGTACGGATGCACCAAGGAAATGTATGCTCCATTCTTAGTCAGTTACATTGTCATACACATGAAAACTCAGTTCTGAAAAAGAAGCACAATTTAAAACTGGGAAAGTTTAAGTATTTATTAAAAAGAAAAACCCAAAGCTAGATGTTATACTTTTTTTTCCCCCTATCAAATAATCAGATTTATTTTAACTCTGTTACAAAATATATTGCTAGTAGAAAAAAATGTTTTAGACTATTAAAGTTTTTATTCGATTCTGGGTTAAATTTTACCTTTTTTTTTAATGTGCTCCCTTTTGTTCTAAGGCCACTATAATGTAAAGTAACTTTTGCATAAGACTATCAGTATTTCACATCTCAGTGACTTGTTTTCCTGCATTAAGGTCTCTTTTATATTCATTGATTAACAGACTGAAATCCATCTGAACATCATGAGAACATTTAGAAAGTTTCTTAGACAAGGAATTAGCAATTTCTATATGAGGAGAATCAGTACTTCTAGGTGAAAGCAAAATGTAAATTTAAACCACATCATTTGGATCAATCTAACTATTTATACAAAGAGGAGATAAACAACAGTAGAATACTGTTTCCTCTTGGAGGTTGGTAAGTTTATTAATTGAAATATTTGTCATTTATCATGTACAGGCAGAAATTGTAATCAGATATCAGTACAAACTACTGGCAGATAACATACATCAGAGTTTATTATATAGCAAATCAGAACATCTACACTGATGTTATCCTTTTGGATTTGCATTTATCTAAAACTAGAAGTCCAAGAATTATTAAAGTCAATCCTGGAAAGCAATGAAAAAATACCTGAAAGGTTAGGAAATATGAAAAGCTACAGGTGGATACAGGTACCAATCTGCATGCCTCCAGACCGTAATGTTTGTTGGAGCCACCCACCTTGCTGATTCCCTCATGCTGTCCCACACCCTGTAATGCAAAGCTCTGAAAGACTGTGAGGATGGGAGCCCTTAGTTACTTTCAGTAATTCAAGTCTTTTTGACCTAGAGTATGAATGTGCAGGGACTTTGAAAGAACTCAGGCTTACTAGCAAGTATTTTCTCGTTTTCCTCAGAGATGACAAATTCAAATGCCAAAAATAAGCATTCAGGCACAAAGCTGTAGGTATCAGAAGTAACTGTAACCTTGCTGAAACACTTGGGGGGAAAAGCAGCAGTTAATGTAATACGAAAAACAAACAGAAAGATTTCTGATGAGCGTACAAAAGCGTAGCAGAACTGGAAGTGTTTAGCTCAGTTTACTGAGTTCATGAAGACAATAATGACACGTACTCATCCAAATTGGGAAACCAGTGGAAAACCAAGACAGATCAGTAGCAAGGAGAATGTAAGGCTCAAAAAGAGCTCAGTTTTCTACACTAATAGTAACTGTAGATCTCTTAACTCTGTCTAATTATTTAGACTAATGCTATGACAACAAGGAAGTCACAGCATGTTGTCCCTTGCAGACACACAGTACAAGAAATAAATATTTGAACGTGATCTCCACCAGGGGAAAAAAACAGGCAAGCCTTAGAGTAGACCCTGCAAAGGACATACGAAGAACTAAAAAGCAAACAAAGAAAAAACCACAAAGAAGATGCTCTTAGAGGAGCTCAGGAAAACTGTAGCACCATCAACACATGGCAATAGCAAGGTCAACTCCATTTGCTGTAGCTCTCTCAACCCATTTTGAGAGGTTTAAAGTAAACTTTTTTTTAGTTTATTTTAGAAACACCATGAAACACCAGATGCCTAAGCCTAAAGAAGTGTCCTATGCAAGAGTTTACAGGGCCTCTTTCAAGATAGAATGGTTCTCCTGCCAGGGTTACCTATTTTGTCTT
The DNA here is from genome assembly GCA_035583155.1 of Acropternis orthonyx. NCBI lineage: Eukaryota > Metazoa > Chordata > Aves > Passeriformes > Rhinocryptidae > Acropternis > Acropternis orthonyx. Next base: position 32,126,978 of record JAWWEU010000040.1, on the reverse strand, counting down.
CCCTGGTTGCAAATGAAAGCCAGGCTAGTTAATCTTGTGGTAGACCTCAATATTTTAGTTACCTAAATCTCAGAAGTGAAATTCAACTTTTGCATCTCAAAGCAGATACTCCTTACTGCCCTTCTAAATCTGATTACAGGAGGAATGATTTCTGTCAAAAGTGACTTCTTTTTAATAATGACTTGAATAAACAAAAACTATGTTTTAAGCCTGATTTTGCATCTGTATTATCTCTTCTAAAAGATTATTATTACTTCATTAGCAATTATTTAAATGTTTGTTTGCAATTAAATATAGTCACTTTGCAAAGACTGGCAACCTTTTAGAACTAGGGAACACATTTTTCATAGTTAAGATTCTATAGATTATTAAGTGCTAAAGGGTTACATTTTATTTTATCTGAAAATGTCTGAGGACATTTTTTATTATCTAGCACTTCATTAGTTTGCTAAGAGCTCTGTTTGGATGCAAAGTACAGTAACACAAAAAATGGTATTTGAATTAATTTTTAGATTTATCTGTTTTAAATGTATTGGATACATCCATGAAATACAATTTGTTAACAAAGACAACAACTGGTTGTTTCTGGTTGACACTGCCTTCAGCTTTTAAATAACAGTAGATTTTACCTTCTCAGGTCTATCATCCTGTGTATGGAAGGGGAAAAAAAGCCCTGAAACTTTTTCAATTCCTAACCCACTTTCAAGTTTGACCTAGTTGTTTGAATTGAGTGGGTTAAAGTGAAATTAAACTACAAGAAACAGCTACTGTTATCAGACTGTAGTTTAGCACTTCAAAAACTTTCTTCCCACTCTTAACTCTACAGAGATGGAGGTGTTTGTGCTACTTCATTCATCAGTTCAGCGCATTCTCTTTGAGACTGGCAACACGTAACTGCTTAAAATTTCAAGATGTTACAGTGCATACAGCTATAAAAGACATCATTAATTTTGTACGTTGAAAGAAAACATTTAAATCACTCTGTTCTAAGATAAATGTTTATCTCTCCTGATTTGTTCTAGGGTAGTACTCTGTGCAGACTCTGGGGGTCATTTTAGTGGTAAGGTAGTACAGTATTATGCTACACCAAGCCTGAAAACATGAAGAGACGTTCAGTAAGTAAATCTGCAAGTAATAGTCATGATGTACTCCAGAAACTAGTTCTTTCTACATGTACATGCCAGCCGTACTATGCACTTAATATTCCAGTCCCCTTCATGTTTTCTCATGAGAGACGCTGATCAAAACCAGACTGCTCTCCCTGCTCTTTCTGAATTCGCGGCAATCCAGTTTTGGTTGCCATTTTTCTGTGGAGCCTCTCAGTCCCTCCTCTCATGACCAGGCAATAGTCTGTGCTGTGATGAGGGAAAGAAGTGTGAGTCTTCTGGCAAGAAAGCCAGAACCATAAGTCATTCCTTGGCAACTTTAATTGTTTCATGTGAGAAATAGTTAACATTAGAAACAACAGACTAGGCAATGTCAAGTTTGGACAAGTTTCAAGTTTCCAACTGTCACATCCTCACGAGCAGTCATGAAGCTGTCAGCTTTGGAGATACCACTAGTCATGGAGACTCATGCCAAGTCTAAGACAGATGTCTTGTGCACAGAGAGCATCAGGTATGACTCCAGTTTGAAGATCAGAGTCTTCAGTAACAGAACTGTGAAGCTGCCAGAGACCTGACTTCCAAGGGATTTTTTTTCTCATTTGTCTATTGGTAATCTCATCTGAAAACAATACGGACCAGTGGGCTGATGCTTTTGAGTATGCTTCAACATTGCAATATTTTTCATTGAAGAAAAACATGGTAGGAGTACTTAACTCATTCTTTCCATCAGGAACACACCTCAGGTCGAAAGAGGATAAATCAGATTCCTTACAAAGTTCTTAAGGCAGGCATCTGGACCACCAGTGGGAATAAATGTGTTAATATGGAGAGAGAAAAGCTTATTACACTTATTTTAAGAAGAAGCTTATCTAAGAACTCCTCTAAACATAGATAATAAAGTAAATTCAAGCAATGAGAAGTCTCATCTCTTGCTAATGAAGTCCTGCAGTGAGTAAACACAGGGTTATCTCCTTTTTATCAAAGTTGTTTCATAATCAAGACAAAAATGCTTAAATAAGGAGCTCAGAAATAAGAGGATTGGTTTCTAGCATGTTACTCTCTAACTGATATGACACAAGGACATCACAAAGATGATCTTAGAAATGCTGAAGTTACTTAGAATAGTTCTTTAGATACCAGGAAGAAATTCTTCAGGCCCAGTCAATTTGACAACATGTAACCATTTGCTATCCTATTTTCCTTTTCTAGGCAAGCTTCTTCAATATTTGCCACTCATATCAATTGCTCAAGCAATACACTGGCAGTTGGCTTTTGACTTTTTGGATCAGTCATCACTGTAACAAACCAAAAAAATTCGACACACAAATCACAGCTCTGAACCAACACCAATCACCTGTGTCAACAGCCATGCATTTTTAAGTAGTCAGCACTTTTGTTAGTGCAAATCTTTTACTACTTATGAATTTATTCTCTGTCAGTTGACAGGTGTATCTCATCTACTTTCATCCCTATCTGTTAACACCATTCTTTGGTGATATCTGAATTTCCACCTTCCACAGGCCGCCCCTCATTGTGTTTGAAGTCAATGAAATTCTTTGTTCACCTGAGTTGGTCTCTTATTACACGTAGTCTGGCACAGCTAGTCATGACCTTCACATCTCCAAGCAACTATCTGATCTCCTCAGTTCCTCTCTTACTTCAGACTTGTCTTCTGTGAGGTCTTACCTATCAATTTTCGGGTCTGCCTTCTTCAAGTTCAGTCATCTTTGTTTTGTGGTTCTCCCTCCTCCCTAAGAATCATCAGTATTTCATTTCACTTTCTTTCTTACACAAATTGTCTTAAACTATCCACGCAATATTTTGCCCACTTGCTGCTGCTGTAGTCATTCTTGATCCCAGTGACTGGTTCCTAAGGGGCGTAACATTGTCTGTTGTAAATTGCACAGCAATCAGACACTTTGAATATGACATAAATGTGAACACTACAACTCAGCTTGAACCTTAAAGAGTATTTACTCCCCAAATGAAATCTATGTTCTATACTGACCCTTTACGATCATTTTTATTGGACTTATACTTGCCCTGATATATAAAATGCTGTCTAGACGAAAAGTCCCTGCCCCCACAACTTACACCTGAAGCACACACAGAAAAGTACCATCAGAAGGTAGGGGTGGAAAATCCAGGGAGAAACTAAGCTTTTCTCAGGGCATAAAAATATAACATCAGTATTTTGCTGATGGTTAAATGGTTTATACCTACAGATACAGGCCTTATCTATGCACAGTTTTGGATTCCAGCAAACCAAACCTACACGCAAGCTGCCTTATTGGAACTTTCTGACACACCCCACTCTAAACATCCTTATGGGCCTGTAGCAGTAGCTACAGTCAGAATATGCACTGCTCACAAGGCAGGTGTGCACAGCAATTCTTTATTCAGGAGGACTCAAGCTGAAGGTTGTATAAGATGCCAGCCCATACAGAAAATGAGTAGCAAGTTGAAAATTTGAGATGAACAACTAGTGAAAAGAAAGACACAGAACTGAGCTGTACAGAAAGAGATGAGGAGAAAACATGCGTTCCTCACCCCCAAGGACCGTTCCTCACCCCCAAGAACTGCTAAATGAATTTCTGTGAATACACTGATTACTAATACTTGTGTTTGCCATGTGCTGAGGAAAGGAAAGGCATTAATCTCACTAAAAATATCTTGCCTGAAGAGTCCAAAGCCAGCGATGAGAAGATTATCTGTTTGGCAAGAAGAAACAACTCAGCCCTGGTAAAAAAAGAACCCCATCTGCAGAATATGATGAAAAACTACTGAAGTTTCACAGATGTACTCTTACTCTTGTAAATAACTAACACTGACCATGTGTTTCACGTGGTTTAACGTTCAGTAACATTCCACAGTTCCCCAACAAAAGAGGTGGGGAAGCAGACTCATGTACAAGAGAACAAAACTGATTCCAGTTAGATAACCATCTCTGAAGAAAAGCAAATAACTAGTGTAGGTTACTTCTACAAATAAGACTTTCTTCAAGAAGTTCCCATCTTGAGGCATCTTTCTTTTTTCGTAATCAGTTACTATGAAATCTTAAATCCTTGTGTACATTAAGGCAATGGTCATGGCATAGAGACATACAAGTTTTCCCAAATAATCCAAAGTCTTGATACGAACATGCTAATAATCCAGTAATTTGGACTCCCATCCATGCTTTCAAAGTTGTGGACAAGAAGGAAAAAGGGTAAAGATTGTGGTTACATTCAATAAGCAATTAATGCTATCTTCTAACTTCCAGCTGACACACTTCTATGCAGTCAGCTGTATCTCTTTTCTAGCTGACTTCAGTGACACATTGCAGACCCTTATTCTGAAAATGTCCATGGGTTTTACTTCTGGTAACGAAGCAACCCTACGGACTTGAAAAGAACTTGGACATGGGTCTACTCAATAGGTAGCATTAAATTGATTCAGTTTCTTCTGAAGCAAGATTTACCTTGCTAGAAATATGTAAAAATGTGATATTTAAACATTCAAAAATGCTGATTGCATCAAAGAACCCCTAAGAATGTTTAGCAAAAAGTACAAAGAGAAAAAAGAAACTGATACTTCAAGTTGGAAGAATTATTTGAGTGCTGGACAAGAAGGCACAGTAAAGGGAATAATTTTTGTTCACAGACAAAATTACTCAATGACAATATCTTTTATAAGCTAAGTAGCTTTGTTTTTAGTTCTTAAACTATTTATATAAAATACAAGACAGCAGTTTTAATATGACCTCAGCTTGTATGTCCAAAACACACCTCAAATAGCACAGACACTATTCATTTTGTAATTAAGAGGAAAGAAAGGAAAGTTAGCTCATTGGTAGTTTATTTCAAAATTTTTGAAGATTAATGTCTATAGGTGGTAAAGTAGTCTAAACTCTAGAGTCAGGAAAGACTCATGCACCCCCTTTTTGAATTACAGATAAAGATGAAGGTGTATCTCACAGGACAAATGCATCTGTATTATCACTGAAAAATCAATTAGAAACTAATTAGAAACAAACTCACGCACAGCTTGGTCTGCACACCTCTTTCCAGAAATTCTGGTTAAGATAATATATTCTAAAACAAATTAATTCCCTTCTTTCCTGTCCTACACGTTGTTTCTTTAATGACCTCATGGACTGTGACTTATCTCCCACTAATTAGGAGAGCAGCTGTGAGGTTTTCACTTTCAGAGTAGGGATAACATTGTTACCTGTATGTGAGACCCAGTTCTGCAGGATACTGTAACCGCTCCTCCAAAGAAGGCATTTTGACATATATTTTATTAACGAGAATTTCTTAATGTAAATCGTGTGTTCTCCTAAAACTATCCAGGCTTAACAATTAAGTTCCATGCAACATTGGTCACAGAAACGTGCAGGGTCTTGAAACCTCTTTAGTATTTTCTGTACTTTGAAACAGAAAGCTTTTATAAAGGACCATAAATTGGAGCTTTGTGGGAGCAACCTGTCCGAAGCCCTGCTTGGAGAACATTATTCATGCAGGATAACCTTGACCAGTTCATCACACCTTCAGCTTGAAGCTTCTACGACTTTTACACCTATACATGTGGACCAATCAACGTCCCTTTAGCCAGGGAAGTGCAAAGCAAACAGATGTAATACCACTTCTTATGCATGATTAACTCTTTTAATGTCTACAAAAGACTTGAAGAAACAAAACCCTAACGATAAGGTCTGAAGTTCTGAAATCCATAGAAAGGCACCTGTCTTTTTTTTTTTTTTTTTAAATATTTGGCCTTTGTGCTTTCACATCACAGATTAAAAATACGTAAATACAGGTGAAACATTATTGAAATCAAAATGAGTTAAACAAGAGTTTAAATGCTGGATCACATATTTTGAAAACAATACTATTAAAAGTGTTTTGCTTCAATTGTGTATTACGTGAAAGTGAAACAAATTCACATTTACTTATGACAAATTTTGCTGCATTTCTAAATGAGTAACTATCTTCAAAACTACTCGTGGTTTTTATCAGACACAGTTTATAATTAAAAGACTAGAACAATTTGTTTGGGTTGAAAAGACATTACAAAACAAAGCACTTAAAATCATTTAACACAATATTACAGCCAAGTATTTTAGATATTTGAAATTGCCTTTCTTGGGTCATGATTTAAAGACTGTGATACTTGCCATGAAGGTCAAAAAAGGCTAACAATCTCAAATATGCTTGGGGTTTTTTTAAAGCAAGGCTGCAACTACAAAAATGGATAGAGTTAAGTAGAACAAACATCTTGAAAAAAATACATTATGAAGTGAGGTATGGTAGTGTAGAAGTGCTACAGTGGATTTCTGCATATTCAAACTTATTTCAGGTCAACTACTCTGAAGTTTGAGATCAGCAGAATGTGACTGCTTCTTGCAATCTTTTGTTATACGACCCTTTGTAAATGTCCAGTGGCCACAAAGAAGGTACAATCAATTGAGCAAAAACTAACAACATGATCAGATATGAATGAGCATATCTGGCAATTTAGAAGGCAAACTGTAAGTAAAAATGCAAGCATACAACTTATTCATAATAAATACATTTTCAAGCATTTGATATTATCAATATTTTAAAAAGAACTTAAATAATAAATGCAACTATTTTATACAGAACTGTACCATTTATTATACACACAAGTATATCAGTTCCCTTTGTTTACAAAGGCTGGTTACAGATATATGGAATGTTACAGTACCATCTTGCATAAAATTTCAGTACAATTCGTACTTCAAAAAAAGGGTGCAAAACACCAGCCTAATAAATCTGACTGAATTGAAATATTTTTAATTACATCATTAACACATACACAACAAGCTGTACATAAGCCCACTTTTCAATCACCACTTCAAGATACTGTAGCAAGTACATTAGATTATAAATGATTCCAACTAGTCAGTTAAATTTATTAAAGGTTTGCACTGCTACTCACTCTGGAACCTTTGAGATATAGTCTGCACTCACTCATACTGAGCTCTTGTTAGTACAGTTAAAAGGCAATCAGCACTGGTTGCCAAAGTACTGCTAGTCACAAAAGACTTCCTCAGAGAAACTTCACCCAGGAACAAACATTTTTGGATACTTTTTTCGCTTCAAGAATAAAAAAGAAGTTTTATGGGGTCAAGACTCTCCATTCTGTACCTTGGATGCTGGTGGATGCATGAAGTCCTTAAAGGGAACCAGTGCCTCCTTCAGAGCAGAGCACACTTCTGAGGACGAGCAGGTGATACATTCTATTAAAGTCGGGTACAAGGCAATAACTTGTGCCCATGTGCTAGCATCAACTGCAAGGAAGAAGAGACTGAATCACTTACTACTGTCCAAATTCTTACAATAGATTTTTTCTCAATACCTGTAGAAATAAGGGCACATTCAGGTGCCTAAACATAGGTACCTAGTGCTATACAGACACTGTGGAACCCGCACAGGGCACTTGGATATAAGGCATGATTTCTGCAGGAGAGCAATACTCTTTTTTTGCAGCCATAACTGGAGGCCAGATGGCATAATATCTGTAAAATGGTGCTACACACCTGTGTTTCTACATATGGGTCATTCACTGTGTTTTCTGGATAAAGAACTGACAAATTTAAGCTAATACTTCTATTAAATCCATAATACACATGTATTTTCTGCCTGCTTTTCTCTGCTATTGACAGAAAATTGAACTGGACGCACATCTCACTTCTGGAAAACTGTCAGCAATGAGGCTTTCTATGGATTTCAAATCATTCCAGATTACAAGAGCTATAGAAAGCTGAGGTAGAAACACTGGAAATATCCATGGTAAAGTTTGTTAGTCCAACAAGTGAAATTAAACATTGTAGCATGAATATTCTTTATGTCACTTCCTTGCTTATTTCTGTTTTAGCTCTGCTTTCAAAAGAGAACAAATCTCCGATTTCAGACAACATTAATAATTAAATAAATAAAATTATTAAAAGGTAGAAGAAGTGGAAGTGAAGTGATTCTGTAATTTGTCCAGTAGTTCTCTTTATATGAAAGTGTGTGGGAGGTTTGGCAAGCACCGCTGTTTATGGACCAGGAGAAGCATGTCTCTCATTGCAGGGCACAGCAGACACTACAGCAGGAAGAGAGGGATAAGGAGACCACAAGTTTAAGTATCTACTAGCCTGTCTGTGCATTTAACTTGTACACCCTCTTAACTGCAGTGGGCACTTACGTGAACATGATCCATAGCAACCTACAAAGGTATCATGGAAAGAAAAGAGGATCTCACAAGCTTCATATATTTAAGAATTCCACTGATATTTTATGGAAGGTTTTTTGTTTCTTTGTTTTTAGAAAAGAACACCATAAATTGAAGTTTTCTCATTTATTAAACATATCTTAGGACCTTATGCTTTTAGGCATATTGGACAAACTTTGTGGTTTTTGTTTCTGTCTACCTGCTACCTACATATACAAAGAACTACAAAATACTTAATCTTACAGACTACACTTTTCTTTCAGATTTCTGGGAAAATTACTAGAGGAAATAATAAATATATCTTTGTGACAGATAGAAGGTTACCTTGTTTAGAACTGTGTTGTTTAACAGTAACTTACCATTTTCAGGTTGAGTTTTTTTAAGTGAATCTATGAGAGTACTGACAGCTTTTAAAACAAATATGATTTCTGTTACTTGCTGCCTGCAAAGGAAAAAATGCAAACAGTTAACTACTCATTTCTGTCTTAAGAAAATAAGCTTTCTACAAAACTTACACAACATGAATAAAATACACAATGGAAAAAGCTGCAGCCTACCAGACAAAGGAATAGCTAAAGGTTAACATTATCATTTGTCTGTAACCTTACCACCATCACTGCTGTTGTCTCAACTAGGATAACTTTAAATTTGATACTGGAAACAGTAGCACCATACATATCTCAATCTGAAAACACTCATACCAAAATACAATTGAAGCAACGTGAAAATAATCAATTTCCACATTCATGATCAACACGTTCAAAGTTGAGTGATTTTCAAGTAAGGTCCATTTTAAATAATTTCTGAGTACTTCAGTCAATTTTTCCATTTCAAGAACAATTACTTGAGTAATGATTCACAATGCTGTCATTTTGGATATTTTATCTTATTTTTGAGGAGACTCCACCTCTCAATTTAGAAACTACATATAGCTCTACTGGGAAAAAAAAGCAATCGTATTTCAAAAGTAATATGCTATAGATATCAGAAACATTGTTTTGGTAACTGAAAATGTAACAGTAGAGAATACATCCATTATGATTTAAAGGTTTTTCAATATAAAGTTGGTATCAGCAGTTTCTTTAAAATGTCTTCCCCACAAACATTTTCCTGGCTTTTAAATTTCACCCCCCACACATTAATTTTTTTCATGACTGAGTGATATTTTGAATGCAACCTTCTCATAAAGTCCTGGTAATACCTTTAGTTCCTAAAGAAAATGTACATACCGTGGAAGAGGACATTTGCCACTCAATCTCTCATCTTCTATGTAGCGATGCAATACATCCTGCGACCTTTTCAAGAGCACAGAAAGTGCCATTCTAGAAATGTAGCCTTCCTGAGGAGTTGTGACTTTATTACTGAATGAAAACTGGAGCAGGGTTTCAAAACACACCTTAGAAAACTCCTCTCTCATTCGAATATCTATTTCAGCTTCTGTCAAAGTAAAATGACACATTTAATAGTGCAGTGTGCGTGATGTTGCATTTCAATCAGTTTATTATACTTTGAAAAAAGATTATCACTCCTATAGTATTAAAAATATTAACACTGGTAAGAACAAATACTAAGAATACATTCTAAGAAAAAATGACTGTGCAAAAATCACAATACTCCCGAAAATAAAATATAAGTTATGCAATGTACTCAGTAACATCTCAAGTACTTGGCATTGCATTAGGAATGAAATACATGAAATCAATTAAAAAAAAACCAGTAGCCCCAGTTCTTCAACATAAATACTAATATCTGGTATTGTACAGTCCAAATAACTTTCTATGTAATGGCTTTTGTTCATTTTTTGCATCTTTCAAAAAAACCTATATATGTTTTTTCTTAAAGGCAGAGAAGGTATCCAGTTAGGTACACCATGTAGTTATGCTAAGGTCATTTAGTTTTTAAGAACAAGATATTACGTCTGTTTTACAATTGTCTGAAATCATTGTTAAAACTGGCACAAAGCAAAATAAACTATAGAAACCAACACAAGTACAATATTAGATATGATACTGTCCAAGCAGTAAGGAAATAGTTTTTAAAAAATTGCAAGGAACGCTTGGCAACTTCCAAAAATATAGTTTATAAAAACAAGCTGGATATCAAACAGTCTATAATGAATACATGCCATTGAACTTCAAGTCTTTATCAGAAAAAATACTCTCAACGTTTCAATTATTTTCTAGTAGATTTAAATACCATATATTTTGTCATTCAGGTACCATACCTGTAAAGGAGGATGACTGAGAATGTATTGAGCCTTTATTAAGCATAGTCATTATTTGCCCAACAAATTCCTTAGGAATAAAATTAGCATATGGCAGTATCTCTGTGCTGATAAGCTGCACCACCTAAAATAAATTAATTATATTTATATTTGTTTTCTGATTATTAAAATTGCAAATCTAGTACAAAGAAGACAGAAACATTAAACAAGAGAGACAAGCCTAATGAAACTTCACAAAATCTTCTCTTGCTAGCTTTTAAAATTTGCAGATACGTCCAAAATTGTAGCCTTGCATGGAACATTAAACTTGAAATAATAAATGTTTCCCCCCTCCACTTCTGCCAGAGTTTTTGAAGGACTTATCACTCAGATTTCCACTGACATTTGAAGTATATGCTTCAAATTGAATTTATGATATTGAAAAGAGAAAATCTAACATTAGGAATTTCCTCTCCCTCCACACAATTCAATATTCTCACTGTGACATTAACACACATATCACATGCTTACAACATGGCATCTGCAAAGCAGAACAAGTGAATTTATTATCTAAATGAACTTAAGGCAACATACATTAACTGAAATGCTTTCTATCCTTGTCTTGATGCTCCCATGCAGGAACAAAGTGGGTTTAGATCTCCATAAATTTATGCATTAGATCTGAGAGTTCTGCTCACTGCAGGCAGAAACCACTCTTGCTTTTCATCCTGAAATCCTTGTGTCCAACTGCCACTCTGGAGAGATGATAGGGAATCAAACCCACAGATACTGCCATGTCTTCTCTGCAACTCCTTTTGCTTTGTACCCCTAATCCCTGTTCTGCCACATCTCTTTGTCCTGGAGTGAAAGGGGACATGTCCTGTTTCATTTCAAGTATCATCTTCTCTTCATTTCTTTCAGTCTTATCCAGCCAAACATTATCTCTGTACAATTACAGCAGTCTCTGTGCTGCACAAACAAGACATCATTTCTTCATTTATGCAGAAGCTTCTCAGTATTGAGAACAGATCTGAAGGGCAACGATGTCATTGCTGACTGCCCCCTTCGATGCAGAAAGCACTCACTAAAGGTTTAATTGCCAGCTTTCTCTGTGATTTACAATTACCTGTGCAATTGCTTGGCAATAACATAATATGTAAAGATCATGTACTGTGTTAAGAGTCAGTAACACATTGTGGTTTGGCCACTCTACACTATTTTCAAGTTGAGAGGACAAGTAGTTTTTGGCATCCTGCTTCCTACTTTCTGCATCACCCTGAAGCAGATGAATTCTGGACCTATGAATTTCCTGTCTTGTTTTCAAAAAGAAATACAGTATCACAGAAAAAATAACGAGAGGGTAACTTTTAAAAAAAATTATTTCAGAACCAAAAGCAACTTGTGAATGTCACTAACTCATTATGTTCAACAGTATATTTGTTTTAGGCTCCTTACCTCAACATCAATACTCTCATTCTTCTGAAATTCTTGAATTGAGAGATTATCAGGAGGTGTACTAAAAATAAACATACTATGTTATACTTTTAAATTCACAACATGTGTAAGAAGATAAGTACAGGAAAATGCACTGCATTTTAAGTTATTTAAGTTGGTACTATTACATGGTAATAATTAATGATTGCAAGGCCAGGTTGGATAGGGCTTTGAGCAACCCAGTCTAGTGGAATCCTGCAATTAATATTTTCACTCACTGTGCAAGAAAGAGACTTTTAATTTTCAGTGGTACACTTGTAAAAAACTTTATTCTGATTTCGCATTTTCTTCTACATTAATGAAACACTTTTCATTAATGGGGCATTACTTTCCTTCATAACTGAAATATTTCTCATTCTTTATAATTTTTATTAAAAGAAAAACACATTTTATAAACAATAGTTTTGAAGACATTTAGAACTTTCTGCAGTTCTTCCATTATATATAAAAAATAATTTACAGAAGAAATGTCCAGAAGTGATTCAACCATGAATATTACCTGATACTTCACAAGATCCCACTGTACCTGCTTGTAAATTTGGAAATCTTGTATCATTTGATTGGAAATTTTATGCCAGCTATCAGTCATTTCTCTGGTGACATTTAATCTCATTTACTGAGTCCTTCCATGTACTTACTGGGCTGACTACCTGTTCAGTGGAATTCCTTTCCTTTGCTGGATTATGCTTCTGTTGACTTACTGGACCAAGTTCCTCAGCAGGGCAGAGAGTAAAGCCTCCTACTTAGCAACCAACTACTTTAGCTAATGTGCCTACATTTGGTGTTTTAGTTTGGATCAGACATGGGCTTTTCAAGTTAAACTTTCAGACATCCCCTATTATAAACCTTGGTTCATGTCTAGTATTAAGAGTGAATAGAACTGGATTCATTTTTGATGAAACTAAACCAAAAACTGTACTCCAAGCTCTCATACATGCTTGCGTGGCAGGAAACCACAGTAGAGTTACTCTGAAATAACACACCTAAAACAAGCACTCTGCAGGTGACAGGTCCTCATCATGAACTATTTTGCTTTACAGATTTGCTTCTACTGCACTTCCAGGAGGGCAAAAAAACCCCAAGACCAAAGAAGGTACTTCACACAGTATGTTAACTCTGAATTACCTTGCTTATAATCCCACAATCCTGCTAAAGTCTACAGAGATTTAAGATACAGTTAGCACAATTACTAGAAGAAAAATGGATAATTAGCTAAGGACAAACTGTGGTATGAGAAATTTCTGTAAGGCTGAAAGAGCATATTATGAAACTATTGCTATGTGGTCACCTTACACCATTCCTTAAGTATTCCACTAATTTTACTTTTAACTTTTAAAAATAATTCTGGCATCTTCAAGCAGGGGAACAGTTTGGAAATTTCACCATTTGAAAGGAATGACTAGAAATAGTGGAATTAAGATTGTCTGTGGTACTTCAACGTGAAGGTATTGTGTATGGTTGTGTGTTACAATGCATCTTAAATTAGACAAGTTTGTTTTTTGTTTTTAACTCCAGAGAAACTATCCAATTAAGTACACATGATGGTCACTACTAAAAAGGAAGGAAAACAATAGGGTCAATCTGAATAGAACATTCCCTGCCTAATTTATGGCAGAATAGGCAGATGTAAGGAAACCAGTGCTCTGGGCTGAACAAAGAACCAAGCTGTTCTGTAAGCCAAGGAATCAGTGCACTGTTGTAGTGACAAGCAGACTACCATCCTTTGGCTTACTTCCAAACTCCCAGCTTCTCCTATATCCCATGACCCTTGTCAGGAAACAAAAGACATGTGGTCGTAGTTCAGAGCTAAGCACATGCTCAAAGGCAAGGCAGCTGCCCAATACATGGTTGTGGACCTTTGCCAGCCTTGTCCTCAAGAAGGATACTCACCTGGGCCTGTCTTCTCCATTCCACCAATTTTAATGGAAAGTTTAAGAACTGTGAAGGTTTTGAAATCTCATTCAAATCTGGTTAGTTTAACTGGCAATTGTTTTGTTTTATTTTTTCTGATTTTTTTTTTTTTTGCCAGTGCTCCTATATGTTGCTGACCAAGACAAATAAGATTTTTCCAAGATAGGTTTTTTTCCCCCCATCTTCTGGGTGCTTAGCCTAAGACACTTGAAAATCAGTCTGCACAGCTAATTTTCAGTTTTGACAATTTTGACAATTTGACAATATTCGCCAATGTTCCTGCTTGAAAAATAAATATATGTCCCCTCCTCAAAGAGGCTTTATGTAGGTAACTTCACCCTGTCTATGAAACAGAGAAGTGTTACATGCATGACTAGAAAAAACACAAAGAATAAAATATTAAGTACTGTATTTATTATTGGTTTGATTTACTATTGGCAGACAGGAAGTTTGGAGTTATATATTTGCAAGACACTGAAATGGCTTAAACATTGCTAAAATCACTGAAAGACTTTTGTCCACTGTAGCAAACTGCAAAGAAGCAACTGCTCACTGAAGCCCACCCTGCCCTGAATATACCTACTAATATAGACTGGGACAGTAACTTGAGATAAAGGTGGTACTGTGTACAATTACCCTAAGAAAAGAATGTATTCACAAGTGTAAAAGACTGGAATACTGACATTTCAGACAATCAAGGTGCAAAGTAACCCACCCAAGTGCTGAGAGCTGCACACCCAACACCTCAGGCTACAGGCTGGGTGTTGAACAAGACAAGGGGAGATGAAAAATGCTGGGAGGCAGGGGTAGTGTTTCTATGTTCTTACACAAATGACTCAGCTGTGATAACTTCCATTTGGGGAAGTATCAGGACAATTCACACAGAGCCTGAAGATACTCATCTCTGCTGACAGGCCATAATGGGCCATAATGGAGTCCTGTGCTGCTGTAGGGCAGCTGTAACATCTTAGAAGGTGTCAGACTCACAAAATGTCTTGTGATCCAGCACTACATCATGGAGTGCAGAACTCCCTGCCCCAGGGCAGGTACCAGGGCCACTCCCATCTAGCCTAAACCCAAGAAAAGACCACACATGGCCTTCACTCAACACTTGGTTTTCTTCCCTGGCCACACAGGACTTTCCTTACCACCTGGACTTTGCTCACCGATGGACTTCTCTCCCCACTCAGAACTTCCTCCACCACCATGGGCTTTTCCCTCACCACCCTGGGCTTCCCTCGAGGCATCCAGACTGCAACTATCACTCTGACAAGACTGGGATTCTCATCACTGGGAAGACCAGAAGAGGATCAACAGGACGCTGCCAGAATCCATGGGGTGATGATATTTTTTTTACTTAATCTGTCTCTCTGTCACTCTCTTTCTCTCCTCCCGTCTCTTTTTTCCCTATTCTCTCTACCTCACATTGACTGTTAAATAAAAATCCATACTACTGATTTAGGCACATGATGTCATCTGCACCTTAATTCAAGCAGAGACATCTATCTAATAATTTGAAAGCACCCGATCATAACAATGCTGAAAACAAAGAATAAAATAAAACATTAAGTAGCTGTTCAATCATTACCTTTTGTGACACACAGAGTTGTTAACTATGCAAAACCTATAAACAGTCATGTAAACTATTATGATGCATAGAAACACAGGTCATGTTGAAATACATGGGAAGCTTTCACTCTGACACTTCCTAAATATATGACTGACTTTATGAGCTGAGATTTACTTAAAGAGGTGTTAAGACCTTTCTGTCCAGTCATCCATATCTGATCTGCCATACATGCTATAGATTATGCTATGTACTTGTTCATGTAGCAAATTACTCCCAAGTAAATAGATTTTTGTGAGGTGTCTATATGAAACATCTGTCATGGGGCCAAAACCTTTATTGGTCTGACATAATATATCCAAACTGTACCAGAAGGGTCAAGAGGCAGGAATAATAAAAAGCAGTGTGATGCAGCAGCTTGTATAGGTACAGAGCTTCCAGCCACTGCCCACAGTCTAGGGAGGGCTTCAGATCCAACAGCAAAGAACAAACAGGCACCTGGAGCCCTGCAGTGCACAGCAGCACTCTGTTCAGAAGTATCTTTGGGGAAAAGTATTGATTTAATTCCCTTATGTGAGCACAGGCTTCTGCTCTAGTAAATTATATATACACACACATTTGTTGAATTTTATTTTATATAATGGCTTGACATGCTTCCATAAAAGCCTCTGGGAAAGAAGAACAGTATGAAATAATAAACAGACCAGCTTCTTACTAGAAGATAATTTTGTGTAAATTAAGTTACATGAAATGTATTAATTTTAAATGTCATATTGATTTATAGTAAAAAGTAAGATTACTGAGTCTCCTCAGCTGTAGCTTGCTTTAAAAAAAATTCTGAAATTTATTTCTTGGAAGCTGTTAATTCTCTATGACAGTAACATTTTCCTTTTTTATTTACCTGGGTTCTTTTGGCCATATTTGAAATTTCTTGATGTACAAAGATGCAGAGACCATTTCTGCTGTGCTTTTGTACTTTTCAAAGATCAGTATCTCCTCTCGTTCAGCCCCATAGCTGGCTTGAAAGTCTGTTCCTGTTCAAAAGGCACAGGTGGGGCCGTGCAGAGGAGGTTCACTATTTGGAACACAGATATTTCACAGTGCTTTAATTTAAGGGTTCAAACCACAGTGACCTCTTGTCTAATCAATGCCAACTCAGTTTCTTTGCCAGAAGCAATATTAGACTATATACACATGCAATTTGTAGGGCCAGAGTGACGAAAAGTGTTATGAGTTAGACTAGGAAAATGTTTAAAATATTGATTAAAAATTTAGAACATCAGTGAAATAGTTTCATCTTTCTACTCAATCCTCAGACAGGTAGAAACCTGGATAACATGCATACAAAAATGAGACAATGTGCACTGGAATATTCTAATGAACTCTAACCATCCCAGCAGTCCAAAGTCAGCTTTGAAGAATAAGGGTTTGAAGAACAGGTACAAAAGGAAGCCGTTTACCTAGCTTTGCATGAAGCCTGGATAGACAGAAACATGAAACATCTAGAACATTTAATAGTATAGAGTATGAAAAGGTATCAAAAGTGAAGGAAGAAAAGTAAGGTTTTTTACTGACATAACATTCCTGTTTCCTTGAAGCAAAGAGCTTAGGGAAAATAACAGAATGCCAGCATAAGAAAGTCAATTTTCAGTTCTAACTGTATTCAGGTCTAGCTGAATACATGTAACTATACCAGTCACAAGGGGTGACATGTTGGAGAATGCCAAAAATCCGGAGAATGCCAAAACTCCAAAAAACGCAGTAACGCGGTTACTCTGTCTAACTGACACCCTCTTGGGGTGTCAAGTGAATTGCATTTTCAAAATTCTTTGTGCTTCAGAACCTCTTCAATCCCTGCTGGCCTTAGCCAGATTTGTACACTTCTGCACCTGACTTAATAACCGCTCTGTCCTGCATCACACATTTGCAAGCTGGAAAGCCACCAGAGATGACCTGACTCACAGTTGCAGTAAAGCCACTTGGTCATGTTGAGCAGGGTCAGTAAAAACAAGGAAAGTTTAAAAGTCACTAAACTAAGAGCATAGGGTGCTTTCATCTTCTCCCCTGTGGCTTGGTTAATTGATTTTGGTGATATGGACAGAAATCCAAGTAGTACCAAAGTTTTAAAAAACAGAACTCACTGTTAATATAACTAAATCAGGAAACACACCAAAACCTAGTTCTATACCACCCAGCTGGCCTTAAATAGAGGATCACCTTGGATAGTTGGAAAGTAGATTCTCATTGCTCTCCCCTATAATCTGAAGGTTGACATGCACCTCAACTCAGCGGTAAATTTTATCTGTTACTTTCAAAATAGTGAACTGATTCTCCCAAATTACTCTGGAATAACTCACCACTCTGATTAACATATATTTTCTATTAGAATTATAACAAAAAAAAATTGAAAGAACACAGTAAATTTGAAAATTCTGAATTCAATTTCCTTACAAATGGAACAACTACAAATTTAAGGGACTGACTAAACTGCCATTACAATCCACCAGAAGACGTAATTTAGAAAATTTCAGAGCAAAAGGGTTTGCCCTCCTTGCCAAGGCTAGTTTCATAGCACCTTGCAGAGAGTGCAGAAAGATTTAATCAAAGGAAATCAGAAGAGAATTATCTCAAAGCAGGGATCTTCGACATCTATCTCTAGAGCCCTCCCTCAGAGAGAGAGGGGCATGCTTCAGTAGCATTGTGGGGAGGAGGAGGAAGAGGAGGAAGAAGAGGAGAAATGACTGCTATTACTAATTGTCCTGACTACTAGCAGGAGGAAGATGTACTCCCTTTTTAACTTTAACTTTTTTTAGGACCATAGGCTCAGGCTGATAGAGGGAACAGAAAGGCTATCTATCCTAAGCTACCAAGGGAGAGGGCTCTAACTGTAAGTAGGAGAACCATACACTTGGGAAGACAAACTGCTATTTAGAAAGATTGACATTAAGGAGATGGAAAAAAACAACCTACCTGAAACCAGACATTCTGTAGCTGCGCAATGTACAACTACATAAGCAAAATTCATCTACTCACAACAAGCCTGGAAAGAGTAATGATAATGGCCATTAATTATAATAACAGGCCAAATTATCTAGCTGTAGCCACATGGTTCTATAAACCACCAGCCTATTTTTAGTGTTTTAAATTATTTTGAACCCTAAAGCTTCTAAGTGAAAGGACAGAAATATTTCCTACAACTTTTCTGAGAACATCGTCATGTATGATGAAAGAGTTGATTCCTAAACCACATTTTGTTTGTAAAATTACAGAATACACTCCGGTATATAAAGAGGCAAAACCAGAGTTAAGTGAAGACACACACATCATAGGGCATCATAAACATTCACACAAGTACTATTTTTCTTTTATCTCCAGAGAGCATTTGCCAAGGTATGACAGCTGGCAAAAGCTATTATAATTAACATGAAGAGTGATCATTTCTAGCAAGCAACATAGGAAGATGAAATTTCTATGGTTGAAGTAATTTTCAAGAAAAGTATAAGTCACTGACTGTAAATTAAGAAAAAGGACAACATATTCAGCCAAAAAGGTCGATGATAGTGGATTATCCTGAATTACACTGAAGATCTGTTATAATTTTACTTCCCTGGATTTATGGATAATTAATACCAAAAAACTGTAGCAGTGCCAGTCTTATCAGCTAAGAACATGCACAATGGAAATGTTATGTCTGTTTTGCAGATATTTACTTAATTCAGAGTAAATACTAGTATATATTCCCAAAGCATCTTCTGAGTGAACACACAATCTTCTACAATAACCTGAAAAACTTTCGTTTTCATTTTGTAAACCAAACAATGATATTGATTACAGGGTGTTAACTGATCTGGACTGCCTGTCTCAGAATGCAAGCAGGACTACTAACTGCGGCTGAAAACAAAACCAAAAAAGATACTGTAAAGATTATTTTAAATTAAAGAAACAGGGAAGCATAAAAACAAAAAATTGGATGATTAAAGTGTTCTTTTAAGCAGTCTGGATGACCATTTCTATTTTAAGGTCCTTCTATTTAATAAAATTTTCTTTCAAGTAAATGCAAAAACAATAGAAAGGTTTTTCATTTGATTGCCATGTAACCCTATCGGTGAAATTCCAAATCTGTTCTTTATTAACAAACATTTTCACTAAGGGATGTGTCTCTAAAATTAATTTTCATTGGTATTTATTCTTTGTTTGTTTTGTGCAAGCTGCTATTTATCCATCATTAGTAAATACAGCTGTGCTTGGTTGCTGATTTTTGTGTGTTTCAAAACTAAATGCATACACATATGCAGCATATTAGTGTAAGGCACAGAAGAACCCTACTGTTTTTTGTTAAAAAGGAAGATTAATTTGTTTCTGAAATCAGCATATACAGAGAAAATCAGGGAATTAAATTGTTCATGTTCCACCTTGTCCTTTAGTCTGAAACACTATTAGATATACTTAAGGTACTCCTAAAAGATGTTTGCCCACAGATGTTCACAGAAGATGGAAATTCCATACTGTTCCTAAGCAATCTTCTACAATACCTAACTTTCCTTATAGTAAAAGGTTTCCTTAGTGTCTAACCTAGATAATCTTTGCTGTACTGAAATCCATTTTTACTCACTGTCAAGGGACAAAAAAAATTCTTCTCTGGAGCAAGCTTTTACCATATTCTGAAGATTTACAATGCCTTCCTAATGATATATTCTTTCAGTTGAACAAATTAATAGATCTAAGGCCAGGTTGGATGGGGCTCTGAGCAACCTGGTCCAGTGGAAAGTATCCCTGCCCATGGCAGGAGGATTGGAACTAGATGATCTTTAAGGTCCCATCTGACCCAAACCATTCTATGATTAAATTGTCTGTCTCTGATCATTATTTTTCACTTCTGGACTTTCTCAACCTGTCCACTGCAGATGCCTACATCTACAGTGTTCCATTCCTGAGAGCCTATAAATTTACTTATAAATCTGTCTTTCTATTTATGACTATTTAGCTACATTTTTTATAGAGTATCACAAATAAAGTGTGGCTAATTATTAAGGCACAGTCAATTTATCTTTGGTAGAAACAAATGCAAGATAACTATGGGCTCCTAAGTGAACAGCAGTGTAAGGAAAAATTTTCAAAAATTCACAGGAGAGCAGAATATTTCAAGACGGAACTCAGGACAAATACATATAGTTAACAGTGTTAATCTTAATTAAAAAAATTACGGTTGCAATTCTGTTCAAAGTGAAGAAAGGAACAAATTGAGTATATATGAGTAACTCTTTATCATATCTATAGTAAGAGTCCTCAGGAGTCCATACGGAACTCTTTGGCCTGTTCTGAAAGACTATGCCTTGTAGAGAGAGTTCAGTTGAGTTCTTTCTTGCTCTTACATTTTACCTTTTGATTGAAGCTTTTTCTATTGCTTTCTAAAACTATGATTTTTTTTTAAGTAGACATTGGTTACCTTTTCTCCATCATTCATTAAAATAATTATTAGATATCAAATAGCTCCACTGACACATTTAGTAAACAAATTACTTATATTTTTCTTAAAAAAAAAAAAAAAAAAAAGAAGAAGAAGGAAATTGTTTTTACATTTTTGTGAAAAAAAAGTCTTCAAAAGTATTTGCTAGCTCTGGCCACATACTGTCAAATTTTCCAGAAGATGCATGCTGCCTTGCAACAGGTAGTCCAATGGAGAGAACTTTGAGCAGAGAGGAAACAGCTAGCTTCCATGTGCTTTCAGAAGGACAGGAGTATTTCAGACTGAGAGGTATTCTTAGTGTCTGCAAAATGAAAGTCAAAACAAAATTTATAGTTGCTCAGACAAATCTACGAGTACAGCAAGTTTCTGCAGGAGATCTTCGTGGACACTGTCAGAGAAGACAGTACACATCCCTACCTTTTCCTCTGTATACCAGATGGCCTTTTAAAAATGTAATTCTAAAGATGATTTACCATATATTAACTGGCTAAAGCACAGGTCTGTAGCCAAGTACAAGGTTAGAAATCAGAATTGATGCATTATCAATTATATTAAGAAATTACACACTAATTTTCTTTTTCTGTATTGTCATCCACCATTTCTGCTAAGCCTGACAAATGGGCTTTCCTAACAGCTAAGAGACTGCAGGCAGTTATTACCATGAATGTATTCTGGAGAATTTAGTCCATTTCCTAGAAAGGTACTCCAAGTGCTTCCACAGTAAAGAAAAAAAGTTTCATTACATTTAAACTTTTCCGAATAAAGTTTAACTGTATACATCACCACTGCAAGAAATCTGTTCACTGCTGACTGTTAAACCACATGAAATTTAAAAGTAAGAACAGTTAGCAAAACTCTCAGATAAAGAGTGCAAAACAACTCAAATGTGAGCCCATGAAAACATGGCAAATTTTAAGTCTTTAGATAGAAAGCCAGCTTCAAAATCTGTAAAACAAAGTCATTAATAAATTTAAAAACATTAAGCACATGAACTATTTACACTATATGTATTCCTTTCAGCATTGTTAGTCAAACTGACTTAGAACCTGATAGTAAATTATCTTGGAAAGCTAATTATTACATTTACATTTCAAATACATAGTGACTAGATTTGGGTCCTACACGTACACCCCCCATCCTGTTAGTGCAGCCTCTGATTTGAGGAAAGTGAAGGGAGGAAAGACTCACTCTGACTCTCATGAGGGAATCAATTATAATTAACTCTCTATTGCCAAGAATTATGACAGCTAGAAAGCAGCCCTAGAGATAAACAGAATATTTGTTTATGCTGCTATTTGTCGTATGTGTCAAATCTAATTCCAAAATCAGCATAGGCCTTAGAGACGTGAAAAATAAATTTAAAAGCATTTTTCATTTACTGCAGTGGATCACACTATTGTCAACTGCAAATGTGAAATAAAAGTGGTCTTTATATCAGTTTCATTAATCCTATTAAAACAGAAACGGAAAACAACTGCATTAACTTTGAAATGCAAATATTTAATTCATAACAGATTTCAAATGATATCACCTACTTTAAACACATTCAGGTTTCTGTATTTCTATACAGGAAAAACTTGATGTCAGCCAAGTCATTACAAACAAACCTAGGTCAGATACATTTTTTTTCCCAGATGTTTACTATTACTTCTATTATTTAACAAATTTTTTTGCTGAAACAGAAACAAGGTCAAAGAAAGTGAAGAATTTGACAGTTTCACCTTAAAGGTGTATTTGCTCACCCATAACATTTCATACCTACATCAACACACCAAGTCACTAGAAGGAAATCAAAAGTAGTAGCTATAGTCCAGGCCCCAAAGTATATATGCCAGTCTATAGAAACTGGTCTTTGGCTTTCAATGCCTTATTTACTAAGAGGCCTACCTACCACAGTCAGGTGCATAATACTTTCAAAGATTAAAATTTGTGGCCTAACACATTTGTGAATTTTTATCTTAACATTGAAATATTGATGCTGACATTATCTAATTAAGAACAATACATAAAGCCTAACCAATAGCCTTGCAGCTTCAAATGAAATTATTACCTGCTGCTCATTTTCATAAAATATCCGTTTACTACAGCTTTAGGCTTCCCAGGAAGTATTTATCAACACTAGCTGAAAATAAAACTCATTCTTTTCAATACAAGCTCATTAAATTCAGAGCTTATGCAGGGCAAACTTTTACCTTAATAATGTTCTGAAGAACTTTCTCTGTTACCACAGCTTTATGGCAAGCTGTCTTTTGGTATAAGTCCACCACAACTTCCAAAGACCTCTCAGCAAATGGTACATAATTCAATGCTACCCATTCCGCCTAGGAAAACAAATTAGTAAATTACTAAACTATATGTGAAACATATTAATTAAGGAACAGAAAGTGTATGCTTTGCATTGAACTCTCA
Source organism: Acropternis orthonyx (assembly GCA_035583155.1). Lineage (NCBI taxonomy): Eukaryota > Metazoa > Chordata > Aves > Passeriformes > Rhinocryptidae > Acropternis > Acropternis orthonyx. The sequence continues at coordinate 32,103,603 of JAWWEU010000040.1, read as the reverse complement.
GTTTAATGCATGCAAGGTTTGCTAAGAATATGGTCCAAGCAACAAAACTGCAAATACAACTTAGTCTGGCTATGAAAATGTACTCTACATTGAAGTAAAGTACATTTAAGTAGGAGAAACGTTGCAGTCTAGGCAAGACAACTACATGAGAACAATCTTTAAGGAAATTTAACTCACCGGTGCAAATAGTTGTATCTAGTGTGATTCCATTGTGTTGCAGGACAAACAGAATAAGAAGAATTAATACATACATAATAGTTACCTATTTGATTACACTGAATCAGATGCTCATGCTTAGTGAACAGCAGTGCACACAGATAAAAAGAATTACTGAACATGTTCCCAATTCTTTACAGCACGTGCAATTAAAAAATCTGCAGCTTGAGGAAATTTTCTCCATTTAAAATTATCATGTCTTTGTATTAAATTTAGCATCACGTGTAGGATAAATTATTTTAGATTAATTCATTGTACAAACTCAGACACATTCACTATATCTGGTGTCCAGGCAAGACCTTTCCTACATGAAGGAATACAACGTATAAAAGCAAAGAAGAATGTAAAGGGAGTAAATGAAGACAACAAAAGCACATAAAAAAACTTACTACACAACATGCATAGTGAAATTTTTACAGATTCAAGAAATGCATCTTGTTGAACCACCTATATCTGAGGCTGAATTGGATTCACCAGCCAAGTGAAACAAGTGAGACTTCTAGTTAATTACCTGATTATATTTTGCATTTGCAATGTGCTTTGTTTCCAGCTGTCCATACTGTGGAGGCTTGCAGGAAAATTCTACAAAGGCCAGCAGTTGGTCAAAGATTGCAGGATACATTATCTGCATACTTTCTGAGCCCACACATATAGCCTAACCAAAAGAAAATACAAAAGCTTAATATGTATCTTGAACTTTTGAATTCAACATCTGCATCTGTATAAGGAACTCCTAAAGAAAAAATCCCCCATATAACACTATACAAGAGTCATACTGTATATGACAGTGGATAGTTCTAACAGTTTAAGAAAAGTAACTTGTTATTTTATTAAGGTAAATTAAGTGGCAAGACACCTGAGCATATATATTTCAGTAAATACAGCTATCTCATCCAATAAAAGAGATATATTTCCTTTACTAACTCTACTTCGATGTGTCAGTAAAATATAAGTCTTGTACAAGTCCTGTATATGGATCTCAGCCACATCTTTAAGTTCTACTTCAAGAAAGCTTAAATCTCAGAAGTAAATAATACAAGGCTTCAAAAAGTAGTTAAAATAGCACCTTACAGAAAGGAATATAAATAAAATGAGAATTATATGATTTTGGTATACCTGAAACTCATAATCTTGCTTTAAAATGGAAAACATTTAAGAAGGGTGTACTTAGATGATGTCAATGAAATATCATGTTGTCAGAGGCTAATGATCTCCTGTTGCAATAAAAAGCCCAAGGAAATCTTAAAGCATTTCTTTTCAAAGTCAGATACAATGATTCTATGAAGTTACTTCAATTATTTTCTGTCATTTTAAATGTCTTGCTTTACTTCCCAATGTCTCTCCTCTGAAAGCTTCAAGAAACAGTTGATTTATTGCTCTACAAAAAGACCTTGTGCTTGTACCGTCATTTTTCTACAGGGAAGAAACAAATGCCTTTTCATTAAGCACAGATCATCCATGACAAATTGTGGCTGAACTCACTCAAGGTGACAACAGCTCCAAAGCTGTTTCAGTGCAGCCTCCATGCTGGAGCCATGCCACAAGCTGTGTGAGTCAATGGGCAAGCAAATACCCCGAGTCCCCAGCCATGAGAGGCAGCAAGCCAACCGGGGCTAGAGGCATTCATCACTACATCACCCTAAGACCTAGCTGCACCTTCAGGAAATGGACAACCTGCAGCTGAGCATTCCATGAATGGCCTTTTTCTTTTCCTCAGCTTCCTACAATTTAAAAGGCATGTCTAATGCTCAAAAAGCTTAATCAACATTATGAATATAGTGCAGCACTTCTTCTAAAAAGGCAAATTCCTTTTCTGGTGCTCAAGTTCAAGACTGCACTGAACTCTGAAAAGGATGCCTGGAAGCTATGGACTCACCTGCATTGTAGAAGACTACAAGGTTAACTGTTGATCTAAAATTATTCAACACCCTCTAAAACAATTTCATCTGATCTGCTCCACGAAAGTCACTGCACTAAAATTTAACATGTTAATGTGAGATTATGTACCTATTCAAAAAGGTATAAAAATGATTCTATATACCAACAAATGGATTAGAAAGGGGAAAAGAGCATCTACAAATCCCAGGGTAACTTTTGTGTAGATTTAACTTACTTGCACAGATGCAATTCACATTACCCACAGAAGACTGTTTTAACATACACCAGGCACAGTCTTGGGACCAGTTCTGTTTAATATCTTTACCAACAGCCTGGACAAGGCGATTGAGTGCACCATCGAGTTTGCAGACAACAGGAAGTTCGGTGGGAGTGATCTGCTGGAGGGTAGGAAAGCTCTGCAGAGGGATCTGGACAGGCTAGAGTGATGAGCCAAGGCCAACTGTATGTGGTTCAACAAGGCCAAGTGCCAAGCCCTGTACTTGGTCACAACAACTCTATGCAGTGCTACAGGCTGGGGGAAGAGTGGCTGCTCAACAGCTGCTGAGTGTGAGCCAGCAGTATGCCTGGGTGGCCAAGGCCACTGGCATCCTGGCTTGTATCAGAAATAGTGCGGCAAGCAGAACCATGGAAGCAATTATCCCTCTGTACTCAGCGCTAGTGAGGCCACATCTCGAGTGCTGTGTCCAGTTCTGGGCCCCTCACAACACGAAAGTCACTGAGGTGCTGGAGCGTGTCCAGAGAAGAGCAATAGAGCTGGTGAAGGGGCTGTAACTACCTGAAAGGAGGCTGTAGAGAGGTGGGAGTTCTTCTCCCAGGTAACAAGTGGTAGGACAGGAGGAAATGACCTCAAGTTGCACCAGCGGAAGTTTAGGTTGGATATCAGGAAACATTTCTTCACAGAAAGGATTTTCAGGCATTGGAACAGGCTGGCTTAGAGAAGTGGTTGAGTCACCATCCCTGGGGATATTTAAAAGATGTGTAGATGTGGCACTCGGGGACGCAGTTTAGTGGTGGACTTGATGTCCTTGTAGGTCTTTTCCAACCAAAATGATTCTGTGATTCTGCAGACTAATTAGAATTGCTTTTCTAAGAGGTTTACGTTTCTGACTGATACTAGGGAACTTTAATAATTTTAAAATCTGAAAAATAGCCTAGCAAAGTGTGTGACAAAGGATGCTGAAAGTATCTTTAAGAGCTGCTTATAAAACAGAGTGCTAGTTACTACATTAAGTGCCCTTACTTACATAAGGAAAGCAACCCATATAAATCAAAAAGTACTGGCCACAGAACAAAAACAAACACCAACAAACCCTAAAATAAAATACTCTGAAGATCATTTTTTGTTGCAAAAATTGACAAAATACTTCAATTCCAGAAACTTATATTTTAAAGGTTTTTAATAGTTCAGATTTATCTAACAACTCCCAGTGCAGCTACTGGCATGGACTACCTTTTTTTTTCTTTACTGCTCTCTGTAGCTAAGTCTCTACCGTTGCTGTTGGTATATGCAAATACAGCCCCCAGTTTACCACGCTCATAGATAAAGAAGTTTGCATCCACACTGACTACAGAGGCAGAATTCAAATGTATTTGACCTCCAAGTATGAACCTGTGTTCTTCTATCTGATGAGTCAGCTGGCTCACTGTAGAACAGACCTAGAGTGAATGTAGGGAAGAACTGAGAATAATCAGCAAATCTGGGCTTGAGAACAAACTTCAGCTGAGCTACAGTGACGAAACAGGCTTATACTACAAAAAAACAATAAAACAAAAAAAAAACTCAACCCCCCATCCCCAACTTATACTACAGCAGAAAAAGACTAGAAGACATGTTCTAATGAGAAATAAAGACAAGTAACAAAAGAAAGGGTGTAAAATGGGCTCAACATATGGAAGCCTGAAAGGAGATCAAAAGCTCCCTTCCAGTCCCATGTTCTTGACTTGCAACATCCTTTGTTAGTGGAATCACATTATAAAATATCTTTATTAAACCAGTCAGGGACTCAGTCTGAAAAATATCAGAGGTTTTTTATGCTATTCAAACTGCAAAGTTGTTCCACAACTTCTTAGAAAATCAGAACTGACCCAGGTCTTCCTGTAGCAGCGAAGAACTTGATCCTACATGCAAACATGTGAGAAACCTTTTGTTTCAAAGAAAATTGCAAATATTTACATACTCTTCTTTAATCATTCCACTAGCTTCTGTGTGTACTCCTGAGAGTATCAACTGACTTCAAGAGAGGAAGAAGATACTGTGGCCTGCAGCAAAACCACCTGACGGATTGCCTTTGCTCCACATCACCACTGGCTGGCTGCCTTGTCATGTGAATTATACTGTGTTATATAGCCAAGAGGAGCAATCACACAACTTCACAGAACACACTGATGTCCAAATATACTTTAACCGATCTTTTTAGGAACTTCAGTGCTGCTGTTACTAACATAACAATAGAGGGGATGGGAGGTACTGTATAAGTTGAGGTACCATTTTATGGAAGTCTGATTTGCAAAGGCTTGTAACTGCCATGCTAACCATTCAGACTGGGAGTGGGGAAGGGGAGATGTCTCTTGTTCTCATGGGAAGTTACTGCTTTTGTTGTTGTTTAAGAAACATTCAGCTAAAACAGTTTAACATCTTGACAAGAACAGGAGTATAAAAATGTGTAGTTTTTCATCATGTTAAAAACTCTGGTAACCCCTTCTTTAAAAGGCACTAATGCCTGCAGCCTTTGGAAACTAAAATCATCTGGATAAGGAGACTAAGAAAGAAACAGAAAATCTGGGATGAATAAATTGAGTGATTAAGTGGGGAGAACAGGATTTGGGCAGGATTGAGCTGCTGGAAAGAGGCAGATTCAAAAGGTCAAGCCTGACTGGAAAATGATGAAAATGTAGTGGACATGACTGGCGTTAAAATTCCATGTTATTTATATAACCACATACAAAGCTGAGATTTAATATTGACTTTATCCAAGCAAACTGAATTTAAATTCAAGTAAAACACTTCATTCCACAGCATTTCTGTTCCTGCCCATGACAGGGGGGTTGGAACTAGATGATCTTTAAGGTTCCTTCCAACCCAGCCTTTCTATGATGCTATTCTTGTACCTCTGTTTTCAAAATACACTCATGAGCATTTGTCAAATCCATAAACTAAAGGAATGGCTGCAAAGAAAATGATTCTGCCTCCTTTTTTAAGTAGAGATAAATCAACCTACGTTAAGCAGATAAAAAAGCAAGATACTGAGTTGCTGGTCATTTAGTAGCCACCATGTGTTCTATGAGCTAAATAGGGCAGGATCCTGTCAGCGGCATGGGAGGAAGTATGACCACACAGTTAAGCAAAATAGTTATAATATGAAACCCCACAGGGAACAAAGGCAGGTCACATGGATAGTTTTAATTCTGGCATTTCCCAAGTAGTCTTTTTTTGGGATTTGTTTTTTTAAAAGTAGTGCTTAATATAAATGCATGATTTCATTCATTATCATCTTTGCTTCTTTTGAATAAATAAGTTTTCTGAATGAGTAGTGAATTTTGCAAGAAGGTATTTTACAACTCCAAAAAGAAAAAATCAGTACTTTTTCAGTTTTTTCAGCTATCCAGAAAAAGAGCACCCTAATTTGTTGTTTACAGATTCACCTGCATGAAGGTTGTTCTTTGAGGATGAGTTCTATAGCAAGAATTTCTTAAGCAGAGATGCAGCATTTTCCTTAAATAACTGACTAATAAGAGGCAAGGATGTAGGTGATGTGGCAGAGACCCTGCTATATTTTATCTTTGGCATGAACTGAAAGTTCTCATGATCACTATTCTTTGCTTACAGCAGTACCAGGGCACCATATGGAATACTGTTTCCCCTATTTTCATGTAGGGACCTTCAATATCAACAGTACTTCAATATTAGACAGACAAGTAAATGGCTACAAACACAGCATAACACTTTCTGCAATCAAGTCAAAGTGCATTTCACAAAGATTACACCATTCCTTTCAATACAGAGCACCTGGGTTGCAGCAGGAATGGAGATCTGATTGTTCTAATGCAATACACTGTGCAGTTACAACTCATATAAAAAATCATGCTTAAGTCACCATGCTATAGTTCTGAGAAGTGAGACACAGTGTAGTTTACCCTTCACCACAAATCAGAAGCTGCATTATTACCTTTTGTAAAACATCTAAAGCTGTAAGCACTGCTTCCTGTAAACTTGTCAAAACTGCTTCAGTGTAAGACGGAAGGATGAAAGGGGAAGCATCTGAACTGATTGGAACTGAAACAGCACCGTGCAAAATGACACCCAGCTTTTGGAGATCATCCATGCTGAAACCAGTTTTGATGTGTTGGTAAAGAGCTGGGAATATTTGAATTAAAGCTGTAAGAAAAGGCTGGCTGGGAATGAAAGTCAACTTATCACAAGTAATTGGAGGCCTTGTACTTTCTGAACCAATCCTGTACCAGCTGTTCCAGGCTGCCCACCAAAGATTCAAATCTTCAATCTCATCTGTTATTACAGGCAGTTCAGATGTATTGTATCTTCCTATTCTTTCTCCTATGGAGTCAGTCCTCATGAATGATCTGCCAAGACTAGGGGCAGTTGTTGTCCCTACCACCAGAGGTACGGAAACATTGATGGCAGGTGGAGTCTCAGGCTTCTCAGAGTCTCGAACAGGGGAAACAATTTGCAAGATCTCCTGGAAGCTTTTCAGAGCAGCCAGGGAAACTTCATTATTTTTGCTGAGTGCTGCTGATTGGATGTGATCAAGAAGAACATCCCAGGCTTGGGAAAAGTCTCCTATTTAAAAAAGAGAGGGGGGGAAAACAATCAACTTGGAACTTGCTTCCTATTCCACTTCCCACCCACCCTGCCTCTCTAAAAGGCGGTTCATGTATCAGTTCAACCATAACCAGAAAGAATGAATGTGACAGAGAAACACACAAATACAAAGTATGAAACAATATATTTATGTTCATGTTAAATTTGCTAGCGAAAAATCACATACCACATCCCATACCAGTAAAATACGTTCTCTTTACTCAGTATAGTGAAACGGATTTGTTCTTATACATACCAGATGACTGATGATTTCAAAAGGGGATTAGGGGTCAAATCTATAGTCATGCAATGCATTTATAAAGAACTGATTTCAAAATGCTCAGATAACTGTACCATGGAAATATTCCATTTGGGGCATTTGAGTTTTTCATTAAATTTAGCCTTAACCTTCAATTTTCTGTGATACTAATTACAGGGTTTAAATATTTAAATAGTTTTAATTTTTTTCTTCAGTTTTAACTCAAGTTTAATATAGTTTAAAATCTACCACATTTCTGCAAATGACATACTCTTGATAGCTATTAATATGTTGATACCTGTATCACATTAACCAAAATGAAATTAAACACAACTTATATCTAGTTAATATATATCAATTGTATACTATAGAATGGTGAAAGTATATTGATGTAATGAGGAATTTGCTTTGCAAGCTACACATTCTCTATTTCTTTTTCACTTTGTCCTTGCAGAAATTACCAAGCTATTGTAAAATATTACTATCTACAACTGAACAATGTAAATGTTCAATACTCCACTGACTTTACAGATGAGTTCTCTTTACATTCTAAGACTACAGTTAAACCTGACACACTGATGCCACAAAGAGTTACAGGCAAGTGCTGCACAACCTTAGAAAGGCAAAAGAAAAAGTATGTTCTCATAACCAAAAGAAGAAAACAATTATTATTATTATTATCAGGCTACTATAATTTGAAGCTATTTGGTACCCAGAATTGTGATGACAGATTTAATGTCAATTGCTGTGATACAGAAGATGAAATCTGTAGTTACAATTTTTGGCTCTAAGGAGCATGAATTAATAACTCCATAATTGTCATAACATTTGAGGTGAGACACAACAAAACACACTTTTAAGCTAAGATTTTTGCCCAGTACTTTAAGAGAATAAATACACAAAAGCAGTACGTTTATTACTGTATCTTTCAACAACTATAAATTTTACCTAAAGGCTGCAGTAAGTATCTCCTAGTGTTAAATATTCTTGCAACTCCAGCCAGTGTTAATACCCATGTCTCGGCCCACTGTTTCTCAGCTGTATCCCTTGAATGATGGATGAGAATGTTGCCTCCTCCTGATTCAATCTTCTCTTTGTCAGCTGTGGTAGAAGATTCTCGAACTCTATCCAACAGGTGAAATAACACCTGTGATAGTCAGAAAAAAAAGAGGAAAAATGCAACTTTTCAAATAACATAATTGTATTCATAGTAAACCAACAAAAATAGTAATTCTTCCATTATCCTTTCTGTTACTGTATCACCCTGAAAATTCCCTTGTTCTAAATAGTCTCCACAGCATCCAAGATTAAGAATCAGTCAACTGATGGCCACTTGAGAAGTTAGAAACAGCACAATCAAACTCACCAAGAACAGAGTTAGCACTAACAGAAGGCTAAAACCAGTGGATTCTTCACAGGCAAAACAGGCAGGCTCAAACATAGCCTAAATTTTCCATAAAGCACAACAAACATTACTGTGACTTAGAACAAGGTACGTGACAAATCCTCTCAAAAGAAGAGAGACAAAACGGAGTGCAGAGCAAGGCTCCATCTACCACCATATCCACCCAATCACATGACCCTCAAAGAAATCCATTTTCACACAAAGAAATTAGTCATTCATTCTTGTAGGAAGGAAACAGTGTTTTTACCTAACTCATGTGTAAGAACTAAAAAATCAAGATATGAAAATTACATTTCAAAAGAGGCTTTAAAGGCCACAGAAGAGAAAGTGTAAAAAACATTCCCAAACGCCAAGAAATCAGATTTCTGTCACCATATATTATCTTTGGAAAGTCTTAATAAATTACATAACTGATAATGGTTATTCAATGGTGAATGATCAATTACTATTAAAACATGAATGCTATTTACAAAACCTTCAGTGGAAGCTTACACATCGTACCTTCCATATTACTGTGTGCCAGGTTGAATGATGCAATAACGTTCCATGAGCGCCAATAGTAGAAAACAATGTCTGTCCAGCGCTCTTTCTAACTGCAGGTCGGGGATCCACACACAGTTCTCCCAGTTTGGCATACAGGCATAACCAGAGACAGTCAAATGGTGATGCAGGATGAAAAGGCCTATTCAGCATCACTCCCTTTTCTTCTGCCTGTTTCTGCAACACTGCTTCTTCTTTGTTTAGCTCTTTTTCAATTATTTCGCCTCTTTGAAAAAAATAATCTGAAATATTCCACTACAAAATAAATAAGACATATGGTGTTGTACAAAAAAAGTATTGTAGTGCTCTTAATGATCATTAAATAAATTGCTTCTCATTTTCACAAAGTATTTTGCATAGTACATCAAGATATTAATTTCCCTATACTGATGAAATAAGATCAGCACATAAATATTGCAAGGTACAAAAAGCATTTTTCTTATCCTCAGCTTTCAGGACCCAGTTATACATGAAGCAACAAAAAAAGGGAAAAATGCATTAAAATAAGATACTGATGAACATGGTTACAACATTATTTTACCAACCTTGGAATCATGCAGATTAAAGGTAAATTTAGGCTCACTCAATTTATATATGATTCCAAATGACAGCATTGTAAGAACCCCAAAAAATAGGTTGTGGCCTTCATTTGTCCAACTCCTTACAGATTAGTTTTCATTAAAAAAAGAAAAAAACAAAAGCCAGAAGCAGTATCAGTGTAGGTTAATATCAAACTCACCAACAAGCCAATTGACGTTAAGCTAATATTTAGCTCTTGATTGTGAAGTCCAAAGCTTCCTGCAACTTCAACAACTATTTGTAGACAAGTACATGGCATTGTTGGAAGGAAGTCGGTCACAACCAACTGAAGACACTGGAATGCAGTCCGTATTAAGGACTCACTTAAACAAAACAAAAACAAAATATACACACACACTCTCATTTCAAATTTCTAAAAGAGCACAGAAATGTTTTGAATACAATACCTCAGGAGGTAGCATTATTATAAACAGAAAAAATCAATTCAATGTTTCTGAGATGAATTTGCAACATTTTAAATGGGTTTTTTTGACATATAACATTAAGTTGAAGCTTGAAATTCTGACAAAGTATCTTAGCCCATGTTAACTATTCTAACTATGTAGTGGTCCTTAGCTGATTTTGTATAGTAAAGTCCACTCCTCTGTTCTAGAGTTCTAAGACTTGTTAGTTCAAACATGTTAGCAAAAACATTACAAAAAAGCCTCAATGGACAAAATAAAGCTTAGGTTTAAACATGACAATATTTCAAAGAGTAAGCTGTTCTGAAGGATTTCTTGTATCACCAGTTACAGATTACTTCAAGTATGCCAACCAGATGGGCAAAATGTGTTTTTATTTACTAGGAAAGATGCAGGCTAACATAATGGTAATCTTCCTTGCTTCAATACTACATTATATCAGAAAAAATTTTTTCAAAATCTCTGCCATTAAATAGATCTTTAATAATTACTTTGTCTTCAGAATTAAATTCTGAAAACAAACAAAAATGTAGTACAGAAAAGGTTTGTGAGAAGGATTTCTCAGAAGCAGCAAGGTCATCTACAACTAAAACCTTGTTTAGGGAGAGGAAAAAATGAAGGAATCAAAAGGACTAGTGGAGTGTAGGTAATACAAAATAGGGAGGCTGCCTTTAAATTTCACTGGTTTTTTTTTAATGTTTAATGTACAACAGAAAAAATTCCAAAGGTTTGTAATACAGAGACTTAGTATCCTTCAGTATATATATCCCAGGAAAAAAATTCAGACTATAGATATGTCAATTACTATTTCAGAATCATAAATTAAGTATTTTTTTCTGATTCAAAATAAGAATCATAGGTGGGTTATTTCCACTGTATTGTAACAGCCAACATGATATGGAAACCAACAGAATGCAAAAGAAACTTCATGCGGACAATAATGGTGTAACTAACAATTCTCTAATATGAAGCACACTGCACAGAAACATCCATCCTACTACATAAGATCAAAGTATTTGTCACTGCTGTACCTATGGAGGAAATGCTCACAGCAATACTTTCCCACATATTAGGAGTCTATAAAGTGAAACACACCCAAAACTGCTGCAGTTCCCCCTCCACTACAAAGTGCCAGAGGTATGTCACCTTCAAGGACTCTAAAAGAACAGGGAAGGAGGCAGGAAATGAAAGCATAGTTACACTACTCAATTTGAAGCACTGAGTTAACGGGAAAGTAACCTCTCTTCCTAAATTTCAAATGCAAGGCTACAAGAACAAATTCAAAACAGTTCATTTCCCAAATAATGTCCCACACTATTATGCATTTGGAGAAAGGTTTTGAAGCCCTTCTTGCAAGTGGCAACACCAATACAGCTCTTCAAATTGTAGAACTGTCCTTGATGTTACAGGTGACCACAAAGAAGGAAAATATAAATGCAAGAAACTTAAGCTTAGCAAGAAATCTTAAGACTGTAGAGGGCCTTATCTATGCTTAAAATAAACAGGGACATCCCACTGAAAAATTCTTCAAAGACAGATTTCCTTTTGTTTGGCAGACTAGTACTGTACAATCCAGCAGTGACCGAAGCATCGATGGCTCTCAAAATTGCATCTTCTGTATTTATAACAGCCTAGAAAGAAGTTCTTCAGGGTGGTAAATGGATTTCTGTCAGGACATTCACTGAGCAGTGGGAAGATGCTTCTGAAGAAATTCTTGTGGTCAGTAAGTTTACATTTAAAGTACAATAATAGTATCTGCATCTTGTGCTCACAGCTGTAACTTAGGTAAGAAATTCAGTTGTTTCTCAAGGAAAAGGAGGCTTGCTTAATTTTTTCCTACTGCAGCTAATATAATGTGGAGAAACAGTGCTATTTAGTTGAAGAAAAGTAGATCATTCCATATGCTTTGTAGGAGAAGACTTAGATATAACACAAGATGTTAGTAATATCTTGAGATACCCACCAGTGAGGTATGGATGCGAGATGTAACAGGGTCTGAAGACTGTCCTGAGAAGGAATCTGTGTTCGTTCTCATCCATCACCAACAACAGTGAAAATCAAAAGCCATGCAGGAACACATTGCACGAAGTGTGGAAACAGCAAGTACCAAAGGAAGCATAGTTACCAAAAACAGGATGCTCACAACCCAGAATGCCAAAATCCTTGGGGATGTTGGTAAGTACTACTACCAGAGCAAACAATACTGGTAACAAGAGCAAAATCCTTCAAGCATTTGAAGGGACTTTAGGAGTCTTTTATATAGCCAGAAGATTGAAGCCGAAGTGGGACGAAAGGAGAGATATGCCACGGAGATTCTTCTGATACCTATCCTGCTGCTAGTCTTGACTAGCACTAAAGAACGAAAAATATGGTTTGAGCGTGTGGCTATTATTCTTGGTGCTTACAGTTCCAAAGTCAGACGTTCAACTCAATGCTCACTTCAGAAAAACTCCTTGCAACTTTATCTCTCACTTTCCCTTGTGGGCAGAGGACCAGTCCAGTAACACTCCACCTCTGGTGGCAACAGAGTCAACTGTGTTAGTCAGTCAAGGGATTCACCCACAGTAAGTATATAATCTTCTATCCTTCTGCTACCAGCAACCATTTAGGGAGGAAGTCTTTGAGGAAAAGAGAGAGCGATCAGAAGATGACACACACTAAAGACTACTGGAAGACTTAAGAAGAAACTGTGAGCAACAGTTGATTCATACAGAATTAGGTGCAAGCACCAGAGATGTGTCCAGCAGATGCTTAAGATCAAATGAAATGGCACACTGGGTACTGCTTAGTGTATCCTGAATGATGACCACAGGAGAGGGTAGAATGGAATAATATTCTGGTCTTCTGAGAGATTAATCCAGTAAAATAAAAGTGTGCCTCAGGAAAAATTAAAAACTGTATTTTTGTTGAGTAAAATTTTTCACAAGCTAAAAATTACAATGAAACAATGGTTATTATTGAAGTGGCTATTAAAGTAAGAAATACAAGCAGAAAGAATCCATTCTATTGTTCTTATCTGACATGATTTTAAAATTTTATTTCCACCACTTACCCCTGATCACTTTGAATTGCCCCCATGACTCCAAGCACCAATGGCCAACCAGGTCCTAAGCTGTCACCCTGACTCTGTAAAATTTGTAGCACACACTCCAGCTGCTTGATCCTGATATCAGGATGACTAATATTTGACAGCTCCTTTAGTGGATTCAATAAAAGCAACTGCAGTCTCTAAAAGCAAACAATAAAGCATATTAAGGATGCTAACATTTAACTGATCTTTAATTATTTTTACATATAATTAGTGAAAACATAAAGTACAAATTAAAGATCAATTAAATTAATTCAGTAGCTCACTGATTAAACACTCAAATTCAGATTCAGGAACACCTTTCTAAAATATTGTTTATAAAGGATCTAGCAGAAAATCTACTTCTCCTGCCCCTGTTCTCCAGATTCCCCAGGAAGCAGCTACAGCATGCTGTTACAGCTGCATGAAAAGCATCATGCAACTTTATGCTCATCCAGCAGGGCTACACTCAGCTTCCGACTCAAGAGACCTTGGAAAAACTATTCCCTGAACCTCAGTAAAAATATCATAATGTTTTATTTATCATGGATTGAATAGCTGTGATTTAGGAGGTTAGGCAACATATTTTTACCTGCCATGACATCACATATATACTTCTAAACATTCTGGAATTGTTTTGCACTCATGAGCATGACCCATAATTTGTTCTAAAAAATGGACGTAATATGCAAACATCACCACTCTTTGTTAGGTAGTTGAAAAAATAAAGGAGGATAGCTTATTAGAATGCATGAGGTGATTCTCAAGAGTTACATCTAAATGTTACAGCTACACTTTATAAACTCAATAGTAAAGTTGCTTTATGAATGAAGGAGGAAAGCAGCTGCTTACTTTACCTGGTTTTGAGATAATGGAGGATCATGTCTGAATGTCAACCCTGCTTTAATGAGAGAAGTTAAAGCTTCTGCTCCCCATTCTCTCATTCTGGAGTTAGGATGCTGACAGACCTGAAAACACAGCAATGTTTTCTTTAAAGTCACTTTTATTTAGTCAAGATTTCAAGATCTATATTTTAAAAATACATTTTTATTATATTAAAATGTGCATAAAATATTGTATTAATTTTAAACAAGAATAAATATCTAGATTATAAAATTAGGTTTAATAGTATTAAAAAATAAATTTATCTTTTGGACTGACATACCTTCTGAATAAGGAAGCAATAGGAAGCAGTGAAAGACACAGAAGGAAACATAATGAAAGTTACATACATAATTCAAGGCAATAGCTTTTCCAAAATTAGTAAATATACTAACTGCTAATTCAGATAATGATTGATTTAAAAGCACCAAACAACACTTCAATGAATGCCTGAAACTCTCAGGTTTAACTTGGCCTTAAGCTACTATGAAATTGGAAGTTTCACACACTGCTTAACATAATCAAGTGAGGAACATGACAGCAGCCAAGACAGAAAATGTCTTCTATACCCTCAAATACAAAAAGTAACTACATATTGAAGGCAAAATAAACCTTACCTTCCGTTATTTAAAACTTGACAAAACAATAGCAAACATTTTCAAACTTGAGTTTCAAATGCATGTCTTCATTTCTCTTTGTCTCCTAATTACCTAAACCTAATTATCTTGCTAACTGCTGTTTTTAGAACAAAAAAATTAAAACCATTGTGCATATCCATTGCATAGGTAGCTAGTATGAACCGTACTCTCTTTTCTAATATATTACACTCAAACAAATATGGAAAGTCTACAGTTTCTCTGACCTCTCATAATTATTCCCACCCACCCTTCCAGCCCTAGCTGGTATGAGAAAGCAGAGTCAAAGTCCAGGGCAGGATCATAAAGAAGGCTGATAGCTTTCGTGGTGGACCATTCTCGTATCAGCCACTAGTCAAAGTGAAAAGGAGGACAGTGTAGAAGATTTAGCTTCATGTTAAAAAATGTAGACAAAAAATAGCTACTCTCCTGATTTACTCACATTTTTGTAATCTTATATAAAAAAATAGAGAGAATGTGAAGTACTTCATGATGCTCTGAATCTGTCCAGATAATCAGCTCCAGAGAGGGGGAACAAATTATTCCTTTATTGTATCTCAACAACTTAGGCTTGAAAGGAAATAAGGCAATACTTTGAAAGAAAATGAAAGACTGTATTTCCTAGAAAACAGTGGCAAATTACCCACAATGCATGGGTAACAGACTGGAACAGACTGATTTCTAGATGAAAACACATCTCAAAATGTGGATGGTGAACCTTCCTGTCTTGGAGGTGGAAAACGGATAAAAGATGGAGGTGCCTGTGCTTTGTCTTTAAACCCCCGAGTATCCAAATTTTTTTCTCCTTCATAAAACAATATGTGGCTTCCTTAAAGAGAGATGGCCAATCCTTAATACTGTTTGAAATAATGCACTGGTGCTAAGAAGTGTTTGATATATTCTGGAATATGAGGAAGAACACCTTTCTCCTTTACCCACTCCAAATCAAACCCTATTCTTGTATTTTGCTCTGCTACATATCTCTGTGGAGAATTAAAACTACAATTACGTACCACTACCTGATTTTAGTTTCCAGTTCAAAACAGAAGATTTTTTTGAATGATGGAGCATATTTTTCATGTTGAAGAAACTGAAATAGTATTGTGACATATATTTCTATATTTGCACAGTATTCTTTTAAAAAAAGCCATTAAATATTACCTTAAATGTTTAAAAAAAAAAAACACCCAACCCTTTGTTAGCAAATCTGATGGTGTCAATCTATCTCAAAATCTTCCTAAATACTCATACAGTGTGAAACAGTAAAACCTGTTTATGTTACCTTAATTACAACACATAAATGAAGTCTAATAAACTGATCCTTTTAAACATTTCTGTGTCAAAAACACATAAAGACTGATGGCACCATAAAGACAAAGTTAGTAAGAGATATTAAAATACTGGAAATTCAAATATATAAAATCACTTTTAAATTCAGATCATGAAGCATTCAAGTTGCAAAAATAAGGTGCCTAAACCAAAACATGTAATTAAAATTTAGATATTTTTTCAATACAATTTAAAAATGGATTTCTACAAGATCTTCATTAATACAAACTAAATCCTAGTACAACTGTTAAAAGCCATTAGTTACCTCCAGAAGATGACCAGTCAGAGGTCTCCAAAGAATCTCAATCCTGTGCATGTTAACCAGTCCTGTTTCCAGTAATTTAGCAACAGCAAAAAGTGATGGTTCCTTCATAAAATGGAATTTGAACACATGACTTTGAGATAACCAAAATAATGTCAGAGCCTTGTGCTACACAATAATGCATGAATGAGGTGCCGCTCGTCTCCAACCACAGCACTCTGCAAGCTGTGAGCACTGGGAAGCGCTGCAGGAGCAGCCACAAGGGGACAGCAGCACGCCCTGAAGAACTGTGATTTTTCACATCATTTTCTCCTAGTTTGACAACCAGAGTACTGATATTCCTTTAAAAACTCTCAGGTTTACATAATCCCCCCTCCAGTCATCTTTGTAACATATTTTACTAGCAAAATAGCCTCTTCCCCCATTACAACGTTTAAAGTTAAAATTATATCTGAATAAACAATCTAGAATATTTCATTTAATAATCCTCAAATTCTTTATCTTTCATTGGCTTCACAAATGCACTGCAGGAATATGATAAATTTCCCATTCATCAAATATATATGCAAATATTTGTGATAAGCTTAATTTTATTTTATTTTTTTGAAAATCAACAGTCAAAATTACTGTTGCGCTGGAATTACTATCTAATTTTCAGCTGACTTTAAACAGAAATCTTGCTTTTTTTAATTCATTCTCTATTGCTGTCATTGTCAAATATTATAGCATGTTTTCTGTCTTCATTATCTCTAGTGTAACAAACGAACAAAAAACTTTCAGAAACTCTCCTCTGGGATTCAATTATGACTAGGAGACTATATAACCAATCTTATTCAGTCACCAGGTCTTTAACCCTTCTGGGCTAAAAGTTGTTTACTGAGGCTGACACAAACACTACAGTTTTCTCAAGTAAATAAGAATTATCAGATTTTTTTAATATCTAAATTGTCAGGCTTTCTCTGAAGTACATTGTAAGAGCAAACTGAAATGAAAATGAGCACCTCACAGAAAATACTGTGCTACTCAGAATCCCTAACCTCTGAAATTATAAGGGCTTTTAAAAGTTTTATCCACCTACAATCTCATTAATGGAAACATACAACATCCCTTAGTTAACAAAAAGCACAGGAACACAATGAGAATGTTCAGAGAATTTAGTAACCCTATGAAATATTACAAACACGATATTCTCTGGTTCATAGTTTATTTTTTTATCTAGAGTATCAAAGGTATTACTGTTCTTAGTATTGGGAATCGCTTAAAGGATAAATGTACAAGTCTTCTGCTTGTTTCACAAAAACATCTAAAAAGAAAGTAAAGAACTCTTTCTATACCTTATTGTTTCCATATGCCATATCCATGGCTTCCAGAGACAAGGAGCAAAGGGCATTTATTAAGTGATGTAAAGACACATCATCAAGGTACCTGAAAAATAACAGCTATCAAAACACTGTTTGATATGCACACATTATTTTAATTATAAGATAAGGTTTCTTACTGTGAGTTTTCAAAAAGCTTTGAAATCATGCTGGATATAGATGGCAGGTCAGTCATAACTGCTGTAGTCAGAACCTTGAAAGAGATACAGAAATATGTCTTACAGACTGCAATAGAAAATACTGCGTAACCATTAACTGAAAAACAAACAATCATGCTTACTGTACTGGGCCCTTCCACAGCTCTTCCAGGTTTTAATGCACCCCCAACACTAGGCTTCAGTCCCAGAATCCACACAAGATGCTGAAATAGAAAAAGATCATTTTCAGCAGAAAAGCTAACATTGTACTTGATAGCCAGACACCTTCCAGCCAAACGGAGTTCAAGGGAAATGCTACAGTACTTATTCAAGGCAATTCAAAGAACACCGTGAGAAGAATCAAAGCTTCTGCTATTGCTCACAGAGCAACTCACACCCAAATACAGACTTTCATAAAAGACAGGCACAAATATTTCCTGCTATACCTGAAGAGTAGCCAGGACAAGTTGCCACGATGTACCAAGAACAGCTCCATGGAAGTGAGCTAAGTTGAGTAATGTCCTCATACACTGGATATTTTTTGAAGTCAACTAGGGAAAAAAAAAAAACAAAACCCCAACCAAACCACCACACCATTTTTATCATTCCACAATGACAATGTTTCTAGCAACTTTCCAATTACTAAGTTACTAAGTAGCTTAAAGATTACATTTTGTTTGTACTGGAGCAACGTATCTTTTTTAGAGAAGTAGTTCAGTATCTCTCCTCTTATCCTGGTGGGGTTGAATATGAGTATTAGAGTACTGCCTTCCGTTCTGGGGCCCCCAGCACAGGAAGGACATTGATCTGTTGGAGTGAGTCCAAAGGACAGCCACCAAGATGATCAGAGGGATGGAGAGCCTCTCCTATGGGGAGAGGCTTAGAGAATTGGGATTCTTCAGCCTGGAAAAGACAAGTTTTTGGGGTGACATAGTTGCAACCTCACAGTACCAGAAGGGAACTTACAGGAGAGATGTGGCAAGACTATTTACAAGGGCATGCAGTGACAGGAAAAGGGGGAATGGGTTCAAATTGAAAGAAAATAGGTTTAGGTTAGATATTAGGAAAAAATTCTTTACTGTGGGGGTGATGAGACACTCGAACACACTGCTCTGGAAAGTTGTGGATGCCACATCCCTGCAAGTGTTCAAGGCCAGGTTGGATGGGGATGGGGCTCTGAGCAGCCTGGTCTAGTGGAAGGTGTCCCTGCCCAAGGAAGGGGGGTTGGAACACGATGATCTTTAAGGTCCCTTCCAACCCAAACCGTTCTATGATTCTGTGGTTAGATCACTGCCCTTTCCTGCCAGTTTCACATTATTATCAAAGACACAATTTCAAGTGCTCCAGCTTAATTGCATCTTCTCCACAAAATCAGTCTATCTTTAAAAAAGACATGCAAGTGAACCTTCCCACACAGGCACATAACAGAGCTGAGAACTAGAGTTTTTCAAACAGAGTGAATGGAAACTTCTGAGCTAAAA
Source organism: Acropternis orthonyx (assembly GCA_035583155.1). NCBI lineage: Eukaryota > Metazoa > Chordata > Aves > Passeriformes > Rhinocryptidae > Acropternis > Acropternis orthonyx. The sequence goes on along the minus strand of JAWWEU010000040.1, from coordinate 32,084,295 downwards.
GCCAGAAAAAATAAGAGTAAGACTTCTTTACAGTTAAAGAACTTTGGTGTCCGGAGCTGTCCCAATTTAAAACCTTAGGATAAACAGTTCAGATGATCACTATTTGTAAGAATGCTGTTTATCTGTAGCCTATTTTTGAGACACACTGAGGTGCATAAAGACATCATTAAGCAGAAAAACTTCACTTACAGGATGTACTTACCATTACTGTTCCCTGTGGCTGAAGAGCTAAGGGTTGCCCTACTGCTACAACTTGCTGATGAGACTCACTTGAGGGACTAATCATTTGAACATTCTGACCCTGAATGGAATACGCTGGAGGAAAATTGAAAAGAAAAAAAATATTCAAATTTAAAATCCACTACTACTTGTAGTAACAATCGCCTCCTGGCAAATAAGCTCCAGAGAATCTTTTTCACAGTGTTAAGGTAGCTCACTTTGAGACTTTTAGCCATATTTAGATTTTTATGTCATTGCCTTACAGAGTTAAAGGGCCAGAAATCACTCCCTGTCTCTAACTATTAGATATTGCTTGCAATACATTAATATATTTTATGTTAAGACTTAAATGTTTATGCTTAAGATATGAGTATTAACTCAGCTATTGGTGGTGACTCTGTGTAAATGGTATCACTGTGTGCTACCATTGTACTAGTGCACTGAGAAAATAAGGGTACCATAAATGCTATGTCATGATGTTTTTCCAATATAGGACTTCAGGATACCCATTTTATAACTCACCTGTAAAAGGAAGGGCAACCTATATAAAATAAGTTCTCTGCTTTGTTTCCAATAGACATTTGTGTAGTTCAGTCATGAATATCTCTTCACAGACTTTCAATCTAATAATACACTTAGCTAGTGGATTGGACTGAAGTAAAAGTGCTGGTCCTTGTTCCCAGACTGAGGTATTTTTGTTCTATATTAAGAAGTCTAATCTAAGATCCATCTGTCTATTTTTCAGGTAGTTGTGTTTCTCAGTAAATAGTAATTAATCTTCAAAATTAGAAACAGAGCACATCCTCAACTGCCATATCTCATGAACTACAACATTCTCTCAAGATGTGGGAAGCATCAATTCAACTTTTTGTAAGCTGAATAGAACCCAGAACTTTGATCTTCCATTTACACAGTAAGTACTAACATCACTAGACAACTGCAGAGAAGATTGTAGGACACCATAAATGCAGGATATTCTCACCAAAGCTTTAGTATCCAAGTTGCCCAGAGACCTTTTCAGATTTTGGCTGCCTTAATTATGTATCCTAGCAGATCTTTAGGATGATAGACAGATCCTTAGAATTCTGACATATGCTAAGCATTCAGGAAGTTTTAGGTTGAGTAGATTGATACCAGCAGATGCTGAAAGTCTAACCAGATGATGTAGGTCTTGTCTGAGGACTTTAGTATACTTCAACATAGCCTACAAATACTACAGTTGCCTATCTTTGGAATGACACACTGAAAAAATTTGGTTTTAGAGGACAGTACATGGAAAAACAATTAAGGAAAATATATTTACATTTGCTGGACAGAGCTGCAGTTGTGCTATTTAAAACAGTAAGAGCATAGTGAGGAGGCAAGGATCCTTTGCAAATGGCAGTGATAAAGGCATCTCTCGACGTTACAAGACCCAGTCTTCCACAAAGTGCAGCCATGGTCAATTCTGCTTTTAGAATATTTTCAGTGGCAGCTTCATCAGTACTGAAAGAGTACACATTGTTCAGCAAGAATTAATCCAGAGCACAGAAGCAGGCAGCTAACCAAAACTGAGAGCCATGAGAACATATACTTTACATATGTCAATACTATAAATACTGAAGGGCAAGCATAACCAATCAACAAAACTCATCAGAACAATTTTCTATAAAACTGGACTTCAGTTCTCAGTGACTTGGTAAAGACAATTATGATGAGGTACGTAAAACTAATTTCAGAAAAAGGTGTTTGATAACAAAAGACTGTTTGAAGGAGACAATTAATTTACCATAGTTATTACCTAGTAAATAGCTTTTCCACTTTAAAGATTAGATGGTACCAACAAGAACCAAGACATTACTTTATCTCCTGTCTACAGTAATCAGGACATGGAATCACTTCAAAGTGTTGAAACATTAAGTCAAAGTAAAAAGAAATAAAGATAATTTAAATAGTTTAAATGCAAGCCTTTGAAAATGCAATTAATTGTTCTACATTGAAATACATCAAAGGTCGATGCTAGACTTCTGGAGACTTCTGTACCATTTACTCACTCAGTTTAAGCCACAAACCTGACTGCTCAGGTGCCATGAACAGCACTCACATTAACAACTGTCAACTTGACCTCTATCAAAAGTCAGTTCAAAATATAGCTTGGAATGTCATCCTAGAAAGATCAAGAGAAATGAAAAACTAGGTACCTTGCATCAAGAAGGAGGGATAAAGCAGCCAGAAGACCACACCAACAAGCATTCACCATTTCTTCCCAGACAGCTCTGCTAACTTAAAAGAAATACATAAACCTTTTCATAGCAGAAACACAGTATTTCCCTTAGTAACTTTCAATTATATCACAAACAAAATGTTTGCTTGCCACTGCATCTTTTAATGTGTGTTTTTATATGTATGTTTACACAGGCACATATATGTAAATACAGAAACATATTCACACCAGTATCATTTAAACGGTTACATTTAAAGTAACATTCCTGAAGTAAGAAATGTCACCAAGGCATCACTTACTCTAAACCGCACCAAGAAAACCCCAAAAGACCAAACAATTTACGAAGCTATATATAACCACTTTTAATCTTTGTCTATAAAAATTAACTTTCAGAAGTGCAAAAATGTGGGAGAAACTCACTGGTAGTTAAAATTCTCCATACTTTTTTTTTTTTTTAATTTAATAGGGAAGAAAATACTGGTCTAGCAGAAAGGTAGCTGCCTGTGCCATTTCCACGCTTCCATCTCTACCCAGCCATGCCAAGTCTTGGGCTGAGCCAGCACTGCTGCAGCACCATGGAGAGCTCCCCACGCCAAAGGTGGCAGGAAAGCCCCTCTCTTTCCCTCTCCTCTCCCTTGGGCTCAAACTTCAGCTCTACAGTCTTGGCTTCCTGAGGCACAAGGCAAACTCATTCTTCAAACACAAGTCTTTCTGTACGTAGAGACCCCTACATGGACTCCTCATGTTTCACAAATAGAATCTTCAGTTCATATCAGTTCTGCTTTTAAAGAAGTTCTTCCCTAAATACTTCAATCTTATTTATAATCGCTCCATTAAAACAGTCATTCTTCTTTTTATCTTGTTATTAGAAATACATTTTTCTTTTAATGTGGACATAACCGTCCTATTGCTGTAAATCAGGTTGCCTCCTGTGACCTCAGATCTCAGTGTTAAGGAGAAATTAAGGGCACAGGAAGGCAGAATAGTAGTTCTGTCAAACACAATGCCTGTTATTTCTCTCTAACACATCCCATCCTACCTAGCCATAAAACAGTATTAATAGACCATAAAGAGTCTATGGCTAAGGTGTTACAGGACAGAAGCAGAACATAAAAGTCAAGTATTTTTTTTAATAGGCTACTGCTGTTCCATTGAAAAAAAAAACCCAAAACAAATTCATTATAAGTTTTTATATTTAAATAAGAAAAAACAATAAATTCAAGCAACAAAGCATGAACATTTTTTAATCCTGCTTTCTGTAAAAATGTTGTATTTTATATAGTGTTTGCATTTTCAAATACCTAGTTCTTTCTCTGATTGGTCAGAAACAGATTGCAAATCGTGCTGCTCTGAAGACTGTGCCGGTAACGAAGTTGTCTCTGTTGTGGTTTGAGTGACTGTTTCTGTCTCTCCCAGCTCTCCTTCAATCATGGTAGTGATACCACGGACAAGATCCAGTAAACAGTGAAATGCCACTGACATGGCATAGCCTTCAGGGATTGTAGGTGGCTCTACTTTGTCCAGCATTTCTAAACTAAAAAATTGAAAACATGACAAGTAAGTGTGTAGCAATATCACTGTTTTTAAAAACAGTAATAAAAACCAAGATCCAAATGAATGTGAAGTACAAACAGGCCCCAAATACCATTCTTCAAGATCTATTGTAACTCAAGAAAAAGAACACTTAAGATTAAGCCATTAAGGAAAAGAGTAAATGAATCACTAAATAAAACAGTAACTGAAAGGGTACAAACCCTGAGTAGACATCTGCAAATAAATATTTTTAAAAATTAACACATATAAGCAAGCATCACTGAATGAATAATTCTACTTTTTATTTTACTCAAAGCGATTGCAACAGAACCTATTCAGAAGAATACAAGTACATAGGAACAACAGAGGAAATACATCACAAAGTCATGACAGTGTGAACATAGCTATAACAAATTGAGAACCAGTTAGATGTTCCATTACCGTTACTTGAGTCCATACAACTGGAAAAGCCTGTAATAGCTAGGTATTATATAGCCAAATATTCATCACCTACATGCAGAGGTAAACAATGGAAGTTATTTGTACAAAGAGGAAATGTCTACAAAATTCACTGCTGAAAAGCAAGCAATTAAAACATCACTATGTTGGAACTGCAGCCTCACTGCCACTTTTTGTCTCTTACCTTAAAAGCACATAAAGAACTGCTGAGTTACAAATGCAACAGGAAAAGATTGCAGCTGACACACCAGCAGCATCTACACAAGTAGAGATAGTCCATTACAAAAACCACTTGCTATTCCAACAACCCCTACTTCATTATTTACTCTACAAACTACTCTTAAAAAAGCTAGATATTCCATCTAAAATATACCAAAGACACTTTTATACTGTAGTGCCACCACTCTTGTCTGTACAAAGGATTTTTCCTTCTCTCAAACATGCAACACTTCAGTTATTACCTCCAATTTCCTGAAGATAGCTGCCTCAGATATCTGGCTGCAGAGGTACTACAGGTAAATCAAATGGGCAGCATTTCACTCTTTACATACAAGTGTGAATATGTATACAGGTCTAACTAAAATTATTAATGGGTTTTATAGTTTTAAGTATTTGAGGTAGAGGTCACATCCGCTTACTTCCAAAGACAGGAAATGCTAACGACTGAATAAATTATGAGTTGCTACAGTTACATAGCAATGGCCACAAAAAAATCTTAAATAGTCTGGCTAGTTTTCTTAAAAAGACCTACTTCCTCATGTAAACAGCAAGACAAGGCACAGTGGTCTGCCAAGAGACATTGTGTAAAAGTATAAAATGTGGCTATTGTAAAAAAATCTAATGGCAGCAGAAGAGAATCAGTGCCAGGATGTGACCCAAATCTACAGTTACAGTAAGTCACCTCCTTACATGCAGGGACTACAGACAAAACTACAAGATAGGGGGAAAATCTGCTGACCAGACATGCTTGTGAAAATTCCATACTCTTTTACAGAATTAAAAAATGCAAAAATTCTGCAGAGGAAATAATGAAGTCAGTTGAGGTATCCAAAGGTAAAACACAAGCAAGTTGAGAGCAGGATAGGAGACTATGATGGTGGCTGCAAGGTTCTTGAGCCTGTTAAGAATAGAAAGTAAGAAAAAAAACAAGGAAGAAAAGCCGGAGGCTGTAGTAGCAGACCAAATTAAAAACTTGCATTTCCTGAGAACAGACAGGTAACCTAAAATAATATTCATGGCCACTGCTGAAACAAAAAGTCAAGTTAACACATACATGTTAACTGCTGAAATCTGAGGACGGGTTTTTCCTTCTGCATCTCAAAGGCAGATAAAGAAGTTTCTACCCTAAAAAGTACTGAGATTCAGGCTACTTGCAGATTTCATGGAATTTTAGTATGTCAAAATTTCATGACTGTACAGGTAAGTTCTAGTTTGGAAGAAATTTGCCTCCAGTGGTCATGACTTACATGAAAAAACTTGCAGTGTTTCAAAAGTAACATAGTATTCACAGCTTTAAACTGAGAATACCACTTCCATTATACAGGGTCATGACAAAAGAATTGGTCATTCTAAGAAGCATTCAGCATCTAACCTTGGTATATAGGTCAATATATTGTTCGAAACGACAACCTGGCCAATATCTGCCACAATATCCTGCTCAATAAAAACTTTAAATACAGTAAAGCTGGTGTAAGAAAGCTATTATGCAGCAACAGATATTCCAACATTGGTATGCACTACAGTGAGGCCTAAAAGTGAAGAGTTAATACAGTATGGTAGGAAAAAAAATTCAACAGATGCTAAAACCATAGGGGACATTTGAATCGGAATACAGGGCATTTGGGCAAACCAGCACAAAAAAATCAGAACACCTTGTGGCACCAACAAAAAGAAAATTAATATACCTCAATGACAAAGAAACAAAACCTCAATCCTCACTAGTAAAAAACTCCTTAAATCATCAAGTTCAAAATAAATATATTTGTTATACACATTTTCAAAAAGACAGAGGTACTTACTATGTAGCTTTAGCACTGCCTTGTACTGTTACATTCAGGATGGGTATCCAAGTGCCCCTGTACTCAAAGGCAGGTAACACAGTTGCACCTCCTCCCATTCCTAGCACTCCTGGGTTAGTTTGTGCTGAGCCAGTACTCCCTGATGCATTGCTTCCTGTTCAGAAAAACAAAGCAATAAAATGAACCAATCTCATTTTAGTGATCAGCAAACATCTTTTTTCTACATTTAAATTTTGAGACACCAGATTAATCTGAAGACACCATGCTCAATAACGAAAGCCACCACCAACACAAAAAACTATTTCTGAGCTCCCTCTGCTGTCTAAAACACAATCATTTGTGCAGCTCACTGATGCCAACTGCCTTTCAGTTGGAATAAAATGGTTCTGTGAAAGGTATAGCAACATTCATAACTTTCTGTGAATGAATCAAACTTACATAGTCATGATAAAATAATACATATTTTAGTGAAGAGTCAGATAGATATTTGAAAGTTAAGGATTATTTGAATAGTTGCACCTAGAACTCTATAATCAGAAAAAGACATTAATTATTCCAAGAACAAACTTTCAAGATTTCAGAAACATAAAAGCAACAGGAATACAGTTGAAGAGAATGGCAACATTTGAATCTGTTCCATGCCAAGATATAATAAAACAAAACACGCCAGGGAAGAGCTGACAATGCGCCAACCAACAGGAAGGAAGAAATTTTGGTTCCAACTGAAGAAGCCAAAAAAAAAAAAAAAAAAAAAAAAAAATCAGATAAAAGGAAAAGGAACTCTGTATGTATACACTCCCTCCATATAGGACATCTATGCTCACTAGGAGTAGGTTCCACAAGTTCAGATTCTCTCTGCACATACACTAGGGAGAGAGGGCAGAGGTCCCAAGAAGGCAACTCACAGTGCTTAATACGTTGGTGTCACTGCTGTTTTGGTGTGCATGCTTTTAATATGTAGAGAGGCACTAAACTATTAATTAGGGCAATATGAATACACAGAAGCTTGTGCATACACACAGTAAAACTTAACAGATTGAAAAAAAATCATGCTGCTAAACAGAAATGGCTAATCAAATGTTTTCACTAACACAAATTTATGCTGGCTTCATTTTCTGTGATCCCACTGAGCAGTCAGACACATACAACTATTTTCATACCTACATAACTCACTAAAGTGGTTGATAAACATTGCACCAGTATAATAAAAGAGACACAAAACTTCAGTAGATGCAGATTTCAATTTCTATGAATCAGCTACCTTGTTGCAAAACTGAGGCTCAAAAGCCAGGAATGTAAGTGTATAAGTGTCCAAGGTCTGGTTGGATGGGGCTCTGAGCAACCTGATCTAGTGAAAGGTGTCCCTGCCCATGGCAGAAGGTTTCAAAGTGGATGATCTTAGAGGTCTCTTCCAACCTAAGCCATTCTATGGTTCCATAAGACAGCCTGCTATGACAGGATTGTTGTTATAATCAGAAGACTCCGTTCAAAAACTACATTGTATTGATCTGCATTTTGCATCTGTGATCCCAGGAGGAAAAAAGGTAGAAAGACAAATGCATAAGAAAGTGACACAAGAAACACTCATGCAGAAAAAAGAAGTGAAAAGGTAAAGGAGAAAAACTGAAACAATAACCCAGAGAAACAGCAACAGCACTAAGGGTATGACCCTACTGCAGCGCTCTTTCATATGTGGCAAAATTTAGGTTTTCAGGATGAGTATTTTAGAATGGCTCCTGATATGTGAGTGCTACATGATGAAAAGTGCTTTTCTGATTTACCTTCAGTGAATTAAACTAATCCAGATGTAATACTAATCAAAGTCTTCTATCAGTTGTTGCACAGACAGCTATTGAAAAATAGATACTGACACAAATTTCCTCATGCTACCACTGCTAACTCCAACAGGGAATTCCAGTTTCATGAATGAACCGTGAAAGGTGTGAGTTTAAAACCAAACTTTTTGATGTTACTTAATTTAATAATAGATACAAGAGATAATAATTACACTTTGATTATCTGTTTTTTATAGCAAGACATTATTTTTATGTTGTTTTTTGCTGAGGACTCTGCTTCCAGAACCACAGGAAAAAGCAGAAAGCCCTAACTTGGACATAAAATATCTGCAAAGGTGTTGACAACAGGATCATTTCTTCTTATTAAAATAAAAATATACCTATAATAATGACCAGACTTTGTGAACGAAGATCTGGGGAAGGGGGTGTGCCCTTCCAGCCTGCGCAGTGGATTTTTTTTTAGGTGAGGCACAGCATGCGCAGAACTGGCCCCACCGTTTAAGTCCTAAGGTCCATTTGCCATGGCCAAGCAAGCTTGGACAGTGACAGTGACATCCTTGGGACTTTCTACAGCAGCCAGTACTAACCGGGGCTGACCCTGCTGAGCATCCGAGATCTGACGGGATCGGATGGCAGGGAGGCATTTAACTGCCATGGGGACAGTCCACTACTGTGAGACTCGAACTCGGGCCCTTGGGATTCAGAGTCCAGAGTGCTAACCATTACGCCACGGGACCACCCACAAAAATATACCTAGTGAAATGTGAAAACCCTGGCTGCAAGAAAAGACCATCAAGTAGTTTCAGTAAGTGTCTGTTTTCAGTTTACAAAAAAAGCAAAGGTCATCCGTAAAATACACATCATTCATTCTACCTTTTGGCTTTCTCAGTCCACTTTTGACCCCAAACATCCAGAAGAATTAGTGATTGCCTCCCAGGAACACACACTGTCTTACTACTTAAATTACAGTCATAAATGACATCCTCGTAGAAGGAGATTGAAATCAGATTAATTTTTTTTATAGTCAGAAATTAGAAACAGCTCCATCACATTTTCCCTCAGAAAAGTTGCAAAAGAAGGAGCTTGGTTGCCATAGAAACAGGAACTAATGCAGGAGCACTGTTCTGCCAACTGGGGGCTGTGTCTTCCCCACAATTACAGGTAGATAAAATCCCCTGTTGTACCAGACCTGAAAACAGTAGTTTGTCTCAAGGTGGCTTTCCACCTCAATGAACACAGAAGTACAGAGCTGTACAATGTCAGATGGATATACTGAATCAAATTAGAATTTATTATTATAAGAAAATCACAGAAAAATAAACAGATATTAAGGAAAAGGCTTTACCAGTTTGGTTTGGTGTTGCTGATGTGTTCCCTGTGCTTGGTACAAGAAATAGTGACTGGATGAAGGACCCCAATGCATTCACAATATCACGGAAAACTTTTGTGGAATGTTGCTTCATGTCATATGATTGACAAAAGGATCTGTAAAGAATTTTATGAAACAGAAAGTATTTGACAAATTGGGGACTAAAAGTATATTTTTAACAGAAAATTCACCCTACACACACACTCCATACTGTAGACTGAACACACATTTTAAAGGCAAATATTTAGGTAAACACTAATATTTATTTTTAGGTAAAAGGTCCTGTGATACTGGTAAGACAGAGAGGGTTTAGAATACTCAAATAACTGTAATTCAGCCCTTCTTGAATAATAAGCATTGCATAATGCATTATAAAAAATTATCATGAAGAGCTTAATACATTTCAGTTTCTATAGTTTTTACAGTATTTACAATGTTTTAGGAAGTATTTTCCATTAGAGAAAAATAAAAATATTTCATACATTTTATGTAAAAGTGAAACGCAATGTATCTAATACCTTAATAGTTGAGGCTGCACACAAAGCCTGTGAATAGATTCTACTGCAACAGCTCTTAGCCACTGTGGTTTGTCTGCATCCAGAAACTTAACCAGCAATGAGAGAAAGATTTCACATTCTGTTACCTGAAAGATAAAGTTTATAGCAATCAAATTAAAAGTCTCCTACAAAATATTTTCTAAAAAACCCTTCTCTTTCATCCTAGGAGTTGTGTACACAGCAAGTTGTGTACAAGACCTAAAAAATCCCTTCAACAAGCATTTACTCAAAATTATATAAAAACACATACCTAATAATTATAATACTTTTGACAAGCCAAAACCACATATGCAATTGTCCTGAAGGAGTTACATTCCTCATAGACATTGCAAGAAAGTCATACATTTGCTACACTAAACAAATGAAACCAAAAAATATCTTTTTTAACAAGTATTTAAAATTCAGGAGGGGTAAGAACAGCTGAACATGTGGTTTTTATGCTCATTCTGTCAACAGTTTTAGCAACTCAAGTCAAAAGCCTCTTAGAAAGTATTAACAAGGCACAGTAATCATCATTATCTAAAGCCAGGCAAGCAACAGATCAAAAGGTTCACAAAACCTGAAAGGCAGTTAAGTGCTGAAAAGACAACAGTTAATCTACTATGAAATTCATAAAAGTCCATGTTTAACACAATCATACATTTAGAATATATGTAAATACAAATACACATAAGAGGAAAAGAATACTTAGACTTTTCCTCCCTCAGTATACGTCAACAGTTCCCAAGAACTAATCAATACTATCACTGATCACAGTACTGGCAAATACATAGAAAAACAGAATTGCATAAGAAAATTAGCATATTCTTACCAGCAAACTGTAAAACTGTTTAATCAAAACAGAAACTACCCTCAACAAACGCATACAGATGGGGAAGTATGGTTTTTCCACTGGTGCTGGGGAAGATGATGTGCTGGAACCTTGCCTGAATTTGATATTTGGTGAGAAAAGCTTTATAACAAGAGGGCATACTCTTTCTTTAAGAAGAAAACTGAATTCTTGATGCTGAAAAAGGAAACAGAACAAGTTATAAGTAGATACTCTCTAATTGCTTCCCAATGAGAGCTAATTAGTAGCTCTGACTATGCATCTTATTTACATTTTTGTTATGATCAAGCAGTCTGAAGTCATGTAAATCTTGGTATAAATTACACCCACAAGAAATGCAAAGGAAGAACTGTAAACACCATTGTAAAACTACCAAAATGCATGATGAAATGTCAATGGTCAGGTTCATACTATGCACCCCTTCTCTTCTTGTGCAAGTTGAAATAGGCTGTTAATACACCATTTATTATATATTTCTTTTTTTAATTTAGCTACTGCCTGCTAAAACATGTTACTGTAGGACCAGTACATTTACATGCAGCAGATACATGCAATTCAGAGCCATGATTCTTACTTTAGAAGTGGGGTGAGGTTAATGTTTTTGTAGAAATAACAATGTCACAAAGTTACAGAGTTGTCATTAAGTCAGGCAAAATAAGAAAGTGCCTCTTTGGAGGAGATGTAAATGGAAAACAAGAAGTGAAACAGAATAAAACATGCTCTTTAAAATGGATAAACACAGAAAAAGTGTTTGGGAATAGAAAAACATGGTCAAAAACCACAGAGAACTTTTCTATTAAAAAAAAAAACAAACACAAAGGTAAAAAGCTACACCTCCTTCTGAAAAATAGTATTCAAACTAAATTAAAGAGGAGTTAATGAAGTGTAAATTTTACCACCTATGTGAATAAAAGTCTTTCTGTTTCCCCTCCAAGAATTACTCACTTGTAAAAACACTTGTGGAAAGTCATTGAGGACCGACTCAAGAAGTTCAAGGCCAAATGTCCGGGTCATTTCTGTCATACCCACAAGCCAGTAGGGAGCATCAGCATTAACTAACTGACAGAGATCCTTAGAAAGAAACACAGTAACATTTACATTCTCTGCACAGTTCAAGTTTCCCCAGTTTATAACAAAATTCACACACTCTCTCTTTTGTAATGAGTAGTTTCCCAATTTCAAATTAATTTTTCATCAAATATTTTTTTACATAATTTATAAAGCAAAGAAAACTTTTAAAAGAAATTTTAAACTTTGCTGGTATCCTTGTAGCAACTGTGCTCACTCCTGCCCTCAAAAATATCTCACACCCAGTGAATTTGCTAAGTTAAGAAGATTTTTATTGGTGTGATGAATACAACTACTACTTTTCATTATATACTTGCCTTTAGTGTACAATACCAAGAACAAGAGACAGGACTGAACTATGGTAGCAATGTCTGGCTCACAAAAACAAGACTCTTGAATTTAACACAGACATGTACGCTTAGCTATTACTTCAGATTTACAATAAAATATTTTCCAAGGCTACTTTGTCTTCATTTTCCAATCATCTCCCTGTGATACAGCATATTATCACCAACTACAGTAAATATGCATAAGAAAGCCCAAGGCTCTGGTTAAGGACCTTGCCTATATACCAACAGCAAATTTTGGAAATTTCTTAAAGAAATAACTGAAGTACCCAATTTTAACTGCAAATATACAAATCTATGCTCCCCAACTACCTGAAAAAGCATATATGCATCCTTAGCACATGGCTTCAGTGTACTGACAGATCTTCTGTTACTATTTCCTTGAACTACAGCTGGCTGGTCAATAGTATCTGTGCAAAAAAGAAAACAAAGTTTTGTGAGCAAAGGAACTGTGGCAATCAGTGTTTGTACAAAAAGATTCTAGAATGGCCAGGTAATTCTTCTGCAACTTATCATGTCTACAGAAACAAACATTCAAGTGGCTACTAAAGATCAATACCAAGCACTTCTTTGTAATAAATGTTCTCTTCAAAACTATTACTGCCACGTATTTCACACTTAGCAATCTAAGGTACCTTCACCTTAAATAACACCCTCGCCTCAAATCCCTTCACAGTATTAACCTGAAGACCAGTTCTCACAGCTTGGGGAAAAAAAAAAATAAAAAAAATCTAGGTTTTATATACTGCTGTACTGACTTGACACTATGTCTGATGACTTCATCTCCTTTAAATACAAGTAAATGACAGTTAAAATGAACAATGTCTGTGATTTTTTTTAATAGCATTTATAGACCTTTTACTACTTCTTTATCTGCAAGAGAAACATCTGATGTGTGTAAAAAAACCAGGACAATAAAAGCAAGCTGAGTAAGCAGTATGCCCACCTTTGTATCGTTCATCTTCAGCAACCACTCTCTCAAACACAACAGTAACTACCTGCCGCACCGTGGCTGCCGCGGTGTTATTTGTGATATTATCTTTTGTGAAGTGCAATCGAAAACAAAGTACAATTGCCTGCAAGAAAAAATAATAGGAAAAAAACTATCACCTTACAACAATACATTGCATCTTTTAGCTAAGAGTCGAGAACATTCATGGATTGATTGAGGAAAGCTTTCCCCTAGTTTGTCAAAAGGTTGCCTGAAAAAAGATAATTTTAATAATTGTAAATGTGAAGAACTAGAGTAAGTTTTACAGATTACCTCAACCAAAAAACTCTAGTAATCCTCCCCAAAGGTAATCTAAAAGTAGTATTAACTGAAGACATTATCTATGTGCCAATAAAAGTACAGTCATCACACAGAGAATCATCACAAAGAAAAATTTGTAAAAATATTAATGTCAAAACAACATTAATATTATAAGGTTAATCACAGAAAGGTCAGTCAACTCCAAACTAAAATGCCATTAAATCACAATACTTTCACAATCATGATTGCTTTGACTGCTATTATTCCTCTCTAAGTCACACGCTTTAACATGTCATTGCGCTGGCAGCGACCTGAGTACTGTTCCCACTGGATTTCATTATTACCTCTAACTCACAGTTTAACACTAACGTATTTTATAATGAATTTTGAAAATTAACACCTGTATATATAGTGAGACCTGTATTTCTTGTTCTTCTGTCCTTAATCTGTGTTCTTAAACTTGCAAGAACCTCAACAACACCCAGCCACAGCACTAATGCTCTAAGCCATACAAGACTCAGAATTTTCTTTTGCTTCTTTTTCATGTATATGATCTGTAGACTCTGCTCAGATGTTATTCCCATGTCAGTTTGAAATCTTAGAACTCTGGACTTTCATAAGATACTGCATGGTTCTCTAGGGTAATCTGACAGCAGTGTCTGTATTCAGGGGCTTTTCAAGATGGTTTATCAGTAATTTTCTTGATTTAAATAAGTCAAGCTGAACTAAGAGTATGTGATACATGTCCGGCTCAAACCAATTTTTTAGAACATAATCTAGAAGAGGAACTTATTTTAAGCAGAGCTTCATAAGTCATATATGGATAAACAATGTTGCTTCTTCAAAGAGAAGAAGCCTATAATTTAAATTAAAATGGACTGGAATCGTTATTTGTTTTAGTTGAAACTTAATATCCAAAATGATTCATATTTAAAATTACACAGTAAAGTTATTTCAGTTATGACTGAAAGAGCAGTAACTGGACTGCTTTTAAAAGAGATTTAAGGCAATGTGAAAGCAACTTCTTTTAACATTTACTCTCATCAGTAGAGCTTACACTGTGCCTTTTGCTCTAATTTCAGTTTGAAAACATACGAAAAATTTAGCAGATGAGAATGACAGGCATTAGCCCAGTGTTTTTATTTCAAGTTCCCATTAAGTCAGAAATATATTATTGTGGAGGAATTACAAAACAGACTGAAAAGGAAGCTAAAATAAATCCTATTTTCAGAGTCTAGTCATAAAGACAATGGAGACACAACAGAACTAAGAAAGCCCCCTTTTCTTTCATTATTTTCATATGCAAAATGTCCCAGTTTTTTCATCTTGGATATTTTAAGTACTGTAGTTGGCACTAACAAAATCTTACCTTGGACAGTGCTTCATCATGCACAACTGTATTGGTTGTTAAAAGTACAAGAACTGTCTGGAGCAATTTAAGTTCTTCAAGACTATTCTCCATCAATTGCCAAAGCATATTAATAATGTTTCCTGCTGCAGCCTACAGAGAAATAATTTTTTGCCAACAATTATCATGTGTACATATGTAAGAATATCATAAAGACATGTCATAACTGAATGTTTCTGATTATCTATACCATAGCATTATGTTGAGAATATAAAGTCAATTTGTCACAAGCTTCCCAAAGTATTTTCCAAGAATTGATGGCAGAAATCTCTTAATGTGCAGTCCAAATTAATTTATTTTCTGCTTGGAAATACAGAAGACACAGTAAAAATACATTTTACCTCCAGAATTCATTCATATCAGAGAAAAACCAGCATAATTTTACATTATGCAAGCACAAACGAAGGTATATTTTAACAGTATTATTTTCATCAGCTTCTTAACACACTATATATGCAGTACCATAATATATCATGACATTTACAACTGCAGAAAATGTGCACGTTTTACTTTATTTTTAAAAGTAAAATGTAACAAAAACATCTTATCACACAGTACATTTTATAGATGCACAAGGTTCATTACATGATCAGCTCCTGAAGTGGAAGAATGCAAACTAAATGAGATGGATTTAATTTTCATTCATTTCTTTCTAGAAGTTACTAATGTTTCATCACTTTTTTGTCTAAAATTTTTTTGTTTTAAATTACTGAAAAACACATATGAGTAAAATATCTTGTAGAGTATGTACAGCCTCCTAAAACAAGCCATTCATCTTCAATCTGAAGTCTACATTTCTCATCCTGAAATATTTATGTTTTTATATAAAGACTGATCTTACCTCTGAAACAACTTCATGGGACATGAGCCTCTGTATGGCTGCTAGACACAACTGAGTGATCTTTGGTTCCTTTGTTCCACACCCCATCAGAAAAGGCTGAACTACTTCTGAGCTGTTCTCTTTCAAGGCTTTCAAAAAGAGATTTTTGGAGCAGTCAGTGTTTAATACTCTGAAGAACACAATGCAAAACTTGTTAATCACACCTATTAACAAAAAGCAACCTCCAGTCTTGGAAATTTGGGATTTACACTTGCACCACAGGGAAAAGCCAAGTGAACACAGACACTGGGCTGACACAACTCACTTCCACAATTACCTGGGATGAGGTTCAAACCCCAAGCACCTTCTCTCTTACACACTCAAGTGACTTCCTCTTTCCAAATTCAAAACATCCACTTTAGTTAGCAAGAAATCATAAGGTTCTGCCAACCCCAGAGCTTTCTCTGGTCTTGCAGCAGGGACCAGTCTTAGGCTGGTAGCATTTTCCTTCTGCTCTGCTTCACCTCAGCACCAAATGCACAGTGTGTGGCACAGAGTGACCTACCAAAGCACAAAGGGGAAAAGCAAACTGCCACTGACAAAACAGGAGGAGAAAGACACTGGGCTGTTTGTATCCTGGGTATGTTCACCTGCCTGTGAATTTGTCAAATAGTGTTTTAGTGACAAGGGGCAGCTTCTTAAAATGAAGTTCTGCCAGGAGAAAACACCAGTTTCATGAACTTCTCTCTCTTTCCCTTTTTTTTTTTTTTTTTTGTTAAAGAGAAAAAGCTTCATAATGAATACAACATTCCACACTGACATATGAAAATATGAAAAGTATTAGAAATATGTAAGGAAATCATGACCCTGACTGACGAGTGGTTTTCCATTTGCAGGTGTGGTTGTTGATTCATGAAAACGTTTCAGATTTTATCTGCTCTTCAGGATTTGAGACACAAATTTCCTTGCATTTGAAAGTTCAAGGTGTGTTCTTACACTGAATGTCATACACTGTGTTTTAATCTATGTGTAACAGAAGAAAAGTTTCACACACTTTTCAGAGCATAGAACTTACCATAAAAAAACCAAAAAATAAATATTCACATAAAAAATGCAAATGTGATTTATACTATTAAGAGTGATATTAAGTATCACTGCAACTAATTTGGGAAAAAACCTGAAACATCAAGATAAAAGTTACAAAACTATATTTTCGTGATAGTTTTCAACTGAAACACTAACATGACTCAGAAGTTTCTATAAAAAGAATAGGCTAGTATAAGTTATAGATGCCAACTTTCTATACGATGATAGCTCTTAAATGGTGATATCAACACACATACAGTCTAGTTTCATCAGCCTCTTCATAGCCAGTACAGGCTCTATGACCAGTTGACAGAGCCTGATCTTGCACCAAAGGCCTAATCAAAAACAATGAAAATGTCAGCATAAACATGAATGAACACACAGGTTCACTATCTAACAACCTGCTTTGATTTCAACAGGTTTTGTAACTTCACTATGAAACAGACAAACCCGCTTTTAAAATATACAATATAAACCTTATCCTCCAATACCATTCTTTTATTAAACACTCCATGATATTCAAAAAATAATTAAGAAAAAAACCCAAAACCCAACAACACTGGTACTTCATCAAAACCAGAAGTCTGTTCCCTAATAAGACATGTAATTTAGGCATCTAATTAATTGTCAGTGTTTACATGTGAGCTAGATGTCTAAGATCCTTTTAATGTCTATGAACATCTACAACACATGGCCAAAAGAGCCTAGAGACCTCTTTCTAACATGGGCAAAAATGCCGCTTCACTCATACAAAGTACTGAGATGCCACTAAATTCTAACCACCAAGCAGAAAAAAAGCAAGAAAAACTTTTCAACAGATACCACAAAATATTTTTTCCTAACATGAGACTCAAGAATTAGTTCTGAATGGCAAAAATTGCATGAGCTAATAAATAACAAAACAAAGAAAAATTTAAACCTTTTAGAGTATTTTTTCTATAATCTATTAAAACCAATAATCTCACAACAGAATCTATACAAGTATTTTTACTTTATGACAATGAAAAATTAATGTTTGGTAGATCTGGTTTGGTGCCAATCCAGTTTGGTACCAACCAGGCACATGGTGTAATTCTTGTAGCTCTCCTGTGCAGGGACAGGAGTTGAACATTGATGATCCCAGTGGGTCCCTTCCAACTCAGAATATTCTGTGATCATGTGATTCCATGACTGTATTAGCTTCAATCTTAAAATACACAAAAAATTTCATTACAGCCAGGTCTGCCTTAATTTTGCTATCAATTTGTGGTAGAATATTTTCAAAAAGAAATCTATCTTAATGAACTGTAACAAAAAAGAAGTTTTCGGAATGTAAAACGTACTCTTTCATTCCATCACCAAGATTGCAATTCCAATTTTTTAGAAGAACTTCTAAAACGTAAGTTTTTGCACTTCTCAAAGCAATGTGGAAACAATTTCTCACATTTATCTACTGTGAATTCAAGCACAAGTTTTCCCCTCCTTTGGAATGACTCAAATCCTCATAAAAAAATTATAAAGCATGTACAGACTGCCAAGAATGAAGACTTTGAAACTGCTCAACTTAACTTTTCCAAGAAAAAGAAAGATATCAGATCAATGACCTTGGAGTTCTGGCAGGTTAAACATATCCCATCAGAAATAATAGATTTTCAAGATTCTAATAGAGATTTTAATACTGCATTTATTTTCCTAAAAAATATAATCCTACACAATGCAATGCTTCAAGAAGGTATCAGGTCAGTTTATTCAAAACAATCTGATAAAGTTGTTCTTATACATTATAGTGAAATGACAGTTTACATCAGAATATTTAAAAAATCATATCCTGATCAAAATATTTATTTTTATTACTAGAATGTTTAGTAGATGTTCCTAAATCATCTAGCAGTCAAAAAGTATCTACTTCACTAGATTTCACAATTACAGTGGCATTTTGCAGCTTTATTATTACTAAGTATACATAGCATTACAAAGTACACATATTATCTTCCTTCAAAAATTTTTAAATTGCAGATTGGAGACAATATCTTGACATTAACTTATCTATAAGATGAAGTTACAACTGATACCTCAGAAAATACAAGAGTCCATATAGAATTAGGACTGTTTAATGACATGCTTAAAATGTGGAATGCTAGGATAACGTGCAGGCAAAGTGCATTTTCTCAGTACAACACTGCAGAACACAGAGGAACAGTTACTATCCTATTAGCAAAGATTAACTAATCAAAATAACTTTTAGGACGTGTTGGTTTTTTCAAACCTCATAGCAACAAGTCTGTTGCAGTTTTTTGATTAACAAAATAAATACTAAGTACATTCTAGTTTAAACTTTCCAAAGCAAAAGTACTTTGACCAACTACCAGAAAGTACTCCCTCAAAAAGATAAAAGACCACCTACCTATGTTTAAATTCAATGATCTTTCATATCTCTTCACTTTGAAATGAAGATTTAAAACCAGAGACTTCTGCAGGATTACAAACTAGCTTTCTAAAATATGAACTTCTTCACATAGCAATAAGCCAAAGGATGTTGACAGCTTCCCCAGTGGCTAACTAGAGGTTTCTCTTATTCATTTGTGTATTTTGATATATCTGACTTTACCTGGCATAGTTTTCCCACTTATGTCAGCATTCATGACAGCAGCAAAAACAAAGAAAATAAACAAATAAAAGAGGCATTAAAGTGAAATACTGAGGAGTGGGACTGTTACTTCAAATAATTCTAGAAAATGCCTCCTTAACAGTATCTAATTTACACACCTCAAAACAAGATATGGTTTTACACCTATTTCATTGGACCTTCCAAATAATTTAGCATTTCAAAGAATTTTGACTACAGTTTGGGTAAGGCACTCAAGTATTAATGCAGGGGCATTCAAATCTGGCCAAAGGCTTTACAAGCAATTGGCAAGAAGCTATCAATTTACATACTATTTTATAAAGCTGAAGACAGTCAGAGATACTGTTTTAAGCACTTACAAAGCTGCAACTCACAAGATATCTCCTGTCCCTCAAGGCACTGGTACATCTTAAATTGAATGACCTTGTCTTAGATTAAGATGGATTTTTGCCCGCCAGCTACAAGTCCCCGAAGGCTGGACTCTCATATTAAATACACAGATCAGGATCATACTGCAGAATTCCACACAAAGCACTCAATAATACCTGTGGTGAACACAGACAGTGAATAAAACACAGAGAATCTGGGGTCTAAGTATTTCATGTTATTTTTCCAAGTGAACGATTACTTTTGTAGAGCATCAACTGAAAATGGAGCCCTTCCTCACTTTCAGTATTGCATAAACATGAAACAGAAGTAAAATAATAAAAAACTTCTATGCTAGTGGATTTTTTGCTAGGTGCCCAAAAGTAAAACATCATGATATAGCATATACTAAAAGACATGTTAGACACATCCAAGACATCTTTTCAACATTCTGATCTATAACTCTGTTTTATTTTTCCCATTGCACTGCAAATAATTACCTGCCAAAATATCAGTGTTCCGTGCAGCTATTGTTTTCACTTTTATTATTCCTGATTCAGCAGCCTGGAAGAGAAGAAAATAAGTAGTTTAGATGCTGCATCATACATCAATATCAGCAAAGAAATAAGAATATTGTAGAGAAATAAAAAAGTATCATCTCAGAGCAAAAAGTGGTTTTGTAGTTCTTTTAGTAAGCGGAGCTAGTGCAGAAGTGAAATCTTCACAACTGCTGGAATTCCTTTCCAGAATTCCACAGGAAGGGTTATATTCCTATACAAATTACCCCAGGGCAGTACCATGAAGTTGCCTCTCTGTTCTCCTCAACATGCCTTACAGTCCACACCGAGAGTTCCTCCCCTTTCCCCATAGGTGCGACCTGACAGACCAAGAGCATCCCTCTCCACCCACGCAAAGCTCCAGCGGGACAGGGGCTGTCCCTGCGCAGGCTGGGGACACGGGCACAGCCTGGCTGGATGACAGTCAGGTGTTGCAGGGCTGCACAGCCCACGGGGAGATCCCACGCTGCTGCCAGGAACAGCAATCCTCTCTTCAACTGTCCACAAATGCTTCCCTGCATAAGTCACTGAAGTCACGTTCTCTAATGAAATCAGGCCAAACTGAAAATACAACATTGAGGCTTTGCATTTCAAAACTATGATTTCTGAGAAATTTTGGGTACGAAACACAAAAATATATTGTACATGGTGTCTCTCCATTTTTTAATTCCTTTAACAGGCTATAAGCCTCTGAAAACAATTAAAGAAATCAAAATTAATGCAACAGGTTTTTCCAAACAATAGGATGCAAATGGATCAGATATACTCTTCTGTCAAATTTGAAAGTACTCTTCCCCGTTTATTTCAGCTTCCTATTTCTGTGCACTTTTCACACGAAATATTCTATTTTTCCTCTGACTTAAAGATGTGTGCTGTCACAACATAAAACAGATTAGAGAAGCACACAAGCTGTGGCAGGAGAAATATGAAAGTACATGAAGTTTTACCAAGTATTAAATACTCCCTGTTGATCAAAACACTTTTCCAACAAGATTTCCCAGAAAGGTTAAGGTGACTACAAACTCATAGTAAAATATTTTAATTAAGAGTTGATACACATGTTTCTCAAAATAGCTAAATGAGAAATATGGAGCTGAAATTTTCAACTTTTTTTTTTTAAATTTTACAAAACAACACAGAAAGACTAAATGTTGCCCTAAGATCATCTAAGAGAGAAAGAAATTCTGGAGAGTTATTTAAGTTTTCCTGAAGACAGTGTTTCTACTTCAAAAACAAAGACAATATTATCCAAAATGACTGGTTAATATAAAACATACTCAAATGAGTACAAGACAAGATACACATACATATTTTGAATAATTGCAATGAGGGGATGATGAATGCCAAATGCAGCTCTCATTTATTTTAATTACATTAACTTAAAGTGCTGAATTTCTTGAGTTTTAAGTTAATCCCTGTTCCTCTTCAGTTATAAAATGTCAATTAATTGGGAGGGTTCTTATCACAATGAATTGTTCCTATTAGTTAATAAGAAGGATTTGTCACAGTCCAATTCCCTTCAAAATAAAACTCCTCACACCTACTGGCAACTGACTTCTCTCTTGCCAGGAGTAACAAACTACATCATTCTGATTCAAAGAAATACTAAGCCTGCTCACATGAATGGCATTCATGAACACCATACATTTTGCACAAAGAAGGAAAAAATTATTTCCAACATAATGTCTCTCAGTTGTTTCCATGTTGACTTGGAAAGAGTACACATTATCCAAAAAAATATGGTCAAACAAAACAATGGTTATTAGAATTGTTACCACCTCTCTGAATATCACCATTTTTCTTCATGTGATACAGGAAGTTCTACGATTATCTGCATTATGGTTTATATTCAGAACCCCAATTAAAGATGTTTACAGTTAAAAAGTAATTACACTGCACACATCCTACAAAAGAAAAATAAAATACCCCACTGTATATGTAAAAAAGACAACACATTAACACAAAAATTACCTCAGTTGATCACAAGGAACCAATAAAAAAATGAGACTACATAGTTATCTGCCTATTCTATATCCATTAAAGGGTGTTTGGATTGTATCAATTTAACTGGCAAATTAAAAGCTATATTAATAGATTTTTAAGCTGACAAGCTTACATCAATTACTATAGCACTCTGCAGGACACTGCCCCATTATAAAAGGATCTCATAAAACACAAGAAGAGAACCAGCATCATAGTGTCTATATATGGGTACAAATATGA
Organism: Acropternis orthonyx; assembly: GCA_035583155.1. Lineage (NCBI taxonomy): Eukaryota > Metazoa > Chordata > Aves > Passeriformes > Rhinocryptidae > Acropternis > Acropternis orthonyx. The sequence goes on along the minus strand of JAWWEU010000040.1, from coordinate 32,061,580 downwards.
TAATAACATAAATATGATAATTTACTTTCACATAAATGTAAGACACTGTGTTTTTAAAGCAGTCAATACTTTTAGATGTAACATTATCATCTTCTCTCAGCACTGCAATTAACAGTAGTCTAATGAGCACATCAGTTATCCCTTATTTTAAAAAGAAGCAAATACACGTCATTCCTGTAACCTAACAAAGCTCAAGTGTACCTAAAGCATTCAGTCAATTAGATTTCCTATTCTGCTGCTTTTATAACTGTTAAATGAATTGAAATAAAATGCCTCAAACACACACTTGGTTCATGTTGCTGCTGAAGCAACATCAGCAACCCGTTTGGGGAGGGAAATATTGATGAAGAACAGAAATTGACTCTCAGAGACAGCACATATTCAAGTCAGTCAGTAAACTCACAGTAAAATTCAACAGGACCCTCTGGGCTCAAACACTTGCCCCATCATCTTTCTGCTTCCTGGGAAGTTACCAAGTGTTTGCTGATTATATCAGGAGCAGAGCAGTAAGTGAATCTGAAAAGCACCAGTTGTTCAAATCTGTTTTCTGGGGACACTGTGGGAGCTCTCAAACCCAACTGCAGCAGGCAGTCTACATCACCAAAAGACACCACTATAGCTAACTCCATGACCATAATGAGGCTACCTGGCAGCCCAAGAGTGGGACACGTCCTGGCAGCACATGGAATAATGGCTTAGCATGTGCTTGAACATTTAACTCTTCCAAGCCAAGACAATCTTGGACCTCTATTGCAAAGCATATGTAGAGGAAAGCAAGGTACCAGAGGGGTCAGCTGGGACACGATCTGGCAGTACATCACTTCTCCACAGTAATTCCCATGGATTTATCCTTACCCCAGGGACAAACATGAGAAAGCTATCCTTCTTTCACTGAAAAACAATAACGTAGTTAACAGCTTTTCCTAAGGGAAAGATGACACAAATTTGACTCTAAAGTGAAAAATGCACCTGTTTGCCATATCAACCTCATTTTTAAAATTCCCAAAGTCGTTTTTTTAAAAAAAAATAAAAAGGATAAACTTATTTATTTTCAAAGAAACTGGTATCTCACAATCAAGACCAGAAGTCAGCACCTTTTTTATTTCAAAATATATATATATATTCCCATAAAGATATTTAATGTAACAACCAGGCACGTGCTAATTTCTACTATGGACTGATCTAACGTTAAAGATAATTTTGTATGAACTCCTAAATGTGATAGCACTGTTACCAAAAGCCAATAAAATCAAGAATTTCCACTGCTAGTGCTTTTGAATGATCATTTGCATTTAGCTTGTACATTAGAGCAAATTGCTATCTTCAGAGACACTAAAATTCCTGTAAGATTTGCAGTTCTTACTATGCAAGCTATTGATTTCTCTATTCCAAAAAGAGAAGCATTCAAGAATGATGGCTTTTGTTGGTATTTACATTAAACTGTTTGCGAACCTTTTACTAAAACTGGATGAGAATAATATATGTCATCTATGGTCATTTTCATAGCTATTATATGAAATAAAAAGAGAATTTTTTTTTTTAATCTGTCATTATCTGCCTTTCCAACTGGAACACTAGCCCTATATCCAATAATTTAGGTAAGAGATCATTGGGTCTAAAAAACAGTTTCACTTCACTGTTATTCTGGCTTGCTTTGCAGAAGCACATTCTGGACCATTATTGTACCATTAAACTACTATTTGGAAAAGAACACACTCACAAAAAGCTCCTCACTAAATCAGCCTCATGAAAACACTTAAGTACACCACATTTATGTGAAAAAGCACTATACCTGCCTTCTGTATTTTTACCTTCCTCCTCATGAGTACAATCCCAACTCTGATCCTTCTTTTTTATATATGCTCATCCTACCTGTGATTCAAACTGGTGAATTGCCAGTTCTGATCTGACATTGCCGTGCACTCACAGGGGTTAGTATAGCGAATTATCATTATATTAGAAAATTATCATATAGAAGAAAAAAAATAAAAGCATTAACTGATTCTATTACACACTTTCTTCTCTAATTCAAGATTCACAATATTGCAGTTAGTGGGTTTTGGTTTTTTAAACACACACAACATTGTTCATTTCCAGCTTTAGTACAACCGTATTAGTTGCTCTCATAGTAAGAGTGCTCTTTCATTTGACAGGAGTGACTACTCCTCTGGTCCATTAATCTTCCAAAACTGTCAGTCTGCAGTACCAGTAGCCAATTCACAATCCTGAAGCTTAACAATCAATAACGGCAGGAAAGGTGCTGGTGTTATCTAAAGTGCTTCAGAGCTGTTGTCTCTGGAGCTACCTCCCTTGAAGTGAACATAATCAAATACAAATATTTATTATCACAAGTTTTCACTTGACAATCAAAATACTACACCTGAGCTGGAGAAACCATCACACATAAATTAACAGAACAAACCAGAATGCACTGAAATAGAGAACTTGCACTTGAACTTTAATGGCATACTTTCAACATAACAATCATGATTCTACATTAAAAATAAAACAGCCTGTTTCAGAACTTTAGTAGATGTAAACTTGAAGTTCAAACTGATTTTGCATTCAGCTTGTTGATCATAGCAGATGGGACCAGGGAACTTTTGAGGCTTTGCCACAAGTACTACATTCAGAGTCACCCAGTCAGAGATAGTAATGCCCATTTGCCAGGCACCTGGTAAAGAGAAACAACAGTTCACAGTCTGAGAACCAGTTGAGAACTGCACTCACCAAGAATTTCCTACTTCTGCGACAGGTTTCCTGCAAAATTTTCAAGAAGCCATGGGAGGCAGATGGGGATGAAATCAGCTATTAGGATGCACAAATTAATATATTTAGACTTTCATTACAATGGAAATTGTCTCTACTGAATGTTCCTTAGTTCTTAAAAGCCTCTCCTTAAGCTCTGCTAAGGGGCTCAATACAGAGGTCTAAACTCAGCCCTCCGTTCAAGACAAGTACATGCAGACAGCAGAGCATGCTCTGCTGGGCCAGCTGCTGGAAGCCAAGAAAGAAACATTATTGCATCTTAAGTGGCAACATAAAACACCTAACATGTAGGTGATAGAGTGAATCAGTCCTCTGGCTACATGATGCTCTGAGTAGTTATTTGGATCTATTGACAGTACTCCCATAACAAACCAAACCTGCACATTCAACGAAGGGAGCTTAGACATGTGACATTAGTCACCTTAATCCTGAAAAGTGTACCTTATTCCTTAAATTGCAAGGTATTTCATGATGGAGAAAGTTGGTCTATGTGCATGATGTGAATCACTTCTGAACACAGGACATTTCTTCTCAAACACTAAAATGATCCCATGAAGCTTAGAATGCATTTGAATAGATGATGGTCCCCTGGAAACGTAAGAGATCACTTTTAAATACATAATTTTGAAAAAAATACTACAATATACAGATCAATATTTGTGGGATGATGGATAGGGTAAAATCTAGAGAAGACTGAGAATTCTAGGGCAAAAAGCAGCTGCAACTCCCTGGACAGACTGAGGTTGACATGCTCCCCAGTACAATGATAATCATCTGCTCAGAGGAACACAAGAGAGCTTGGAATGAAGTGGAAACTACATGCCCCCCCTTCATTCACATCCCAGCAGAATGGGGAAACATTGCAGTACTGAAACCATACAGTCAGTACTTGTCTGACAAGGCAGAATCAAGATACTCTGCTGCTGAAGGCAACAACCATGTCAAAACCCCTCTCCTCAGGTGCCAAGCCACAACCACCTCCTCCTCCCATTAGGTACACCAATCAGAAATAAAAGGTATTTATGACTAGACCCACTCAAACTCCACCCAAACATAAAGAAAGGAGTATAAAAGTAAGTTGGGAATAGGGGGAAAGTGGGAGAAGACCTCCACTGAAACTGCTGAGATCATTTGATGGGCTGAGCCCATCTTCTCCTCCCCAGAGTGATGCTTTGGGGGAGAAATATACTCTGTGCATTACATGCTGCTTTTAGGACTAGAGTTTTTGCTTTCACCCCATAGCATATTAGTAATTTGGTCTGTATCAGAGTTTGTGCTTGCTTAATATATGTATCATTAAATTGCTTTAAAACATAATTTTGCAGTAGACACCATCACCAACAACCTTCAAACCTTATTAACCTGTCACAACCTGTATTAATAAAGAGTGTTGTTATTCCATGAACTGTTAAAAGTGAGTCCTTGCAGTTGCCAGCAGCAGATAACACCTTGGTAGGACCTGCTGAGGGGTCTTCACTCTGTTAAGTCCCCCCTAAAAGGGTGGTCAAAGTAACCTCCAACCTTGTGAATCTGTTGGTGAAGGGTTTCCTGAGGAGACACTGACAGAATGTTGGACACCAGGGTCTCGACTTTTCTGGTGGTACCGACAGGAAAAAATCTAAACTCCCACTTTTCACATGACAGTATTGTAGAAAAAACACTGTACAATTAATGGATTCAAAACATGAAGCTAGCAGACACAGCAAGCAAAGAGCAGGAATTGTAAAAGAAACTGAAGGAAATATTAGGGATCACTCGTTTCAGGTTACCAGCTCAGCTTTGGGCTGGCAACTCAAGAATGCTACAGAATAATCTCCAGTCACATGCACAAAACACATGCTTGAGTGCAAGCTGCCTAAGTATGGCAAAATGCATTTTAAAGAGCATCGTTTCTCTATTTCAAAAGAACTTTTAAAATATTAGTTAAGTGAATACCAATTAAAAGCAGATAAAAAACTCTATAGTATTTCATTCTTCTGAACTAATGTTGTGAAGACCTGAAAATAAACCAACCTGGTAAGTTCAGAGTAGGTTAAGTTCCCTGTAGGCTATAGTGTCAGAATTATTTAATTCATTTCATTCAAAAAAACAAAGCAGGAAACCCAAAAACTTGGCTACCCCTACAGAAAATGGTCTATATACAAAGGTTTGTTCTTTGCCAGGTTCACTTGACTCATTCTTCTACCACTAGAGCAGCACGAACACAAAGTACTCAGAAACCATTCAATGATAGCAGTGCATCAAGTGATTCAGATGCCCAAATCACAAGGTATTTCAGCATGTCATTTTCTTTTTTAGCTTTCTGCAATTTGCATACTGCACTACATTCAACAGAATTTCTGAAGTATTACTACTGTTACAGAACAAACAGCTAACATTCACACATTTTTAACTGTTCCTTACAGTAGCATGAGGAATCTTAATTATCACTTTGACATTATAAACAAAATTAACTGCCTCGTATCTTTCTAATGTATGTTTAACTGTTGCAGTACAATCTCATGTTTAGTTTTGTACAGTTCTTCAATGGCATCCGAGGTTCCCTAAAAAGGACAAGCTTCCCAACTAATTTTTTAACATTAGCTCTAAAATGTGTTCAGGATCAGCACAGCATTCCTAAACGAGAATGAATTAACCCAGGGGATTAAACTGTTATGTATGAGACTCAATGAAAGCAAGACAGGACTCCAAAGGAAGAAATGTATGAATAATGCCTGTCTTCACACAACACACAGGCTCTCAGAAAGGGCAAATCCCACCACTTGTCTCAGCTAATCCACACCACTGCTACTGTAATTATATAATTTAAAGTTTACTCAGTCCAAAAGTTATTCAAATCCTAATGTTTTAACTTTTACCTTAAGATCCTTGTACGGCTACTTGCCGGCAAGTAGTTACTTATAAAAAAAGAAAAAAATAAGATTGCAAAATTGGATTCTATTATTTTTTCCTCAATACAGCAAATTAGTATACAGTTTCAAAACTATGTCTGTATGCCAAAGGCACATATAACTAAATAAATAGCTAAATAAAAGCAAAGCTGCTGTTTTAAACAAAGATCTGGTAAAAAAATAAACAGCACAGTGAGGTTATTAAAAGCTTTCTTCCACGAGTCTCAAAGGAACATTTCAACTGACCAAAGTATTCAAACCTGATTCTGTGCTGCTCTTCCAGGTACAGGTGAGTTGAATACTACTTATTTTCCAGGCCTACCACTCCAAATCACCACAGCAACAAATATCCTAAAATACACAGGCACCTGCAATCCATTACACAACTGCCAAGCAGAGGACACACCCTGTCCCCCTGCCAAGCTGATCCTGCCAGAGGAGGATGCAGTCCTTGCCTGCCCCAACCCCACCTCCCCACTCCCTTCCCCTCTTCTACCAGCACAAATGTACCTGTAACTGTGCAGGGAGCTGGATAAGAGTTAATTTTTGTGGTATTTTTTTTAAACTCATTTTGGTTTTACTGCTCTTTAAAAGTCAAGAAAAAGACATGAGTCAACATAGAGACTTACAAGTCTACTAGAAAGCTGAGACTGCTTGAGTGGATTTGTGTAAACAACAGTTACATATGACTGAAATTCAGGCTGCAAGGAACTTTTGGGAAGAAATTATTTTCCCTTTTTAACTCCATTATTTCTGCTAATTATAAATATTTCCCCCCTGTATTTCTAAGCTTTTTTATGCAGTGAAATTATCTAACCAAATCAGATGCAGCTTACTGAAGAATATATTCATTCTGTAATAAGGAACAGTGGGCAACCAATTTAGCACACTGAACTGTTTTCCATTTTGTGATAAGACAAAATTCTTAACACCAGTTCACTAAAGAGAGCACCACCAGCTTCCCACAAAAGCAGCACAGGATATCAAAAGTCCAATCACTAGCAGGTTAAAATAGTTTATAAAGCTCTATGCAAGCAGCATGCAATTCGGTGCAGTGTTAGCAGCATTACAATACTCTCTAGTACAAAGCAACTCTTAGAGCCCACTGTATTAAAAACAGAATAAGGAGCAAGTAGTATTTTTCTCTAGGAGAAATGCCAGCTTACTTAAGATAACATGAACATGACTGATGCCTGTACCAAAACCTGTTTCATCCTCTGTAATTTCAAGCTCCAAAAGATACTGTTCAATTTACACTTGCCCTAAGAGCTTCTATCCCATCCATTGTGTCTATTTTTCTAACTGGGAAGGAGAAATACATTGTGAAAATACAGACGCAATTTTCAGCAACGTCCTTATTTATATGTCTGCCAGTAAAAACAGGCTTGGCATATCACAGACATAACCATGAAATCACTTCTTGATCACAGTGTATAGCTTTCATGCCTAGTATGCTTCTGTAGTCAGTGCTGATATGAGGAAGTATCAAACAGCCATGCGTCTGAAGTGCAATAATAACTGCTATTCCCCACACACTTAAGAAAAGTAGGTCTGTTATGTTAGTTATTCCCCAAGCATCATCAAACAACATAATTTCAAACCAACAGATTCTTTCAGCAGCTCCCATTCTTACAGCATTAAATAGCGTAACCTAGGAAAATCCTACTCAGATATTATTTGTCACACAGAACAAAAACGATGTATGGATGCTATGGAGCAAACAATACATCCTATTATTTCTTAGTTAAAAGCTCCAACTTAGGGGACAGAAGTTTGCCACATATTTGTGTCATAACTTTAACATCAGAAGAAACTCAGTAATTTCAACATTTCTTAACAGATTATCAAAGTCAGCAAAGTCCACTGTTATAACTGGACTTACAACTGCATGATATCCCCATAAATGTAACCTCCTAAGAAAACTTCACAAACTCAGAAGTAATAGAAAAATATGAGATGAAAGTGCTTAAAACAGCGAAGAGTTCAAGTTCCATTCTCAATAATGGTTTATTAAGACCTAGCTCCTAACTGAGGATAAGATCTAGATTCCACAGCTGGCTGTCCGGTTTTCTGCTGCATTCAAGTTCCACCCTCATCCTCCCTCCCAAAAGAAGTCCAATAAAGTTCTTTAGCTGTGTCATCTACATGCCTGTTCAAAGAATCACTTAATATTGTTTTGGTCTCTCTGTCCCTAACAGATACTGCTTACATATGCATTAGAAAGACATTTAAAAAACTGAATTAGCTTGAAATTTAGTTTGAAAACTAAAGCCCTTTTAATAATACAAAGGCTCTATTTTTTTTGATTATACAACTGTCTAAAGCCTTACAGTATTAAATAAAAAAGGATTTGCTCGAGTTAATCATCTGAGCAACAAGCAGAATTGAGAACTATATTACTACTTTTGTCAGCGGCAAATCTATCAGCTAAATTCACTTGTAGAATTTTAACATTATTAATGCACAAACAAAACAAAAAATAACTAGAATAGACAAATCATTTTAGAAGTGATGGATGATAACAAATAACTCTGAGCAAAATTTTTTTTCTCTGTCACACAGCGTAAAGATTATTAGAAGTAGCGTACCTTCATAAAGTACCTATCAAATCTAACTACTATGACACATCTCTAACTATTAATTTTGGACTGGGAGTTTTTCAATTAGCTTTATCACAGTATGTTAAATTTATTAAGTGACATGAAAGTATACACATCAGCTCCAAGATAAACTCATGAATTACAATGCATGACGTAGTAATGAGGAGAGTCTAGTTACACTGCAAGCAGAAAAAATAAGATTGTAAGTAGTACAAATTTGTTTTAAAAAGCCTGTGTTAGAAACCTGGTGCTGCTCCAAATCAGTAAGAACAACATGCCATTCTCTGATCACTCTTGCCAAATCTAATCATGTTCAGATCAAATGCATGCAATTAAAATATCTGTTTAACAGTCTAGATGTGACAAAAAAGGACAACCGTTTCCTTTAAAACTGGAACAAAAAAAATGGCTTCCAGAAGTAAGGAAGTCAGACCGTTTCCTGTGACTGTATTGTACATCCTACTGCAGGACTGCTTTCACCTCAGACTCTCAGAAAGCCCCACATCTTTATAAACACCTTCCAGTACTATTCCATAAACCTACACAAACTCCAGATAACTGTGGAAAAACTTTATTAAGTGTTTTTAGTGAAGAAAGCTATGCAAATTGCCATCAAGATATAAAAGGGAACAACACAAAGGTTGAACTTACACAAGAATAGGATCTACACATGCAGTAGTTACTATAATATTCATTAGGGCAAATGTAATGAAGCACTACTAAAAATACTAGCTTAAGAATGACACTGCCCATCTCCTTTACAAATCTTCAAAGAAAGTAAACATTAACACAATGAAGAAACTTGTTCAGAGGCTGAACAACTCAGTCACACAGTAATACACAGAAGAAAGCAGAAGGGGCACCCCCACCTGCCTCCAAAACACACACAGAGATCTCTATTCAACTGGCCACAACTTTTTTCTTATTTACATGTGACTATGTACAATTCCTCGGGACTGATCACAACTTTCTCCTGTTTTTTCTGTAACCACACAGTTTCTCAAACCCACCAGCATTCCTCTGCAACCTACAATCATATATAACATGCTCTGCTATAGTGTGTCACTTCTTGCCTTTCAAAACAAGAACAGTCGTTAGCTTCAAGTCATCTGTTAAAGTGTATAATACTTCATACGACATTAAATACGCTATCACTGAATTGGAACTCAAGTCACATTAAATATGCAATTTCTCTCTTCAGAGCTTCTGGATCTGCAATTTAATCTGAGTTAATGCATTAGTATTTTTGCTCCCACTATTGCACTGAAAACTTTTATTTTAGCGGCAAGTGGCAAACTACCTATAGGGAAAAAGCTAAACTGACTGTATAAACACAATACAGAAACACATGGTTAAAATGTATCATTTTAGTTAGCGAAAAAATTCTGATTGCGCTTCAACTAACGTAAGCCTGCTCATCTTGATCACCGATGTCCCAAGCTGCACAGCGTAAACTGAGGTGTGAAAAATAAAACATACAACCTTACTGGCCTGAGTTTGTTACTGGGATTTTTCAGAAGGGAGAAAAAAGGGAACCCAAACCTGTGCGTCTCCAAAGCTTCCCCAGTTGTACCCACAGCGCCGGATCCCCAAAAGCATGGGGTACACCAGAGACCCCCAGCGACGCTCGCAGCTCACCCGGCCACACACGGGCGGGCGATGGTGAGGAGCGAGCCCCGGGAGCCACCGCAGCTTGTGTGCTCGGCACAGGGGCAGGCACAGACCCGAGCGGAGCCCCGGGGCCGGGCACGGCACTCCCGGCCCGCCGGGTTCCCGCTCGGCCGGGGCCGCCCCAGCCCCGGCCCCGACTCCGCCCGGGAGAGTCCCCCTCGCACGGCGGTGCCGAGACAGCCGAGCCGAACTTTGCCTGTGCCTCGGAGGGTGCAGCGGGGCCGGCCCCGCTTCGCCCCTGTCAGGAGACAGCGTGCCCGCTCCCCGGCGGACACAGCCCGGTCCCGGGGGGGACACAGCCCGGTCCCGGGGGGGACACAGCCCGGCCCGCGGCCCCCGCACTGACCGCCGAGCCGGGGCCGGACCGTGCCGGGGCCGAGCGGGACACGGGCACGGCGGCAGCTCCGCTCCGGCCGCCGGGGAGGCCGCTCCGAAGCGGCGCCTGGCTCAGCCCGGCCCGGCCCGGCCCTACTCGGCCCGGTGCAGCGCCGCTCACCTCCTTGACGGGGGGGAATTTTTTCCGACACTCCAGGCTAAGGCCCCGCAGGTCCCCCTGCATGTTTTCCAGCAGCTTCTTCACGGCCTCGGGGCTGCTGGTCCCGGCCATAGCGCCGCCGGGCCGGCCCCGGGCCGGGCGCTATTCCGAGCGAGCACCGGCTCCGGCTCCGCGGCCGACACGTCCGCGCCCCGCACGGTAACCCTCCGGCCCGGCCCGGCCCCGCCGCTCCCACAATCCCGGGCGCCGGCAGCTTCCGCACACACGGCCGGGGGCGGGGAGAGCGCGGGCCGAGGAGGAGGGAGGGATGGACGGAGGGAGGGAAGGGAGGAAGGAAGGGAGGGAGGAGGTGGGTCTCGGAGCTGGCGTGCCGAGCCCGTGCCCCCTCCGCATCTCCGGGCCCCGCGAAGGGGCAGCGGCCGCGCTGGGGCTGCCGTGGGGCCGGGACAAACCGCGTCCGTGGCGAAGGGTAGTGGGAAAGGGGGTGCGGAGCAGCTTTGGCTGGAGCAGCCGCCAGCCCCGCCGAGCGGCCGGAGGGGCCGGCCCCCTCTGGCCAGGTCCGGCTCTCGAGGGAGGCCGGCGCGGAATTTGATTTAAAAAAAACCCAAAAAGCGAGGCAGAGCGTTACATTTTCCCTTACAGCCCTGAAGTTCCGTGCTTCCTTTGCAGTGCGAGCACTGGAACAGGTTGGCCGGAGAGGGTGTGGCAGAGGTGGCGGGTCTCCCTCCCGGGAGGTACTCGAGGTCCGGCTGGACGCAATTGCTGAGCGATGTGCCCCGGGATTGCCCTGCCTGAGCGGGGGGGCTGCGCCAGGTGCCCCACTGTGGGCCCTTCCAACCTGACCCATTCTGTGATTCTTCAGCAGGAGCGAAGCTTTGCGTACGCAGCTCTCTGTGTTTTTGTCCAGGTGAAGCCAGAGTGAATCCTGCCTTGGGAAGTTTTAAGATAAACACAGGCAGGGCAAAAACAAGGGGTGTGGAACAGTTGGGTCCCAGGTACCTTCCATGTCACCAGCAGTGTTCCTCTAATCCAAATGCATTACAAACAGCAATTTTTAACCCATTTCTAAAGCAGGCACCCAAACAGCAAGCATGAGCTCTTCAGTATCAGCTGCTTGTAGTAAGGAGGGGAGCTCAGGCCTGGTGGCTGCCTGGGAGCTTCCTTCTGCTGACACCATTTGTCATTGTAACAGTTAACATTTCACAAAGGTTTTGGTCTCTGCAATGATCATTTTTCCACATTCTGTTTGCTGTAAATCCTGTGTTGTGCTGGCTGCCTACCTGTAATGCAGGATGGTTCTGTTCCCCTTCCCTAAACCTGGAGATTTGGAAAACATCCTTGAGTTCTAACATGCTGTAGTTTTTGAACTTGGGAATCTTGGAAAAAAAATTATGAAGAATCCAAATGAAGAGTAAGTTTTTACTGTGGCACTATTTTGAAATTTTCTATTTTAAATAATAGTTTTTCTTCAGACTTTCCTGAAAATCTTTGGTCTTATTCAGAGAATGTTCTAAGATTATATTTTAGTCTTGTAATGAAAAAGAAAGAACTTTTCATAAATTCAAGCATCTCTGCTTGTATGTTGAGTTCATCTGCAAATCATACAGTAAACAGGTTCCTACTGGCACAGCACTGAACACTGTACCTGTACACATAAATCTTTAGGGATGCTTTGTGAGGCACAGAGTGCAGGATTGTTTTCTAAATAGTTTATTGTTTTTATGTCTTTATTTTTACATAATTTTCATTTTACTGGCTGTTAGCTTGACAGAAGTGTAAAATGTGTGTGAGTTTTTAAAACTGCATGTAATACTGGCACAACTGAATTAGGTTGTCAAACTTTGCCTTCAAACAAGGAGTTAGGATTTCACCCCTGTGTTCAGTAAAAACAAACCTGTGATTGAGCAAGACTGTTGTATTAACCAGTAAGCAATTTTCTAAGAATTTTCCTGTCTTAGTGCATCTCTTCTGGGTTTCAATCCTGATGGCAATTCACAGACCAATCCAAACAACCTTAATAAGAAACATAGATGACTAACTAGGAGAATGAGTTAATTAATTATTGACTGTGCACATGTATTTCTTAAGTAAACTTTAATGATATGCTTCCTTTTTGTTCTTTGGATTTTTCCAAGTATTTACTGTACACAGTGAGCCATGGCTATGTTGGTACTCCCTGAATCTGCTTGTCTGACTATTTGTCTACTTTTTATCATTAGTGTCGTCTCCATGGGCACCCCCTTGTCGCGGGGGAGAAGCTTGCGTGCCCTTATGAGGTTGCGAGCTATGCTGTCGGTGGTTTGTGCCTCTGGTAGGGTCTCCCATGCTAGTCAGGTCTCAACTGAAGTGTCAGACAAAGTGTGTCCATGGGCAGGATGGGCTCGCTAGCCTCCTGGCAACCATCCTAGGAGAAGGACAACTCTAA
>JAWWEU010000040.1:32003032-32048628 GCA_035583155.1 Acropternis orthonyx | reverse complement strand
TATCTCGCATTGGCCTTTTTAGCCATCAGCGTGCTTGCAGCAAGCGTGGGTAGAGCCCTTCCCAAATCTTCATTCGCAAAGCCTAGCCATGACGATCATTAGCGTTGATCATACATGTCTTTTCAACTACCAGCTTTGACACTCAGTCTGCTCAGCATTGCCAGCCAAATACTGCAAGATTGCTTATGGGTTTGGAAATGAATCTTAAAAGTGGTTGCAGAATTGAAAACTCTTTCAGATCTGCTGGGTAGAATTGGCAACTATACATGTGCCTTGATCTCAGGTACGTCTCTTAAACAACAGAGACCTCTTTCTCACTGTTTTGATGTATGCCTTTTGTAAATGCAAATTTATTAGTGGAGCTAAATAACTGCAGTAAAACTGTTTAAACTAGCTAGGATCCTTTTAAGTGACACTGTTTTAATTGTGAATATGACCTGCAGTTGCATTTCATTGCAATAGATTCTATTGCATGTACTCCTAACCCTGAGAAGAAGTGCTTGCCAGTCTTTTGATATACTTTAAACATCTCAGTTTCAATTCAAGTCGCTTTTGAGTCAAAAGGGGGAGCAGCATATGGGAATGCTCTCAGAGCACATTTTTGGCTAGCAAGCTAAGAGTACTAGTTAGTTGGTTAGCTAACTTAACTGGGGAATTCTACACATGCTTGAATCTTACATGCGTCTCTTAGCTGTTAAGTTAACTTCATATTGCACTGCAATTATTGTATTGTGGTTTGCTTTGTAATTAAATTATATGTTATTTTGTGATGGGCAGTAGGTGATTGAAATAATTCCCTGTAGCTTTATGGCCCTGATTACCAACAAAAATGCTCATGAGACCTGTTGTGATTCATTGTTACCTCATGTTCATTCCAAATGATGGACATCAGTCCTTTCAATTGGATTAAACATGGGATAGCACTTGGCTATATTAATTTCAGACGTTTAGTCCCAGTTATAGTCCATCCTGGTAGATGTATGCAGATGCAGGCTTTGTATATGAGTCATCATGTTACACAGAGGCAAAACTATCAGATTACATTCACTGTGGCAATGAATTGGTCTCATCCTGGTGAGAAGAGTTGTGACTTTTCCTCTGAGTTCACTTTAGTAACACTCCTGTATACTTTTGTAATTGATACGAATCTGTAAATAGTGACAGTACTAAACAAACTTCGGGATATGAGAAACCAACTGTGTGGAAAAGTAAAGGTGTTTGCAGGTATCTCTGGTGATTTTTTGTACTGCAGAGTTAAGAGTCACGATGGAAAAAATTTTGCCTCAGGTTGAACATAGATACTGACATCAAAAGGCAAAGTTAAATTTCAAACTACAGGAAGTATTTGGTATTAATCTCTCACTGTTTTTTTGTCTTTTATAAAAACTATGCATTGAATTGGTCTGTGTAAGCACAAACAAGCTCTTTACTATGTGAATGCTTCAGTAGCTCCTTCTTAAATTACAGACCCAAGAAGTGGGGTAAGAGAGTATTTCTGTTGTGACACAGATGGCTTAAAAGCAGAAGTAATAAATTTCCCTCTAGTACCTGGTATTACCTTTTTTTTTTTCCTTGTGGAATAGAAGTGAAACCCTTGTTTCTTTAGGACGTTATTGTGCAAGATCAACCTGCAGATTAAAACATAGCTTGTTTTCCAGTGTGAACTCCTCTTGAATTTTAGCCTCTGTTTCTTTCTGCATAGGTGTGAGCATATGTTTACATGTTCGTAGCCATTTTATTTGTATATTTAGAGTTCATACACATTTTATTTCATTTGGTCAAGTGAAAAAGCAATCTCAGCTGCTGTCTATCAATCATCCTCCTTGTCATTAGCAAAAGACCGGTAATTATGTTACATTTTCTTTAAGGTCACTGGCAAAAACGTTAGGCAGCAATGCCCAAAATGGCAGATCTATGATGTTTATTAGATACTCAGCAGTGATTCCCTACTGAGTTGCAGTATGATCACTTCAAGGCCTACACACAAATCTCTCCAGAGTCTTAGATGCTTTCATAACTCTTGTGTAACTAGCCAGTAAAACTGTTTTTCCAATTTTTCCTGCTTGAGTCTTGTCCGAACAGATTCTCAGAGCAGTGGTGTTTTTTTGCACTGCCCTTTCAAGTACTGGTAATTGAATCAGCTGAACCTGGTAACATCTTTTGGGAAAAAGAAGTGCTGTCCACTGCTTGAATTAATTCATTGCTGTCTTAGAGCTAGCAGTGTAAGAACAGATCGACAGAGACATGATAATCACAAAATTTTATTAACAGCTCCCATGCTCTTCATGCTTTCCAGCTCACACAGGAGGTATGTGGCTGGCCTGGGAAACAAACCTTACTCTGTGCTTCAAACTGAATTCGTCTTTCATTCCCTTACACAAATAACAGAATTAATGTTTGTTCAGGCAGCACCTGTGATTTTTTCCTGTATAGTGTGTAATGCAGCCCATTCATGATACTTTTTTTTCTGCCAAGTGTAGAAAATAGAGAAACAGTGATGGAGATGTTACTTGACAGTTGTTTAAATAGAAAAAGCCCATGCTGACTGTCCCTGCCAGCCTAACAATTAGCACAGCATGAGGTCACAGTCAGCAGATTAAGAAACTTAAGAGATGTTGCACTTCTGATCATAATTTACTGTAATATTTATGTCTGTTTTTAAGAATTTCACTTTAGACATAATGGCATAGGTGTGTCGAAGCAAAATAATTGTGATTCTAGGCACTGTTGTTTGATCCAGTGCTCTCCAGTGGACAGCAGATTCAGCTGCACTCTAGGGAGAAGATTTTTCCTGAGTATCTTCTGGTGACTGCAGGATGTGCAAGTAAAAAATGCCTGTCAAGAATGTTAGAAATGTATATTGTGCAGCAATCTGTTTATTTTGCTGCTCTCTCTATTTGCCAAAATTCTCACTGTATCTTAATAATTTCTCTTTTATCTCTTCTTCAGCTTCTATGAAAGTTATGAAAGTACTTAAAGACACCTAGTAACCTATAGACAATCTACTAATCACAAAGCATCACCAGAGAGGAGAAGGGTGTTCCCCTGTGTAAAAATAATTAATTTTTGCTGCTGCAACAGAGAGGAGAAGTCACTGGATGCTTTCTACAGGCTCTGGTGAATCCTTTAAGATAATAATTTCAGATTGCAGCCCTGAGGCTGCTGAGTGATACCATTACTACAGGAGAGTTTCCACCAGCTGAATGGATTTTAGTTCCTTTGTGTTAAGGGTGGCCTTTAGGTAGCAAGCACTGCAGTCATATCTATAAAACACAGAAAATACTACACTCACTGTACTCACAAAAGTAGCATGGGAACCAGCACACTGTGTGGGTATTCTTTGCTCACGCTGCCACAGCTACACTGCTGGCATGACCAATGTAATTTGTAGCTAACTCAGCCCAGCCTAGAAAAGACTCAGTATGGCCAAGTACTTCTGAGAACCTCCAGCACAACTGTTCAAAGATAACTGAACTGTGATCACTCCATTCTTTTACAGGCAGTTCTTTCTGTAAACTATGAGGAGGACTAGAAATTTCCTATGGAAGAGATCTAGATGAAGAAATGTTTGGTGTAGAGGCCTTGATTTACCTTATGTGTTGCACTCATCTTTGTTGCTTTATGAAGATTATAGACCTCTTATTTCATTCAGAGGAATTTGCCCTTGATATAAATATTTATAGAGCTGCATGTGAGGCTGTGTTTATAACCAGCAAACTGAAATAAAATTGGTTACTCAGGTTGGGTCATGAAACAGATAGACAGAATGAACTTACTTCTCAGGGAATTTGGAAGATAGCCAAATGAATCCAATTATAAAGAGCCAAATGCTTTCCTTTGTAGTAAAATGGTTGCCCAGATCACCTCCACATATGAAACACATTCCCAATAAAGCAGGGCTATACCACTGTATGTATCAACATCCTAGGTAAGGTACTAGCAGGAACATCCATAACTAAGGATGCGTACCTGTGGCAATTTCATAGTTAGTACTGGTATTTTGGCAGCATTTCTACTATTTGTATTCAGTATTTTACAAATAGTAGCCACTTTCCAGAGCCTGTTCCCCAGGGCACAATGGGTGAGCTTGTCTGTCTCCTTATACCAGTGCATGGATGGGCTCTTGGCTGACAGCTGGCTGGAGCATAGGAAATTCCAGGTCTGAACACTCACTGTTCCACCTGAGAGCCAAGCCCTGGAGCCACTGAAGACATCATTAAGTGGGATGTAAAACTTGTTCAGCCAGCCTGAAACCTTAATTCCTTTTGACAGCACGGTCATCAGTAGATTCCTATGGGTGTTTATTTCTAGGGGCCTTACTTCCCTGATCCAGTCATAACTAACTTAATCACACTATGACCTAAGAGCTTTTGATAAACAGTTGAATTATAAAATTAGGACTTCACATGTACTAGGTATTGGCAGATTCTTTACCAAATGGTGTGCTCCTCACCAGCTCAGCCATGGTTTGTTATGGGGGATACAAATGTCTGGTGGGCTTGCATGTCTTATGTGGTGGAAGCAAGATCACAGAAAGTCAGGACCAACATTTCCAACAGAGTTACAGAAGAATTTCACAGAAATTGACACTTCATTGTTCTGTGAGGAGCAGCTGAGGGAGCTGGGGTGGTTTAACCTGGAGAAGAAAAGGCTCATGAGAGACCTTATCACTCTACAAACTGCATGAGAGGAGGTTGTAGCCAGGTGGGACGTAGTCTCTTCTCCCAGGAAACAAGCAATGGGACAAGAGGACCAGTCTTCAGCTGTGCCAGAGGAGCATTAGGTTAAGCATTAGGAAGAATTTCTTCACAGAAGGGGTGATTAGACATTGGAATGGACTGCTCAGGGAGGTGATGAAGTCACCATCCCTGGAGGTATTTAACAAAAGACTGGATGTGGCACTTAGTGCCATGATCTAGTTGACAAGGTGGTGCTCGACCAGAGTTTTTTTTCCAGCCTAATTGATTCTCTGATTCTTTTTTTTTCTCCTTTCAGGACATTTGGAGCCTTCCTTTGTAAACTTTTGTAAACTTTTGACCCTTCCTTTATAAACTTCCTTTGTAAATTTTGTTCCTCAAAATTATTAACTCAGCTCCTGATTGCAAGACATTATCAAAGACTTGGACACATAGACTGCAGTTTTCTAGACAATGACTAGGGGAGAGCTCATGTCAGAAAATAATACAGTTCTTCTGTTACTGTCTTCTTTCAAAATATTCTCATAATGTGCTAGAATTCACCTCTAGATTGTTTACTGGGTTTCTGTATCTTTCACTTTGAAGTTAAATCCATTGCTACAAACCAAATTACTTTCCCCCCCATCTGTACAAGGCAAACCTCAACTATCAAAGATTTTAATTCTCAGTTGCCTGTTAGTGACTTCTGCAGTATTTCCTTTTTTTAATCATAGGAGTCTGTTCTTTTTTAAAATCCTCTACCACTTCCTCCTACAGCTACTTTTTCATTACATTCATTTTTTCTATTCATGCAGTATAGGCTTTTCCCTACTGTTGCCTTTGTCTTAGCTGTGATTAATTGTTTTTAGATACATTCACAGTTCTGAACTATTTCTTTCTCCTGAAGGGAACAAAACCAGGCTCACCAGTGATGAGTGACGGGATGGTGTGCCAAAATTTGAGGAAAGGAGCACTAATGATATGCCTCAATCCGCCTCAAGAGGTGTTGGCTACAATGTACCACACCTGAAAAAACGTTTCTACACCAATGCAAGGAGCATGAGGAAAAAACTAGATGCTGAAAGCTTTGGCCCAGTTCCAGAGATGTGACATCACCGGCATAAGTGAAACCTGGTGGGATGAATCCTGTGACTGGAGTGCCCTGTTGGATGGTTACAGGCTCTTCAGGAGGGATAGGCAGGGCAGAAGAGGCAGAGGGATGACACTGTATGTAATAGAAGGGTTAGAATGTATGCAGCTCACAGTTGGTAATGGCACAGTTGAGAGACCCTGGGTGAGAATCAAGGGGCAAAACAAATAATGTGAATGTCATTGTGGAAGTCTGCTATAGACCTCCCAGCCAGGACAATGACACCGACCAATTATTCTTTGAGGAACTAAGGGACACTTCTAAATCAATTGCCATTGTCCTTCAACTTGCCAGAAATTAACTGGGAGCATCAAACAACTGGTGCAACCTTGGCCAGAAGATTCCTAAAAAACCTAGATGAAAATATTATGGAGCAGGTCCTAAAGGAGACATCTGAGAAAGATGCCCTCCTTGATCTGCTGCTTGTCAACAAAATGGATCTTGTGAGTGAAGTGGAGATTGGTGGCCATCTTGACCACAGGGACAATGAAGTGATCAAGTTTAAAATCTCTGTTGACAGGAGGAAAAGTGCCAGCATGACACATGGACATGGGGAGAGCAGACTTCAGGCTGTTCAGGGAATTAGTGAGTAGGGTCCCCTGGGAAAATGTTTTTACAGGTGTTGGATTCCATCATTGGTCGTCACTTTTCAAATATCACCCCCTTAGGGCAGAGGAGCAGGCAATTCCCTAATGTCAGAAGTCAAGCAAGTGAGGCAGAAGGCCAGCTTGGCTGAGCAGGGATCTTGGAGATAAGGCATAAAAGGAAGGTGTACGCCCAGTGGAAACAAGGTCAAGAGACATGGGAAGAATTCAGAGATGCTGCTTGCTGCTGTTGGGAGAAAATTCGTGTGGCCAAAGCTCAACTGGAGTTGAAGCTGCCAGAAATGTGGGGGACAAGAAAAAGTTTTTTCAAATACATTAATGGCAATAGACAGCATAGAAATATCACTGGCTCATTACAGAATGAGTATGGTCACCTCATAAACAGGGACAGAGACAAGGCACAGACCTCTGTTTTCAACATGGATGATGGACCAAGGAGGTCTCAGTGTGCTGAGCTGGAGGACCATGACTATGAGAATGATCAACTCCCAGTCAACCCCGAAACTGTGCAGGATCTGCTGCTCCAGCTGGATCCCTACAAATCTATGGGGCCTGATGGGATTCATCCCAGAATCCTCAAAGAGCTAGCTAATGTAATTGCAAAGCCTCTCGATGATTTTTGAGCAGTCTTAGCAATCCAGAGAGGTCCCGACTGACTGGAAGGTGGCAAACATTGTCTCAGTTTTCAAGAAGGGCAAGAAGGAGGATCCTGGAAACTGCAAGTTTGTCAGTCTCACTTTGATGCCTGGTAAAGTTATGGAGAAGATTATTCTGGAAGGTATTGAAAAATACCTGAAAGACAATGCACTCATTGGCTTCATGAGAGGAAAGAGCTGCTTATCCAACCTGATTTTCTTTTGTGACAAGGTAATCCACCTAGCTGATCAAGGGAAACCAGCTAATTTGGATTTCAGTAAAACTTTCAATACTGTCTCAGGATCCTTGTGGACAAAATGTCCAGCACAGCTGGATAAACATATCATGTGGTGGGTGAGCAATTGGGTCGTGGGTCAAACACAGAGAGTAACAGTGAATGGGGTAACATCAGACTGGTGACCTGTCACTAGTGGGTTTCCACAGGGCTCCATCTTGGGCCCTGAGCTCTTGAACACCTTCATAAATGACTTGGACACAGGACTGGCAGGGATACTGAGCAAGTTTGCAGCTGACACAAAACTGGGAGGAGCTGTTGACTCCCTCAAAGTCAGGGAGGCCCTGCAGAGAGACCTGGACAAATTAGAGGACTGGGCAATCACCAACCATATGAAGTTAAAGAAGGGGAAGTGACGGATTCTGCATCTGGAATGGGGAATGAGATACTGGAAAGCAGCGCCACAGAAAGGGACCTGGGGGTCCTGGTTGATGGCAAGTTGAATGTGAGTCAGCAGTGCCCTGGCAGCCAAGAGGGCCAACCGTGTCCTGGGCGGGGGGGCATCAGGCACAGCATCACCAGCAGGGCGAGGGAGGGGATTGTCCTGCTCTGCTCTGCACTTCGGTGGCCTCACCTTGAATATTGTGTGAAGTTTTGGGCACTGCAATATGAGAAACATATTAAGCTATTAGAGCGTGTCCAAAGGAGGGCAATGACGATGGTGGAGGGCCTTGGGAGGAAGCTGCATGAGGAGCAGCTGAGGTCACTTGGTCTGTTCATCCTGGAGAAGAAGAGAATGAGGGGAGACCTCACAGCAGTTACAACTTCCCTGTGAGGGGAAGAGGAGGGGCAGGTACTGATCCCTTCCCTGTGGTGACCATTTACAGATCTGAGGGAAAGGCCTGAAGTTGTGTCAGGGAATGTTTAGGTTGGGTATTAGAAAGTGGTTCTTCACCCAGATAGTGGTTGGGCACTGGAACAAGCTCCCCAGGCAAGTGGTCACCAAGCCTGACAGAGCTCAAGAAGCGTTTGGTCAATACTCTCAGGCACATGGTGTGACTCTTGGGAATGGTCCTGTGCAGGGCTAAGAGTTGGACTCCTTGTGGGTCCGTTCCAACTTGGCATATTTTGTGACTCAGTGATATTATGGAGAATAATTTACATCATAGAAATGAGCTTTCTAAATTAGTCTCAGACTGACCATGACGTTAACCAAACAGAAATTCAAAGATTATAGAGAGGGGATAACCAAATTCTTCCCACATTAGCTAGTACTACAACCTTGTTTTATTTCTCTCTTAATCTGCACTACCTTATCTGAAAAATATTACCTAAATTGCTAAGGTTAAATTTCCTGAAGACATCTTCTAAGGCATTATTTCAATATGTGTTTTGTATTTGCTTTTAGTAGGCATAGAGGGTACAGAGTCAGTAATTACTGTCCCTTCTGTTTGCAGACTTTCTCTTTAGCCAAAAGACACACTCAGATTTATACAACACCACCAGCATAGTATGTATTTTAGAACATTGACAGATGTTGAAAACAAGCATAGCTCATCTGAATTCTTTCCTGATACCATTGTGTTCTGGAAAATGCCTTTATGCCCCCAGAGCCAGCTGCAGATGTCATTTCAATTGCATAATATGTAGGTTTTAATTTTAACTTTTAAGGACCCATGCATTTTTCAATAGGGGCAGATCTGAACTTGTCATTGTGCTTTAATGGAAATTGTCATGGAGAGGCAGGGATGCTTTTCCAGAATGGCAAAGAAAGAAGGCAAAGGGAGATGTAGATTTTGGTTTGGGCTGTAACTGGGGCAAAGAGTTACTTGGAGGAAATGACAGTAAATCAAAAGGTCTTTGTTGTAGTTTAAGCCCAGCTGGAAATGAAGCACCACAAAGCTGCTCCCCTCCCTCCACCACCTCTGGTGAGAGAGAGACAAAAGGCAGAGATCCTGAGCTAAGAACAATTTACTGGATATAGCAGTGAGATAAGAAAATGAACAGTAACAGCGACAATATTAATGACAAAAGTATACAAAAAGGAGTGTGATTTACATACAAAAAATGCTCACCGACCGACCTGACCCCGAGCTGTGCAGCTCCCAGGACAAACAAAAAAACCTGCAGACCCTCCATGCACATGTTTTTTTCCCCCAAGCCTGAGACAAGAAACAATGGCAGACAAACCCTCCAGTCAGGACCAGCGTTACCCCACCACTCCGTTTTCTGCTTGTTTCCCTGGAAAACAGAATGCTTCCTCACTCTGGAAAGCGAGAGTCCCTTTCCCCCGCTCCCCAGCTCTAACTTGAGATGGTACGGAGAGCCCAATGTCTTGGCCATGCCCACACAGCTCCAGGCTCTGCCCCATGTCTTAGGTGGAAACTAGGACAGTGTAACAGGTAGGATTTGGAGTGGTTTCACGAGTTTAAGCTCGTAACAATGGGGAAGGAATGGAAGAAAAATCACACTGTTTGCTACACTGGAAGACAAGCACAGGTTTTATTCCCCTTTTAATGAATTCTTTTAACACTAGCAAGTAAAGGCCTTCCCTCAAACCATGGGGAGCTAAGACCAAACACCTACATGTTCAGGCCTCCATTCAAAACTTTGAAGTGGTTTTTAATGGCTACAATTAGGTCTAAAGAAGGAGGAACATTCCTCTGAAAAGAACAGGATGTTTACTGATTCACAGATCTCAAATCTGAGGCAGGTGACTCAGACTGTCTCCATCCCAGCGGGGGAAGGGCCACTGCACCTCTCGGCTGCCTCCTGCTAGCCCAGGGAAAGCATCCAGCCCTGAGTTAATAGAGCAACCCATCACTTGTCTCTGCCCATTGTTCTGCTGGTACCTTCCTTCTCCTTGTTAAAAAAGAAATTGCATAAAAGACTCCCACACTTACCTCTATTTTCAGATTGTCTTGTTCCAGTTTTAAACCATTAGTTCTTGGAATGTTTCTCTACACTCTAATACCCCCAGCATACAGTTATGTTCCCCCCACTCGGTATCACATGCAGATTGAGGCACTTCTGAGTAGTCTTTCCAGTAAGGCAATTCTTCTCTTTATCTGTTAGTGCAAATGTATTTATTTACTCTGGGGTTGTAATTTGTTTTCTGTAATGTCTCCCAGGTTACAGTCTGAACTTCTGAAAGGTAGTAACTCAGATGGTGTGTATTCACAGGCTCCTTACTGCAGACCTGGAAGGATTAAGCCAACTTCTCGTTTCTGCTTATGTATCCAAGGACAAGTTCTTATGCCACTGTTTCAGTGCTGAATTGTTTGTCCACCAGGGCTGCCTAGTATTGACAGGTAATTACTACTTTCCACCTTCTGTAGCTAAGCTCTGAATATTTTGCACACTGAATAAAAACATTAAGACCAAGTGCCACTAACTTCTCCAATAACATCGCTATTCCACCATGATTTCCTAATGGGAACTATTTTGAGCTTGTTGGTTGGTTCCTAAACTTTTAATTGGGGATACTGCATAATGCTTCTATTTTGATGAGAGCAATGTGATACTTTAGGTGACAGTTCAGTGCCAAGCAATGAAATAATTCTAGGTACACCTAAATTACCATATTTATCAACTGTCTTTTTCAATTCCTGCACCCCCCAAATAACAAAATTTACTTTTCATAAAACCATATGGACAAATGTGAATCATTAGAGGTCTGTATCAGTCTTCACATTATTTGGCCCAGGATGACTGTTAATGATATCTGGCATCTAGTAACCCACTTCATTCCCTAAAAAGTTTGTCACATTTGGACTATTCCAGGGTTTCTGTGTTACTCCAAGATGTAGTTTTGTTTTAGTAGACAGGTCTGCCTGCCTCGGGAGCACATGATGCCAGTAAAGCATGCAATCTTGGAACTAGAGAAGTGGAACTGTTTTCACAATGTTTACTCCCTAAGGAAAAAGAATTAAAAAAATCTGTAGAGAGCAATTTGCCTGTAGACTAAGAATATGCTTATTCTGTCAGATATAGCTTTCCTATTGTTTCACTACATTTGATTTTCTTTGTCAAAGTAACAAATGCTTAGAAACAATGAAGAGCCATACCCTGCAACTATGAAGTCTGACATCAAAGAAGGCGGCATAATTTTTGAAGAAAACCAGTAGGTTTGCCAACTAATTTCTTTGCCAGCCATACTGACTTCCTTCTGAAGATTTCAAATCACTTAAATTACCCTGCACTCCATAACGAAGGGCTAACTTACTGGGAAAGCTAGAAAGGGGTTGTGGCTCCCCCATTAGTAACTAGCTGTAAATGCAGCATCTGATGGGGGAACATCTTAAGAGATTTTCTCATCTCGTCTAATCAGCTCAGCTGTAAGCTGCAAACTTCACCTCAGTGTGCCAGGAAGGCAGATGGGACTTCAATTTAGGCAGGCAATGGAAGACATCAAGGAACTGATCTGCACTGAAATATCGGAACATTGAAGCCAATACAACAAGAGATCCTGGGCAGTATCTCTTCACTTCTCCTTCCCTCCCAGCCTGGCCTTAAATGACATATTGCTGTCACAAATCCATGGAGTAACTGGGAATTCCAAGCTTTCTTCTGCCTGTTTTGTTTCTGTGACTGTCATATTAACAAGGTTAATTGAATCTTACAATATTAGGGTTTATGCTGATACTTACTGACAGCAAGGTTTTTGAGGAAAAAAGAAAGCTGACAGTAGATTTTTATCTGACATGATTAATAAAAAAGAGATGCTAAGATTCTCTTCTCTGTATAAATTACTAGTTGAGTGACAGTGACTTTTGATAAACACTGTAAATAATAATATACTTTCTGTAGTTTGAAACCTGTCCACACTGGATATCTTACATGTGAATACATAATAGTTTTATGAAACTTACAACTTGACTGAATTCCCAGAAACCTTTGAGATACTCATATAGAATGTTGCTGGTTTTTATCTCCCATTAGGAGGCTGATTACAAAAACTGTGTGTGTGTAGTCTTGGAAGCCAAATTACCAATAACAAAGAATTATGTAATTTTTTCCTGATACTTTAATCAATACGCTTTTAAATTCTAGTTGGATAATCCAACTATTAGAAGGTAAGTATATTTCTTCAAATATAAGATTCCATGTATGTATATATATTTGCATTTTCAAAGGGAGAATGAAGTGCATTAGGAGACCCAAGTTATCAGATATTAAAGCTCCTATCTACAAAATCCTAAGTATTTTGGTAAGTCAAACTAGACCCTTTGCTCCTCTGTGACTCTTCCCAGCAAGTTCTAGCCTAACATGATATGGAAAAGCAAACGGGAGTATGAATGTAGAGGGCCTCTTTGTGTGTGTTATTCAGAGCAGACTGCTTCTCTAGAATACTTCCTCCACTCTACAGATAAACCTCATTTCTCAAGTGCTCTGATTAAAATAAGCAAGATAAATTCACAAGCTATTTAGGACACAGGTTTGTATTGGGTTATTGTATTCCATACCTAAATACAAAGTTTTAAGCCCACCATATTGGTTTGTCTAATCTTAAATATATTCCCTCATTTTACCAACCGTTTCATGATTAATATCTTTCCATTTGATTAATAATTGTTACAGTATTACTTTAAAACCCCAAAATATTTATGACAATCCACTGTTTGTTTTTGCAGCCTTATAAATGTTTTTAGAGCCAATGACAGGAGAGAAACAGTGCTACATATACTAGCTTCTGGAAATATTATTAATCTTATTTTGTGTTGGTCATTACATAGCAACTTTGTAACAGAGAATATAAATATTAGACAAAGATTATCCATGACACACTGTGGGAAAAGTGTGTGTAACAAAATGGAACACTAAATAAGGCCTTGAATAGCTTTATTGAAATCTGTATAAATAAACATGCGCATTTCAAATGTAAACCCAAGTGAACTCAAGTGCAGACAAAATTTTAACCTCTGTCATGCAGGAGGTTAGTTTACATTTAAAAAAAAAACAAACCTCAAAGCAGCTTTAAAATACCAGGATGAAACACCAGTTTTAATATCAAGGTATAAAGCAAAGCCATGTCCAACATATCTCATTTATATCCTGGTCAAATGCAATTTTTTAAACTTTTTAATGCTAACATAAATAAATAATTTACCAAAATGTGCACTCACAGAGTGAACTTTTATTTACAATACA
The DNA here is from genome assembly GCA_035583155.1 of Acropternis orthonyx. Lineage (NCBI taxonomy): Eukaryota > Metazoa > Chordata > Aves > Passeriformes > Rhinocryptidae > Acropternis > Acropternis orthonyx. The sequence goes on along the minus strand of JAWWEU010000040.1, from coordinate 32,035,176 downwards.
CAATTTATAACCTATTGTATTTGATTAGTTCAAGTGAAGAACATCATACTTTTTGCTTTTTTCTTTTTTTTAAATTGTTTAAACAGTGGGACACAAAGCAATTCTCCAGGTAGCAGATATGTGATGTGTGCCCCCACACTTACGAGCCCCTCTCAAAGGCAATATTGTATACAAATCTACAATACATTCTTCCAACAATTCTTCAATGGGAAAGCAGCAAATCAAAAAATATTTCAAACCGTCACACTTATTTTGGCATCCTGGACCCCTGAACATAGTTAACTGAAATCCAATTCGGAGTTTGTATGCCTTATATACTGTACAGGTTCTGACTTGAACATGCAAATGCCAATTGTCTTATGAGTTACCTTTTCAGATACGCTGTAAGGCTATGGTGAATTCCATCAGGAACACACAAAGAAAATTAACACGCCTACCTTTAAAGTGATTTTGTAATTCACAATTTAAAGGCAGGTTATACTGAAAAAATTCTCAACTAAGCCTGATACACAGTCATTACTATGGATACAGAATACTACTAACTTTGACCTTAATACAGAGTAGTTTGCAAGCTGTCAAACTACAAAAACTGGGGAAAGAGAACTTACAGCACAATTTTAAATTTTGGACTGATACCAGATTAAAATTATGCATGTCTTATTATAAGCAAGATAACAGGAATTATGTCTGCAGAGTAGATTCCAATAAGCAACAATGTATACTTACATTTAATTGAAAACCTTTTTGTTAATGCAGCATGAAATCCAGAACCTGTTCCACAGCAGCGGTATGATGAACATAATATTCTGGATGTTCCACTATATCACAAAAGGTTAAAACACCTTTTTCAAGCTATTTTTTCTATTGTGACCAAATTAAAAAAAATAAAAATAGGGAGAAACAAAAATTTGCTGTTTCAAACTACTGTAGGTATTTATGACATTTTTACTTGTAGTCTGTGTGGCAGCCTAAGAAACATGTATATATTCATCCAGAAACTAGACTTGGCAGTAGTATTCTTGCAATACTAATAAAATAAATGTCAGAAGTCCACAGATTTAATATTTTAGTTATTAAATCACATCCAAAACAAAAGAAAACATAATCCATCAGAACAGCAGCAGAAAACTTAAAAGGGGTTTATTTGTGATTTCCTATATATACCTTGTGAATACGAGACTGTAAATGCATTAGAGACAATTTCTGTTTAAGTTTTTATTGTTTCACTTCAAGTACTGCACATGTTAAAATGTAGTAAAGATTTACATTCTGTTATCTGAAACTCCCCATCTCAGATTTTTATTCTTAATTTGGTGGGCATTTTCACTCTTTCAATCCGTATCCCCAGGAAGAGAGTCTCTTTTATGGCTTCTAGTTCTTCCCATTAATTAGTGTGCATACAATTTTCATTTTCTATGTCATTATCATTTTCATTGCTGTCTTCATCACTTTCTAGTGGGATGCCTGTGGCAGCTGAAGCACCTTGTTTAGTTTCCCGGTCAAGTGGGAAAAAGCCAGTTCCACTGATTGTGTCCTGTCTCTGGTAGAAAAGCACATATGCTGCTTTGGACTGTAAAAGAGAGAAGTGTAATATGTTCATGAGGCTCCAAAGAGAACATTTACAATCCAAGTTATATTTTTTATCTTTGCTTCCAAGTATATACAAGGTAAAATTAAAAAGAAACCTAAACCTTTCATGTTAAGTTAGTTTTGCATGTTGTAGCAAACCATTTTTGGTTTGTACTGTCCTTTCAAAGAACACAAACTATTACCTATAAATTTCATAGCTTACTCTTTGTTATTTGTCCCTCAAGAAGAAAAAAAACAGTCCAAATTTTAGAAACACAAAAGGTACTTGCCACTATTTGGTCCTCACATGCAGTGGACACACTACTGTCATCAAAGTAGTACCATTTTCCATCATCCTTATTTTTTGCAAAAGCAGTATCTAGGAACAAAAAAGTACAATGTCTAAGGACTTTCTATGTTCATAGATGTAATACAACCAGTTGCTAGAGTCTGTTACTGTTAAAATATTTCACATTTAACTAACTAAAACCTATTATCACTCTTAGACTCATCTTTCACACATTTTTTAAGTGAAGATAGCACTAACATTCCCCTTCCAAAGACAATGTATACTGAAAAAGGACAGAAAAATAAAATCCCTCAGTCATTTTTTTCTCTCTACTGTGAAGGAGTTGCACAATGAACAAAAATACAGACAAGTAAGACAAAATCAGTTGTAGGAGTACAGTAGCTCTTATGGAGGTCTTATGTTTTCTCTTCTCACAATAGGTACAGCTAGAAGTATAAAAGAACGTACAATTATCCTTGAAAGCTCATCGCATACAGATTTTTGTGTTAGAATACTTGTGAAAGCATTCCCAGGCAATGAAAAAAAATTGTCCCTCAATCATTAAAAAGCACCACTGATTCAAAGTGATCAAAACCAACACAGAAAGAAAGCTGACATGTAGAATGACGATACTTGAAATCAACTTACAATGCCCTCCTCCCATTCCTCCATAGTGGTTGGAGACAGCAATCAAGTTGTAGCGGCAAGGCCCTGCATTAGGATTAATAAGGAACTCCGACATGTCCAAATCACTGTTAAAAAAACAAAAAACAAAATAAAACAAACACAAAAAAAACCAACCAAAATTCAGCCACGTTAATAATATTTTTAATGATTTCATGTTTTGGTGGTCTTTGAACCCTTTACTTTATATTCCCTCCAAAAAACCACATACACCAGATTCCTCTGACAGTGCATCTCCTTCATTCTGTGAGAAGTGGAAGAGGAAGCAGTAATCTTCCCATATTTATCTACCATTATTATTTTTCCAAGTTCATACTTTAAACATAGAGGCATTTTGTCATCAGTGTTTCCTGGATTTACACATGGAAGCTGAGAACACACCCATTTTATGTAATTGCTACATTAAACATGTGCCCTAGTCATGCTTTTACACTTCTAGCACCAAAATATTTATGTTTCTTACTTTATTGGAAAGTCAACCAAGGTATCCAACTTGTCCCTCATATATCTGCTGTAGGAAAAGCGCTTTAGATGAACTACCAGTACAGGGGGCAGTGACCACAAGTCTAACTTCTTAGTAGCTTGTTGATGTTCTTTACAGTTTGGACAATACCTAAAAGAAAAAAAAAAAATCAATTTTAAATATCTGTAGTCTGTATGTATGTTAAAATGCATTACCATAAAGTCAGCAACATGGGAGGAACTGAATGAGCAAAACTCAACCACACGTTTCATCCTTTGTTACTAATGCCCTTGATATCTCTTCCAGTTTAAAATGTGCAAGTGTGATCACAGTGAAGCTCAGCAGCATTTTAAACTCAAAAGTAGCACTCCCCCCCCTATAATGGATTCTCATCTTCTATAGTATTTCCTGTATCTTTAGTTAAAACATGGCTTTCTTGTATTATATAAAAAAAAAAGATGAAGGGTTATGAAACTGACTGTAAGAAAAGCCAAAAATAACTGGTTACTGTGGCTTTTTCAAGTTTCAATTTCCAAATTTATCTGTCTCCCACCCCATCCCACCTACACCTCAAAAGAGGTAACAGTGACTACTGGAACCTGAAAAAACTTGTTTCTAAAACAACTTCCCTTTTCAGTAGGCAAGTACTAAACAGGCTGTGACTTATAAATTTCTGTTCCTTGCAACACGTACTTGAATCTTTCAGAAACTAAGGCTCAGGGAGGAAGATAAATAAGAAAAATGTACGGAAGCAACTCTTCCCTGACGTGGTCTATGCATATTCTACACCTTGGTATCTAACAAGTAAAAATCTAGGCGGGGGAGGGGGAAAAAAGGGAGATCTAAGTAAAAGACTGCACAAATGTCTTTAAGACAAGAAATTAGGAGAACTGTAATGGCAGGCTGTAACTGAAAATCTGTTTTTGCAGTTGGCTTAGAATATCCAGAAAACAAATAGTGCCAGACTAGGGATGGTGAGCTCTTGTAGATTAGATGTGTGAAGACCTAACAGATGAAGAAAAATGTGATTAATGACCTCTGGTAAGATGTATCTAGTAGCAGCTGCTTGACCTTTATAGTAGTTTTGTAGTTTAAATAACCTGCTTAAAATGTGCTGCAAAAATGGAAGTGCTTCACCATACCGGAGTTATATGGTATCTCAAATAATCTATCCAGTGTTGCATAATCTAGCAAATCCAGAAAAAAAAAAAAAAGAAATTTTCTAAGTTAGCCTCCTACCCTGCACAAATATAGGAGGATCTCTGATGACAATGTTTGGAGGTCTCCAAAACTTTTAGGTATCTGCAAGAGAAAAATTGGCAGACTCTCTTTTCAAACTTCATTCTGAGCTTAAAGGTGTTGATTAAGGATTTATCTGCTAGAAAATTCATGGAGAAAAAGGATCTTACAGGAACATACCATACTTGTGAATATTCAGATATGATTCCAAATTATAATTTGAAAGAATCATGAATGAAAATAAATTTGTCTGCAAAAACCTAATGGTTAGAACATGAATTTGAGAGGTTCTAGTGACTACATACATCCCCCATCCCACAAACGTGCTGTTTAAGCATATGTCTATTTCAGAGATTGATGCAAGTTATGTATTTCCATAAAAAAACAATAGTAAATAAACCAACCTCTCATCTCAGAAAGGAGTATTTGTTTAAATCACTGCATTGAATCTGTCATAATATTACTCATTCATGGTCCAATCACCGTTCACAGACTAGAGTATCTTATGTATCAATCCGTCCTCCTAATTCTAAATACATTAATTGTTTCCCATAAAAACATAAACTTCTGTACGTGGTAACAATTTAAGCTAAGTAATGGATGAAAGTAAAAAAACATTCTGAAAATCTTCAACTATGATTGAAATAACAAGATTCAAAATACCACTAAGAAATCAATTTAGGTATCTCAATGTTCAAGTGTGTCTTTGATTACATTTTGAGAAATACATCATAGAGCATAACAATTTTAGTCTTTTGTGCTTACCATGGGTCTTCAGCACCTAGTTTCTCCTTTGTTGTGAACAGCTCAATGCAATCTTTTAATTTCACAAAAGGCTTTTTGGGAGGCTTATATTCCACACTTTCATGTTTTTCAAAATCCTAAAGAGAAGTATTTCTTGAGTTAAGAGAACAAATGAAACAAAACTCATTTTAGTGATGTCGTCTTACTATAAACAGTAACTACAAAGCTCCTATATATGGAAAAACCAATTAGAAACCATTCAAGCAAAAGTTTTCACAGCTTCAGATTTACTTCCAGGTTTGTAAGCCTCAGATTTGCTAATTACTTGAATGTATATATGAAGTTTATTTATGACAACATATTTACTAAGAATAACATGAAAAAAAAGTATGTTCGCTTCTTGTGAAGACTTACAGTGTCTCATGTCACATTAATTGTATTTTTTACATCTAAGTTTTATTTGTGCTGGAATGGGGAGCAACATAAACAGCTTACCTCTGCTGCACTATCATCAAAATATCTCTTCTTCAATTCAGGATCCCAATCCAAAGCAAGGAAAGATCTTTCTATGATTAAAAAAATGTTTTCTCTTAATATTATTTCTTGCTTTACATGAAATTGGATTAACTTGGGGCAAACACCCTTCAAAATTAATCAAACAATGCTATCATGAATATAAGATGAGAAATTGAGCATATAAAAATTCTGCATTTCTAAGAGTCAATCTCAGTAACAAATAAATTACTCACACAGAATTCACGACTAAAATAAAAGGTTTATCATATATAACACAGAGAAAATGAAAGACAGAAGTGAAGTCAAAAAAGAGTATTAGAATCAAACGTTGCCCAATCTGTTCCCCATGACTTACCATCAAGCCTAGGTTGCCTATCATCGAATCTAATATGCCTGGTATCATCTTTGATGTAGTTTATGTCAGTATTGCCTAAATTATTGAACTGGAATGTAAACAATCGCTTTTTGTGTCCCGTGAGTGGTTGACCTTTGCAAGTATCCTCAGTACATAATCCATTTTCAGAGTCATTGTCACCTCCAACTGAATCTTCTGACTGGCTGTTTTCATTCTCTGACGGAAGTTCCTGATCCTGGCTGGATTCATCATCTTGCTCATCTGTTTCCATTTCACCTGAAGCAATCAGAAGAATAAGGAGAAAGAAATGAAGTAGAATGACAGTAACTGAAAGACTCGAGAGGTAACTTCTGTTTCAAATTGAACAGAAAATAATAAATAAGTTTAGATATTGCAGTCTTACTTGGAGATCCTTCTTCATGTATTCCATTTGGGCCATTACCATTAATACCATGGTCCTTACAGCAATGCAGAGATCCTTCAGTATCTTCACTTTCAGTACACGTTTTTACGTATCGGCTAAACATAACAAGTGAAAGCAACAGTTGGAAGCAATGGATTTTTAAATATTTACTTTGTTCAAACGAGGTAATTAAATTGTTAGAGCAAATCCGTTCTAGTGTATTGTATTTCTGCTCTTCTTCCTGATTTATTCAGAATTAACAGTTTTATTGCCAAACATGTCTACTGTTACAGGCACATCTGAAAACCTGCTCCTATATGACCTTACGTTTTTGGCAGCTACTTATCTTAAACAACTTGGGGTTTAGTATGAGTCTCTCTTTGTCCAGAAATAATTTCTTTAACTGTTCATTAACCACATTTTTTTACACAAAAAAAACTTATATGGGTTGCATTACAGAGAAAGTTACACTAACAGAAAATGAAGCATAAATTTAAATTGGAGTTTATATGATCCTAATTTCTTCCACATGATGACACTAATTCCATTATGACAGTTCTTCCACATGATGACACTAAATTCCAGTCCAGTTTCAGAAAGTGTCTACCATGTATTTTTCAACATAAACTAGTACATAAACTTGTACAGTAGATACAGGAGGTATAACCATAACACAGTAATCGGAAAACATTCCCACTTTACCAGTTCCTAACGAACAGCTAAGCAAACAACAGAATTATTTATCTTAAACTGACAATACAGATTGACTATTGTGTTCTCAAATACTTTTTGGATCCAGTCATGCTAACAAGAAATCAAATTAGAATCCACACCAGTTCATCTCAATGGGCTAAAATTTTAGATTGAAATATTTAACAGAAAGCAAATATAAGACAAAGTACTCAAATGTAATCAGATTGTTAGAAATGCCTGTAAAAATAAGTGCCTACTGATTCCAGTGATTAGCATTACTCTTAACAAATGCATTTTTCTTTCAACAGTAACCTTACCACATTCTTAGCAGGAGCAGGTTATAGAGTTTATCTTCAGTATTGTTTCTAGGCACTGCTATAAGAAAAGGTTGACCAAACAACAAGGAACCACTATGGCTGTAGCTAGTGTGCCTGCACTTTTCCCTTAAACAAACAGGAATTATTACTTGTTCCGTATCTTCGGTTCTATTGATAGCAATTTCAAATCTAAAAGAAAAACAATCAGAAATAGAAAGAACAATGGTCATGTAAAAGGCTGCAAAGTGGGAAAATAAAAAATATAATACCCCCGCCCACTTTTATCTTTATCTGATGTCCAGTTTTTAATCTTTTGCAAACTATTCAACAAAGCACAAGGAGACATGAAGCATGTTATCAGTACTTACACATAAATGTCATCACGTTCCATAATACTACTTAGATTTTCATCCATGCCAAATATTCTGTGGAACCTGTGATTGTATATATCAGTAACAATCATCTAAAAAGAAAATGGAGTATACATAATTAAATCAGGTTAATGTGCATTAAAATATTCATTGTTGTGCTTCATATAAGAGATCACTCTTACCTTATCTGCAGCAACACCAGACAAAGCCGACAATGCTGTGCAAAGATCCAATATATTTCCAATTTTGGGAACAACTACTTTGTACTAAAAAGTAAAATAAAATTTTAATTTCTTAAGAGAACAAATATACATAAGGAAATAATCAATTATCACATGTTCATCATATTTCACATACTTCTTTCATACTCCTAAACTTAAGGTGTGAAGCATGTAAATAAACTAAAACAAATTCCAAAAGCTGCTGAAAACGTAGTAGTTACCAGCACAACTTTACAAACACACACACTTTGAATACTTCATTTATTAGTTTATACAATGCTTGTTTAAATGTTATTTTATTTTCTCCATAAGGAGACTAACACCACCAATTACTCAGATTTGTATTTCAACAGCACCTACTTATTTAACCATTTAAATAATGTGCATGCTATCAACTAATTATTAAATTTGAAATACAACACAAGTTGTTTATAAAGTATTACTGAGAAAAGAAAAGCCATGGTAGGCAATGGATTTTAATTTCACATGGAGAGAGAGAATTTGATGATTAACAGTTTAAATTCCACACATGACTCTGATCTGTTATTTGCATAATAAAGACAGGATTAATTAGAAATAAGGTATTACAACTTTCTAATTAATTGCAAAGTATAGCATGTGTTTGCTATGTCCGTAAGTTTTATAGTTATTTAGACTCACAAAAACTCTAGTGAATTCGTACCCTTCCCAAACTCTGTTACTCTTGCATAACCCTCACATGTCACACAAGTCATCTTCAGCTACTGTGCGTCCCCCGTGCAAACTTATTTTCACAACTAAATTTCTAGCAGACTCATCTCCCATTAGTTCATACATGTCCCGTCATCTCTGACTTCCCTGGCTCATACTGCCTTTGAGAATACTCCCTGTCCCCACACTTTCTTTCCTATGGTACTCTGATTTCAGATGCTAAAACCATTTTGGAATCTGCCTAACTGCTTGTGTCTTATTTATTTCACCCACCCTCATTTACCCCATAAGGTACAGCAGCACAGCTAGAACCATTTAATCATGACTTGGTTATGATAACCTTATGTACATTTTCCCACATAATTTTAAGGTGTGCAATACTATCATTCCTAAAAAAATGGCAAAAGAGGTACTCCTCACAAAGAAATCTCATCTGAATTTTTTTCTTTTGACTATTATGTGAGAGCACAGAAGAATTCAGGACTATCTGATCTATTTAGTCATGGGGTTTTTTGCACCACTTATGAATATTTGCCTTTTGTGATTAAGGAGCCAAGAAATTAAGTCTGGATTAAGTGTATAAATATTTTTTATAACTATACAAGTTCACTACAGCAGCACTCAAAAAATTACGTCAGGATACATTTTAAAGATTAAGAAACCTTATTAGCACAACTGTAAACAAAGTTACCAATTCTTCCTTGAACTCACAGAAAGATAAGGAGGTATGTATAGTCTTCCTCAGGTTTCCTAAGTGGGACTTCAGAACACATAGCAGAAAACTAAAGCTTGTCGGATTTGCTTATACTTAAAAATTCACATCATGTAAAGGAACTCAGGTTCACTGTTAATGCCACATAGATCAGAGTTTTAGTACATAAATTAAGCTACTTACCTGCATAGGCTTTGCAAGTGGATCCATTCTAACTAAATAAACTTCCAAAGTGCGTTCTTTTTTCATGGGTAATGGAAGTGTCAGGTAACAAAAGGGATCAAAGGTTACAGATATCTTAGCACATTCAGGACAAACTAGAGTGGATTTAAAAAGGCCATGAAATATATCTACAATGATGGAATCATTTCTCTTTAAATGGTTTTCCCAGGCTTCTTCAGCAACCACCTGTAAATAAAGCATGACCTGGGTTATAAACAAAGTAGTAGGAAATGAATAGTGAGAATTATTAGTACAATTACTTGATAGAACATTGTCAGTAACCACCTAAACATATAATCTCATTCCCAAGGACCCTGTAAGATATGTTACTACCATCAGGATCCCAGGTTAGAAGATGTATGCTTTTCCTAGGATAGAGATTCTCTCAGTGGTATTACGTAGTTTGAAAGAGTGTTCCAAGGGGTTTGGGGAAAGACAAAAGCAAATAAAACTAAAAATTCCACATGAATTAACTCATAACAAAATAAGACTTTCCCTAAAGTAAGAGTACTGGAGAGAAACAATTCTGCATAATGTAGATATAAGAACAGAATGAAAATTGTTTTTCTAACTGAACTCAGCATTGAATTGAAAAAAAGGTCTTAATGAAGTCTTAAAAAACCCTTACCATCCTCCCATCCCCCCAGTCATCTTACAAATAAACAGAAATTTACCCAGGTTTTCAAACAAGATCCCCATTTTAAGATGTTGTTTTCTGAAAATCTCTCCCAGAAAAAACTCCCACATGATCAGTGTCCCAACTTTTCAGTGTATAATCATGTAGAATGTACAGTCTTGACTAAAATGAAAACGATCAACACCAAAATACCTACCTTGTCTGGTCTCCCATCTGCATCCTTTAACTGAATGTAAGGTTTTTTCCTAATTCTATTCAAATCCTCATGTAATCCATCCAAGAGAAAAGCCAGGAGCTCTTGACAATCTTGTTGCTGATAACCAGAAAACTGTGGGGCAAACCGTCCCACTTGTGTCTGAAAATTAAATACAAATACTTCTGGTACCTTGGTAGAAAACACAGATACTTCTGAGATGCTACAGCAGCACATTGAAAAGGCAAAACTTATAACAGATAAGCTTTTCAGTGGAGACAGGAAGTCAAAACCAATTCTGAAAGATCAAAGCATAAGGGCAGGTGACACTTGTTTAAATACACATCCAACTGTTTAAACAGTTAAATGAATGGACTGCAAACTGATAAATATTACTTCACATTCTTCTTCTTGCATATTTCTATGAGTTTTGTATATTCAAAAGTACAAAACCAAAATTGACAATGCACATTCAGGTTAAATTCCCTACTGACCTTAAATGCTCTTGGGGTAACATAGCTGTATTTTCCTGACCACATTTGCTTGATAAGCTCGGCGTAAGATTTTGCTATTTCACCTCGCATTCCTAAAGGATTGTCAAAATTCAGCTCTTCTTGGTATTTATCATTGAGGAAGTACTCTGTAAGAGGAGGTGTGTTGCTCAGACACTGCAAATAGAAATAGACTCTTTAGAACGGTGATCTAAATTAGTTCTAAATAAAGAATGCTGAATTTTGTTAATGAAGTCATGATCAATAAACACTTTAAACTGTAATATCTAGTGCCTGCAAGGAAAGGGAGAAAAATCTCCAATCAATCTTTTCCAGAAACAATCTTTTCCAGCAAGACTGGATGCAGCTGTCATTACAAGTTATGCACTGATAATATTTGTCAAAAGATTTACGTCAAAATTTATTAAACACAGGAGTCCAGTCAATCACACTGTGTATCAAGATTTAGAACAAACAAAAGAAGGTGGTTCTTGAGACATGAATGGTAGCTTTATGAGACTCCTTGCTGAAAGTTTTTAAAGATGCACAAAAGTGAAAGTGCATAGGTACTTGGAAGAAAGAGCCAACAGGGCTTACCAATTCAAATTATACCACATTCCAGGCAACATGTGAAAAGAGAGATATTTCTTTTTTTGGCAGGGGTGGGAGGGGAGACAAGGGAAGGTAAGAATGCTTGCCCTGTTCCTTTTCTTCTTAAACATCAGCTTATGGATGCTATGGAAGACCCCAGTCTATGCTAGATGGACTAGACTTTGAATCAGAAATGGTGCAGACCTTCCTTACATTCTTTAAATTTTGTGATGCTGTTTAGAGCTGAAATCAGTTCAAGGAAGTCAAGGACCTTGTTTTAGATTGAGCTAATCACTTATCCTCTGTACCACTCTGTCTCTTCTGTCAGCATTTGGAGACAGCAGGATGTAATCACTGAACTATGATTTACAATTTAAGGCCATTCTGAATTTTTGTGTGCTACTCTTCACACTCCTTTAAACACAAACTTTTCCATCACTCAGAAATTACTCCCTTGCCATGCGTTATAGTATATATTTAGCAAAGATTCTTTATTAAATATTATAAGCTTTTCTGCATTCTTTCCTGTAGTAAAGATTCCAAGAAACGTCAAGCATTTCATCAGTCTCATCTGCCTCTCTGCAAACAAGGGAAAGAACAAAAATTTAAGCTCCACATACTCTACAAAGCTACTGCATAGGTACAAAAATGAGAGTGAAAGAATTACAACTTCATTGAGTGAGGCAAAAAAAAGTTATTCCTGTGCCCTGCCTATCATACCTGTGAAATATGACAAAGTAAAACCGGCCATGTGCTGTAGAGAGCTGAGTTTCATGCCTATATTGAACTCCTTTCTTTTTCTTCCTCCTCACCTAAAGCTTTCATGTACTATCAATGTTGCAAAAAATTCCTGGTATTACAGTCCCCTTTGGACACTGAGGGTTGAAGAAAGTTCATTTTACTCTTGCTACATGGAAATGAGCTTTTATTTCTAGTAGTGGTGATCCCAAGCCCCCCAGCCTCACTGATCTGTGTTGTTACTTCTGAACTGATCCATGCAGCTAAGAGAAAAATGCTTGGTTTCCCAAATCCACACTGAAGTGGTCAGAATTCTCGAAACTTATTACCTTTAGCATCAACCTCAATAAACGGATGGACTACCAAGTATCACTGGATAACCAGAAACAAAAACTACCTATAAATAAAACTACACTTTAGGTAAAACTGCATGTTCAAATTGAGCGATGTGACAAATCCTACTGCCCAAAGAAGTCCTGCCCCTTCTCTGCTTCATCTCACTACTTTTTTCTCCTCCCTTGTCTTCTGAATTATTTTTAGGCTGGTTTAGGAGGTGACATCAGTTCAACTGATCAGCTTAGTGTGAGGAATGTCCAACACAAGGAACTAAATAATGCAAAAATAGTGATTTTTTTCTGTAGGTTCTTAGTTAAGCACTACACAATGTGCACACAGTGTGTTTTTCACTGAAAAACTGATTTTTCTAGTTTTCACCTGATAAACTGGCTTTGTCACTTTCTCAAAAAAACTAATTAATAGTTTTATGTCTAAGTCAGGATGATTACTACAGATAATTTCCCTTTTTCCTTTAACTTTTTTCACGTTAAAACACAAAATAACACTGATGGTAGTTCTGGAATGAACAAGTGTCTATCTGAACACAGCACTTTCTGAGATAGAGACCTGATGTATTTTCTAAAATATCAGATACCACAACTTTTAAAATTGCAGCTTCTAAAGGAACTAATACAATTGGCCACATACCCACCTATCTTCTCAACCCAACTGACAAAGCTAAATGACTACAAACATGTTTACTTCTTGAAAAGGCTGACAATGGAGAATTATTTAAGATCATGACTAAAGTCACAGGAAAAAACCCCATCCAGAAAACAATTTGAAAGAAAGTCTCCATGTCATGACATGGTATGTTGCAGTTTATCAAGCCTTACAGAAAGCATCAATTTAAACTCTCCCTCCACCCACCCAACCAACAAAAAACCCAAAAACCCCCCAAACCAAACCAAAATACATTAGAACCAAGACAATATACTAGACAGCAAGGTCATCACATTTATGTGCCCTGTTCCACCTAGTGGTTTGGGGTTTTTTGTTTGTTTCAAAACACAGACATAAGTAAACTAAAAGTATATCAACAGATGAAGAATAGTAGGAACCAAAAAAGCAAAACAGATACAGTAAAACTAAGGGAAACTGTGAACTAAAGAGGTAACACAATGGCACTTCATTTCAGATACCCCAGTCTCCACAAGTTTTCTATAACCAACAAAACTTCTATACAGTTCTTGGTCTCTGAACCCAAACTGGTCATTTAGTGAAAAGATCATGGGGAAATATGAAACAATGTAGAAACTCCAAGACCAACTATGAGACAAACCACAGGAGAGAGGATCAGTCTTTGGCACGACAAAGATGAACATTGAAATTACAGTTCCATGTTACATATTAGTAACTTGAAAAAAGCTATTAAGATGCACAGGAAATTGAACAATAAATAATCATTATTTTTAGTGACATATATATAAACACACACATATATATACATCTCAGTGCTGCAGTCCCAATGAAATACTGTAATTCTAATGCTAGACCATGATCATGTTAGTAGATCTACCTGTCCTATGAAACCCTCATAGAAGGGGAAATATACTTTTCTATTTCAATGTAATTTAAATATGGAAGAATTCTGATATAAGAATTTGCAAGGACTTAATTGATAAAAATAAAAAAATGAAGAAAGAGGGCCACCAAGACAGTCAGTGGCCTAGAAGCACTTGCCCTGTGAGAAAAGGCTGAAGCATCAGGGCTTGTTCTGCCTGCAGAAAAGACTGTTTGAGGGACACCCAAAAGCAGCCTTCTAGCACTTAGAGGGAAGTTAAGAAGATGGAACCAGGCTCTTGACAGTGGTACATAGTAGAAGGAAAAGAAACAACAGGCATCAGTTGAAACATAAGAGGTTAAGAATATAAGGAAAAAAAGTTTTCAGTCTAAGTACAGTTAAGCAGTTGAGCTGAGAGGCTCTGCCTTGGAGGCTTTTAAGATCCAACTGGGTAAAAAAGCCCTGGGCAACCTGCTCTGACCTCAGAGCCAACCTTCGAGTAGGAGGTTGCACCAGAAACATTCTGAAGTTCCACAAATCATGCTATAATCCTAAGGGAAAAAGGAAGCATTTCTTCATATCCCATGTGTGATATTACACAGAAATAATGATAAAAATAAAATTCCAAAGTAAAGAAAAAAATCACTACCTATCATGCCAGTGAACTGGGGAATTTAGAAGAAGACACTAAGATCATGAAATTGAGCTAAAAATTGAATATTCCTCTAAGTATGCTGGTTCCTCAGCTTCAGGTGCTAATTAATCAAAATTTTATGAAAGGGACAATGAAATTTTGGATTTCAGCCTTCTAATAAAAGCTCAAGAGCTGATGGACTGCAAAAAAGATCCAAGTTATAAGAGAAAAAGTGATTTACTTTGCATGCACCTACCCTACTTTTGTCTGTTTGACATCAGACATGGCAAAAAGTGCTCAGTTAATAAATTCCTTAATCCAAACTCCATATGCCTATGAGAACTGACACAGAGCACCAAAAACTTAATCCAGTATTAATACCTTAATTAAGGTATTGGTGAAAGATGCTATCTTTTCTCTAGATAAACTCACAGTCATAAGCAGCTGTAGAGGAAATATTAATCAGCTTTCTGAAGCAAGAAAACTGCTGAAATACCCCATTGCAAAGCTCTCAACAGCTGTTGTTCAGAAGTCAACTCCATATAATCACACTGATTGAAAAAAAGTGAAAAGAAAATGTTGGAAAAAAAAAATTAAAAAATTAAATTACTTTCTTTCTTCTCCTATTTTTGAATCACAAAATAAAAACTTTGGAATTCAGGTTTTCACTGTAAAAGAAAAAAACCACATTTTCACAGAGCTCTAATCTCTACTATCTCACTAAAACAGCAAAGTAATACTTGTGAAACATCCACAGGTGGCAGCACAGCAATGCTTAATGAAACTCGTATTTTTCTCAGTATTTATTTCAGTTCAGAATATAACTATGTACATGTACAATGTGAATTAAAATTCCACTTGCCAAATACTTTTTTTTGGGCATGATATCAGTTCAAGCATTCATGATTACATATTTTCATAAAGTCGATAAGCTCCCTTTTGTCTTTCCTGTTTTATTTTATGCTCAGATTTGCAAAATCAGACATTTAGGTCTTATTAATAAAAATGAAGCCTTAGATGTTAGCACTGAAGTAAAATAAAATTAAGACACATAGAATACCCCCTTCAAAAAATCTAAACAAAAGTTCCAATACAACCAAGATAAGAAATACTACTGAATTATTTTTTTAAAAATAAGGAACAGTGATAAAAGAAGAGCACTTGGGAGAAATACAGTAGTATTTTAACCCTCTTGGCCTTAATCCTACTCAGCTTGCAGCTGTTTGTGGTACCACAGAGGATCCTGCCCATCTCTTCATCATCTCTCCCCCTGTTGTCTTGAGCCTTTTAACACTGAAAGCCTCTACTTGGAAGAGTAAAGGTCTCTACAACAATCACTTGGAGAAAGGGGCAAGCCTAATGCTACCTATTTTGTTTAAAGAAAACAGATTTATCCTCATAAATAACACTGTGTTGGCATAATTGTGAAGGCATATACCTGTGGGAAGATGGCTGGGAGTAAAAATCAGAGGAAACTGAGAAGTTACATTCACATCCTAACAGAAGTTATAATGGTATGGAAATCACAGGGCAAAATGCAGCAGCTACTCCCTGGATGGATCACGGCTGGCATACTCCTGCTAAGGAGGACAGAACAGTGCATGGAGGGAGTGAGTGAGACACCGTGGCCAGGCTCTGTGGAAATCCTTGCAGGGAGGGAAATTGGAGATAAAACTGCATAGCACCTGTCAACCGAGGGAGACAGGAGATGTCCTCTCATAGGATGAACATGGTTCATTAAAGCCTAATTGCAGTATTAACACACACCTCCACCCCAAAGTTACCTGCCTGCAAGGTACAACCACCCTGCACTGGGCATGCACTCTCTATTTTTTTGACTGTATCTTTAAAAGCGAAGTGAGAGAATTTTACACTAATCAGTAAGTCACTCAAGCTCCACCTAAACATAAAGAAATAGTAAAAAAGAAAGTAGAGAATGGGAGAAAAGTCAGAGAAGACACCATTGTAACTGCTGGGATCAGTCGATGGGCTGGACCTGTGTTTTCTCCCCCCATAGGGATGCCTATTGTGTAAGAGCTGTACTCTACGTATGCTGAATACTTTTACTGGTATTAGAGCTTGTCTGCATATTGCTTTAAATACGTTTTTGCAGTCAGATACTATCACTGGCAATCTTCAAACCTTAACCTGCCAGAATATTATATTAATACAGAGTGTAATTCCATAAACTGTTAGTGGTGGTCCTTCCTGGGCACTAGCAGTTGCCAGCAGTGGGTAACACACTCAAATAAAGTGGGAAGACCTGCTGAGGGGTCTCCCTTGTACTGATGGCTTAGGTCCCTGAAAAGGGCAGTTGAATTGCCCTCTGATCCAGATCCAGCAGCACTGTCCAGTGAAGGGTGCCCATAACGGGGCACTGACAGACTGGTCAGGCATAAGGGTCTCTGCTTTCCTGGGACACTGACAGACAAATCAAACACTAAGGGTTGAGGAAATCTCCCCTTTTCACATGACAACACCTTAAGAAGATAAATAAGCTAAAGCAGGTAACCAAAGCAGATCAGAGAATCACAGAATAGTTTAGATTGGAAGGCATCTCTGCAGATTCTCTTGTCCAACCCACTTATTCAAACAAGGGTCATCTCGAGGGGGTTGCCTGGGACTGTGTCTCATTAGGTTTTGAGTGTCTCCAAGGATGGAAGCTCTAGTCTCCCTGGAAAACCTTGTCCACCGCTTGATAATGCTTATTTTAGAACACAGGTTAACACGCTTAGAATTCTCACCTAAAAGGTTACTTTTGCATCTACATTTATGCAAATTCATGTACACCAGTTTAACAAAGGTTTGTGTAAGCAGTGAAAATTATACTTGTTTTTAATCAGTGTAGGCTGATGAACAATGTAGCATCTTAAAAAAATCACTATGTACTATTTTCTGAATTCAACTTTTAAAAGATAATTCTGGTTGATGCACTAGACCAAAACATATTCTTTTTTTTTTTTCTATACAATAGCATAATGATGCAATTCAGTAATCAAGAGAGGTTACATCTAGCATTTTTATTTAGAACAGACATTGTAAAATGTGTGTCCTTCCCCCTTTCAGTTGAGCCATCTTTTGTGTAACATGCTAAAAAAAATTTTAATTATTCCCTGCACTGTTCAATTTCTCTTCAAGTATCCTCATGGAAACATTATTAGAAACAAGAATAAATTTAATCTGATGGAGGCCATATGCCAATAAGTATGGAATAAGCATGGATTAACCCTATATACCACTATTAGGCTGTGGGCTGACTGGCTAGAAAGGAGCTTTGCATTATATGACCCAGTGGTACTTCTCTGTGTAAACGACCCAGCTGTTTCCCGTGAGAAAGCTGTCCAGTTGCAAGCTGGGCTATATTAGCCACTGTAGTCAGAGGCAAATGGAAGCAAGTCTTTCCCTCTCTTGGAACCTGTGAGACTGCTGCTGGAGCACTATCCTGTTTAGGGCTCTCCAGAGCAACAAAGAGCAGAGGAGAGTCACCAATGTGGCTGGGCGGCTGGAGAACAATACACAAGGAAAGGCTGAGAGCTGTATGCATTAGTTCAAGTGCAAAGAAGACAAGACTAAGGGGAGAGCTCATGGCTCTCTGCAGCTACTCCTACAGGAATGGAGTCACATTAGTCACTGATTCTCAACATAAAGAAGGGATAGAAAAATCTACAGACTGAAACTCTGAAATATTTCTTCTTCTGAACAAATTTCAGGAACGTCATGAACTTAGCTCACGAAAGTAGCTGAAATTCCTTTTTTACCTGAAGAGGCTAAGGAAGGAATGCAACACTCGTTTTCTGGTGGTTTTTTTTTGTTTTTTTTTACCCAAAGAAATCACAAACAGGAATTCTTGTGATGACAAAGTAGGATAACAACTCTGAAGAATTGCCTGGTCAAGATCTAGTATTTTTATAATCAGCAGGAAAATATGTGAATGAGAACTTAAACACACCTTAACAGTTTTTTGATGTAAGAGTGCTCTGATGACAAAACACGAGTTCCAGAACTAAACAAAACCAAACTAAACTACTAGTTCTTTCCAATCATTAATTATGCTACAACTTCAGCTTGCATTTAAAATTAAAACACGAAGTTTTTTTTCATCTTGGTAGAGTAATAGTAGGCATACTAGCATTTCTCTTGCATTCACAGCAAAGAAACAAGCTATCATATTCCTGTAAAATATCCATGGAAGAGCAGCCATTCAAAGAGGAAAGGTCAAAGCAAAATACTTTCCAAAGTTCCTGCATGCTAACCTGTGCACTAAAAGTACATAATGAATCAAAAATAAAGGCCCAGCAATCCACCAATCACCTACTTTTTGGCCCTTTTTTTGGCACTACAAGCAGTATTCAAGGGCATCTCAAAACGAAAAGGTATTTTTTGTGACATCCATGCATGGCAATGCCTATCAAAAGCAAAGAATCCCACTGAAGTGTTCACTCATGTGGAATGCTTGTCAAACATCCTTCTGACATTGATCAGTATGAATGCAGCTATGTAAATCAACTTTTATAGTATACCAATATAGAAGTATTATTTCCTCACTTTTAATCCTATCCTGTTACTTAACAGAACTCTTAATATTAGTTTTCAAACATGAAAGAATATAAAAAGATATTAGTTCCCAAGTAATAAGACTAGCTGATTTTACTTTAAAGTACATACCTGAATTGCTGAATTCATGAAACATGTATTCCCCAAGTTACTCAGGCCACATAGGCCTGGCTGCTCATTGTGTCTTCCTGGCTCTGAATAATCATAATTCTTATAAGCAGTATATGATGGGAGACAATAGTTTGAGTTTTTCACACTGCAAGAAAACAAGACATCTTTCACAATGTAAACATGTACTCTATTGTACTTTAAAACACACAAATACTTAAAAAACTTAAATGATTAAAAATGTTTAACTTCTGCAAACAAAAAAGGATTTAAAAGACTCAAATTTGGTAATAACATTAATTGCAATTTAAAAGTCACCTGTGCAAAAAACCAAAATAGAATGTACTGCAATAACTGCAATTATTACATCCCTACCCCTTTTTGATAGGAGCAGCTTCACAGTTTACACTATTCTTCATTGCTCCATCATATTTAATACACTCAGATTTTAGACACCACCAGCAGCAATCAATCATTTACGTTCCTTTTGCATCCTGCTACTGCAAGAGGTCGTGGGAATGGGAATGCAGAGTTACAGGTGAAAGCTGAGATTTCCAAGGCCACTGTGGCATAGCTGCCTCACTGCATCAGACAATCTATTTATAGCTTCTCTGCTAGGACAGCACAATCCAGCATGCAAATGCAGAAAAGCCTTGAGAGGTAAAAGAATGTGCAAAATGCCTTGTAACAACTTCACTGTAAATCTATGATGCATCTGTTTGGAGAAACTGGAGGAGACTGAAATAGGTAAAAAGATAATATTTAAAGCATTTTGTTTTCAGATGAAATAAGAAAATATCAAATATATAATAACCCTCAAAACAATAAAGTAAGCATATCTGGCTACACTCGAAAGGCAAAGAAATCTTCTAAGAAGATGCTCTGTAAAATTACCGATGTTACAAAAAAATAACCAACCAGAAAGGTTTAACCATTTAGGCACAGATCATAAAGAAATCTGTGTGACAGCAGCTTTGGCTCAAGTTCAGGAGAGTTTCTGCAGCCACCAAGCATCATTCACATTAGAAGCAAAATGAATAAAAATTTGAAAGTCAGTTGCTAAGAATGGTAAGGAAAAATACGAAGTGCAAGGAGTCAATCCTGATAAAAAATTGAGATTTTTAAGAGCAAAAGTCTGAGGATGCAGTTGGCCCAGTGGTTATACTCCAGCCATTACTCCTGAATGGTATCATGCTCTTTACATCTAACTGAATTCCAGCTGTCTGCTCAGTGCACAATTACTCACTTTTCATAAATAACTGTTGATTTGTTTTAATCAAGTTACCTAAAATTTCAAGCAGAAGGGGAAGAAAATTTCTCCCTCATTCAATGGTCTTAGAAATTTGTGTAGTTTATAGCTCCACTGTCCATAAAACTGCTGTTCTCAAACTTTTACATCTTCTCACTTCTTTTTAATAGCCGACTTTCACATGAGTCCTTCCCTTTTCAGCATTTTCTCTGCTCTCTGGCTTGCCCCCAAACTAGCTAAGTGTCATTGTGTTTACTGGTGATTCTCAACGAAAAAAAAACTGTAAGGTTAGTTTTACCCTTCAGCTTAACCCTAACTGAAATACTTAACCTTATTTTAACACAGGATACTTTTTAAACTCAGGGCCCAGATACCCTTCAAGCTTGCTTCTCTGGTCACCCCTCTGTCATTAGTCCCTGGCTCACCCAGGCATGTGAATCCCCAGGGAAAATGACCTTCCATCTCCCTTTGCAGCTGCAGTCCAGTTACTGCAGTCAACTCCAATTCCCTGAAGTTGGGAAGCCTTAATTCCCCCTGGAAGCAAAACCACAAGCTTACCCCTGGTGCTAATGCAACCTCCACAATGTAATGAACCCCTGACCCAGCACCAACAGAAATGCACACGCACAAGATATACACCAAGCTTCTACTTTCAGCCCTGCCTCCTTCCTACTGCTTTCCTTACGTGACTCAAAGATTACACTTCTCACATGGTTAATGAAAGAGAAATCTCTAAGAAATTTAGGAGAGGTAGGGGTAATAAACAGATTGAATCTAATTCTCCTGGGGATTTTCATTCCCTTTTTTGTTTCTCTGCAGCTTTTAGCCTTCAAAAATTGCCACATTTGGAGGGACATTAGGGAGCAAGGAAATGCAATTGGTACTTTTTGGCTATAGTGTATCAATGTAAAAGATTTTCTCAAAGTAGCTGAGTACCATGGTGATAATTTAGTTCAAGATAATTGTAATGCAGCTAGATGCAGTATTTGCTTGCTCTAAGGGACAAATAGTCATTTTACTCCTCAAAAAGGAAAGACATTTCTGACCTCTTTCATCTTCTGTACTGGCCCAAGGAAACACATTTGCAGGGGTCAGGTCTATTAATATATTTTTCTTTCGTGGTTCTATGATATTTTATCAAACATATCCTACAAAACACAGTGCTTACTATATGCAGGAGACTAGTGATGTCTCTCTACAGCTTTATCAGTCTGCAAACTTAATTTGTTTTGGAAGAATTATTTTTATTTAAATTACATTGTTTCTCTACTTTTTATGCTTTTGGGACCGGATGAAAAATAAAGTATTATTAACAGTCAGTAGTAAATGGCTAACAATGGAAAGCAAGTAAAGATGCAAGGTAAGTCTACACAAACTTCATTCAAACAGAAATACCCGAGGAAAAAGTAACTTGTGAAGTGTGTCCTCAAGCCTCTGTGCTTTTCCTGCAAAACCTTCCTACCTTCAATGAAGGAAAAATGCATGGAAAAGCAGAGGGGTAGTATCAGAATGGGCCAGTCAAATAAGAGCAATAACAGAAAAAAACCACTGATGGCTCTTAGAAGAAATTGCTGCTCAAAAATAAGGCAAAACCTGAAAACATGAAACCATCTTCAGACCCTTGAACAGCTAGAGTTCTTGAAATGGTAAAAATGGTAAAAGGAGGTTTCTAAATGAGATTGTATTATCTGTACATCTATAAATTTTGAATTGCATGTGCTGTATCTGAAATTACTTCTGTGTAGTGTCCGTATCTTGCCTTTAAATGTCAGAGCAGCCTTCAGATCATGTTGATGAACACAGAGCACTCTTAGTGCAGCTGGAGTTCTGAGAAGTGTGGATTTTGAATAGGTAACATTCAAAAGGCATCACTGGCTTTAGAAAGGACATAATTTGGCATTAGAATGCCATATACCAACAACAGGTGCTGCAAATGAATTTGAGTTGCAAGAATGAGCCCAGGAGATTAAAACTTTGGAGGACTTACTGACTTATGTAATATTTCAATCACTGCCGAAGTGTTTTTGTGACAAATAAAAAAAAAAAAAAAAAAGCAAGCTGTTACCAAGTTTCATCAGATTTTAGAGGTACCTGAATCAGCAGGAGAGACCCAGGCCACTACAAAAAGATTACTGTCTTTGTTATTGTTTATTATCATTGTCTGGAGAGCAAAAGATAACATTATAATCTATTTAAGTAAAGTAAAAAAACCAAAAACCTTCCTCATACTATTTGGTTATGTGTCAGGTACTACATGAAGAAACTGTTTCTACAGGTGATGTAATTAACACTTGTACTTCTTGAAATAAGCATACTTAGGTACACCTAGCATGCGAACAAAGCTGCCAGCTGACTGCCTTCACAGCTCACACTACTAAATGATAGAAGCAAGTCATTTTAGGAGTCTAAACCAATGCTTACAAATGAAGGAAACAAATCCACTTTCCATGTAATTCCCCAAGCAAAATCCCTGTTTAAGTCTCTTTTTTTTTATCCTCACCATACATAATTTAAAAAACACCAGATCTGAGATGAAGTGTATTGCTTTATTAACAGCAATAAACAGAAATTGCAGTAAGACCTAAACGATGTGTCTCTCCCTCCTCTTTTGAATCCACTAACACATATTTGCTAATCCTATGTTATTCTTTCAACAAGACCCCCTGTAAAGGCAAAAGAACATCAATGATCAATTATTTGGAATCCTCTGTTCCACCAAATGCAAACACACATTCACAGAAATTAAGGTGCTGGACTGCAGAAAGTTTGCACAAGCCATTTCCATTATCTAATGTATGACTAGCTCAACATACAATTAAATATCTACCAATTTGAGGCTTACTAATTACACAGAACACTTTTTGGAATGTACAAATATTACAGAAATGTGTACCATATAAAGAAACCTGATACTTTTAGTATTTTAACATAACTTGTGCTCTATAGCTGAGCTATAGTAATTGCAAAACCAGGCTTGCAATCACTAGTATTTATGACCATGAATACACAAAACCTGTTGTTTGTTTTTTCTGCCTTACAGATAATCTTTGTCAGCTAAACTTATCTTCAAAAGAAATGCTGGTAGTTCTTTTAGAGTCACAGCATCTCATGTCCATATGGAGGTGCCAACAGATCCTGAAAGCCACAAACGTACAATTTCACTACTGTACTAAAGACAATGTGCAATATAAGAGACAGTAAGGCAGAAATATGAAAATAAATTCCAGGCAAACCTGACATTAAGCAGTTAATTAGGAAAGTGATGAAGATAGCATTAATTAAAAAAGAAGTGCTTTCTTAGACAGGAAGATATTTGTGAGAAGAACTGAACACAGAAGAAAATGATCTTAACCCAGAATGATATAATACAACTAAATACAGAGGATGTATCTTTCCATTTACCTTTAGAAGCCAAAAATTCTTAATGCAACAGTATGCACTTTAAAGTACAAAGTGCATTAATGGATATGACTTCATCACTGAAAATGTATTCTGACAGAAGTGCTGCTACAGATTCTTCTGTATTATAGCTTGTATTGAATTATTAATCTGTGATTTTTAAAATATTTCTTTTAAACTCATCATAACTGATTATTGCATTGCAAGGAAAACCATATACTTTCGCACTGAATATCTGTCTTACCTAACATCCAGATGCACTGTGTTTTGAGATACAAGAGAAAAATGGCTAGTACTTTGTAACATACAAAGTACATATACCTATTAGCTGATTTACGAATGTTTAAGTTAAAGCAATTGAAAGGACCAATTTCTTATAAAATTTGAATTTTATATTACTTAATTGTAAACATGTGTTTCTGTTGAAAACTGTAAAATCAAAAAAACCCCAAACAATTCCCTCCTCCCAAAAAACACCCCAAAAACCAAACCAAGAAATAAAATTAAAATCAGTTAAAGCAAGTGAACAAACTACATAAGCTTTGAGAGCTGGCAACAGGTTTCCTAAGTGTTTTGTAATACTAACTGTGGCATCACTAGCGAGAAGCTAACATTAAAAAAAGGTGGGGGGGGGGGAAGAAAAATTAGGGGGGAAAAAAAAAAGAAAAAAAAGCCTTGATGGCTTGATTGAAAATGGTGGCTCCCTAGGAAAAAGTAACTGTTAAGTTTGGGTGCTGGCATTACAATTGCCTTTTGCTTAAGCACTGGGGGAAGGAGAGATTAGTTCTCAGCTGGAGGCTCAGCTCTGAGCAAGTAACTTTTCACACAATCATAGATACAATATTCTTTTTATTTCTACACATTCACACATAGAGTACAACAGACTGCAGTTAAATACATGGATTTCAACTGTTCAACAGTGAGAGTTGGGGCTACTCACAATTGGCAGAAGCACAAATGACACTTCACCCCTTAGGAAAATCACTTCTGATAAGTGCAGTATTTAACTGGAAGATATTGTATAAGATATTTAATGCTTACGTATTAAACATTTTCATGTTTGATCACAAAATGGATGTTTGGAAAAATATTAAAAATCGGAATGAATTACAAGACTAGGGCTCTTCAACTTCCCCCAGCTTGCATTAAAGATGAGTGCTCTCTGGTTTCAAGCATTTGAAAGATGCTCCATTATCTGTTAAAGTGAAATAATTCCATGTTTTTCTATATTCACCAACTTTTTTTACAGTTGTGTACAACAAAAAAAATCCCCAAAATTACACACAAGGTTGGCCACTGGAATATGAAAGCTCTTCTCTTAAATAAGAGTTTTATCACATTCATTGTTAAACCTCTAATTTGGAATATAAAGGAGAAAACCTGTAAAAGTGAGAAGTCTTCTACTAAGCTTTTGCTCACTGTAATATTCAAGCACACTCAGAGCCACCTCTCTTAAATCTTCTAGCACTAAGCAACAGAAGTTAAGTTGCTGGCTACATTACAGCTGAAACAATTCAGCTGTCATGATTTCAAAACCATGTGTGATATCACATATGCTGCTCTCACACCTTATGAGCAATAAATACAGGAAAACTTGACCACCATAAATATAAATAGT
Source organism: Acropternis orthonyx (assembly GCA_035583155.1). Taxonomy (NCBI): domain Eukaryota; kingdom Metazoa; phylum Chordata; class Aves; order Passeriformes; family Rhinocryptidae; genus Acropternis; species Acropternis orthonyx. Next base: position 32,009,636 of record JAWWEU010000040.1, on the reverse strand, counting down.
TTATACTTTTTTGTTATCCATTTAAATTGAGACAGGATAATAATAACAGTGTATTTCCAGAATTATAAACTCTAAATGAATTATTTTTACATTTTCTTACAAGACTCAACATTCTTTTTAGTGTCTTCCCTACTGAAGACTAAGAATTACATTTTTAATGTTGTTTCATTTCCTGGTATCAACCTTACAATACCTACACTGCGAAGTAGTAAACAGTAATGATTCACAAGCCAAATATTGCAAAGCAATTAAAAATTATTAAGCCAAGAGTTATAAAACATCAAACTTTGTTTATGTCACACTAAGGTTTAAATTAAATAATGTTTTAAGGTATATTGCTTACTTTCTGTTGTTCATGTTGTTATAATTATTTGATAGAGATGGAGAGATCTTTGGTAAAGTTGAAAAATTGGATGCACCTGGGGACCTTTAAAAATATGAAAATGATAAATTAGACAAAAATGCTGAGATACTAAAAACTGTAAAAGAAAACTAATAAATGAACAAAGCATATAAACATGCATGGAAAAGAAATACTTTTCAAAAAGTGGGCAAAGCACTAAAATTACCCAGGACATGCAGCCCTCAGAATCTTTTAAAACTTGAAATGCTTCACCATACTTTAAACTTTCATAACTTGTTGAAGAAATAGAGCTATTAAGAAGCAAAAGAAATCACAGACCATTGCACGAAAAAAATTGTTTTCAGTTTATAATATGACCGTCGGTATTCTGATCTTTAAAATGTAAAGTTTCTAACATGGAAATTTTATTAATTTTTCATTTTAATCTAAAGGGATGTTGAGATGAGATACAAAAATGATTAAGATACATATTTCAAGGTTAGTTTAATAGCAGCATGTTGTTAAAATTTCAGGATATTATGGCCAACACTAATTAAGCTGAAAAAAACATTTTCTGCCAAAAGTAAATGCATTACCACTCATCTCCATGGTTTAAGATTATTTTAAAATACAAGAATACTGATCATTTCCACAAAGACCCTCTGAAAGTAACCAGTACAATATTTACATCTATCTTGCAGTGCATTTTTCTTTTCTTGATCAAATCTTACAGGTAACCAAGGAAAAGACTAAATACTCAAAAGAACTCATGTGCCTTCATGTTTGTGCGTGCTCTATGCAAATCCAACTGACTGGAGTGCTAGCTATCATTGAAAAGCTTTGAAATACATATACGTATCGTAATAGTAAGAGAAGAAATTCTGCACACTCAGGACTTTTTAAGCACCTTTAAAGAACTAAATTCTGCAAGGAGATAAACATTTTTATACAGGGAGCTTTCCCCAGTATATTTTCACATTTATTTTCAACTTTCTATTAATAAACCTTTTCCAACAGAAATGTTGCTGAGGGACGGGAACATCATCCCACTCATACCAATTTGATGTCAGAGCTGCTAAGAGTTGCCTAGAGCCTGGAAACGGTTCTCAGGTCAATAGGAGTGAACCTGAAGTACAGCACAAAGGAATTCCAGCCACTGCAGCCAGGATGTCACCTATGTGGAGGGCCCAACTTAAATGCCTCTATGCAAACACACACAGCATGGGCAAAAAGCAACAGGAGTTAGAGGTGTGCAAATGACTGCAAGGCTGTGACCTTACTGCCATCAATGGCAATAAGCGGTGGGCTGGCTACTATGGCTGCAGTGTTGGACTGAAGGGATACGGGCTCTTTAAGAAGGACAGGCAGGGGACACAAGGAGGAGATGTTGATCTCTATGTCAATGACCAGCTGGAGTACATGGAACTCCCTTGGGGATGGATGAGAAGTTGACAGAGAACTTATTTGTAAGGATTAAAGGGAGGGCAAGGACAGGTGACGTCATGGTGGCAGTCTGCTACAGGCCACTCAACCAGGAAGCCCGAGGAGGTGATTTGCGACACCCAACATGCTGCCAGATAAGGGCATATCTTGCTGAACAGATTTGGTGGCCTTCTATGATTGGGTTACAAGAGGTGGTGGATGAGAGAGGACTGACATCATCTACCTGGACTTTTGCAGAGCATTTACGCAGAGGTAAATAACTTGCTTAATCAGCCTGATAGTCTTCTATGATGAGATTAGTAGCTTGGCAGATGAGGGGGAAGCAATGGATGTGATTAATCTCAACTTCTCGAAGTCTTGTGATGTTGTCTCCTGCAGCACTCCCGTAGACAAGCAGACGAGGCATGGGTTACATACGTGTACAGTGAAAATCATTCGATCCTGCCCCTGGAGGGACAGGTGACTGAATGGAAAGCAGCTTGGCAGGGAATGACATGGGGTCCTACTCGACAGAAAGCTGAACATGAGCCAGCAGGGTGTCCTTGGGCCAATCACTTTGGCCCACTGTGATACACGAGGAAAAGCACTGCCAGCAGGGCAAGGGAGCTGATCCCTCCACTCTGCACTGGCAAGACACCCCTGGGCGTGCTGGATTCACTTGTGGGCTCTCCAGTACCTGAGCGACAGGGACATTCTGAAGCAAGCCCAGTGACAGGCCACAAAGACTGCAGCACCTGACTTATGTGGAGAGGCTGAGAGCTGGCACTGTTCAGCTTGGAGAAGGGAAGGCTACAGAGCAATCTTATCAATTGTATAACTACTCAATGGGCAGGAATTAAGAAGATGCAGCAAGACCCCTCTCAGGGGTGCCTGCTGAAACGATAAAAGTTTATGGGTATAAACTGAAATAAATAAAATTCCATCTGAACATAGAGTATGTTCCTAGAGTATGCATATGGAATTGAAGGACATGTTCATCACAAGAAAAAACATTGATAAACTGTAACCTGTTTTAGAGTGAGGGTGGTTGAAAACAGGAGCAGGTTGACCAGAGTGGCTGTGCAGTATATATCCCTAGCGATACTCAAAATGTGCCTGGATATGGTCCTGGGCAATCTGCTCCAGCTGCTCATGCTTTGAGCAGGGGGACTGGAAGAGACCATCTCAAGAGGTTCTTCTATTGTCAAGGACTTTTATTCTGCAAAGTTGTGGCTATAATCAGGCTAACATACAATTTTAAAGCAAGCTTTAGTATGTTTCACCTACTCCAGTTATACTAATCTCTTCTTACAAAATCCAACTAATTCAACTAATCGTACTTCCTTGCGGGATTTGTGTGAAAAGTTGGTATTTTAACATTCAGCAATCAAAAAAAAAGATGTTCAGGGCATGTATTTGTTAAGAGTTTTTTCAACCCTGTATTAATTGATATTAATGAACATGTTTGTTAAACTAACTTGAAAATGTCTGTTGAACATTACCAATGTTTGGTGTTTACCCACAGGAGCTCAGACCACAAGTTATTACGCATCAGCAAATGGCAGTCCAGCTCTTAACTGGCAGACAAGCTCTGACAGCCCTTGCTTTTACAATTTAAGACATCAGAGTAAGTCCCCAGTTAGTTCTATTCTCCACAATTATCTTTCTTACAGAAAAGTCAGTAGAAAGGCACACCTATCTGCGTATCAACTGCTTCAGGGGAAAACCTTCAATTTTAAATCTCTTGGTTAAAGATGATAGTTTTCATTTCAGTAGACAAACACACTTTTTCCTTTGAAAATTCACAGATATTTTTTCCTAAAAAACTTGAATACAAAAGCACTATCTTATTTAAGAAAGGACAGCTAAGCATCTTTTATCCATTTCTTTCTCCTCTTAAAAAAAACGTTATGGGATCCAACTTAGTAGCAGAAAAGAATCAAGAGCCTTTAATGTTTTTCTAAGATAAAAAGGCATACAGTTTTGAACCAGAAAATAAAATGTGAAAGAACTTTCTATGTGACAAATGTTGTAAAAAACCATTCATTATTATAAGGAGGAAAAAAAAAGCTATGAATTTGTACAGTCTCAATCTTTTGTATGGTCAAAAAAAACCCCCCTACCAACAATGTATTTGCTTTTACATGCAAAAATAGTTTTAAAGTTAACTGCAGACCATCTGTAAATTAGGCAAAGTAGCCAGCTATTTGATTAGATTGACTTACTCCACAGTGAAGTCTAAAAAAAAAAAGTGTCAGAATTAAATCTGTTACTTCTATTACATACACAGATATAGATTGACAAATTAATTAAAAATCCTTAGCTTTTACCATGGAAGAACATTTTTAAAGAATATGATGATCCATAGATATAAAACTTCTGTATTAAGTTTTCTAAAAAAAAGCAGCAACAACTTTGTTTTTAAATTAGAAGGAAATTTATTACCAATTTATAGATTTTTGGTATGTTTCTCTAACTTGCTTTTATTTTTGCATATAAACAGGTAACAACAGAAAACTAACAGGAACCTCGTCCTGGCTATTCACTTACTTATTTGTGGAATGTCAAAACTTAAGTTCCTTGCATCTTCTTGTCTCAAGTTTTACAATCACAGATTGGCTGAAAGGTTTTAGTTGTTTTACAGTTTTTCCTGAATATAAGCAACTTGATTTTGTAGTACAGTTGCTTAAATTACTTGAACTACAATATCTTAGTTTAAAACATCATCTTGTATAAACCATGTAAAATGGATTGGTTGTTTTTTGTCTGTGGAATAGTATCCCACAGGATATAGATATTAAAAAAAATTGTCTGCACACAGATCACAAATATTCATTCAAATACTGGGATCAGCAGCAACTGGGATGTGTACACTTGTGTAAGTTTGTCACGTGTATGATATTGAGGACACAGCTACTCACAGACAAGTTAATACCACAAAATTTTCTGTAAAACTGGCCATTAATGCCAATACTTGTTTTGGCAGCAGATGACATTAAAGACACTCCAGGAAAAGACAGTATAAGCCCTCTAGAAAAAGTTTCTTAGAAGCTAATCTTCCTGAATGACAAACATTTCAGTAGCTGATACCAACCTCTCAGAGTGTCAAAAATCCAGCTATTCCTAAGCCTGACTGGCACAGTGAACTGTTTAACAATGTACATCACATTCAGGTACTTCCAGACAAAAATCCGCCAAACTCAGAAACATTTTAAGCAGCATTAAAATATGAGACAATAGTAGATACCATATGGGGTTTTTACAGGGGATGTTATAATTAGTTCCAAAACTTGGAAGTCAGAAGAACAATATACATAAACCAAATGTAAACACTGACAAGCTTGTGCACAGCAGGGTCTCTGCTCCTACATAAAAAGGATCTCAAACTTGAAATCACTCCTTCTTAGTTTCTTCGGGAGTGACAGTTATAATGATAACCAGTCTTTTCACTTGTACTAATTCCTTATACTCTTAAGAGAAACAGAATTATCATCTTCAAGAGTGTTCCTTCCTATATTGAACGGAGGCCCCAATCTGGCCACTTTCAAAGTAAGTATGTTTTTCTCTTGCAGTAGGAAAAGATGCTCACACCTTTAACACATTTCCCATAAAGAACTGTCAGCATTCATCATCTGCAGGAGGAATACAGAAAAATTGCCAAAAGAAGCAAGCAATACTAAAATTGCTGGTATGATTGTCATAACAAGAGGCATGGAAAATGTGCAGAACATCTTCCCATCTTACTATTTCTCATTTTCAACTGTCACAATATAGGTTGTGCTGCCATGCAGACAGACCTCAACAGGCTGGAAAAATGAGCAAACAGGAATCTCATGAAGTTCATCAAATGAAATGCAAAGGCCTGCACCTGGGGAGGAACAACCCAGGAAACAATACACAGGGGATGAGTGTAGGGACAGGTCACTGAATGGAAAGCAGCTTGGCAGGGAATGACGTGGGGTCCTGCTCGACAGAAAGCTGAACATGAGCCAGCAGGATGTTCTTGGGCCAATCACTTTAGCCCACTGTGAGATACATTGGGAAAAGCACTGCCAGCAGGGCAAGGGAGCTGATCCTTCCCCTCCACTCAGCACTGGCAAGACACCCCTGGGTGTGCTGGATTCACTTGTGGGCTTCCCAGTACCTGAGAGACAGGGACATTCTGGAGCAAGCCCAGTGAGAGGGCACAAACATGATCCAGGATTGCAGCACTTATCCATGTGGAGGCTGAGAGCTGGGGCTGTTCAGCCTGGAGAAGTTCCTCTTCCTGGAGAAGAGAAGGCTTCACAGCCATTTTATCAAGATGCATAAACACCCAGTGGGAGGGAATGAAGAAGGTGGAGCAATACCCTTCTCAGTGTGCCCACTGAAAAGAGAAGAGGCAATGGGCACAACCTGAAGCATAGGCAATTCTTTTCAAATGTAAGAAATTTTGTTTTAAAATAGGGGCTATCGAACAGCAGGATAGGTTTTCTAGGAAGGCTGTAGAGCCTCCATCCTTTGAGATGCTCAAAACCTCACTGGACACAGTCCCAAGCAACCAGCTCTAGATGACCCTTGCTTGGGCAAGTGGGTTGGAACAGAGAATTTGCAGACATGCCTTCCAACCTCAGCTATTCTGTGATTCTGTGGAAGAGTTTAGCTCATATTCTGAAATGAACCTGCCTTTTCAAGGATTATAATATTTCATTATTTTCCAATATTCTGTATTTTGACATTTCTAAATATGGGCTTTTGTTCCTCGGCATCAGAATTTATGTTTATCATAGAATCATAGAATCGATTGGGTTGGAAAAGACCTCAGAGATCATCGAGTCCAACCCTTCATCCAACTCCCAT
>JAWWEU010000040.1:31957189-31993528 GCA_035583155.1 Acropternis orthonyx | reverse complement strand
TTAGCCGAACTTAGTAAAAGACCTTTTTGCCTTCACCCTGTCGTGGAAGTTTTCTTCCCTTGGATTTACGGCAACACTTGTACTGATTTTTTGAGGGTAGTAAATAATATAACCAATGATGGTGGGTAGAAAAAGTAAAACTTCTTGAAAAGATCATAGTATCTTACTTCCACTCGCTTCAGTGGGGCTGATACTGACTCTTTTGTACTACAAGTCTTCTGCAACCGTAATTAAAATGCATCCCTTACTGGAATATACAAGGAAAGGTGAAAAATAATCAAGATTCTGTAAGATCTCTCTTGCATATTATTTTTTGATTTAACGAGCATCTCTGCTGTGTATTTGATGAATTCCAGAACTACCTTAAATATACTTGAGGTAAGAAGAGAGGGGGGGAAAAAAATCACAATCTAAAAATGGGTGGTAAGAGGAATCAGTTACTTTTTCACTCCTAAAAAATTGGTTTAATTTTTCTAGCTCTAGTAAGGTACAAACTCTTTTGGATGTCCTGACTAGAATGGCCCTGCTTTGTACTCTGTGAAAGAAGCTTCAGGTTCGGAAAGGACTTGTTTTTAAAGACTTCCAGGAGCACGTCATCCACTTCTCAAAAAAGCAAATAAGGCTGGTGTCTGGAAAGGGGTTGCCAGTGAATTTGACTGTTTCTCATGACCCTTTATAGCAATTTTCTCATTATTGTAATTCTCTCTTTGCTAAGAAAAAAATGAATACACTTTCAAGTAAGTCAATCCAAAATGCCCTGCTTCTGATTAGAGAAAGAAAATATCAGAAATTCATCCACTACCTATAATTACAGTGATACAATTAAATTCAGTATAGTTGGAAAATAGACTGCATTTGGTCCTAAGGGAAGAATAATGTTAAATTGCTTCTACCAAGTTTCTGGACTTCCTTAGAGAATAATGAAGTACATCTTCCCATATTAAACCAGATCTCAAAAAGGCCAATTAACATACAACACCTGGAGCTTTGTTTTGAGGAGCAGTTTCACAGTTTTCAACTTTTTACTCTAACACAAGCAAGTGATTCCTTTTCTAACTTAAAGATTCAAATTTCACTAAGTAAAATAATTCTGTTTCTAATGCAAGCAATCTACAAAGAATTAAAGGGTACTAAATATAAGTCACTATCCATAAGGTAAAAAGAAGGAAAACCTAAAAAACTTACATTGCTGTCAACAAACGTAAACCAAGTAATGGCTGGGCATAAAGTGTCAAGGGCATAAAGTACAATTTTAACTGCACAAATACAGATGTTTGAAAGACTCATCTCAGATACACATGCACAAATACACCAAAAATGAGTTTATGTGATCAGCAATATCTTTGCATATGCTCTGACTATTTCCAAAGTCAAATATGTTATTAAAATATAGTTTCAAACAATGACGAATGCCAAACGAGCAGTCAAAATAACTATGAATAAAGGTAAATTAAAGATTTAAAGACAAGCTAAAGGTTTAGAAGAGGGCTCAATTACTATAAAAGGTTGTGCCTGGCCTACCACTTCGCAACCAAAAGAATACTGACTTTGCAGGTCACCTTTAGCCACTAACTTTTGAGTTTTGTAATATACTCTTCCTATATATGACTAAAATGTGTTGGCTAATGGAACACATTAAAAAATTAATTTCTTACACACCAAAAGCCATGAAAAATACTATGAAATCCAATAAACAACATCACACTGCTCACTTCCTGAAAAGCCCAAACCTCTAAAGTTAATACAGATGCTTAAATAATAAAATACATAATTACATTCTTAAAATTGTACTAAACCCACTCAATATTCCAAATTGTTTAGCTTTTAACTTTGATCCAAAGAAAATTACTCCTATCCTTTTTAATTGTCACAATACTCATCTACCATTTTACCTAGAGACTTATTCAGAACTTGCTACCACATACAAATATCAATCATGTATTTTTAAAAACAGTTGTGCATACCTATTGTATCAGCTTTACTAAATCTTCGTGTGACAACATTGTTCATATTTCCATTTTCACAAAGTTTTAGTTCTGTTAGATATACTTCTACTTTGCAGTGCTTTACAAACATACCCTGTTCAACAACCTGGAAAACAGAACAGGATCAGGTATCAGTCCAAACACATTTTCATATACACACATATCTCAAAATATTTTTGAGAACTCTTCAAGAAAATGAAGTTCAGTGACTATAGGACACTTAATAAATGCCAGAAATGAGAACTAAAATTCTCCTACAGTTTTTCAGAAATACAGTAAACTAGAAAGTAATTTTTTTCCATGATGATGATTGTTGTAGCTATGTATAACACCACTACGACTTTCCAAGTGTTAAGTACCATAGAAATGACAAATATGCATCCTTAACCCAAAGATAAGGAATCAAAACATAAAAAATACTCAATGCTATTTTTATTTCAAAACACATTAATTGTATACTACTTCCTCAGAACATAAAGAACAAGAATGCTTAGAAATAGAAATCTAATAAAATAGAATCTGGATATCACATTTTTAAACAAAACCTACAAATCTTTCACTTACATTTCAATAATAAATACCTTCATTTGAATTTTACCTACTCATTCCAGTTGTTTACTCTATGTTCATTCTTGTAACACTTATTACAAAAGTTAAGTATACAGGATTTTTTTTAATAAAAGTAAAATGTAGGAAAAAAATTCAGGGTCACCTCTTAAATGTTTTCCCTTTGATCTTCCAAAGTGTAACTGCAATATACTTAGTCATGTAGACTGTTCCAAAAATAACCATCAGCCTGATATGTGATACATTTGACAAATACGGTTAAAAAAAAAGCCACCAGCTAATTGCTAGGAGAGATCTGCTATACGAATGTAACTTGTATGCATGTGCCACAGGGGGAAAAAAAAGAAATTACTGAATTATTTCATGGCTTGTCTTAAGTTTTAAGAACTGCCAAAAATTACATTCAAATAAAAATGAACCTTAATTTGAGCAGCTTAGTTTTCAGGTACTAGAGTAACAACAAAACAGTTGCAGTATACAAAACTGTGCAGTACCGCTACAGCATTTCCAATAATAAAAACAGACACTGTATGGTAGCATTACCACATCCTACTACAAAAAGTTGCAACCTTATTTGACATAGATCAAGTACAATATTTTATCAATTAAAAATTTGGATCCACATTTCAAAAACTGTTGATGGAACGAAGGGGATGAAAAAAAAGTATAATCCCACTTTATGAAAAAAACTCATAAAGGCAGACAGGAAAAAGAATCATGGATAACAAAAGCATCAGAAAGAAAAATGCTGGAATACTGCTTCTCAGAGGTTAACTACTGTTCATATTGGCAGAAAATAATGAAGTTAGGCCGGTTTACCTGGCCACTCATTATATGCCATGTGTATTTCCAGTTAGTTCCTTCTAAGTACAAGTGACACTTTTCTTTCTTTCCACGTTTACCCTAAATTGAAAAAATTACAGAACTTTTGCTTTACCATGATGATGGAAGAGTATTCAGTTTGCTGAAATCCATCTTCAGGAAAAACAGTAACAAGTTCATAACAGATATATCTTTAAACAAGGATTGTTATTGTATTGGATTTTAGCTCTTAGAGAACTAGAGAAAAAGACAGAGACATTCCAGGGATGTCTCTTAAAAAACCCCCCAAACTACTTTATTGTATTAAAGAAAATGTTAAAAAAACACTGACCAACTACTTCTACTGCTAACCAAATGAATCTCAAATTCATAACATTTCTTCTACAGCTGTACCTGGCATTTGTTTGAAAAGAGTGGACTTCAAGTAAGCAGCCAGCATGCATGCAGTTACACTATATTCATGTCATTGGAAGGGAAAAAAAAGTTGTATTATACCAGAAGTTGTAAAACTGAATTCTAATCCTAGTATTGCTTCAGCAGTTTTGCAGGAATTGAATAAAGGCCCCTATAACTGAAAGAATATACTCTAATGATCAATATAAAAATGGTAAACATAACCAAAAAAACCAACTTAAGTAATTCAATCCAGTGAGGATGGAACTGTAATCACTAACCTGAAGAAATACTAAGTAAGAAATACCAAGAAAATGTTAAGAAATAATAGGAACAACAACCTGGCAAAATGTCACCGTAAGATGGGTGGTATGTGCGGGAGCAAACACAAACAAATCTAAAGACATTAATTTTTAAATATCTAATTCCAGTGCAGGGCCATAATATCCACCATACCATGGACTATTACCTGTGTTGAGGTAAGCTTTTTGCTTAAAGAAATAACTCCCTTAGCAAGCTGCTGAGCACAGAAGATTGTGCTTACCAGAGAAGAAACTACCAATTATTCTGCCAGTGTTAATATTCTTAGAGCTAGGCTTTTCACTAATACAGTCAACACAGTTCTATTTACTTAATTACAAAATTATTTTAATTAACAGACTTACAAGCTTCTAAAGCAAATTCTTCTTGAGATCTTAAGAGGACTTACTTCCAGAAAAAGAAAGCATCATATCTTTGGCATCCCCTTTTCTCAGTATTAAACACTTAAGCCTCTAGAATCTGAATAAAAATTAGGTATCAATAAGCAACTAAAGCAAGAGTTATCTGTATGATTATGATACATCAGGACTTACAATCTGCTCATAAATTCTTGTGCAACTCCTGCATATCTGTAGAACTATATATGAATTGTATTCATCCCAGCAAGTAATTAAAGAGTACCTTGCGTGCTATGGGCTCTTGACCTTCCATCAGCGTGTACCAGCTAACTAGCCTATTCCAGCCTTCAGTTGGCAAAAGGATGTAGTCCAATTCATCAATAAGATGTTCCTTCAGAGACTGAGAATCACCATCTATAAGAGAAAGACATTTTTACTTCAATACTGCAATTCTGTACTTGAGTTTTTAATGTAACATTTTTCATACAAAGAGCAAACATAGTCACAGTTATGTTACCCGTACTATGGTGTTCAAAGCAAAAGTCTTCTGAAATGATTCAGAACTATCCAGTTCATGCCTAGCACACCTAATACAGGTAGCCCTCCTACATTCAGGAACCCAAGTGGCACCCTTATATCCTCATGCAATTATAAGTACCTAATTTGTTATCACACCCCATCTTAGCTTTCAGAGAAACCAACTGATTTCTCCCACCCACTTCACATGTTCCCACGTCATCACGGATACCTCCACAACTGAAATGCACGAATGAGTAGTTACTGCAGAGCCAAAACACAGTTTGAAGTCATTCACCCCATCTCAGACTAGGAAAGTAGCATGGTTCAACCCTCCTACTTAAAGGACCCTAAGTGCTCTGGAAACACAGTCACTACAAAATTGTTCACAGTGACAGCAAGATGCAGCACTAGAAAGAAGCACAACTTGGGAATCTCTTCATATAAGTAGCAAGCTTTTAGCTTTGGTTCAATCCCTATTACAGTAGTAAGACAGAAGCTACCTTTTAGGTATAAGAGGTGATTGCAAATGTGAGCCACTGTGAGCCTTGGACAATTAGGGAAGCTGTCTTTTCATCTGTAAGTAACCAACTACAGGTCAGCAAACATCCCATTATAACTATGAACAAAATATGGGGAGAAATCTACAAGTGCATCTTCCGGTCCACATACTGGAGGGTTACAGGCTCTTCAAGAGGGATACGTAGGGCAGAAGAGGCAGAGGAGTGGCACTGTGTGTAATAGAATGGTTAGACTGTATGGAGCTTATAGTTGGCAATGGCACAGTTGAGAGCCTCTGGGTAGGCATCAAAGGGCAAACAAATAATGTAGATGTCATCGTGGGAGTCTATTACAGACCTCTTGGCCAGGACAATGACGCCGACAAATTATTCTTTGAGGAATGAATGGACACTTCCAAATCAACCGCCTATGCCCTTATGGGGGACTTCAACTTGCCAGAAATTAACTAAAAGCATCACACAGCTGGTACAACCTGGGTCAGAAGACTCCCAAAAAACTTGGATGACAACTTTATGGAATGGGTCCTAAGGGAGACAACTCAGAAAGATGCCCTCCTTGATCTGCTGCTTGTCAACAGAGTTGATCTTGTGAGTGGAGATTGGTGGCAGTCTTGGCCACAGTGATCCTGAAGTGATCAAGTTTAAAATCTCAGTTGACAGGAGGAAAAGTGCCAGCAAAACCTTAACTCTGGACATGAGGAGAGCAGACTTCAAATTGTTCAGGGAATTAGTGAGTAGGGTCCTCTGGAAAAATGTTTTTGCAAGTGTTGGGGTCCATCATTGGTCGTCACTTTTCAAACATCACCCCCTTAGGGCAGAGGAGCAGGCAATTCCCAAATGTCGGAAGTCTAGCAAGTGAGGCAGAAGGCCAGCTTGGCTGAGAAGGGATCTTCTTTTGGAGATAAGGCATAAAAGGAAGGTGTATGCCCAGTGGAAGCAAGGTCAAGAAACATGGGAAGAATTCAGAGATGCTGCTTGCTGCTGTTGGGAGAAAATTCATGTGGCCAAAGCGCAACTGGAGTTGAAGCTGGCCAGAAATGTGGGGGACAAGAAAGTTTTTTCAAATACATTAATGGCAATAGACTACACAGCATAGAAATATCACTGGTTCATTACAGGATGAGGATAGTCATAAACCTCATAAACAGGGACAGAGACAAGGCAGAGGTGTTTAACACTTTCTTTGCCTTTGTCTTCAAATGATGGACCAAGGGGTTCTCAGGGTGCTGAGCTGGAGGACCATGACTATGAGAATGATCAACTCCCAGTCAACCCCGAAACTGTGCAGGATCTGCTGCTCCAGCTGGATCCCTACAAATCTATGGGGCCTGGATGGGATTCATCCCAGAATCCTCAAAGAGCTAGCTGATATAATTGCAAAGCCTCTTGATGATTTTTGAGCAGTCTTGGCAATCCAGAGAGGTCCTGGCTGACTGGAAGGTGGCAAACATTGTCTCAGTTTTCAAGGGCAAGAAGGAGGATCTTGGAAACTGCAAGTGTGTCAGTCTCACTTCAGTGCCTTGTGAAGTTATGGGGAAGATTATTCTGGAAGGTATTGAAAAACACTTGAAAGACAACGCTGTCATTGGCTTCATGAGAGGAAAGAGCTGCTTATCAAATCTGGTATCTTTTTATGACATGGTAACCTACCTAGCTGATGAAGGGAAGCCAATTCATGTAACCTTTTGAATTTCAGTAAGACTCTCAGATACTGTCTGTCATCGGGTCCTTCCAGACAAAATGTCCAGCACAGCTGGATAAACATATCATGTAGTGGGTGAGCAATTGGCTCACAGGTCGAGCACAGAGGGTAACAGTGAAGGGGGGAACATCAGACTGGTGATCTGTCACTAGTGGGGTTCCACAGGGCTCCATCTTGGGCCCAGTGCTCTTCAACATCTTCATAAATGACTTGGATCCAGGACTGGCAGGGATACTAAGCAGGTTTGGAGATGACACAAAACTGGGAGGAGCTGCTGACTCCCTCAAAGTCAGGGAGGCCCTGCAGAGAGACCTGGACAAATCAAGAGAACTGGGCAATCACCAGCCATATGAAATTAAACAAGGGGAATTGCCAGATTCTGCACCTGAGATGGGGCTACCCTGGATGTTCGTACAGACTGGGGAATGAGATGCTGGAAAGCAGTGCCATGGAAAGGGACCTGGAGGTCCTGGTTAATGGCAAGTTGAATGTGAGTCAGCAGTGCCGTGGCAGCCAGGAGGGCCAACCGTGTCCTGGGGGGGAGGCATCAGGCAAAGCACTGACAGCTGGTTGAGGCAGGGTACTGTCCCACCTATCCAAAAGAGGGCAATGAAGATGGTGAAGGGCCTTGAAGGGAAGCCATATGAGGAGTGGCTGAGGTCACTTGGTCTGTTCATTCTGGAGGAGACTGAGGGGAGACCTCAGTTACAACTTGCTCGTCAGGGGAAGAGAAGGGGCAGGCACTGATCTCTCTGGTGACCAGTGACAGAATCTGGGAGAATGGCCTGAAGTTGTGTCAGGGGAGACTCGGGTTGGATATTAGAAAGAGGTTCTTCACCCAGAGTGTGGTTGGGTGCTGGAACAGGCTCCTCAGAGAAGTGGTCACAGCACCAAGCCTGACAGAGTTCAAGAAGCATTTGGACAATACTCTCAGGCACATGGTTGACTCTTGGGGATGGTCCTGTGCAGGGCCAAGAGTTGGAGTCGATGATCCTTGGTGGGTCCCTTCTAGCTTGGCGTGTTCCACAATTCTGTGGTATCTCTTTTCAAGATTCAGACTGTATTTGTGCACTGATCTGATACAGTGAGAAGGTTAATTTGGATTCTTTTCTGTCCTTGTAGAAACACCAACATTTATTCCAGTATAATTTTTTCAGAACTATCAAATGAGTACCCCGACTCTGACAATTCTGTCCCTCATATACAACACTTTTCTATGATGAACAATCAGCTACCCTAAATGACTACTTCCTTGTGCCTGCTTTGATTATATCTCTCTTCTTTTGAAGATGACACTTGTGCATTCCATTCCATTCAACATTTTTTGCACATATTGAGATTAACTGAAATCTCTACCTGTTACTTTTCATTGCTCTCACTTCATCCAAATGGTCTGGAAACAAGGGAGAAGCATTTGAGTATAATATAAGCACAACACACAGCTTCATTTTCTTGGAATCAGTCTTTCTTGTATTTAATTATAGTTTTCCTTATCATGGCATTACACTGTAGAGTATCTGAGAAAGCATGCCCAATTTAGATTATTTTATTCTTTATATCAGATGCACATTTTCAGACTTAACACTTAAGGAGAACAGTATGAGAGAAAGTAGTGCATACTATGTGCTAATGACAAGATTAAAATCCAGGCATTTTCAGGTTCAATTTATGCTACATAGAAAACCTAGCAGAGAGCATTGCTGCTTTGCAGTGGGTGAAGGAGACAGCTACTATTTGCTGAGCACTCATGCCCTTAATTTTAAAGCTGCCTTCACACAAGAACAGTAGATGTTGGATGGTAATTGGATGCATGGCATCACTGCCAATGCAGAGAAATAGTTGAGAACCATGAATGACCAAAAAGTGAAGCTCATAAACCTCACAGCTGTTTATTTTGAAAGGGGCATTGGCAGTGTCAAAAGAACAGAATATAGGTTTTCAGGAGCTTTGAAGAAAATGGCTAACATGACTTCAGATTTGAACAGCTAACGCTAAGGTAGGCTTTATAACCATAATAACTTTAAACACGTATGTAGATTAAGTTATAAATAATACAGATCAACTAACACACAGTGCTGGGCACAACCAGAAATCTCCCTTTTTACAAAGGGGAGACATGGCAGAGAGAACAAGCTGATCCTCACTGACGTTAAAAAGATGTTGTTACATCTTATTTCAGGTGAGAAGTATCACCTAAACATCTCCACTTTGCTGCAAGATTTACTGCAAGAACATATGAAAGACATAAATCTTCACATTTCAAAAAACAAAACACATCACTCACCTGAAGCAAAAAAATCTTAAAGTCTGTGGATGAAAGAGAACATACAGATGCAGATGACAATACAGCACCTTTTACAAAGGCACTGATACCAGTCACTGTCAGACATGCATGTTCACTCACACTGACAACTAGTACAACATGGTATGACAAGTTCCATGAAAGAGCCAATCGTCTCTAATATTTAACTTGTAAAATAATGAGGTATTAATTAGAGAAGTTTTGAATGAAGAAAGTCGAGAGTTCATCACAAATCCCATGAAGCTGCATGAATTTATATTCTACGTACCAACAAAATATGCAGTACTATTTACATTACTTTTAACTGCAAAGAAGAAAACCATTGTCCATTAGATTTTGTATCCACTAGACTTTGCAGATTAAATATTAACAGCTCTAATGGTATTTCCATACTGGACATTAAATACAGAATTTGACATAAAGATTAAAATATGTGGGCAAGTATTCTGAGACCTGTGTCCACAAATCTGGCTACACTTCAGCAAAACTCACTCAGACCTGAAGAATTACAGCAGTGACAGTGTTTAACCACACTTAGAAGACTGTAAAAAATTAGGAAATTATTCTCTATCATTTCACACCACTTAGTCACTCAACTGTATACTACTACTACTTCTTCAATTGTTCCAGAATCAAAGTAAGGGTTTGGGGCTCATTTACAAAAACAAATTTTAGAGTTCAACTCAAAAATCTTACTTTAAATCAACAAATTTGATTAAGCTACCAAAAATTAGAAATCTTAGTGAACTCGAGCTAGCTTTTCGTCAGCTTGACTAAATTTCAGCTCCCAGGATAACCCAAAACCTCACTATACAGTAGAAATTTGTACATTATTAAATATTCTGTTATCATTGTAAACAAGTTCCAATAATTTAGTGATTTATTGGGGAAATCTATTCCAGTTCCCTTGTCATAGTCTGAAAACAAAGACACAAAAATTTTTATCTTCATATATGCTGAGCTTCATTTACACTATTGACTTAAGAAGGTGAACAACGGGTGACAAATTTGCATTTAATGTTAGTGGGGGCTTATTACATAATCAGAAGCAATTACCTTTGAGAAGTCCAGAATTATCAATAGGACCAGGGTACACATTCTGATCTCCCATCTGGTATTTGTCCCAGCTGTCAAAACCAACATATTTTTTCCATTGTTTGAACCAGCGACTATCCACTAGATACCTTAAAGGGAAAAAGACATATGTGTTAATTACTGGTATGCTACTACTTCCTAGAGCACCAATTTATTAATGATAATTCTCAGTCTTAAAAATGGTGAATGTTTTTCTCTCTGTTCTGCTAACCATTATCAGCATCTCCTACCAAGGAGGACTTTTAACTGTGGGCAGCTGAAGATTCCTTTAATCACAGTGCGCAAGTACATTCTGCAAGACTGCCAATACAACATATCAGATGCTGAAAAATGGCAAGCTGAACAAGTATTTCACTTTTTAGCATAAACCATCATCACCTTTAATTCCTCTTCTTGATTTGCAAATTGAGGTGACACAAGTTAAATGTTTATAAAGAGACAGTCATTAAAAAAAGTGAGAGATAACTTTTACTAAAATATTGTTTCCTGCTGGAGTTTTATTTATAATATTCATATGCAAGTTAAAAACTTCAGAACTTGATGTCCTGTCAAGAACCAGAGAGTGTGTCTCCTTCGTTTGAGTCAACATCAATATATCCTGCTTTTGAGGCAGGACTAGCTGTTCTTACAAATAATTATCAACATCACACTTTCATATAAAGTGATCTTATCTCTAAACTCAGCTGCACAGTATTTCTATCGAGATTAAACTGCTGTCAGTCTGGCTTTTGCGAAGTCCAGCAATGCCTACATTTCACATCTTTTTTTCCAGAAATTCTTTAAGATCAAGACACTAAATTTGTTCAGTAATGCTCAGATTTCCTTCTGCCTGATCTGCTGCAAACCTTTTGATACTACCTTAAGATGAAAAGCTAGGTAGTCCTTGTTGTTTTCTTCAGTATTTCACTACTGAACTTGTATTTGTAGCACACCAATAATACGTCACTGAACTTCTAAGAGATTGCAAAACTTCCTGATGATTCAAATACTAGTCTCCTAATACATATAGCTTTATTAGGCAATTATTCTGTGGGAGTTACTCATGAACACCTTGGGAAAAAAATCAGACCAAAAACAGCTCTTGCAACCAAAGAAATAAAAAAAAAGTGCTTGAGTATACATTTTACTCAATAGTTTTAAAAACATACATTAGCAGAGCCTTAAATTTGTGCTTCTAAGTTATATAACTAAAGGAAGAATTAACAAACGGAAGATACACAAGTCTTGACTTACTTCTTCTCAAATCCAATTTTAATATCTTATGCACACAGATCAAGCGTGGAGTCAGCCCTCAGGAAAAATCTAGCAAATCTCTGGTAAAGAAGAAACTACTACTGGTAGTACTCAGTAAGCAGGATTCTTTGTAGTCAACTTAGCAGATTCTTTTCTCAATAAGCCCTGATTTTTCAGCTTCTACAGAATGTACTGTTCCTTGTGTGAATCTATAGGTAAAAATCCTATGGAAAGTAAAGGGAATAAGGCATTATAAAGCTATACATGACATCACCACAGGCTTCTGAATGCTAACTTCCCCTACATTTCTTCAAAAACATCCAAGACTAAGGTTTCAAAGGCAATTTTACATTGTTTATGACAGGAGCATCCTAATTGACATGGTGAACAGTCCTGACTCAAAATATGACTACATCAACAGTAACAATGAGTCTGTGAACAAATTACTATTAGCCTAAGACTGTAACTACCCTAAGCAAACACAAAGGGCAAATACATAGCTGTGTCTTAACTGCTACAGACATAGTTCTGACACTGTAAAACTTAGGTTAGGGACCAATTTCTCCCTCAATGCACCCTTGCCAAGGTATGCCATATTCATCTACTACTGAGAAATCGGAGGCAGGCGAGAGAACACAGCAGACAGAAGCCTGCAACAGGCAATTTATCCTGTTTAATTTAAAGATCCTGAGTAAGAATTTTAGAACTCAGTGAACATCACAAAGATAATCCACTTGAAAATTAAGAAAGAAAAACCAGACTCTACCAACAAATTTTCACCAAACAATAACTAATTGTTGCAATTAATTTACTGTTATTTACCATTTCCTGGAACAGAACAAGACACTAAGCTCTACCATGGAAGTTTGAAATGGTATAGTTAAATGGAGTGACTTTATTGTACTTAATCTATATGTAACTGAATATAGATTTTGATAATAAATATTATTTTTTCTTTACTCTGAATCTGTCAGAACAAGCTTGGTGTTACTATAACTGAATCATTTGTATGTTTTACTGGAAGAACAAATAGCATTCTTCCCACATTTGTAAAGATCTAGTTCATGCTGCCTGTACAAATTCTAACTCATTTTACAAAACTCTTTATTTCACTCATTTTTCTTTAATAAATGGAAAAAAGGATACTGACTTTCATTAATCTAACATGTCCTTGCCTTTTGCTTTATACCTAAAGCTTTCAGTCTCATCAAATGTACTTAGGGCCAGCACCATTCTCTCCCTTCTCTTGTGCTGTGGCCATCCAGTTCTGTTCCATAAGAGCAGTAACTGTGTGTGGTTATGAATGCAGTCACACTTAAGCACCCAAGAAACCTGCCAGCCTTGCCCCTGCTCCATCCCATGGCCTCTATTACTTTGATCTAAATTTGAATGAACTATGAATCTTAAAGAAGGAAAGCTATATTTTTACATACAAGAGAAATTATCATACCGGGAAACTGCCTATTGTGTTAATTACTGCTTAAGCAATTACTGCTTCTGTAGATCTATTTTACGTTTCAAATGTTTTGTGTTAAATGTCTTATCATACACTAGTAACATAGAGATTAGTACAGATTAATACAGATTTTTGATAATTGGATTTAACAGTGCAAGGAAGCTTGCAATGTTCTAGATTTTAGATGTTTACCATTATCTATTTCAACACTTTATCAACTTTATTCTTCCAAGTCCAATTAATTTTGCCACCAACCAAATTTGCTGTACAATGTCTCTTTAGAGTTCTCCCTAACTGCAGTGTTGTAACATTGCTGTTTCCTAACAAAAGCGCAAAACCTTTCATCACTTCTCTTCAAATCCAGGAATTGGCACTTCCATGTTCAAGTAAAAGCTTGGCATTTCTTGCACAAACAAAACTGAGAGACCACTTATAAATCATGCCAGTATGCAAGTGTGACAAGAACTTAACATCACAGTTAAGTTCCTTTACCACAAAGTTGAGGTAACATGGAAAAGAAGGATTTACTGAATTTATTTAGACAAGAATAAAAAATTGCAGGTAGAGACATTGAAAACTTCTAACAGATAACACAGATGTGAATTCTTGCAGTGAATTACTGGTTGTGTATATGCATGAACATGTATATCTATATTTTATACATATTAGGCATTTAAACAAGTATTCTGCTACTTTTGCTTCAACAGAAATCTGATACAGGTGAGAGAAGTTATTTTGAGTTATTATTGAACACAGTCACAGTGACTGTAATCCTTCCCCTTGTTGTTTAGGAGTGGTATTCCCCAATTTAGTACTCCCACAAAAAAGAAAACCCATAAGCCACTCCCCTCCTCCAACCCCTTCCAGAAGAGAGACAAAAGGCAGTGATTACCAGCTGAGATAAGAATAATTTACTGGAGACAGCAATGAGGTAAGAAAAACAAATAGTAACAGCAACAGTATTAAAAAAAAAAGTGTACAAAAGAGGGTGATTTACATGCAAAGGGCTCGCAGAGGACTCTGGGCAACAATGAACAATAGCAGACAGGTTTCCCCCTCCCTCCACACTTTTTCTCGACCCAAAGTCGCACCCCTGTTCCTGGAGATGAGAATCCCTTACTTCTGCTCCTGGCGGTGACATGGGCAGTATAGAGTAACAACCCAGACACGCCCACATGGCTCCGGGCTCCGCCCCCTCATGACTACAGTGAAAAATGAACTCTGTCCTGGCTGAAATCCTGATATGCCTTTACAAGAACTTTTTCTTAATCAAGAGATGAAACATGACTTTTCCAATAAGATTAGGGAAAACAGAAATTTGCATTCAAATGCCATATACTACCCCCATTTTTCTGCAAGAAGGATATACCATATTCAAGATTATGCAGGAAAAAAATAAAAAATTAATGCAATTACACCATGCTCAGTTTAGGGGGATCAACCTGCTAAGGTACTTATGTAGCTCTAAAATTCAGACTTATTAGCATTAATGTAAAAAGTAATAATAAGAAATTTATAGCGTATAGCTTTTGATTCTACAAACACATAGCACTCACGGACATCAACAAGACTACGCATCTGCACAAGAGAAGGCAAACCATTGGAAGGCAACTGAATTTATCTTTTCATCAATGTTATAATATCCACAATACAGCCAACCACTTGAAAACTAAGTATTACCTACAATGGACATTCAGTAATTTCAGAGGAAAATAGGTAGCTCAAGTGAAGAAAACCACATTTCCTAAATCCTCATTTCTTAAACAATATTTGATTACTTTTTAAGGAAAAACTATTAAAAACTTGGGACCAGACCAGATACGCTTCACAGAATATGCATTGTCCCAGATACAAAAACAGCATACCATGCATTAGTAAAAAAAGATATAAAATATATGTACATTCAACTTGATACAGTTTTTTAGTTTTATTTTTGTTACTATCATGTAATGCAGGAAAGAGTTCCAAATGAGTCTAATTCTACAGCAGTTTTTTGAACTGTGGACCTGACTCAGGAGGTGTACCCCAGGACACCTTAGCAAAGTTAAAAAATATGGACTATCTATTTTTTAAAACTATGATTAAATGTTTTTTACTTAGCTCTGATGGAATCAAGATTGTACTCAAGCAGGAAATACGAATTTTGCTCTCTCAGATGTGATCTGTCGAGCTAGTGAGCAGGATAACCAAACCATCTTCAGGGGTAAAACACACCTGGAGGACTTGTAATAAAGACTGAGGGGAAGGACAGTCTCAAATTTCTAGATAGTCTGTTTTGAGAAGCAAACTCTAAACCTAAGACAACTTCACAGCAAGTGAACTGATCAATTCTAAAACAGAACATGCTTGACATTTATACACATTTCAAATAAATCAGTAACCTCAAATTGCTTGATGAAAATGTCACTTAGAGCCAGGAAGTTGATAACGTAAAATGCTGGAAATAGGCTTAAACCTTAACCTGCAAGTAAGCAAAAATACACATGTATGATTTGCTGAAAATTACATTCCAATATGAAATTTTCAGTAATAATAATATTTGATATATCTGTACAGTTTAATTAGCTTTAGTTGTTTTCTCTTAGTTTTATTATCCTTAAACCCATCTAAACTTCCTTTGAGTAAGTAGAATAAAAAACTACAGAACATGTTTGTGAACATGTTCTCTGTTCAAGTCTGGCCTACTTCAGTACTCAGTGTTTACTTCTGAGCGGAGCTTCAGACTGCTTCATAAGATGTATCTGCTCTCACTTGTAAAATATTTCTTGCCTGTCTGAAACAGACTATCATACACAAGGGAAAATTTATACTCCTGAGTCCCCTGAAATGCCAGATAATGGAATAAAACATGAGGAAATGGAATGAAGCTGCAACAGGGAAAGTTCAGACTGGACATCAGGAAAAGGTTCTTTGCGGAGAGGGTGCTTGGTCACTGGAACAGGCTCCCAGGGAAGTGGCCACAAAACCAAGCCTGTCAGTTCAAGGAGCATCTGGACAACACTCTAAGCCATATGGTTTAGCTTTAGGTAGTCCTGCAAGGAGCAGGAAGTTGGACTCAATGATCCTTATGGGTTGCTTTCAACTGGAGCTATTCAGCCTTGGCCAGTGGTCAGTCCATCTGGAGCCGGTTGGCATTGACTCTTATCAGACACAGGGCAAGCTTCTGGCAGCTTCTCACAAAAGCCATGCCTGTAGCATCCCCACTACCAAAACCCTGCTATGCAAACCCAATAAAATCGGGTCACTCAATTAAATTTACCAGCGTAAGATTGTCCTTATATACGATCAAATGATCAAGTGCAGAGACTCAAGGCAGCCCAACACAGGACTACTTACAGCCTTTGTACATTAACTTACAAGTATAAAACCCTGAAGCTATTACAACATTATAAATACAACTTCATTTCTTAAACAAAAATTCAACAAATAATAAAAATCAATAGTAAGTTTATGGAAGTTTTAAAATTTTGCAGTTGCATGACCACATATGGACACTGTTCACTGAACAGAAGAAAGTATTAGCAGGAAATTTGCTAAATGATTCTAAAATTCTCTTTACTTTTGTAAAGTTTGTAACTTCTTTGTGTAATTTAAGTTCACCTGTGGTTTACTGCATATTTTGATTTAATAAACGTAATTAACACAGTATCAACATCACAGAAGTACAACTGCATTCATTCTTTACCTCATCATTCAGGCTAATACAAAATTATCTGAAGAGTATGACTAAGATCTTGGTATATTTCCGACTGCCACCATATATAAACAAAATTAAACAACACCTAACTTAGATTTATTTATACTGACTGGTACATCAGCCCTCTGAACTGAAAATCAAACCTGGTTACTCTAATATGCAATAAAGACACTTCACCAAGAGATACTCATTCCTGCACTGTGTACTGGCACTGTGTACTGCTGGAAATCGTATCTTCTGAACAACAGCTATTTCACTTTTAACAGTAAAACTGTGCAAATTGTCCAGAGAGATATGTGAGTGGGGTTTTTTCCTCCTCACTGTGCATGAGTACAGATTAAGCAATACAGACGACAAAGTGGAACAACTGTCTTGCAGAAAGCAAATCAGGACTCCTGTTTAAAGACACAGCATTGATTTTTATTCTTACACAGTTGCAACTATAAAAACAAGAAGGTAAGAAAGGGTTTATACCTATATTTCTACTCTGACCAAGCTGACCAAAATTGCTTGACGAAATAAACTCATGATTAATAGATGCCTTCAAATTAAATTTTCTTTCAGAAATAATAAGTTCTTTCAAAATGGAATACAATGAAATACAAAAAAATATAGCTTACCCTTCATTTCTAAGAAATTTTAGTCTAAATATTTCACATTATTTTTCAGAAATAAGGTGTTCAACTAAATGCACCAAGATTTCAAATCAACTAATCAAAATCTCACTACATCTCCCCGTGCTCCGCTTCCATGATATGCTGCAGTAGTCTAAACAACACATTCTTCACCCATACTACCAAGAAGCTAACCAAAAAGCACAATTCAGCCAAAATTAGTGGACTGCAATTTCATATTAAAAGTTCAGTGTGAACATCATATTAACAACCATGTAAGCATTTTGTACACCCATAAAAATTTTCCATTTAAGTAAAGACCTTTTATTAAAAAATTAAAACTCCTAAATCAATGTTTGACTTCCAATTTTCAGGCAAAAGCCTGACACAAACATGATTTTAACACGCTCTTGCTCCACCTAATCAATTAACAGAAGAAAATTTCATCTACTAATTTCCATTATAAATATTGCCCCAGAAGAATTTAAATCTTTGTAACCTGGTGGTGAAATGCAGAACCATTCCTTATGCAGTGAGAGAACACAAAACTTCAACTATAAGGTCTTAAAAGTCAAAAATTAGCAACTTAAAACCTCATTTGAAAAAAAAAGACCATCCTATTCTTAATTCTATCCTTGGCACACTGACGTAGTGTTCCCTCTTTCTCATTTTATGAAGCTATCAAAACAATTTAGGATATCATTCCAAGTATTACTGAGGTGCAGGTCCATAACATCTCATCATGTTCTCACTGAAATCAAGTAAAATCTTCCATTAACATTCGATCTAGATTGTAGATTCTGTTCATGTACAGCACAATTGTGGACGATCAAATGTGGAAAACACTGAGAAGACCGCAGTGTAACTGCTAATAAAGCTAAGTACTTCAGCACCAACGTTGTCATCAATGATGGGCACTGCAGCGTTTTCAAGTGTGGCTACGAAAGTCTGTTCATCAAGATTCATGAGTTTTCACTGCAGCCAGAACTAAAATGCCCATATATTTTTAGTGGGGAAATTCACTTCTGGAGGGAAGGTTAAACTTGTCATATTTACTGATCATTCATGGGGAAGGACTTTTACCCCACTTCATTTTTATTTATTCTCTTCAGTGACCAAGTATTTAAATGGAAAAGCCAATGACATTCCCACAGGTTAAAAAAAATCAGAATATTATCTTCACTGTCCAAGAAATGTACTCTATGGATAACAAAAGTACTCCCGCTGGACTCAACAGAACTTCAGAAGTGATGTGTATCAGAGACACATCTGAAAACTTAAAATACTATACTTCTGTAGTTATACTAATTTTAAGTCTTAAAAACCAAGCAGAGATTAAGAATCTATGCCCTCACTCTGTGAAGTGAGGACTGGCACTGAAATTCAGTGGGTAACAGAGCTGAAAATCAACATCTTCCTTCTGGTCTAAACCTGATTAGCTTAAATTTACACAGTGTGCCTTAAATCTTTACCACTTGTCTAAAAATCCTTATCCTAGAAGACATCATCTTCTGTAAGTATTTCAGCACAGGACTGAGAACTCTATCAAAACAGACAAGGGCTCTCAAAGCTCTTCTCTGAAAGACCAGGCTTCCGCTTTCCCTATTATATTTTGAGAATTCTGAACTCATTCTAAATGAACACCTTCCATGACATGTGGACACCAGAACTGGACAGTAGGAATGGTTTCACCAATATATTGCTGCACATAGTACCTATCTGTACTGCTACACAGTATTCTCTACTCAAGCATCTAATGATTGCATTTGTTCCCTCAGCCACTCCTTGAGAGAGTTTTTATCCACTGAATCACCATAATTCTCATCCAAGTTACTGCTTTTAAAAATACAAATAGCTTATATAGTCTCATTTGCTCACAAATTGTTATGGTAAGCAATAGATGAAAGCAGCACAATGGGGGAACTGGAAGAAAGAGAGAGGAAAATTGGTGAACTTCATTGCAGTGCTCTTAGCCATTTTTAAGTCACTATCACCCACTCTAAGTAAATTATTTATTGGCAGGTGACACTTAAAGGCAAGAAATGTAGTTTCATATCCTAAACCATGGCAGGACAATGTCAGTAAGAGGTAGCCAAGAGTACACAAGCATTTGTAATATAATATTTAAGTAACTGAGACAAAATCTCTGACTTAGAGAAGCACTACAGGGACTACAGGGAAATCAGGGCAGAAGGTGGTCTTAAAGGTAAAATCAAGAAATCACACCTCAGTATGGGGAAGAAATTAATGAGAAATTCACACAAGAAGTGACACATAAGAACTGACAGTCTTCACCTCTACAAGAAAACTGTTCCAAGACCAATAACTTTCACTATTGAAAACTTTATTTCCATGACACTCAGAAAAACTTGGCCAGGTTCTAAAGAATATTGCTGCAGGTACAAAGGCATTGAATGACACAATCAAGACCAGCTGGTCATACAAATTATACTGTGGCTAAAAAATTGATGAACATCGACAGATCCTCAATTTCTGAGTGTAAGACACTGACTGAGTTCAAATTTGCCTGCAGCTGTAACAACCAGTACTTTTTGTAATTCAAAATGAGAGGTTAAAATCTCCTCAAACAATAAATTCTCCTCACTTGTCAATTTCAAAACACTGAGAAGTCATCATATCAGATGCTAAAACTGTAAGATATACAATGAAATAACAGCATTTCTTCTCTTCCTAAACAGAATTCTAGGTCTTTTAACGACAGAACCTTAAGATCCTTAGGACAATACTGCAAGAAGAAAAACTAACACTAATTAATGTTCCTTGGAACAAAAGTGTGGGTTTTATACTGAATTTGCTAATATAATAACATTACTGAAAAGAATAGATAAAGGAAGTTCTTGCTTGGAAAACCTTAAATTTGATGTTTATTTATTGTATGTTTAGAAAATTAAGGTAAATAGAGACATGGAAGAATCTTCAATCTCTCTGAAATCAGTGATTTATAAACTGCCCATAAAAGAATGCAAAGAAGACCACTGGGACAAACCAGCCCAAAATCTTGTCCATGCAGACAGAACAGTCAAAAGATATTAGCCTTGTTTGTCCATTGGAGCAATACAGTTTAACCCATACTATTCCCAAGCTACCCTTGAAAACATGTAATGAACAAATTCTACAGCTTAATAAACTGCCTGCTCAAATATTTCTTAATTCTACCAATTCTTTTTCCAGTATCTAACTCTAAAACCCTTGCATTTCAAGTAATGTTTATTTTCTTCTCTCTGCAGTGCACGTGAAGAAATTCAACGGCCTCTTCATAGACACTGTAAG
The DNA here is from genome assembly GCA_035583155.1 of Acropternis orthonyx. Classification (NCBI taxonomy): domain Eukaryota; kingdom Metazoa; phylum Chordata; class Aves; order Passeriformes; family Rhinocryptidae; genus Acropternis; species Acropternis orthonyx. Next base: position 31,972,675 of record JAWWEU010000040.1, on the reverse strand, counting down.
ACTTGCCTCTCTTTGCCCTATTCTTTAGTTCCTTTTTTCTTAGAGAAAACTCCCAAAGCTTTATACTTTTCATATATAGCTTATTGTTCTCTACACTCTAAATTCTGAAAAGCATGGACAAGACTTTCAGTATAAGCCAGTAATTTGAAAAGGACTGCATTTTAGTGCTTTAAAGCTCAAACAGAACAGAACAAGCTGAAATGGCACTGTTAATTTTTTTTTTCAGCAATATTTCCTACTGAATGAATGCAATTCTGCATCATGGTTTACAGTACTTTATCTGTTTTTATCCTTACTGGTGTCCCAAAAGATCAAAAAGCTATTGACTAAATATCTGTGGAAATAAAGAATTTGGACTAAACATATCTTTTAATTTGTGTAGATACACAGCTCTAAGTATAAATCCTACAAATGCACAAGTATACACATTTATGTAGCTAGATTTAACAGCACTTGAGTCAAACTTAATTGGACCTTGCTGTAGCTTATTAATTCTTAAAACACTTGATTAATATCAGTGTCAATCACAGCTAGGTATATTTTCACAGAACATTTAGAAGCCTCTTCTACATAACTGATTACTTTGCATTAAAATATCTAATGTACTAAAAAAAGTAACAGCACAGTAAACTTACTGTTTTGGTCATGCTGTAAATTTGTCATAAAGGTACTATCACTTTGAATAATATTAACTGCTTGAAACATTTTTCTAGCACCTGGGAAGTACCCAAGAGAACCATATTCTTGAAAAATTACAAGCCTGAACACACTTACTACTGCTGGTCATTTCCAACACTATGATATGAATTGATTTCCTTTTGCTAGTTGCTTATACTTTTTCAGTTTAAAGAGCAGTCTGTTCGTATGCCAAAACTGAACATATACTCAGCAGTATTTGAATAATGCATCAGAATGTATGCTTCTGACACATGCTGCAGTATCAACACTGTTAAATATAGTCTTTTATAGAACTGGAACAGCGAGTGATGACAGCTGAAATGAGGTGGGCAAGTTCTACTTCTGTGTATTCATAGTTAATTTTCAGTAAGTTAATGCTTCAGCCTTTGTCTTTGGGTGACAGTTTCACACAGGAAAAGATGAAGGGGTTGAGTGGTGGAAAAAGTGTCAGTTCCTCATTTTTCCCCCCTCCTAAAAACAAGTCTCATTTCCCAGGCTGAGAGAACTACAACTACAGAAGCTCGATTATCGAATACATGTTAGAAAGAGGAGCTTATTTGACCTAATTCTTTTCAACCATGGATGATTCTGTTGACAATTTGAATGGCATACTAAGAAATATTTTATGCCTAACCAGAAAATTATATTTTTTAAACGTTTATTGTAGAAAAGGTATCATAAGGGTTCGTTTGCACCTTCGGGGGCTCTTTCTTAGGCAGCTAACACGTTCGCAGTGAAAATAAAATTTGAACCTAAGTCTTGTCACAGCCACGGACGGGCTTCGGGGCACCCCAGCCAAGGTACAGATATCTTTTCTGACAACTTGAAGGTGACGCCGGGGCCATTTCGACCTGGATAATGGCAGAGACGGCGGGCAGCGGTACTCTTCTCCTCCGCCTCACTCAGCACTCCTCCCCGCGCAGCCCAAACAATCTCCGGCGGGCTCCGGGCCCGGCCCCGGCGGTGCCTTCGCGCCCTGCCCTGCCCGCCGGGGCTGACCCCGCTGCCACCCCCGCGGCCGCCGCAGCCCAGCCCCGGTGTGCGGGGGGAGCAGCACTGCCTTCCCGGCAGACGCGTAGAGCCGCCCCCGGCAGCGGGGCGGGCCGCGGGGAGGAAGGTCGGTCCCTCCGCCAGCCAAGCCGCCCCGGGGGCGGTCAGCCCGAGCCCCCTCCCCAACCTCCCGGTCCTCCCTCACCAGGTGTCGCCCTTGCGGAGCGCGGTTTTGAGCAGCGCCGCCACGTCCGTGCGCTGTGTCTCCAGGTCCGCCGCGCCTCCCTCCGCCATCTTGTCCGCCCGGCAGCGGCAGCGGCGGGGGCGGGCGCGCGCCGCGCTGCATGCCGGGAGCGGCGCCGCCGGGGCTGGGCGGGGCGGGCGGCGCCCCCTCGCGGCCGGGAGGGCTGTCCTGCTGTCGCGCATGCGCGCTGGGGCGGCGGGCGGGGTCGGCCGTTCCCACACGGGAATGTGGATTCCCCTCGGCCCATTGTGGCTGGAAAGTGACTACAAAAATCATACCCCATACGTTAGTGGAACTCCCAAGAGCTCAGGCGGACTGTGGGTGACATTCATGGCTTCTCTAAGAGCTGGAATATGAAATTCCAGGAGAAGGGGCAAGCAAAGATAAATGTTACAGAGAGCTGTGGATCTAATGGCTGTGTTTAATGAGGGAAAACTGAGCCGGACAAGATTTCCAGACACTTGAGGAATAGATTTTCGGATTATAATTTCAGCGTTTGCAAAGAAGAACTGTTACACGTTCCAACCCCCACACACCATTGGATAAGGACAGTGTTTCACACTCAGGAAGTTATCTCTGTGCCAGACCTGAATTTGTACAAAAATCACATTTTCATGGAAATTTGGGGGGAAATATTTCTGTATCCACTGTGTTGGAAAACAGCTTCATTTTTCATCAGTGTGTAGTAGGACCATCAACAGCTTTGCCAAAATCTTCACCAGGAGCCACCCATGGCTCTGCATTGTGTTGGGTATCTGCAGTTATTAGGTAAAAAATCTGGTTTTGAGTTCAGTCTATTTGTGGCACCTTGTGGTAACTTGCGGTATTAGGTGCTACAAATAGAGACAGAAAAGCATGCAATGTGCCACCTGAAGCAGAACTTTAATAATTGCAAAGGAGAGATAAAAGTAAGACTCCTAGACTCCTGGGACCATCAGTGCTTCATGTGAAGCTACTGTGTTTTTCATAAAAGAACAGCATCTTAAGCTGAACTTACATTCTCAGAAAATGCCAGTTAGTGTTAAAACTGTTTTTTTTAAAGCTTTATCAGCTGACAAGGAATTGTTTCCAAGTACCTCTGTCCTACACAGTGCCTAAGTACCTTTCAATTTTAAACCACCTGGTAAGCAGAAACAACACTTGGAGATAATGCTGAATGACCTGCCTTCTGTAAGGAAAGCATTTTCAATACAGATTTGTATCTTACTGCTTGTGATATAAGTGAATCCAGAATATTGTAAAGCTAGCTGAGGTGGCAGGCTTTCCAGTGATCAGTGGTCCTGTATCCTTACCTGAGTTCATCGCTAGATGATGAATTTTTATAAACATGTTTTTTGTGGTTCTTAACATTGATTCTAAGAAAGGATGCAATTAATACAGTGTACAGCAGCACAGACATTCAGCAAGTGGGCTGCAGATAACAAACTGTGTAAACTGATCATTCTATTGATTCCCAATACAACATAAAGTTTAAGCTCTCAGTTCTTGTTTTCAAGTCACTTAGTGGACTTGGTTGAAGAAGCTTAAAATACAATTTGATTTTTGGACATGTAAGAAGCTCTGCATATCAATGGTGGAAACTTCTGTACACAGTAAATTCTGTAGAAATAACAGACAACTGCAAGTCTCACTCACAGGTAATACAGAATAATTCACCACTTTTGATTTTCTTTCAAGACCACTGCCCTGGTTTAGGAGTCATACTCCCCAGTTTAGTGCTTCCACTGAGACTCTCCAAACCATGTGCTGCTTGCTCTCTCCCCCTTCCCTTTCCCCTCCTGTGGTGGGCTGGAGGGGAGAGTTGGAGGCACAAAAGGTGAAGATCACAGGTTGAGAAAAGAACAATTTACTGGAACCAGCAATGAGATAAGAAAATGAACAGCAGTAGCAACAATATTAATAACAAAAGTGTACAAAAGAGAGAGAGTGATTAATACACAAAAATGCTCACTGTGGAGCTCGACCCACCTGCGCCTCCCTGCCCCCTCCTGCCCCCTCCCTCTGGCTCAAAACCTATACCACACTTGCTTGACCAAAAGGAACACCTTCTCCCCAGAAGAGATTCCCTTGTGTCCACCCCAGCAATGATGTGAGGTGGTGTAGAATAACCTCTGTGTCCTAGGCATGCAACCCCTGCCCTGGCCAGAACCAGGACAACCAGCTACACCACATTTGTGAATTTGTGGAGGTGGAAAATAGGGCTTCAGGTTCCTTTCCCCAGTGGTCTATGGTGGTCTCACTGGTGGATGCATAAATTTCCTTTTCAGTTTGGAGCTGCATTGGACACAGAGCTTGACATACCTGAATGGATATGATGAGTATGTATTTTAAATTCAGTGTTCACTCACAGAGTTAGGAAAGCATAGGTAATTTCACTTTCAGTTGAGAAATCTGGTGGAATCCCTTTAGAGCTAATTTTACTAGCCTAATATGTTTTCATAAGTTCTAAGTGGAGCAAAAAGTCAATTACTTGTGCCCCCATTGCTGATTTTGTTCCCTATCCTTTTTTTTTAATGTATGGAAGTTGTTAATTTTAAAATAGTGGTAGAATTACAAGACTCTTTGAAACAGTTCAGTAACGAAACTATGAAAGCAGAAAAAACTGTAGACTAAAGTTATACAATGGCAAGATAAAGCAGGGCTTCTGTAAGGTAAACATAAGTGGGGAAGATAAAGGAATGAAAACTCAGTACTTAACGGAGTTGGGGGAACCCAAGGAAGCATGGGATGAATGATGGACAGAAACAAATATGAATACACCTTTTTTTTTAAGAAAGAAAGAAAATGCAGGATAAATTTGACAGAGAGGTGTAGAAATAGCATGTAATTAAGATACCCGTTTCTGTCCTAGACATAAACCCATGTCTGTGCTGTAGTTTTGAATCAAATTCCTAATGCAGTCTGTGCCTGGTTTGCCTCATTCACAGAGGCTGAACATAGCCACATTAAAGCCTTGTTTCAGCTAGACGGAATTGAAATTTCTATATACTATTGCAATAACACACTTCTGTTGAGATTGGAAAAAACCCAACTTTTAAAAATGTGATGGTTTTCAATGTCGTCAATTTAAGCAGACTGCTATGCTTTTTCTAAATTTTCAGTAATTAGTACTAACAAAATGATCTCTCATGTGAGAAAACAAGGGTATAGAGCCTTCAAGAAGGGACAGGTAATTTTTAAAAGTGTATAGCATGACATGCTCAGTTTTGTTTTACCTGCTTGCCTTCGTGTACCAAGTCTAGAATCAGGTATCCTTAGACAAGTTAAGTCAGAAACTTCATAGACCTGAATACAGGGGAATAATGATAGAGAAAATTCGATGAGATTAAAAAAAGCTGTATCAGAAGTATTCCTAGTTTAATGACAATGGAAGAAAAGCCAGGTTTTTCCCATTTTGAAATACTGGAGAGCATTCTTTTTTTTTTTTTTTGGTTTTCTGAAGAATGACTTCTTATTACACTGTACAAACAATAGAAAGAAATATAAGCTAAATATGCTATGTAGAAATATAAAAATATTTACATTAACAAATGTAGTTAATACATTATACTCCTATTAATTAAACTTGTTTAACATGCATTGAAATATTCAGTTCTAATGGCCTAGTACTGAAACAAGAATGTTTGAAAAATAGTTTTTTTAATATTTTGATTCTAATCAGATATTAATGTAAGCAATAATTATTTTATAATTTTATATTTTATAAATAATAATTATACCCATTTCCCCCAAGATAAAATTACTTTCCATCTCCTTAACTCAATGCTTTTATCTATACATAAAAAGTCTGTTTCAAATTGCTACAAATGAGTTAAGCTTTTTATTTGTCTTCAAAAATGTTTTTTGTTTAAGAATTTTAAACACAGAAACTAATTTCAAAAGTACAATAGCAACAGGTTTTAGCCATGGGTGGCTGATATGTCAAAATTATTGTCAATTTCTGTATTTGATTTACACATCAGAATGGAATCAAATTTTCTCCTGTGTGGTTGCTAAATGGACTGTCTGGTTTTGAAGGCAAGAGGTAAAATTAAATATATTAATTATGCACAAAGCATGTCAACAATATAATTAAAGAGATGAGTTTCAAAAGGATGATTCATAATGTAGGCTTTAAGAGCTCTAGGTGTTGGAGTTTTATGAAATCTAAACACAATGTAAAAGTTAGGTTTTGTAAGATTTGCACATGGAATGCCAAAAATAGACTGGTATTTAAGAAAAATATTTGGTGCTTTAGTGAAAGGAGATAATGGTGAGATTTATAGCAGGACCTAATACAGACAATGGACAAGTTGCAGAAATAAATGTTGTTGGCACAAATACACTTGTTTCACCATATTCTTACTGTTTGTCTATCTGAACTATGAATAAATTTGCATTCACTTCATTACCTAAGTGTCACTGAACCCCAACAGAACATGCAGCAATATACTCATACAGAATGTATTAGACCAACTTCAGATTCTAAATGCACAAACGTGTACATATATGGATGACAGCCAGTAAAGAAATATATCATTGAACATGTATTTTTCATAAGTGGCATGCAGCATTACAGAAAGGCATGTTTTAATACTGTACATTTTAGATATGTGGTTTCTGCTTTCCTTTTCTAAACCTCTTTTAGAATAAAATGTTACCATTATTATGGAGTCTGCTCAGATTTATTCTAACCTGAAAGTTATATGCCCATGATCTTGTAAAGCAAAATAATTTCAAAGTGGAGTGTCAGTGGATCTGTAAAAGGAAAAATAAAGTATTTCAACTGAGAAATAAATATTTTGACCAAAATATCTCAGACACTGAGTAGTTCTATAAATCGGAAAATTCTTGGGTTGCTGCTCTAGCATTCCTGAAGAAGCTGCAGGAGCTTTTGGTGATTAGAGATTTTTTCATAGAGTGAGCAAAAATGACTCATTTTTATATCCCTTACTGGATGCATTTAGAAGTATAGTGAGAAGAAACAATGCATGGCAAATTGTGGTACAGAGGTAAGATCCAACCATCGTGGAACCTGTTGCACAAGAAGCCTCTTAGCTTCTGCAATGGGATCAAACTTCCTCTTGTAATAGAATGAGGGAAAGTGGTTTCCGCTTCCAGCCTGGTGTGAAGTACAACAATAAGTGATGGTGGTGAACTGGGGTTTGGTCAGCTAATGTGGGGGTTGGAGTTCATCAGTGCTCTAGGGAAAATGAAAAACTCTTTAAAACCATCTTTCCCTCCTGTGAGAGCAAGACACCTTTTTATAAGTCCATTCGCCCCTAAAGCAATAGAGTTACTTTACTTAGTATCAGAACTTTAACATTTAAAAAGCATTTCCATTAAAAATTATAATATCTGGCCCTCTTCGGAAGTGTATTATATATTTCAACATGATTCTAAAGTATGAAAAGTTGAAAGCATTCAATAGTTTAAGTCTTGATAAGTATTATGCTACATTTTTAATAGTTTTAAGCAAGGCAATATATAAAAAAGGAGAAAAAAGATGAATAAAGCAAGTAATTTCTTGATGATTTGTGTGAGGTCTATGCTTAGACATGGGTGTAAATCTTTTAGCAGCCCCCGTGGGTTATCTCCCTACCTTCCTCAGGCAAGAGGGAGGAGAATAGTCATCTTGCGCAGTGAAGAGGGAAAGGATATTTCTGTCACCTCACCTGAAGAAGACTGTGAGTTGTGAGAGGCATGTTCAATGGGTGATACAAATAACACCAAAGGGAACACATTTGTATGAGGAGCACGTCTTACTCTTTCGGTTTGTGCCCTGGGAACAAGCGTGGTATCTTTAGTATTTGAGTTGAGGCAAAAAGCACAATAAAAATGTTTAGTGTTAGCCGTTCTAGATACAAAATACTCTTGAGAGTTTTGAAAATGTGTTGTTAATTCCTTTTAAAGTCTTTCCTTGAGCAACAAGTATACTTTAATTAACTGTTTTACATTACGAATGAAATAAATAGGACTTGGATAGCTGAAAGAATCTGGATTACATTTAGAAAGCATACCAGAAGCTATGTTGTGCTAAGGAAAGGAAGTACTAGGTTGACACTAAAAGGATGTAAACTGTTACAAACAGCTAACGTACATTAGAAGTTTTAATATTTCCTTGAATTCTTTAGTGTAAGTTACTAGTGATTACAAAGTTTTTACCTGTTGAAGTATGTCTATTCTAGAGGTTTGTTCCTGTATATTTTTGTAACCTATACATGCTACTAATTCACATATGGCTTAAGCACTCCAGAAACACTCATTAAGCTTTAGTTTACATTGTGCTGCCAATTCTGTATCAACTTGGATAAGCTTTCAGAGCAACTTTTTTTTACCTCTGTTCTCTCACATGTATTTTCAACACTGAAAATTATGAAAAGCACTGAAGGGAGTTCATAAGAACACATCTAGTGGCAAATCAAAGAGAGAGGCTACCTCCAAGAGGGAGTCTAGCCTTTTCTGCAGGGTCATCTGTGTCTGGAAAAGGATATGTATCCACTGCCCATGCAGAAAAATAAATGGTGAATTAATGAAATATTTTGAAAAATAATTCCACTTCATTTTCTCCCAGTCTTATAGTTTGTCACCTCTGTGAACTACTAATCATTTTAAACCAATAAATTGAAATCACTCAAAGTGCCATTTCTTTTCCTAGGTCTTGTTCATAGCCTGCACTTACAAATGTGCAGTTATTGACAGATTTAAAATGCAATGGTATTAAAGGTTAGATTTTCGGAAAATATGGGATTCCTGATATAGATTGCATAGGCTTATCATCAAGGTTAGGTCATGAGCCTCTTAATGATATTGGTGGAGAATTTACACCCAAGAAAAGGGACCACAAAACCCTATGGCATTGGAAGCATCCAAAATAACCTGGTAGGCCTTGCTCTCACCAATATCCTGGTATTGCCAATTTTTGTCATACAATAGTTGGGGACTCCAACATAAGAAGGATGTGGACCTATTGGAACAAATTCAGAGGAAGGTCACCAAGATGATTAGAGAGCTGGAGCATCTCTCCTATGAAGACAGGCTGAGAGAGTTGCAGTTGTTCAACCCGGAAAAGAGAAGGCTCTGGGGAGACCTTATAGCAGCCCTTCAGTATGTAAAGAGGACTACAAGAGAGCTGGAGAGGGACTTTTCACAAGTGCATGTAGTGACAGGACAAGGGAGAATGGCTTCAAACTGAAAGAGGGTGGGTTTAGGTTAGATATTAGGGAGAAATTCTTTACTGTGAGAGTGGTGAGACACTGGAACAGGTTGCCCAGAGAAGCTGTAGATGCCCTGTCCCTGGAAGTGTTGATAGCCAGGTAGGATGGAGGGGTCTAGTGGGTGAAGGGCTGGAACTAGGTGATCTTTAAGGTCCCTTTGAAATCATGGCATTCTGTGATTAGCCATATCACTTTCCAGTTGCTGAGTAACAAAATTATAAATTTCTTGGGGTTTAGACATTCAGAAGTGTTAGCTGTGCCTAAATGATAGATTCAGTGGATCAAATAAAGCTGAAAATCAGAATGAACACTCGAGCCCTCATGTTCTGCAGGCATGTCTACTCTGAGAAGCAGATCTACGTGTACCAAGCAAAGCCCCAATTTATTTCTTCCCATGGCCTAATAGGGGCTTGCACTCTAAATGCCACAGTGTACTTAGAAGGAACTTTATCTCAGGTATTTCCTGCATTGCACATGGCTGATCCAGACTGGAAGCAGATCCAAGGTACAGGGCTGAGGAATCAGGGGAAGGAAGAAGGAGTGGGAATGGGGAAGTCTGAGAATGTGCTTATCCATGTAGCTAGACTTCTTGATATATATCAACAAAAGCATTTAAGCACCTGTTCTATTTCTTTAGATACCTTGTAGACTCCAGTGCTTTAACCCCAGTCCACATTTAAACCTCATGCTTGAAACAAAGTGTATTCTGCTCTCTGCTTCAGACTGCAAAAATTTGTGTTCCATTTTTTTTTGTTTTTTTCTTAGCTGACACTAGAATAAATACAAATTTTTAAATGGGTCACATTAGCAATGGAAATATAAACATGCTTTTTCATTTTGGAATTTGATATAAGTACAGTAGGTGATTCAAGATTTCCCTTGAAAGAGGCAGCCTGAAGTAGTTCTAGGCATGGTCAGTCAGTATAGGTCAGACTCATGCATTCTAATGCTGACAAAATTATTTTACTGTTGACATTTGGGACAACCTTCAACCTATAATGTAATAAAAAAGATCACTGATTGATGGTCAACCCTGTAAAATTAAATTATTTCCTTTTGAATTTACAATGATCTTCAAACAAATGCATAAAAGATCTTGTAATTTTTTTTTTTTTTTTTGTAATTATGAGGAAGCAGGAGAGGTGGTTTGAAAGAGCTCTGGGTCAGAGCTGCCACAGCCCCCAGGCTCCAGCATTGCACCCATTTGCCTCCCACCTCTCTGTCCCCACTTCTCCATTTTGCTGCTTCTAAATATACACATGCTGGAATACAGAACAGTTGCTGGCGAGGTCTGGCCTCTGCACTAGCTGTGAGACTTGTTTTTTGAAGTGGACAAAATTCAGAGCCACAACACACTGTTATCGCTGTTGTGCAGCTTTTGTGTTCATACTTATCTTTTATTTTATTTTACAGTTAATACTTGCATATAAAGGAACACAGTTTTCCACATTTTGGAGAAGTTTCCTTGGTTGCATTGCCATGCAGGATAAACTAGTACTTTGGCTGTGCATGCTCCATGCTCAAAGTGTGCTGTTCTCACAGAGTGCAGTACCCACCAATGTGACATGAGAAAGAAACCAGTATGGAAAAGTTGTGCTGGACGCTCACTTTCCCAGCAGGCTCTCTCTCCTCCCACCACAAAAGTGCAGTCCTGGCTGTGGCCACCTCTCCCAAGAGCCAGGGCAACAAGAATGACCACACTTCTACTTCCACCCTGTGGCTTTTAGAGAGGACCTGTCCATTATCTTCTTCAAAGCCTGCAAGGAAAGACAGTTCTGCCTCCTTAAAAAGACAGTCCATTAAAAATGACAAAATGGGATAGAATACATAATTGGTCACACCTACCTAATGCTAAACTTCACCTGCTTTCCATATAATTAGGACAAGGCCTCACAGAAACTCTTCCCACCCTATCTACTTGGGGTGATTTGTGTCAATACAAAGGAAAACATAGAGTGTGAAAAGGTGCTTGAAGCTACAAGCAACTAAACGGAGGCTGAGGCTGTGATTCCTTTGAACTATATGTGCTTTCAGTCTTTCATCATCCAGACATCCTAGCCCTTTTGGTAGGATCCTGTGTGGCACTACTTTTTGTGAGGAGATGGTGAATTTCCACCCCCCCAGCCACTTGCACCTTTTATTGATTCAAGCAGGAATACTCGAGTGTGATACTCCATGGTTTGCCCAGGACAAGTACACAAACTTCAATTAGATTTTTAGCTGGATCCAACAGCCTACTGAATTACAGTAATTTATTTGGTATAACTCAGTGTTGCCTTTACTCAAGAAAACATCTTAAGGTTTGGATTTGCCTACATTAGAATACCTCTATACTTGTGTGCTTTCCATCAGTTTGGACTGGATGAGATAGTTTAACTTATTACACTCAAAGGAGAAGAAACGTTCTGCTTGGCCATTTGTTCTTCTGTCCTGATCTGTGACAGCCCAAGAGTCTTTAGTTTCAGTTTGTGCTGGAAAGTCTGTTTCCACCATTTCTTATCCATGTTTGTCTCTTGATAACAGCAATGATAACAGCAAGAGGGAAAGCTGCTTTTATTATCTTGAGACAATTCAAGTGAGCTGGTTTGAGTTTTCTTTTCACTAAGAAGGAAGTGCATTTGAAGACTGTGTAAGTACTTTAAAAATATTGTCTTATGTTAAACTATGACATTAAAATTTCATATATCCCATCAGTGGTTATGATTGAATTCAGATGTCTCCATAAATGGATTCATTGACCTCAAAAGGTATGTACCTTGTAAAGACAGTATGTGTTGCCCTTAACAGTACAGGAGAGGAGTGAAAAAGAAGAACAAGCTTACCATTACAGGGAGAGCTTGGACTGGGACGGGGATGTCAGAGTGGAGCTGAGCTGAGTAAGCATATGCTGTGCCTGTGTGGAGAGGAGTGAAGGGAAGGCTTGTATTGCATTGTATTATATGATTTTTCAAAAAAATACATCAAACCCCACCACCAACACACCCAAATCAAACTCCAGAAAATTAATAAAGTGTATGGACTTTAGCTTTGAACAGTTGTCATCATCATTCTCAAACTTGTTTACATAAGGAGTAAATTGGCTTATGCTTATCCATATGTGCAATTTCTAGGTCCACCATTAAGAAGTTTTGCTAGCTGTGACTCCCACAACTGCACTAGTAATTATACGGTTGTGTTACCAGACATTGAAATGGTTCTGAATATGTCTGTTAAGGATGATGTTTTAAATATGAAGGTGATAAAATTTAACATTTCAGTAATATTAAAGTCTGTTTAGCTACATTCTAAGTTTTCATGGAATTGACCCCTTTCTGTAAAAATAACTCAAAATGGTTCATTATTATAGATTAACATAGATGACTCCACATGACTACAATTCATGCTTCATAAAAATTCTATTTAATTTTTAAAATATGTTGCTATATTTTTATGATGCAATATAATCTCAGGTCAGGAAGGATAACTAACCATTGTAATGCAACGAAAACAGCTCCACGATACAAAGGGATTCATTTGAGGGTGATAATTTAAATAATAGCTAATAAAATCAAAATAATGTACATTTTAAGAGCTAGACTAATCAAAGCTTAAAATGTGATAGAATAATAAAGCAAAGCTCATTAGCTCGGCACAGTAAAAATACATGCATTCAAAAAGAGCTGGAATAAGCACAAGCTTACATTAAAAGTGCCAAGCATTTAATCTGATTCTTGCTGAGATCATTGGGGAAATTCAGAGTGACTTCAGTTGGAAGTCACAGGACACTGGTAGAAGGCTCTTCTCTCACTGTTAGTGATGCCTGTTTGGCTATGTTGGAGGGATGTGGAAATGATGCAAAAGATGATGTTTCATGCTACCTACTCTCTGTTATGGAAAGAAAAGAGAAAAAAGGGAGAAGTGGTAACCCACTAACATGCAGTCATAGGAACAGGGTTTCATCAGGAAAGATTGATAGTCAATCAGATACATTTCTGTATATTCATAAATTCATACTGTGGAAGAAAAATGAGGAATCATCAGAACACTTAATGGAACATTTAAATTGCCAGTGAAATTTCAGGTGTTTAAGTAATTCTAGCAGAGTTATACTGTGAAATAAATGGCCTCATTAATCTCAGTCTGTAATAGATAAAGCTCTCCTTGCATTTTCTTTTGCTAGATTTCCTATAGGAGAAACCCTTGTGCATTTTGGAGCCCCATCTGATTTCAACAAAATTTGATTGACAGGTAGTAGTCTTAAGTCTAGTCAATTTCAATAAGAAAAGATGCCTGGGAAGAAAGGAGAAGAGCCACAGGGAGATGTTTTCAGCATGTCTCTGAAAATCTGTCCCTTGGCATCACTATTACACAAAAACGCAAAGATTTGAAGTTCTCCACCACAGGAAAAGTTTCAATCAACCATGAGTTAAAATCCATAAAAAATGAGACTTCATTAGTTCCAGAGTTCACAGAACTCGTTATTATTCAGGTTGTTTAGCAACTTCAAATTTTAGACAACTCTTTTTCTTGCATAAGTCACCTAAAGCTTAACAGGATATTGGATCTTCTGCTTTTTATCTGCACAAGGCTGTAACAGAAACAAAAATCCCAAGCCAGTGTTGCCTTAGTGATTTTCTTTCTGCGTGGTTATGCATATATGTGCCTGGAGAGGAGGAGGGGAGAAGGAAGCACTGAAATGTCCTTTTCCAGGTTTTGGTAAGGCATTGTGTTATCTGCGTTCTGCCTTCTGACATCTGCTGGCAAAACCTTTCCATTACACGGCTCGGTCTGAATTTTTAAGAAATCCCTTCTCCAGGACTCTACGGGCTTCTCTGACATGTGTGGGTGCTTAATGGCAGTGAAAACCAGGACAGCTGGGGATAAGGAAGTAACTGATGTCTGGTAGGGAGCAACAGATACGCCATGAAGCTTAAACTGGGAGGAAAACGAAGATTTATGTCATGGGTTTATCGCTCTAGCAGCAGGATCTCTCTACATCCCAGGCTATGCCTTCTGTGCATAGCAGAGACATTTGAGATACCTCTGAACTGCTTGGAAAAGCAAAATTTTCCACACCAAGCTCTAAGCACTGAGTTTGCTTCCAGTTTCCAAATCCCAGCACACCTGCCTGATCCTGCAGCTACTATGGATCTGTGTCCCCCAATCACAAATAAAAATGCTGGTTTTGCTCATTGTGAATACTGAGTTTCAGGGCCAGAAGTGCATACAGAAACAGCTTGTTCTGAAATACATTTTTAGAAGAGAATTATGAATGATTAAGCATTGATCAGAATGGAAATGTCCAAATTATTCTTGTGATCATATAAGATATATCCCCAAGGATTTAGGGATCCTCACTTATTGTGTATTGTCCTTATATTATGTTTTGGCTGGGTGTCAGAATATGAGAGTTACTCAAATCCAAGATCAAGACAAGATGCTTATGTTACATTTACTATGCCCTGAGGATGAGAAAGAAATGAGAATTTGAACTGATTTGCTATGTGACACAATCTGGCAGGTGATGATTTGTTAGAACTTGGCCAGAATTGAGGCACTCACTCCCTTGGAGCAAATGTTTTGGCAGGATGATGAATGCCAGGCAGGGCATGCATGTGGAGGGAGTCAGGTGACATAATTTATGTTCCATCCACAAGTGACTGTTTAGCATGGATAACCAGGAATTTATTTCACCTTGGTCAGGTGAGACTGGACTTAGTTGTAACACCAGAGACAGGAACACATGAAGTCTTCTGAGAAGGTCCACAGCATATGAGTGGTCTGCCATCATGCAGTCCAAGCTCTGAAAGTACTGGCTACAACTCCGTTCAAAGGAATCAGTCTATGAGAGCCACAAAATCAGAAAATTCAAAGAGACACATCCTTAGCTTTTCCTACCATGTGTTTGATTAAGGAGCAAAGGCTTGAGATGGAGGGTAAAGCTCAGTCAGTCTGACTTTTTAGCCTTGCAGATCCTGAGATCTAAGTGTTAGTAATTCTCTCTAGGTACTTATAATTTCCTGACATATTTACACAAGAGAAATTACTTATATTCAGGCTATAACTATGTAATCCATTGTGCTGGTTTAAAGGTAAACGAGCAGGAGGAATGAATCTAACTCACAAACAGATTATAAGTCAGAATTACAGTTTAGAAAAAAGATCACAATAAGTACAATGGTACAGAGGAAAAGGTCCATTTAACCCACAAAAACAAGTGTGCAACCCAGCACCCCTGGGGGACAAACAAAATGGTGATTGTCAACCCCTGTGCTGAGGACCACCTGGCCCTCCTAAGTACAAAGTAAGAGGAAAGAAGGAAAACCTGTCGGTGAGGATGATGGTCACAGTCCGGTCGAGAGTGGTGGTCGCAGTCCTGCTGAGGCTCTGGTCCTCTTC
>JAWWEU010000040.1:31902390-31957089 GCA_035583155.1 Acropternis orthonyx | reverse complement strand
AAGTTTTATGTCACGAGCAGGTTCGATAGTATCCTCTTCATACGTCCACTTGGTAAAATGTTTCTTCCAAATCTCATACTCTGCTTGACTCCTGACAGTCATGCATTTGAAAATACCTTGAAAGCTGCAATTCAGAATATTTAAAAATTACTGTGTTCTGTTCATATTTTGGTCCTGTCCTGTTCCCCACTCCCAACTCCCCCCCTTCCACCTCAAGTTCTGGCTATTTTTGAATGAATATGGTAATCTAAATAATACTGCTTTTTCTGCTCTTAGCTCTTGAAAAGCTCTACTTTTGTTTGTACTCAGTATGCAGAAAGATGATATCAAAATACATCTTTTTGACTTGCTATTGAAACATCATAAAGTGCAAAGTCTGCAACAACCTTTAGGCCATCTTTTAATGCTTTTTAATGACATACACAAGCCTAGTACATTACTGGGTGCAATTTTATTTTTTCTTCCTTTATTGAAATGCATGTGGTTATAATTTAGAGGAAGAAAGACTTAAAATCATAAAGAAATACTGAGGAACAGAACAACTTACTCCTATTTAATTATTTAATGCACTGTACTTTCAGAAATTTGAATGATAGTGTTTGAAAGAGTGTTTTGTTGTGGATGGAGTGGAAGATGTAGGCAATAGTTATTAAAGACACCTTGCTGTTGAGTCACAAGGTGCAGAAAGGACTCCCTTGCTTTCTAAGCTCCTTCTCATAGAGGAGCCTCGGTGTAGCTGAATCCCATCTTAACCTTGGATTATATCAATGGTTTAAATTTAAGGAATTATAGAATTGTGATTAAATCACTTTGTCCTGCAGGTTTTAATCACGGCAAATCATATATATTTATAAAAATGAATTATTTATTATGACAAATGTACAGACAAGTGAACAAATGACAGATCTTAATCAGAGTTATTTGCTGTACAGTGTAAAAGCTGAAAACCCACTAGTAGAGTATAATATAGCATAAAATAGTATAGTGCACTGTATCAAAGCAATTATATTAAAGCTATTGTATCCAAGCTAGTAAAAGAAATAATCATTAAGTGGAGATTGATGTAACTCCCCATACCAGATACCGGACAGATCTCTCTCTTTCTCTTAACCCCTGGGGAGTAACCATGAGCCAGGCATCCCTGCTTCATGGGAGAAGCTCTACACACTTCACAAAAGTATATAGAAGAATCCGCCATATGAAAGATGGACTAGGCTTTTATAGTTATAAAGTGATGGACTGGTAGTCATAGATTTACAAGCCAGTTACTAGCTTGGCTATCAAACCCTGCTTCAAAAAGCAGGATGTGTGTTTGAAGTTTGGTGTACTGGGATGGTTTTAGCATAATTCAGCACCAAAAGAGCACCCTGACACCAGCAGTAGTTCATCACAGATATCTTGCATGACAGCTTGCATTGTTTACATTCTTTGGCCAGATTCTAGGCCTTATCAGGAGAGGCCTTCCTGCCACACCATTAAACAGTTTTGCACCTATTAAACAGGTGTAGTATTATTTCTCTAGAAAAAATAATCCAGGTAAATTCACAGTGACCTTTTTTTTCCAGCAAACAACACATCTGACAACTCCCTAATCTCTGACTGGGAGGGAACTGAGTTACTGGGCTAATAAGCTTTGACACCTTTTTTACCAGAATTTGTGATGCCTGTTTTTAAAATGACACTGCACAGATTAGAAAATGTTATATCACGAGATAATAAATGGCACCACGAATCTCTGCAGTGAAGTGTAATCTTTCTTGTAGATGAGTTCTCAAGTCTGCCAACACGTTGCGCTCAGTAAAGAGGTTTCAGACAAAAATAAGCATGATTTGTTTTGTGAAATCCCTTGATTTTACTTACCTACTTACTACTATTGGTCTGTGTAACCTCCTGTTTTCACAAGGTTTCCTTTAATATAATTTAATTATGTAAACATACTTTATTCATGAAAATAATTAATTATATAAATTTGGAAATAATTACATTTATTTTAAAATTGAATAAAAATTAGGTAAGAAGGTCTGCTTTGTTTCCTATTTTGTCTATAAAGCAACCTTTAATGTAATATTGAAACAAAATTAACATACTTATAACCAAGGATAAAATGTTTATTCATTTTGGAGTCCTTTGTAGCATGACTGCAAGAGGATGCTGTATGATACAGAGGAAATTAGGAACTACCATATAGTATCCAGTTAAGAAAAATGCATGACCTCTATAATATAGTAACCCAAATTTAGATCAGATGTGTGTGTTTATTTCCTGCTCTGAGTCCCACAGATGCAGATGAAGGAATACTTCATTGACTTTTTAAAGCAAAAAGAATGAAAAATGGCTAATATCTCCTTCTGGAATAGTTTGGGGCTTTTCCCAAGCACATGAATAATACTTATTCTATCTCCAATAAGAAAGTGGCACTACTAACATTCTTGTCATTTACAACTCTGTTGTGCAATAAAGCCGTGTAGGCATCCCCAGATATTTGGCCCATGGACTCTTCCTTTTGGTGTAATAAAGCTCAGATCTGCTACTTATGAAATACATAATATAGCCAAGTAAATTACTTGTTATAAAGGAAATCTAAGACTATATCCAAAAGGTGAGAAGACCAAGTGTTGTTCTGCTTTTGATCTCAGTTCTTCTGGTGTTTGGGTTTTTTTTCATTTTTTTTTAACATGGATTACAGCCTAGATTCAAAAAGAAATTTAGAAGTCATGGCATGAAATACTGCAACACCTACATTTTTTGTATGTGCTTCACCCAGAGCAAGATTCAGAAGCTATGCCTGGAAGCATAGGGTGTCAAATGCATAAAGTGCCTTATGATGATATATAAAAGATCTAAAAAGCTCAGTAATGTCTTGTCAAGAGGTAGCAAATGAGAAATGAGGACTGCAGGTTTTTAAATCTTTCGCCTTTAGGGAGCTTAGGTGCTTTACAAAGTATTAGGAGGAAGCATCTTTATATTTCAAAATAGCTACAGTTCTCACAGCCTGGGGGATTTTGTTCTATTTGATGAAATAGCATAAGATATGATCATAAGATATTCTATCGGGTAAGTCAGACAAACAGCACTCATCCCAGGGTTTCTTTATGAGTCTGGGGGAGTAAAGTATCACCTGATAGGGAGCAATCAATAAGGACCATATAAACGAAGTGGATCTACAGTAGGCTGTGAGACCAAGTGCATCCAAATGCCCTGAGGGAGTGGGCTGATGTCACTGTGAGACTGCTTTCTAACATTTGCAAATGTTCATGGTGGCAGGAGAAGGTCCCAAATAATTGGAAAATGGTAAATATCTCCAATTTCAGCAAGTTAGGAAGGAAGATGTGGGGAACTACATGTCATTCTGCAGGAAGATCATAGAGAAAATTCGCCTGGAAGTAATTTCCGCACACATGAAGGACAAGAAGGGGATCTGGAATAATAAGTAGTATCAATACTATCAAAACAGGCTGGAGAATTGAGCTCACAGAAATCTCATGAAGTTCAACAAAGACAAATGCAAGTGCAGCACCTGGGACAGAATAACCCCATGTAACAGTACAAGTTTGACACTATCTAGGAAACATCTTTGCAGAAAAATGGCTGTAGGTAGTGATGAACACATTGAATATGAGTCAACCGTGTGTCCTAGCAGTGGTGAAGGCACGGCATGCGAGAAAACTGAAAGCTGTGTTTGTTCAGCCCTTTTGAAGAAGGGAAAGAGGAGAAATTACTGTGTTTAACCACCTGTGGATGGTTACAGGGGAAATGGGGCCAGAGGCTACTTGGAAGTGCACAGCAAAGGGTTGAGAGGCAATGGACACAAAAGGCAGAAAGACGAATTCAGAGAAATTTGTTTGGAAATAAGGAAGAAAATAATTTTCAATGAGAGTGGTCAAATGCTGGAAAAGGGGCAGAAAGGGTAGAGAGGGTAGTAGGTAGAATCTTTGTTCTTGGAGGTATCTGAAACCACAGGACATAAGCCTGAGCAACTTGATCTGACTTTGAATTAGCCCATCAGTGACTGGAGTTTGGATCCTCAGTCCAATCAGACTTCCAGAGATTTATTTCAACACATTTTTTCCCTGATTCCCAGCTTTATCTTCTCTTCAATGAAAGCAATGAAGTCCTGCTCCCAAAATGACATTGAATATACATGTACCTGTGGTGTGGCATTTTTTGTTTGTTTGTTTGTTTATTTTCATTTGTGTTGGGGTTTTTTTGTGTTTGTTTTGTTTTGGCTGGGTTTTTGGGGTTTTGTTTGTTAGGTTTGGGTTTTTTCTTTGGTTCCCCTCCCACCGGAAGATGTAATTACCGTGTAACCAGCATTTATATTAGCATGCATAAGCAATCCATGTCCTTTATATCTTAGGAGAAAGGTTTTAAATGGTAAAGACCCCCAAACCATATTGTTTATCTGTATCGTTATGTGCTGTAGAAAAGAAAGAGTGGTTACTTTTGTTGAGGTTTTTTTGCAGTCACTTTTCCCATTTCATGTGGAAGCTTTGAAAGATCAATGATGATTTCACTATGCTAGTTAAAAATCCCTTTTCCATCAAAATCCAATAACCACCATGATTTTAGTAAATGTCTGTGAGAGATTTATTAAAGAACACTGGAAAAAGTTTGCTCCATTGCCTTTTCATTTTTATCAGCTTTTCAGGAGTCAATTACCTTTAATTTTTATATGTGAATATCTGGAATTTACATGAGCTTTTAAAGAACTTAAATTTGGTCGACAACATTCTCACCTGTGATAAAAACATGACTCTGTTACTGTGTATCTGTACACACATTATAAAAGGGACTTTTAGACACTGTTGAATTGTCTCAGCTCACAGTATTAGGATGATCAGGATGATAACCAAAATTACTTAAATCAGCTAGCTTTTGAGATCCTTGCTTCCTCTTCCCCAGCTTTAGGGGATGGCAACAAAGGAAAGCTGTAGGATGCTGCTGCACATCAGGCTCTAGGTCACTGTATGTCTCCTTACATTGAGGTATTCCCCGTGAAAGCTGTGGTCTGGGCCTCTGCTTATTTTAGTACCTGAAGTTCAATATTAAGAGAGTTGGAAGACCTAATCGAAATCCTCATCCTTAGGAACAAAATGAGAAACCAAGAATCTAACTGTTAAACTGAAAAACAGTGCTACAACTGGCACTTTTTAGTTAGTTTAGGTTAGTATAATGGTGGGTGGTGGGAGGGGGGAGTCTCTTGGGAAAGATAAAGGAATGAAATTCTTGGTAGACATTAAAGAACTCATCAGTTCTTAGAGACAAAATCTGCATGTAGCTACCAAATATAATTTTTCCTTTTCTTTTTAGCTCCTCAGAACTTGCATGCCTCTGAGTAAAATTAGTGTTTAAAAATATATGTACCAGACCCACATATA
The DNA here is from genome assembly GCA_035583155.1 of Acropternis orthonyx. Lineage (NCBI taxonomy): Eukaryota > Metazoa > Chordata > Aves > Passeriformes > Rhinocryptidae > Acropternis > Acropternis orthonyx. The sequence continues at coordinate 31,951,711 of JAWWEU010000040.1, read as the reverse complement.
TGCAATTAGTCAGAAACAAGTTTTTATTTTCCTGATTTTTATGCTGTGCTGTATACCTTGAAATGGAAATGCTCAAGTTACTCTAAACACTACACCTGTTCCAAGCGCTAATGCCCATTTTCATGCTTTATGCTTGTCTTTTAGCATATGGGAGAGCCCTACAAATTGATGAAAAGTGAAAAATAGTGACATGAACTCAAAAATGAAACAAGCTGAAGGAATAAAGACAGAACATTCATGTAATAACTGTGTTTCATAACTGTATTGTCTTTTAAGGCCACAGTATTCAGCTGGGGATTTTCCAGTCAGAAAGACATAAATACAGGTTGTGTAGAACAAAGAATGCCAATCTGGTGTTTCCAGAAAATGGTAAATTTATCATACTGTGCATGTGCAGCCTGTACAAATGCACCTTTGGAGATGAGTCAGACTTAGTAACTTAGCATCTGTAAAACCAGCCGCACTGTATAGGTGCAACAGATCATTTCAGTTTTTCCCAGGAGTGTTGACTGTACTGTGAAAGCATGTAGGGAAGCTTCCTGAAAGCATGTGTTTCAGGACATGCTTTCATGTGTATAGTGTCATACAACCTGTGTGTGTGTACTGCAGGTTTGTTCAGATTTTCAGATGTGCAAAGAGATCTAGAACAACTGCTCATGTGCAGCGGTAACATGCTGTAAATAATGACCATATTTTTCAAGATTTACACAGATAAAATTCCTGACTTTCAAAACAGGTCAGTTTACCTATTGCTTTGTCTGCTGCTTTTTCTTCTGTTGTTTGCATGGGACTTGTTTGTTTTAACTGGATGATGATAGTTCTGTGTCTTCAGATGTGTTTGCCAACTTTCTGTAACAGTAGAACACCAACATGAAACTAGCAAGTGTCCTCTGGTTTTTGCAGTCAGCTTGAATGTAATGACACGTGCAGGTAGAATAGTGCTCCTATAACGACAAGATGTTTGCTACGTCTAATATGCAACAGCTGCTGTAGTTACATTTTATTTGCTGTAGTTGCATTTTTGGTGTGCTTTCAGTGCTTTTAATCCAGTAACAATACTGATGGTCCCACACTGACACAGGGAACAGGAAAGGCTATCCGTTCCATTATATATTCAGGATCCCTGGTCATTTTGCATTGGTGGGGCAGAAGCATCCAGCCTCTGTGGAGCCACATTAGTTTGGTTATGCCTCATGTCCTGAAATCATGCTGCTGGTAGCAGCATGATCTTGGTAGTTTCAGTTCCCTTACGTAATTTTCAGCCTTCTGCAAATCTAGAAACACAGTTACCGACTAGAGAAATGGTGATGTTATTGTATCAGCTTCCAGTGAATGAGACAGGACCACATTTGTCTTTACAACCAGCAGCCTTTTAATTTGGCTGCAGTCAGCATCCAGGCATGTATGTGTACTGCAGTGTGCTCTGCAATAGCAATTGTGACAGCCGCATACCAGTCTACTTTTAACTTGCCCTTTCTGTACCAGCCTCTTTGTATTTCATCCTACAGCTGCATCACTGTGTGCAGGATGGTCAACGTTAATTTTGCCTTTGTAGTCAATATTCATTTTGCCTTTTTCTATTTTTTTTCCTGACTGCACAGACCTTAGATCTGTATCTAATTTGCAAAAAAAAAAAAAAAAAAAAAGAATCAAACATTCTACAGATGCTTACACAGAAAAATCTAGCATGGACAATAACAAGAAGGGAACTGTTTCACTTCTCTCTTCTGTTTCTCACGAAGTTGACCATGAACATCATGTTAAGATGTGATAGTTAAGGACTGAACAAAAAGTTCTTTTCTTAAAGCTGGCTATTATCCTAGCTAGTATAATTAAAAATACACAACAGACGATCAGATATGTCAGTATTTCTCAATGCTGCATGCATTCATCACCATTTAACTTAGCAGTGGACCAGAATTATAGGAGGAAGCTGAGAATTTGACTCTTTGATATTATTCTAAGGAACGAGGGCTCTTTCTCACCTTCTTTGGCTCTCACCCCTCCACTTCTCTGCACCTTCTTTTGAATGGCACAAAACACAGCAAAATAAATTAGGGAACTGTTCTTTTATTTATCATCACCCAGCAACATTTCCCTCCGTTAAGCAATAGTCGTGGCAGACGACTGCGACAGGCCACCCGTCTTCAAGCCGATCTTTAAGACTCTTCTTCTTAAGAGAAAGAAGAGACCTTTAGGACCTGACCCGTACTATCTTCCTTCACCTGCTGAGCGCAGGTGCACGGACCAAGCCGGGGGAAAAGGGGGCCCGGCCGAGTGCGCGGCTCTCCCGTCGCCGGAGCTGCCGTGCGTGCCTCCCTTCTCCCTCTGGAGGGAGACACAGTCCAGCTTTTGGCTGCCGCCGGCGCCGCCGGTCCCTCCTGCCTCTGCCCCTGCTCCCTCCAGCCGCCTTGGCCGCGGCCCCCTCCGCCGGGACAGCCGCCCTGCCCGGCCCCGCCGCCCTCTACCCTCCCCGCCGCAGTCACACCGGGGCCGCCGGGGGCCCGCGGACATCTCTCCCCGCCCGCACACGTGCGCCTGTGCCGAACTTCGCCCCCCGGCCCGCCGCTCGGAGGGGAGAGGGGGCAGGCAGAGCTGCGCCGCGGGGCGGGCCCCGGTGGAGCTCCGCGCCTCGGTCAGACACAGCTGCGGCCCCAGGATCTGCTGCCCCGTAAGGGCTGGGGAGGATAGCGAGTGGCCGGATAAACAGAGGGGAGGAGAGGGGCGTCTCTTCCGCTGCCACCCCTCCCATCCGCCCCTTGGGGCTACCTCTGTTTGTCCGGGAGCCGGGGCAGCTCCGCGCCCTTGCGCGGTGCGGTGCGTGCGGTCTGGGCGCGGGAGGTTGCTGCTGAAGGTGAAGCTCCCGCTCTCCAATTACTTTTCCCAAGAGGGAGAAGGAGGCAGCAGGAGGGGGAAGTCGTGCTGTGTGTGGATCGCACACCAATCAGAGATGCTCTAACGGAGGGACTGCTGCAGGAGGAACTGGCTTCTCCTCCTTCCTCTGCCGGCGGGGCTGAACCGGGACCGCGCGCAGCTGGCGGAGGGGCTGGAGCCACACCGGGCTGCAGGACTTCCTCATCCTCCGCTTTTCCAACAGCTCAACAGTACTTCATCCTCTTTTAATTTTATTTTCTTTTAATACTCTGAAATCGTGCACGAGAAACACTTCAAGTCTTCCCTCCCTTGCCAGTTACTTCGCCCTTCCTCTAATACATCTCAGCGGGATTTCTGGTGTATTCCCGGAGAGGCGGGGGACCCAGGCGCCGCGGAGGGCTGCTGCCCAGCCCGGCCGAGCCGCTCCATGCCCCGGGCGCTGGCGGGGCGCGGGGCGTGTGCCGGCGATGCCCGGGCGGTGAAGCTGGAGCTCCCCCCGGTCGGGAGGCGGCAAAATACTAGGCGTTTCTAGCCAGAATCAGGGCTGCAGGTAAGTGAGCGCTCGCTCCGGGGCCGTGTGTCTGTATGTCTGGCTCGCCGCCGGCGGGGCCATAGGGAGGTGGCTCCGCGGCCGGCGGAGACCCCGCGGGGCTGCGGGTGCGAGCGGCCGGGCGTGCGGGGCGGCTGCTGCGGGCTGCGCCCTCCCGGCGCCCTAAAGTTGGAGGAAGCTGGGACTAAGGAGGAGCTGCTTTGCCGTCCTTCTGCCGGGCGCCTGGGGCAGCCGACTACAGCCTTGCGCAGGGCGATCCGCAAGGCTTTGTTTTCCTTTTTCATTTTCTTTGATTTTATTCAAAAGAACGGTTCGGCAGAGGCGGGGATGGGGAGTAGGGTGTGGGTGGCGGGGGGAGAAGAGAAACCTTCCCATTTTTAAACTTTTATGGGAAGGATGGCCGCTAACTCGGAGGACCTTCGGGCACTTGAGGGTTACTCTGCCCGGACGCTTTATCGGCCGCCTTCAGAGAGCGGCTGAAAGACCGAGGAGTCCCTTTATGTATTAAAAAAGGAAAAAAAAAAAAAGCTATAAAGAGACCATTCATGGCTTCGTTTCTTTGTGTGTGTACTGTTTCCCAAGTTGTGGGTATATCTTGTCTGTTCAAGTTGCTTTCTTTGCATTTCGGTGAACTTATTTACTTACTAAATATAGGTTCTGTATGCCACAGTGAGAGGGCTTTTCCCTTATTTCACCCCACTTATCTCTTTGCAAGAGAAAGTTTTAAAATAATCTGCTTTGTTCCTGTGAAGCTATAGGATCGGACACGAGGTTATCAATGCAAAGAATAAAGAGCAAAAGCTTGCACTCCTCTGTTAGGAGTTGCCATGCATGACTCTTCTGTATGTTTCTTACTGGGAGTTAAAATCAGTGCTTGAAACATTTTAAATTATATGTGTAGTTACAGTTTTCTTTCCAGCTTTTGCTTGGAGATTATCAGCATCTTTTTGAAAGCACTAAGTACCTCACTACTACCACCCCTCAGTAGATACTGCCTCAGTATTTAAAGAACCCTGCTTTGACTCCTACAGAACTGTCAATTTAAATAATAAACACACTCAACCCCTATCTCTGAAAGTCCTGTAAAGCATTCAGGGTCGTAGGGTCTTCGTACCACAGTGGATATATTTAAATTGCTATTGACTAAATGATAATCATTATCTGGTTTCTCTGCCTTACCAACTAGTTTCAGACTTTAGCATTCAGCTTACTGTATGTTTAACACTTTAAAGCTACTTTATGGGCTAATCTAAGTGAAGTCAAATTGATAAATTAACATTCTTTTCTGTAGTGTAGGGTAAAGAGTGGAAAAATAGTAGTTCAGTGGTAACAGGAGTATAGCTTAGCTTAGACATATGGGAAAGAGGATACTAAGGTATTTTTATCAGAGGTGGCAAAGGTTGCAGGTTTCATTATACTTTTTCACAGTAATTGTGCAGTCATCTCATTTTGATGCCTAAATTGTTTTATGAGTGTATAATTACAGAAGTAAAGTAATCCATATGAATTTTATTACTAATATTTTGTTTCAGAGAGCTGATACTGCTGAGGCAGTATTGAAAACCATGTGATTTTTCCTTCATATAGCCCCAATTTCCAAAACTACAGTACTGTTATAAATATAAGCTACCTAAGTGCCCTAGTTTCAGTGTAAAGCTTTGCTCAGTTAGTTGATACCAAATCAGGTTTACTCTTCACTGATTTCATGTGTTTTTTGTACATAAAGGGGCTTTCAAAATTGTGATATTAATTTCAGATACAGTGCTGGTAGTGGGTGAGTTCAAGATAAAATCTTGATTTCTGTCTTGCTGTTTTAATCAGAGAATGACAACTAATCTGGCAGTGTCTTTTATCGTACTGGACACATGGGGGTAACCTTTTTTCCTGGCTCTTCTTATGATCTGAGGGATCTCAGCTTTATGTGTAGATGCTTGTAATGCACTTGGTAATTCTGGTGGGGAACACATTAAAAACTTGTTCTGAATGGAAGTAAATAGACGTGTGTGCAGACTGATATTGGAGATTGTTTTACTGGCAGGTTGCAAAGTGATGATTCATTGAACCCTCTCTAAGTTTACATAAAGCAAATAATACTTTACACTGAATTGTGGCAGGTGAGAAAAATGTAGCAGCCAAGAAGTTCCATAATTTAATCCCAGGTGATGACAGACTTGATAAAGGACATCTTTACAAATGGAAGCCATATGTTTTTGGCAAGTAAAATTTATCCATGGAGTTTTTCAGATATGAGCATCTTCACACTTAAATTTATTGCTGTCTGTGTTGATACTAACCAACCAGTATAAAGACTAAACAGTGTACTAGAAGGATGCTGCATTGATAATGTTGTATGTTTTGCTTACTATAAATAAGTAATACAACAGTGCTAACTAGTTACCAGACTAAAGGAAATCACTGACTTTGGAAAACAGAAAATCACATTACCTAATACTCCTCTATACAAAAATGTGATCACCATCTTGAAAAATTGTTCTGAAGATACAACTATCAGTGAGCAAGCAATTCTATTCTCCTGTTTTAACTTCTGCAGGATTTTATTAGAAATGCTTCATTAAGTCACATTATTCTGCAGCTGTTTGTTCACTGAAAATTAAAAAAGAAATCAGGAAATTTATCCAGCAAAGCAGTAATATTTCCTTTGTTAAGTACTGAAAGTTCAAATAAAAAAAAAAAAATCCTTTAACATCAGTGTGTCAGGAGCACTGAGTACATCCTATTTTAGTGATATATGGATGGCATTTACAAATGCAATTCATCAATATATTTGTTAGTCAAACGTCATCAAACAAAGAAGATAAATGACAGTAAACAAAGACTGTGTGGTAATACAGAGGCTAAAGCAAGGGAAGACCCTACAAATCTAATTATTTAGTGTTCAGTCTCATATTTACAGACTATATTTAAACATCTCATTTAAATGTCTTTCATAATTTTTCTCCTGCAGTTCCAGGTAATTCAGGTAACAACAGCTTTTCATTGGAAAATGCATTTTTCATTTACCTTATGAATTGTGAATTTTAAAGGCATTGAGGCAAAAGATGTGTTAAGATAAATATAGCAGAAGAGTCCTATGGCAGAAGAACTGGCCTGTCCCTGTTTGAGACCATTTTTTTGTGTTGAGAGGCATCCCCAACTGATGCAGACTTTCATTGCTCCCTAGAAGTAGTTGAATATCTGACATTTTAAACCAGCTGGAGTATTTGCTCCGTTATCCTTAGATCACTGGATTTAAAAGTGTACTTTAAAAGGATTTTGCTTGCTTTTTTTTTTTTCCTTTTTCCCCCCATGAGAAAACATATACATGGTATACTGAGCTTCACAGAATCTGTTGTAAGTACACACCTTCATGTTTGAAATACCTCCCAGAGTGAGCTGTGTTTTTAAAAAGTATGTCAATAGGAAATTTGTCCCCATGATTTGGTTTTGTAAGCTGTTAATATTTACTTCAAAACACTTCTCATGAGTCAGTTCAGATCTATAAAACTCATCAGACATAGGAATGAATGTGAAAACATCAACAGTAATGCTGTTCATTTTTCCTGGTGACAGCTACAGAGCTATCTCCTTTTGCACTTGGTAGAACTTGGGAAGGTAGTGGGTTTTGTGCTTTGCTTGTTTATACACCCTTGCCAGCCACTCCTGTTTGCCATATGTAGTGAGTTCTTTATCAAAAGAGAAGACAAAATAATAATGTTCACCTGATGTACTTTTTCATACTACTAGTGCAGAACAGTCACATTTTTAAGATAAACAGTTGAAGGCATTTTTATATAGCTTCTTTCATGCCACATTCAAAGTGTTGAAAAACACATTGGAGATAGAAGAGAGAAAATATGCCATTGTGCTTTACAGCACTGGTTATGACAGGAAACTACATACTTGCCTTTTTTTAGTGACTTCATCCCATTTTATCTTTCTTAGCTTTTTCTTTTGTATGGATACATCAGTACAGTGATTTGTAGAATGCACTGTAGCTATTCCTTAAAGTAGCACTAGAAAATACCTTGTATGAATTTGATTCTTAGTCCTTAAATAGACACTTAGAGGAGTAGCTCCTGTATCCTTTGTGGTACGGAAGAATCGCTTATATAATTGCATGTGTAAAAGTTGGAAATTGTACTTTTTTCCTCTTCTTTGAAACTTATCAAACGTCATAATCTGTACTGTGTTAATAGCTGGCATTTTCTAGTTGCCTCACTTCACATCTTGCTGATCTTGTAATATGAAACTTGAACACAGGTCTCTTGGTACCAGGACAGCATTGTATACAACTGCATCAACTCTGAGCATCCCTTTAACAATACAAAGGGGAGAGGCAGAGTGCAGGGTAGCACACAGGTGAAAGGACACAGAGCTTTTTTTGGACTCGTGTGTGTTTCAGAATCTTCTATGCCTATACCACAAACTGGAGTAATGCCACAAAAGGTGCTTCAGATTGAAAAACTTCACAAGTAAATAAATGAACAATCACAGTTCAACAAACCTAATTGGCTGTATGAATAGCAAAATATTAAGAAATGTGTGAGTAAATAGTGAACACTTTTAAAATAGATAACCAAATTTTTAGTCTTGGTTGTATGCTGACCTCTCTCTCTGGAATGTTTCTTGCTTCCTCTATTGCTATATAAGACTCAGTATTTGAAGATGAAGTACTGGACTAGATGGGCCACTGTCTTGGTCCTTTATTGGATTATTATTTATTCCTTCTTGAAATGCAAGGAAGGGATACTGCAGTGCTGCGTGTTTTAAATGCCTTACTAGAGTCAAACTGCAATTGCTTAGTGTACTGGTTTAGCTTTATTTTTCACTTTTAAAAGCAGGATATAATACGTTTCCAAAATAAATCTGTCAGTAACATGCAGTCTCACACCAGCTCTTTTAGAGACAGGAGCACAGACCTGACAAGTCTCTCACTTTTGCAGTGATACTCCCATGTTGGAATTCTACTCCCTCACTGTGGTTTTTGCATCACATATTGATAAGGCAGAGCTGTGGCTTCTGGTCCATCTTGCCACAAACCAGTTAGCTATGCAGTGTGTGCCCCTCCGCTCATCTCTGTCTGACATGTCGCGTCATGGATGTGGTAGAGGGTATGGGTCAGTCCTTAGATCACCAAGTGGATTTTCATGCTCACCTGAGCATCTCTGTGTAGAACAATCTTCCTTGTTACAGGCTCTCCCCTGCCTTCCCCTTCACCATGTGAAGCTGCACATATGAGAGAACCTGTCCCAAAGATTCTGATATGCAGTCTTGGGATAGATGCTGCCTTCTACCTCATGACTGTGTGTTTGGGAGAGCTGTGAGTACTGCATTAAAACTTTGTAGGCTAGATCCCCTTGCAGTTGAGACTTTTTCAGTGTTTGTTCCTGTTTAAGATACCTGTTTGGCTTTTTGAGTTTTAGGCTAACCATAGTTTGTCACTGGCACTGCAAAGTCACACAGAGTGACTCAATGGCTCTGAGGAAAGATGATAGCTTTCTGTGCTATTTTTATGTTGTAAATTGTTTAAAATCTGGATCTTTTTATAAGCTTACTGGAATCAAGACAGAAGAAATATTGTATTTATTTGCTAACATAACATGCCATAAATTCAGATACATTATCAGCCAATACACTGACACTTCTCATTATTATGATCTGCTTTTTTCTGTTCAGTCTAGATTCATAAGGGATAAACCTTGCATTGGAATTAAGGTAATACCTAAAACACATTACTGCCAAAACGTCCAAACCTTCATAATCTAGGCATTACACTGGTATTTGTGCAATGGATGTTCAAAGTAAGATATGGCCATAAACTCTGGTTGGGCTTCTGATTTAGGAAATGTTGGGGTTTTTCCCGCAATGCAGATTCATTTTCCTTTATGACAAAGAGATTTTATTATTCTGTTTATAAGCATCATCTGTGATTCTGAGCCCACATCTTACAGTTCTTTGTACATTGTGCTTTTAGATGATTGTGCAAGGTTTTAGGTGGGTTTAGCCCTCCTGCGTGTGCAGGCTGGTGTGGCATGCACCTGCTAGTGCCCATGCAAATGCATAACTGCCTTCTCCCATTCTGGTCATGTCTGTGTCCTCCTGTGTAATTGTTGGGGGTCATTGACTATGGAAAATATACTGGGAGAAAGTTTAAACTTAGCTCAGCTGTTCTGAGCTTCTTTTGCTTTGAGGCTATGGTATAATGTGTTAGGCTTTTTTGACAGTTTAATTATTCTTAAGTGTTTCAAATATTCTTTGCAGCTGCTTTGATTTGTTGCATTATTGTAAATATGTATTTGACATCTAGTAAATGCACACTTCATGCTTTTAAAAAATGAGGTATGCTTTTAAAATCATACTCAGAACAATGAATACATAGTAATTACTATGTTTTCTGACTGGAAGAGAAATTAAAAAAATTGCTAATTATTCACCTATGTGAACTCTACCTAAAACCCCTCTGTGAGAAAAGTGTTGACACAGCTGTAACTATAGCTGCATGAATACTCCAAGGCTCTTTATATGACATCTTGTTCCCATTCCCATCTTAAAAATTGAACACCCAGTGATGACACTCATATTCTCCCCTTTCTTGCTGTGCTCTCAGCTGCTCATAACCTAACTTTTTCTCCTCTAGCTCTCCTTGCCCTTCCTTTTCTTTTCACTGTTCTCCTCATCTGCATTGTGTCATATGATGTTTCCGAATGTCAAGTAAATGCAGACTGCAGTCAGCATTAACAAATTGCTTTTTTTGCCAAAAAAGTCTCTTTTCATGTTCCTGACCCATCATCTCACAATTAGCTGCAAGTCATTCTGATTCCCAAATTAGCAATGTATTTTCTATTTAATGAGCTATAAATTTTTTAACTTCATCTTTTCTGACTATCTGCATTTCTCCCGATAATTATAGCTTTAGAAAGAAACAATTAATTTGAAACCAATTCTGTAACAGAAGTGGCATTATTTAGATAGCATTCCTCCATATCCATGCTCTAGGGATTATCTCATTAGAATATATTTATATTCGGAAACTGCTGGAGACCACTATCTCAGTCCAATAGTGACCATGGTGCCATCAATAATATAGACAAGGCTACTGCATTAGCTATTTTAATAAAACACAGAAGGAAAATAGATGGATGCATGGCTGTAGTAGTTAGTTCATGGATGGATGAGTAGTTAGTTTTTTCTTTGTTTAAAGGGAAAAAAAATCAGTTTATATACTTCACTCTAGGAGAATGTTTTGAGTGCACTTAAGCACAAACACAAAAAATATATATCCATATATATTGCATAGATTTGGACATTTTGGAATTGGTATGTTATTCTCATGTATTCTTTTCGTAATGATTGTATTAAATTTGTTAGAATTATTCTTCAAATTCAGTGGTTGTTTAATAAAAAGTTGGCAAAAATTGCAGATGTAACAATTGCAGTAGCAAAGAATGAGTGAGTTCCAGTTTCGTGGCCCACAGGTTCTATTACATCTGCGTGTTTATTAAATCCAATAATATCTACTAGTGCAGGTTATATAATCCTGTTTTTGTCATTGTGGTTAATTATACCTAGTTAATGGATACAAACAAAATGTGTATACAACCTGCCAAATGCTTACCTTGTGGTAAATCCCAATAACCTTTCCACCAATTCTAATATTTTTGGTTTTCCTCTACTGCTTAGAGTTCCACTTTAGCAAAATATGGAAATGATCAGCAGAAGGGAACTTTATCCATGACTCTGTAGTGGAAGTTGGTGGAAATGTACATTTTCTAAAATCTTTCAGGTTTGAATCTTATGTTCCGGCTGTAGTAAAAGTAAGTTTTTAATAGACTCCCTTCATTGGTTGTGTATTGGAGCTCGTACATCATTCTCAGTTACTTTGTGGGAACAATATTGAAAACGATCCTGGGAGAAAACTTCCTTTCTCTGAATCAGTAGATGTTAAATGCAGATTCAAAAAATGAGTGCGAGATACATATGATGGAAAAACATGCTGAGAAGTTTTGATACTACAGAGAATCCGTGTTGCCTTTGTAGTTGAAGGGTGTGATGGGTATCCTCTGCTCTGTTGAATACTGTAAGTTCACACCTTATGCACATTTGTACCCCTGTTTGAGTAACTATCTAAGTGTACAGGTGAGTAAGTAGTCAAGGGGAAAACTTTACTTTTCCCCTAATTTCTCTTGAAGCTGGAACTTTTTGGTTCCCTAATTTCTCTTGAAGCTGGAACTTTTTGGTTCATCACTGCTGTAGTTCAGTTGCATGCTTTTCTGATTTCTTAGCACAGTAACATGACAGGCCTAGTTCTGTCAGCTGAAATAATAAAATATTTCTCACTAGTGAATGATTCAAGACAGATTTTAAAGCAAAATATTTTTTACCCTTCTAAACTTTCTACCCATTAAACAAAGAGATAAAATAGAAGCCTGTGTATACCAAATCATACCTAAACTTAATATTTTATTGGAGAAAGTAAGAAGCTATGATTTACTGCTATGTCCACAGCTATTCTGAATTGCATGTTTCAGTCTCTGTGTCTTTCTTTCAGTGTCTTAACTGAAGCAATTGTTGGTAATTCATGATGTCTTTCCAGGAGAGATGATTTGTATCTGTCTGGTTCTTTTAATTTTTGCATGTGTTCTGGCCTTGACCAGAAGATCTGTATGACTTTTATCTAGCACCTGAAAAGAACATTTTTCCATTTACTGGCCAAGCCATTATGTCTTTAAGTTACTGTCCCTCCACAGATATATATATTCATCTGTTTATTTACAGCTGGTTCTTCCCCTTGCATGTAAAATACATTTGTATCCCCATGAGTATAAAAAATCCTTAAAACAATATCAACTGATTGTATATGAATAGCTATATGTACCAGTCAGAAGATTAGCATGTATCGGTCTACATTATCAACTGAAACCATGAGAGAGACGTGCATAGTTTTGCTATATATACACAATATATTCCTGGTTCAGCAGTGGGCTTTGAAGCTCAGATCCACAGTGATGATCATCATAGCGATGGCACTTTATAAAGACTTAAAGGTACAGCTTTCTCTGTTTTACCACTTTTGGGTTGTTGTTTGTTGGCTAGTTAACATTTTTTTCAGTTCAGACCTACCATACTGATTTCAGGTATTAGACTACAGGTAGCTCCCCTCTACTACAGATAGAGAGGATGGATGTTGGAACTCTGTACATGATGATATATTGGCTCCCACAATGTGGTTGTTTCTGGTGGAAATAATTATTTGAAAATCCTTGTTCTCTTCAGTTTCTCCTTTCCCCTCAGTTCAGGAGAATTCTTGAACTTATTTAATTGTCCATGAAATAAGTGATTGGAGTCCACTAGAACAGGAAATAGCATAGTGGACAAACAATTTCTCTGTTTTGTTTTCATCAACTGTTGCTGAGGTTCTCTAGTGACTGTGGTCTTGATAAAGACTCTCAGTTTTTATCCATTAGAACTCTTTTGTGAAGGAGAACTGAATTTTTTCTGTTAAGGAACTTCAACAGTGGCCAGAGTCAGAAACAAGTGGGACTTGAATCTAATAGAAGAAGGGAGTGAAAATTTAAGAAAAGTACAGCTTTATATTTTGACAAATGCTTGGTCATAGTCTTTCTATTGGTTCACAGTAGCCAATGTTTCACATAACACTGTTATGGGAGGACTTATATAATGCTAATTTTGTAGAGGCATTGAATAGTAATTTCCATTTTGGAGTAAAGAAATTGTACTTGGCCTCTCTCTTCTATTCTATTTTTTTTTGTGCTCTTTTCATAATTTTGGAAGATATATCATTAGTGTTTCCCAGAAATGTCTAACCATACATTGGAGAAAAGCATGTCTACCTATGACTTTCTATGGAAGCCTGATTTGTAAGGCTTTTTAACTTCTGTAAATACTTTCTATCATTGAAGAAGACAAAACCATTATTGGGGAAGAGGAGAATGTTGAAGAGATTGTACATGTCCTTCCTTTTATTAGTTTAAACAATCTTTAACATAGACTTCTGTCCAAGAAATACATTCTTTGAAAAGTGAAACTAAATCTATTGTTACAGAATTGCAGAATATTCTGAGTTGGAAGGGACCCATAAGGATCATTGAGTCCAACTCTTCATCAAAAGGCTCATGCAGGAATTGAGCCAACAACCTGAGCACTATTAGCACCATGCTCTAACCACCTGAGCTATTGACAGCTTTTGTCCTATTAGGGTTTTTTTTTTTTTTGGTAGATTATTTTTCTTTTTTTAAATTGTGTTTGAATGAAATAATGTCCTTGGTTACTAACTACATACTAACAATTAGGAACTTCTATATACTTGTAAATACATTCTTCTACAAAAATTGGATCTCTGAGTTAAATGCCCCTCACCCTAAAGAATAGTAATGCCAACTACATTAAATAGTCATGTAATAAGAGGAAATAACTCCTTGGTTTTCTTTTTAATGGCATAATACTTTATAGTAGTAATTTTCTGTGAGAGGTTTAATTTGCCAGTTTAATATGCAGTGAGCTCGTCATGATTCCTGAACTAGGTTTCATTATTTTCCCTTTCTTTGCCATTTGAGGGCACTTCTTCATACCTCTGAGTGCTTTCAAGCCTCTAGCACTTTTTCTGTCTTTGATCATAGCCATCATTTTGCCATTCCAGAGTACACACTGACCTTCAACACGAGGCTTCCTTGGTGGGTGTAAACTGATTTATGACCAGAGTTGAGTAAAACCGACAGAAAAATTTAAAATCCAAAATTATTTTCAACATTAAGAATCAACTAGAGTAAAATATAAAGTGGATTTTAAAACACAGTCTGTCCTTTCTATCTTACTCTTCCATTTATCTCTTGCATTTGGTAGCCCATGTTGGTTTGACTTCAGCAGTTGCTCAAAGATCTGTCTAACATAGTAGCTTTTTCAGAGAAAGCTAAAGGTCTAGAGCAACTGACTTCACAATTATTAATGCTGATTATTAAAATAGCATATCCCTTCATGGTTAACTCCATGTGTTCAATTTCTCTGCTAACCTTCAGTACTATAAAGCTTACGGACTGAGTACTGCCTACCTCCTTTTTAATTTCAGTCTCGGAGGTGATGAAGGAGATTTAAAACCTGCTCAGATGGCCTAGATCTGTCAGAGAAAAGAGAGTCGAGCCCTTCATGTAACCATTGCAGATACTCTGAAATTCACTTTGTGATTCTCATATAGTAAAAAATCTTTGGGTGGCTGATTTTGATGGAAAAGGTGGAGCCACCTTTCAGCATTTTCAGCACTAATAAAGCTTGTAGTTGGAATTTACATTTTCACTGATATTATCACATCTGGAAGCTGGATAACAGCTACGATTGTGTTTTACCACCACCTTGTGTTACTTGATTGGCCTGAATATCTTTTTCCAGCAATTAAATTTTATGACTTGGAATGATACAGTTTGGCATAGCAGTAGTCTCATAGGTCTCATGGTATTATGTTTCTCTGCCTGTTCAAAAGTATGGTAGTAATTTTTATTTTTTGAAGTTATTCTTTTTAATCTTGAAACGTCTGCTCAAAAATGTATGAAACTACCTGGTATTTGGAGAAGAGTAATAACGGTATATCATCAAATAAAATTCCTGAGCCAGCATACAGAATCTTGAAAGAACACATTTTTAGAAATCTCCCTTTCTTTTTCAACACCTCCCCCCGCCCCCCCCCCCCAAAAAAAAAAAAAAAACAAACCAAAAACCAAACCCACAAACTACATGAGATTAAAAATAAATACACCTTTAGTTGTGATTCATTTTGTCAGATAGTGAACCTTTGCAAAGCTACATTCAAAGTTACAATGTCCTATTTTAATGGTGGTAGAAATTCCTTCTTTACAGACTTGAGTGATCTGCGAAGAGCAAAACACTTTGCATGTCACTTTGTTCCTGCTTTTTGAAGTTCAAAGAAGAGTCCAGTGCAGCCTGGTTTTGGGTGTTGGAAGTTTGGTCATAACCTACCAAAAAGGACAGAGGCAGGATTCAGCTTGAGATTGACACCTAAAATAGGTGTCCAGTCGCAATGGTCTACATGTGAGGTATTTGCTTTAGCTTCATAGTCAAGTGAGATTCAAGGTAGGGTTCAGGTGCATAACATAATTTAAAGCTCTCTAGAATATCATCTGACCTGCGAGTGCTGCTTCAGGTGGGTGCAGAATCATATCTGAATTAGATGCAAGATGCCTCGTATCACATCTGCCAATCCCTTCTCTTGGGCATCTCAGGTTGTTCTGGATGATTATGTTCAGGCACTTGAATCCTGTTGTTTATCAATAGACCTGTAGAATGATTCTGCTTGTTTTAAAACAGATACCTACTTTGGATCAGCTGAATTGTACTTCAAGTCACAGCAAATTAGTCAAATTGAATAACTTGCTTTAAAGGTAGAATTTTAACTATTTGTAGTGAATATTTTAAATGTGTCAAAGTATTTAAGGTACTTGAATAGAATTTATAAGCAATATACCAGAGCAGTAACATATCAGGCATCATGTTTCCCTCTATACTTGGCACTGGTGAGGCCACACTCTGGGTGCTGTGTCCAGTTTTGGGTCCTTCACTACAAGAAGGACATTGATGTGTTGGAGAGTGTCCAGAGAATGGCAGTGAAGCTGGTGAAGGGTATGGAGCACAAGTCTGATGTGGAGCAGCTGAGGGTGCTGGAGTTGTTCAGCCTGGAGAAGAGGAGGCTCCGGGGGGACCTTCTCACTGTCTGCAACTACCTGAAAGGAGGAAATAGCCTCAAGGTGCATCAGGGGAGGTTCAGGTTGGACATCAGTAAGAATTTCTTCATGGAAAGGATGGCTAAGCATTGGAAAGAGTGCCCAGGGAAGTGGTGGAGTGACCATCCCTTGAAGTGTTCAGGAAACAAGTGGATGTAGCACTTAGTGCTGAGGTTAAGTTGACAAGGTGGTGATTGGTCAAAGGTTGGACTTGCTGATCTTGGAGGTCTTTTCAAACCTTGGTGATTCCATGATTTAGTTAACTGAACTGACTACTTATGTTTCAATGCCTAAATTTAGATGCCATTATCTTAACCATACGGGTACATAAATTACTGATAGACGCATTTGGATGATGCTCTCAGGCACATGGTGTGACTCTTGGGGATCATCCTGTGCAGGTTTAAGAGTTGGATTCAATGATGGACCTTGTGGGTGCCTTCCAGCTTGACATATTCTGTAATTTTGTGATAACAGAAAGCATAATATACAACAATTACGAAATTAATTAACCTTGGAGGCAATTTCTGCTAAAACTTTCATTTACATCTCTGTCATTTAGTGATGTAGTCTAATGCAAAATCCTAATATGTGAAAAAATATCTCTGCTCCCCATTGAAAATCTGGATCTTCAGATGAGGTCTGAAAAATCCCACAAGTTAAGAGCCTGTTAATCAAAGTAGGTAAGCTGGATTTAATGTTTCTCATAACTCTTAGAGAAATAAATAATTGGAGCTGTTTAATAATAAAAATTAAAATATAGTATACAGTGTAATAAAAAGAAAGAAATGATCAGCTTTTTAAAAGTAGGTCTGGAAAAGGTGATTTTAACTTTCCTTCTACTTCATAAAGAGCATGACATTTAGTTAAATTTTATTTCTCAGATCAGGTTTTGTTACTGAGACCATCATCTAGAAGGACAGTTAACTTCAGAGCAAGCATTTATTGGAAGTATATAATTTCTAGCATCTACTAGTGTTTCCAAAATAATGAGAATGTTATAAGGATTTCCTTTGTGGTTTTGATTTTCTCATGAGCAACTTGACTGTGATTCATTAAGTTTCTCTAGTTTTGACTCTTTGTAGAATATAGATCTACTAGCATCAATCCCCAAACTCCCATTGTTCTCATTGACACTGGATAGCATCAATCTACAGAACTGGAAAAAGCCACCAACAGAAAATAAAACCAAGCAAGTCTACTTCCTTTGCCTAATGGGAGTAAGTAATGTACAAAATATATCTGCTTTGATACTTCTTAGATTCTTAAACTCTTCACTACAGAATTACAGAGAATCTTAAACATAAGAAGTAGTTCTGTTTATCATTTGTGTTGTGAAGTGTTTCTTGGTGTAGACAGCAACAGTTGAAGTCATAAAATGCTGGGCCCCAACACTGATATGACTAGGCTACGTACCCTCCTTCCTCATCCCATATGTCCCTCTTATTTGTCTTCCCCAGAATTCCTCTCTTCTCACTAACTGCAAAGTAATTTTTCACTGTATTTTGATTTACTGAGGGTCTTCAAGGCTCTTTACTATTTTTAGACTATGAGGAACCTGCCTTGATTCCTCCAATACCTTTAGTTGAGAAGGCATTTTTGCAGAACACTTGTATTAGCAGAACATCAATATCTGACTAATTAGAGATGAAATGTCTGAGCAGTAATGCAGTTTTCTAACTTTCTAATTAATTGCAAAACAGGTGAAAATGTTAATTATGTTTGGAATGAGTACCATTTTGTGAAGAGTTCTTTTAATTTTTAATTGCAAGAAATTATTCCAATTACCAAACATATAACGTTTGGAAAAAAAAAAGTTTTTCATGCTACTTTGAATATAGACATAAAATATATTATGGCAGACAAAATTCTAAGCTCCTGCAGGAATTTGAGGATCAGAATTCTCTCAGTGATTAAATATTATCTGTACTTAGGTGCCTTGTTTTACAACCATCCCCCCCCCCCAAAAAAAAAAAAATTAAAATCTGCTTTTAAAATGCTTATACAAATTTTGACAATACTATTACATTATTTGTGATATCTTATGATAACTGTAATTGCAAGTTTCAAGCATAGTGACCTAATCTGTCTTTAAATGTTAAAGTGGATAGATATACATACATCAATGGATACAGTTTAAAACCCTAGGGCCTGCCTAGAATAGAATTGGCATCAGCAATTTGTACAGCTGAACTGATGGTGAGTGGTGTTTAGGTAAAAATGAATGAAGGACGAACTTTGTACAGCCCTGTGTCAGTACATACTGGACCAAGTTTTGACTGAACCATGAGTCCGCATATGGCTAGAATGCCCACAAGCTGTGTGATAACAGCTTAAAAACAAGATAACTAATCGTTAGCAACTAGGTAATGCTGTATCTGCTTTTTTCCCCCCCCGAGTTCATACAAATGCATGTGACAAAAACTTGTGCAAAGTGGAACGTTTCTTCTGTGGATCCCACTGTCTCTGTCCCTTCGAGGGGATGGAAGTACTTGAAGGCTGTAACAGTGCATGATCTTTAGGAAGCAGATCACATGCTGTACACTCACATAGGTGTCTGCCATAAACAAACACAAATTTGGAAAAGAACAGAAGATAAAAGTGGTTTCCCTACTTTCTGGTTATTTGCATGGTGGTTTTTGTAGGACCCATATCAATCAGGATAGACATATATTGTACTTGTAGGGAATATCTGTCAGGAGTCATGAAGTTCTTTTTCCATGTTAAGCAGATTGCATTATAACTTGGGTTCACTATTTACATTAAATTTAAAGCTTTGCCTTTGGAGCTTTTGGCATGTTTTTTTTTGATTGCTATATAGATATATTTATAATCAGCCTCCATTTCTGGAACAAAAGAGGTGGGAGACAACAGAACTTTGGAAGCTCTTCTATTTGTTTCACCTTTCGCTTCCTCACAGGCCTTCTTAAATGAGTACATGAGCATCATTTCCTAGAAGAGATTTTGCTGCTGTTACTTAGTTCTTCATACAGTTTCATTTCCTCTCCCTAGCAGCACATAAGAACGCATCAGGAAAACTCTCACTAAAATCTAGACTTTCATCCTGCTTCCACTCAACATAGACCAGGAAGTCAGCTTTCTGGGAAGCTCACTTAGTTTTTTGTAGTGTCCATTTGACCTGCTGGGCTACCTCAGGAGCACTGCTTAGTGCTAATTGGAATAAAACTTCAGCATAGGGAGACAGCAGATTTTATCTTGGGTGACGGAGATATCTTTCTCAGAGCCAATAAATCAAATCATCCCCAGTCAAAGCATTTTTTGAACAGGGAGTCTGCATTTTCAGCTGATGCCTGCCCATGGTACTTTATGTTAGGTTGTGAAGTTCTTAGACTTCCATTGACCTCAGTTTTAATTTGCAGTTCTCCAAGTGAGAACTTCCTGTAAGCACAAATTAAGATCGCATGTGCAAATTGTGAGACAGGCTGCATAACTTACTGTCATTTGTGCTTGTGAAGAGATTATGTGCATACAATCCAGCTCATATGCTTAAAAAAACCAACACTGTATTTTAATCAAGTTCCCTAGTTAAATCAAATTTAAACTAGTTGTTAATCTATTTGCCCTGAACAGTCATGTCTCAGATCTGTATGAAAACCTTCTCTACAGTAAGGAGGTCAAAGTTTTGAAAATTTCTGGATATACAATTTGCTTAAAAGGCTGTCATGAAGTCCTGGAAAATGGAGATGAACGTTAGTAAGGTTTGTATTCAAGTACTCTACTCAGGGGAACTAGTGCCCATCTTCAAACAATCTTTGCCTGAATAATGTTTTTGCACACCTTTACTCTAATGATATCTTCAGTGGGTTTTATTTGCAAAGACTTCTGCAAAATATCCTGAGAGAGAAGTGATTGCTGATTGCAAGTAGTGTGTCGTGTGTTGAATTTCTTTTCCCCATTTCTTTCTCTAACATGTAATTGGCTTAAAACCAAATGTAATTTAAAACATTTTTGGGTCTCAATCACTAAACAAATTGTTGTAAGAACTGCATCCTCAGAGCACAGAGGTTGAGTTGGCATTTCTAGTTCATATTAGTTCAGTGACTGTAGCTGTTATGCTGTATAGGTGACAAGAAGGTTCTTCGCCTTCATGCATTTGTTAGAAAGCTTAGTTAGCCAGGGGATGCTGACATGCCACTGTGGACTTTAGATGCTTGAGAGAGCTGTTACAGCCTTGAGATAAAAAGATGTGGCTCTTTAGTGCAAGGACTGATATTCAATGCATTTTGAATTGTGGCATTCACTGTTTCAATTCCTAGTGAAACAACCTTGAAGCAATAATCACATTAGCTAATCCAAACAGAGTATGAATCACTTTTCCTGGTCTAGACAAAGCTATCAGGACAGCTGTATGTTATTCTGAAGACCAAATCTGAATTTTCTGCAGGTATTTTTAATTGATCCATAAATAGGTCTAAACTCTGGCTGCAGACAGAAAAAATTAATCTGATCAAATGTCATGGTTTAGGTATGATACTCCCCAATTTAGTGCTCCCACTGAGACTCTTCAAATCACATGCTGCTTGCTTGATCCCCCTTCTCCTCCCCCTGCTGTGGGCTGGAGATGAGAGCTGGAAGCACAAAAGGTAAAGATCATGGGTTGAGATAGAAACAATACACTGGAAACAGCAATGGGATAAGAAAACAAATGGTAACAGCAACAAGACGGGTACAAGAAACAATGGATTCACATGAAAAGCCCCTGACAGTACCTCACTGCTCACTCTGCCAAGCTGTGCTGACCTGGAAGGGAACCCCTTCCCCCACCCACAACAACTGACATGTCCAGGTCCTAGCCATGCACCCTTCTGGCTACTGCAAAAATTAACCCTGTCCTGACTGGAACCAGGACATCAAACTTGAAGATTTTTCTGTAGTTCAGGACTAACATAATTGATCCTTCATATGTGTTATTTTTTTAAAAATGTACAGAGGAATGGTTTTATGGTCTTGCCTGTAATTGTTGAAAACACTGTATTTTGACCATACTTTGATCAGCAAGTTTCAAAACTCTAGAAAATGAGAACTTGAATAGCCATGCAATTATCTATGATGACCCAGACAAGTTGTACTGACCTGTTTTAATTTTAAAGGAAAAAATACATTTTCTGAATCTTATACATTTTTGTTTGATTTCATGACATTGCTGTATTGCTGATGCTTCTGTATATCAGAAATTTGCCATCCTCTCTTGGGGATATATACTGTGTATCTCACAGCAGGTGCATTAGAGCATTATTGAGTGCCAGTGGCCACTTATGCAAATTGGAACACCTCATCCTGTGGGAAAATTGGTTAATCAGGCTTTGGATTTTTTTTTAGGCCTGGGCTGAAGGCACTGGCTTTCAAACCTTCAGTTTGGAGGACTGAAATTTCTCCAGAAACAGAGAAGTTTGGTTATGAGACTTGTTCTTTGACATGAGACTAGTTAAGGTTGAAGGCAAAAACATACTCCATGAGAGAGAGCATCCCTCATTTGGAAGCTGCTTGGGGCTCATGGCAAAAGACTTGGCACTCTGAATAAACACCTAACACTGATGAGTACTCCAGAACAGCGTGCAACTTTTGTGCTCTGAAGCTGAGTAAGTGCTTTCAGAATCTTTACATATTCAATTAGATGACATACTTCAGTTATGACATGTCCTTCAAAGGGCTTAGGAGAGACAGTGTTCACGAGATGGGAGTTCTGTGGAGAAAGGTCACCTTCATCTCATCAGAAAGTGTTTTATAGTAAACATGGGCCAAGCAATTGAACCTGTGCATCTTCAAAGAGTGCCAGATAGAGGAATGTGACCACATTTAAAAAAACCAAGCAAACCAAACCCAACTTACATTGTTTTTCAGTACAGAGCTCAAGACCTATTTTTAGAATAAAATCTGCCCTTGATGGTCAACTTGAAATACAAAAAAAAACCTTAAGGATGTCTTTCTTTTTTTGACCTTTCCCACTGCATGCTTCTCAGCATAATGTTGTCTGCAATGTAAGTACATTTAAGTATTTTAGGAACAAGAAGCAAAGCCTCAAGTTCTGGAAAAGGGCAGAAAAATGATGTGAAAGTTTTGGCTGCCCTTCAAAAACTGTAAATCCACAAAATCTTAGATCAATGAGCTTACCTCATCTAGACACTTCTGAGAGGAAGAGTTGTATGTACGGATCTGTGGCCTAAGCGTAGATGTTTTCTGAACCATTCCTGTGAAAAATGGATCAAATACTAGATGCTTGGAATAGAAGATTTTTAATTGAAAAAAAAAAGTTTGCTTTCTATTTTCAAGATAAATGGGTTGTGATTACTAGGGAGATTATTGAAACTGAGATTTTTTTTTCTTTTTGGTGACTTTTTGATGAAGTAATATATAGTGGGGTTTTTTGTTGGATATTTTGAGGACTTTTAGATGTAACTGTCAAAAGAAAAGTAGCATGATAATATGAATGATCAATAATAGGTTAATGTTGATTAGACTTTGTTTCTTGCTTATTGAAATGCTGTGGCTCACCTGTCTTGATTGTTACAGAAGGGGAAAAGAATTTACTGGGAATTGGATATATGGAGGCAGAGGTGTGTGTGGCTGTTCCCTTCTTCCCATACACTGCTCACATCAGTGTTTAGCTGCTTTGTTTGCTCCCCCCATAGAGCTGACCTTGTTCTGGCTGGTCTTGTACTTTCTCATTTCTTTGTCTGTGTTAAAGCCAGCTGGTTCTCTCTATGGAAATTCACAGCTAGGACCCTTTCAGCAGATGTCTACATGGCTTCAGCAGCTCTTCTCCCCTGCCCTTCTGTGGCATAATTAGACTTTTATCCTCACATTACAAAGTGAAAGCTGTGTTACTCAACTTTCTTGAAGTGTGTAGCAATTTGAAGGCTATTTATAGTTGAACTTCAGAGCATATGGAGTGAGCATAGCCAGAATATTTATGACCTCCAGATCACTGCCCTTTCTTCACTCAACCCCCAGATTTACGTAAGACATTGTAGCCTTTTATTTTTGAACCAGGATCTGTCCTGGTGCATACTGTGATTATACAAAAAGGTTTTCTCCTGGAAAATGCAGCTAAGTTAGGTTGCTTTACAGAAGCATAATTTCATAGAAGTTTTCACACAGTCTATAACAAGATTATAACTGTGAGAAGGGTAATGTTTGTTCAATGTGTAAGGGGGACTAAGGTCAGGTTTGGAAGATGGTGTCACCTGCAAGACATGCTGAGAAGTCAAACAAAAACATTGTCAAGGGGGTGCAGCAACTGATGTCTCTATTTCTGCAGGCTTTGGTAAAAGCATTTGACAAGTATGTACTTACTACACTTGTTATTGCCTGAGAATTTTTGCTGCTTTAGCAAAAGGTGGGCTCAATTTCCACCAAACCAGGTGCTGAGACCTCTTTTAGGACACCTTGCCTGTGCCAGTGAGTGAGCAGAAATTCACACGGCTGTTCAGCCTCCAAAAAAGGCTAGGAACCTTACCCTGTAATGTCACAGGGAAAACAGTCATCTTGGCAAAGCTTTCTACCTTTTGTAGCTCAGATTTTAAAACTACTTTCTGGCAACTTGTGCCATTCTAAAAGACCTCAGACCTATGTTTGAATCCTCAAGGTTCAAAACCCCCATCAAAGGCTTCCTAAATGTGCTGTTTGCAGAAGTGACAAGTCTTTGAGGTCTTTGTAGAAATACAAAGCTGGGCCAATGTTGTTTATAACTGTGTTTGTTTTCAAACAAAAAGTTAGCAAGGATCTTTACAAAACTTCATGTGGCAGTCATTCTCTGGCTACTTGCACTTTTCTGAGGAAAAAGAAAAAAACCTTTGTAAATGGACAATAAACCCAAAAGCATGATATAATGAATGGCTATGATTTTTTTGGATGGGCATGTGATTTTATGGGCATTTTGAGTGTCTCATCCACTACACAAGAAGAAATCTGAGTGAAAAAATTATCTATACTCAGGGCATCTGATGAGATCTTGTTTTCCCTGTGTAGGGACACATTCTTGTAAGTATTTTTCAAATAGAAGAAGACAATGAGTGAAAATTTTGCATCCTAGATAGAAGATAGTTTCCTCTTGTGGTATAAATTTACTGAGATTCCCAATGAAAGTTGGAAAAGGAAAAAAAAAAAAAACTAATTAAGCACTACCAGAGAGGATCAACTCTACTTAATTTTCTGCTTTTGGAATATGTAATTTTTCTGAGGGGAAACTCAATACAAACTGTTTCCTTTAAGTTTTCCTCCAAGTCAGAAATCTGTTTTGGACTTCAGCATGAGGTTTTTGAGAGAACAGGTATGGTGACTAAGGTGGCCTTTTGGTTGTGGAAAGTACTTAGTTTCAGATTCACTTTATGTGATCATTCTGGAATGGGAGACCATATAAATTTGTCAAAAAGGCATTGTAGGAGGACTTCTACATTCCCTGACTAGTTCCTTACCATCTGTCTGCAGTGTTCTGACCATCTCTAGTTAATTATTCCTTCAGGCTCACAACAGATCCTGTAACTTCTAAGGTGATGCCCGTGGAGGTTATGGTTTTGTTCAGGCACTTGGCAGAGCATGTTCTCTTGGTTGGGGATCTCACTCAAACTCTGATAATTGAAAATTATGTCATGACTTCTAGCTGTTTCTCATATGCCTAGCAATGTGGGTTATAGGGAGTATATTACAACATGCCTCCGGGATTGTTAAGGCTTTTTTCAGTGTTACTGATAACAAGATTTTGTCTCCTGATTCAATGTGGTGCTAATGATCTTTGCTTATCTGAGCTTGCATCTTAACTCACTGAGACACCATTAAGATGACCAGTGCACCTCTTTGTAAACATTCAACCCAAAATAAGGTGATACTGTGACCTACTGTTTCCTCACATAACAAAACAAAAGAACGAAAACATTAATCTCAAAGATGGAAGCCATAGTAGTCTCTCTGCCAGATATGTTCTTGAAATGATCTTGGTCTCCAGATTAATATGACAGGCAAGTGGCATATGTCATTCATAATGTTTGGGATCAAACTTTTAGTTATCAGCTGTTTTCCATGTAGGAGTGATCAGCTAGGGCTCAGGAAATTTTGAAGTGCCCTAGGTTGGACAGAGTGATAAAAGAGAATGAAAGAAATCCCAAAATATATGGAAGGAGGAGAAAGAAGAAGACAACCAGGTTGGGTCTTGCAGAGAGACAAAGGGCCTTCTTTGCGTGGTTTCTGGCTGAGCTGCAGAACTGCTTGCTGCAGGGTGTTGTGGACTCTAAAAGTTTACATGACTTCAGAAATGGTCACTTCCATGAAGACAATCCCACCAAGTTCCTATTAAAAATTAAAAAAAATGCCCTCTCTGCCTGAAGAATTAACTGAGATGTAAATTGCTAGAAGTTGTGAGCATGGGGAAATTATCACTGGATGTTTACTTGTTACAAGCTCTTATAGAAGTTATAAACTTCTTACAAGGCTCCTGTTGTTGATGACTGTTAGAAACTATTTATGGGAGGAGATGTACTTTCAGCTTGACCCTGTACGATTGTTCTCATGAGCAGGCAGACTGGGTTTTCAGAGTGAGACACCTGTGAAGAGCAGATTGCCCTCTGGCAAGGCAAGGGCTCTCTTGTGTCTGCTTTCTGTGTATTATGAAGTAAAGTGAAAGTCCTCAGAAAAGATGTGAATTCTGAATTATGTATTTTTTTTACACAAGAGAGTGGCTAAACAACTTTAGCTTTTTACTTGTTAAGGCTGACTCCAGGTATAATTACAGGTCTCTTGGGCCGAATTCACTTCCCATAACATCTCAGTCCAAAATTTGACTCTGTATGAGTCATTGCCTCATTGAAGGACTTACGAGCTTGCTATTTGAGAGAATGTTTTTAAAAAAAGTTTTTTTGTTTCTCTGATTAACTGGGAATGTGAGGTATGATGTGGAAGCTGCACATGCCTTCACCACCAACTAGGGTAAAAAGTGTTATGCCTCTGTATTGATGTTTCAGTTGTTTATTTTCCCTACTACTAGAAGTTAATTTTGAATTAGTTTAAAAGTATCACACGAAACATTTCTAGTTGATGATTAATTTTAAACACAATTCAGGATGCTAATTTAGATTGACAATCCCTTGCCGTTTTTTCACTGTAAATGTGATTCATGTTATTTACAATTTTTTTCAAGACTGCATTAATCTATTTTTCAAGGTTCTGTAACTTACACAAAAGCAAAGTCCAATCAGAAAATATCAGCACCAATGGTGGAGAAACCTCCCACTCTAGACAGAGGTTCCACTCGAAAAATACAAGGTAGAAACCAATTTTTTAACAGAAAGTTTATGTCAATAAAAGGTTGTCAGTCTCACAAAAAGGCCTCACAAGCTTACACCTGAGTTTCTGTTGTGCTCAGTCAAACATGGATGGCACAAACTTTTCAAAGCACTTTCTCTTAGTTAGTGGGGTTTTACATTTTGGATTGTTTTACTCTTTTTCTTTCTCTTTTTTTCCTCCAACATTGCATATTGTCTGAGTACAGATCTGAGATTTCTTTATACCTAATGAGACTCAAGAGTAAGCAGTCTTTAAATACTTTGAATGGATGCCTGAGATTTTTATTGCTGTCTCTGGGATTTAGCCATGCAGCCTTTATGGAAATCTTCTGATGGACTCTGGAAATCAATACCTCATGAGTGACCAGAGCATGAAGACATACTTATATGCCTTTCTTATTTATGCATAGCATAAACGTGGAATGACTTCTTCCCATCTCAGTCTGCTGACTGTGAGTTCCCTTCAGAGCTACATTAGGAGTTATCCCCAGTCTTTTGATGTCTTCTCTCATGGTTTTGATTTGTCAAACATAAGATCATCAGTGAGGTTCCTCTACAGATGTCATCACAAGAGTTCTATTTACATGTGACAATCTGCTAATCTTTTATGAGTCATTACACTTGTTTTGACTTTCTCTCTGTATCATTGCAGAAGAGAAAAATACCATTGAGTATAATGTTGACCTCACTTCTTCTACAGCATTTATACACAGTCCTTCAAAAAGGGGTGATAGAAAAGATCAGTGAACAACAGTATGAAATAATGTAGCACTGACATTTGGAGATGGTAATTTACACAGTGTAACCTTTTTATTTTACATATTCTGAAACACATTTTCAATTGATTTACAGGTTCAGTGATGTTGTAAGAGAGGCTGAAATGTGAAATGGGATGCAATCTGGGAAACAGATTTGGTTGGGCATAAAAAGGGATTTTTGAAAACATAGAAGTGTTAGTTTTTAAGGGAAAGATCCATGTATTCAGGACTACATGGAATTTTCTAATGTTAGAGGAATGAAATTGCTTGAATTTTACTTTGAAATGACATTTTTCTTTTGAAGTGACCCAAATTCTAAACTGATTGAAAAATGTCACACCAAAACTATTAAAAAAATGCTCTTTTGAGTCAGAGGAAACTTACAAGTTTAAACAGAATTTTTGTAATTCTTGTTTGCTGAAGAGAAACCTCTTTTTTGTTTTATTCTACTTTTTTCCCCTCTTTATTATCTCAGCGACAAACTCCAGTGTTTGTACAGATCTGCTTAAGGTAGATTATATGGGGCCTGGACATTTTATATTCATTTAGGCAAATACAATGGGATTCTTTTTCCATATATATGAAAATCACATGTCATTCTTTTTTTGTACCTGTAGGTAGTGGTGTAGTTGCTTGGGAACTAGTTTATATACCCTCGTGTTACTTTCTAAATGAATTTTCTTCACAAAAAACTATGCTGAAGTGTGTAAAAGAGAGGTTTTGGGGAATTTTTCTCCCTGTTCCTTTTAATTTACTTTGCAGATGGTCTTGTAATATGTAATACCTTACAGTGCACAGTACAGCATTTCCATCAATGTCCCATTAAACAGTTATTAAAAGTAAATACATAAGTCATGGCGCTGTATCATGTTGCACACCTATGATTAGTTAATTAATCATCTTACCTTCTAAATTCTTTTAAGCTTCTCCTACAATAAGTATAATGTGAGTAATTCAACTCTGATACACAAAGTTCTGTTAAAAGTACCACTAATCCAAATAAGTCTGATTTGCCAAAACATCAAGTCACTTTGCAGAATCTAGATTTTTCTTAACATTGTTTTGTATTGACATGTTCTCAAATGTTATGAACAATAATTTTACATAGTAATATTTTTATCTGTGATCAATAATAGATCTTATGGGATTCTAGAAGAACCAGCGTCATTGGAGAAGAATTATTCTTTAATCCATTTAAGAGGTGCTAAACTGATTTTGTATAATGTAATTTCATCAGTATGTTAGACAATGCTGTGTCACAGGTCTCATAGATGTCTAACTTTGCTATACCATCTGAATTTGAAAATATCCAGCTTTTGAGAATATATATCTATTCTAGAATACATTTAATATGAGGTTTTCTAATGAGATTGAATCTAGCAAAATCTAATTTCTAAATGAGGACTTGGTCCCCTATCTCTAAATTGCTTCCAATCACACCCTTTACCGTGGCAGCTTATGGGTCCTGTAGATATCTTTTATACAGAATAGCAAAGAGACTACAGACCTTTACTTTTCTATGTGCATTGCTTCAACCCAACTCACTCCAATTTAATATGAAATAGCATCATGTACTGAAAAGCTGTCATTATTTTTGGTGAGTGGTGTGCTAATTTTAAACATGGCTGTAGGTGGGCGTATTTCATATGGTGTGCATCGGCCAACCTGTATTGAATGTTCCTGTCATCTGTCTGTTTCAGCAAGTGTCTCACCTAAGATTGCTTCATACCTGAAAGATTTTATGTCAGACTCCTAATTTTCCTAGTATATTGACATTCCCTGACTTTAAGCTCAGCTGCCACTAATTATGGATTTGGGTTCTTGTATTCTGTTTACAGAGAAAATGATCAGGGAATGCTTATAAATTAAACCTTTTTTTAATTTTTTTTTAAATAAGTATTTAAGTCACCTCAACTGCTTAGAACTTCTTATACAATTATTTTCAAACATGCTCATGAGTGTGTTTGTGAAGAGATTTAGAAAAGACTTCTCCTAGGATACTTATATTTACTGAATAATAGAATGAGATGCCCCTGTAGAGGAAGGGGGGAAACCAGATGTATTCCTCTGCAAATTATTCAAGCTGACAGAAGAATCACTGAAGAGACAAAACTTGTCACATGTTATATGAATTTAGATTGATATTTATCTGACCCATCTGCACCCATATCTGTATTAAATGATTTGTAATACTTACAGACATTGTTTCTAAATAATCTATTTTCAAAGCTTTTTAGTTTCTTGTTATCTAAACTTGAGAAATTCTCTGAATTTTCCTGACATAATCCTAGACATTTTGAAGAGTATAAAGCTGTTGATTACAGAGGCTGTATTCCACTGCCCCTTTTGTCTACCTTCATACTGAGGCATTGCTGACAAACCCTGAAGAAATATGTTTGTAGTTCAGTACAATAGATGAAAACTATCTGCAGACTAATGTTTTTCAATGATAGTTTCGATACTGTTGTGTCAGCATTGCTATTCTAGCGTGAAAGATAATCTCATCCTTCCTGAAACTTCTGACGTACTAATAAAAGCAAACCAAGAGAAAGGAAAATTTATTTATTCTTCATAAGGCTCTGAATATCTTATAAGTCCACTGAAATTTATGGGACAATTTACAAATAAAAGATAATATGCATCTGTATAGACCAGTCAAATAGTTTTCAAACAGTGGTCTTGTTTAAATAGATCTGCATAGTCTATATTCCATCGCTAACATAACCTGATTGTAGTTTTCCATGGGGGGCACAACAATTATTGAAAACTCTTTACATCTGAAGTTGCATTTTCTTATCTAAGGTATATGGTTAAGATTATTATTTTTCTCTGTCAGGTTGTTTTTTCACCTTTCTCTCTCCTTGATTTTTCTCTTTTAGAATGTGGATTTGCTGCATAATCTCATGTTTCACAAGAGTGTGGAAAGCAATTAAGAGTACTTTTGGACTGGTTTGGCTCACAAAAGCCTTCTCCTGAGATAATTTCAACATGCTGAAAGCAAACTCTGATTCTTGGCAGCAGAAAGAATTGAACCTTTTAAAAAGCAGGCTCCCAGTAAGCACAATTAAGTTATTTGACCAAGCGAAGTTTGGATTTAGCCTCTCAAATAAACAACTCTGCCAGCTGCATCAGTACTGCTCTGGTCCCAAATTCCCACTTCTTTGATCTGGCATGGCAAATTCATGAAGAGGAAAAGGCGAGACTGCATTTATTTGATAGTCTGTCAGATGGATTACAGGCTGAGGCCAACCTCCACAGTTCCCTGTAATGTCAGGGTGGCTCATGTGGAGACAGATCAGTGAGAGAATAAAGCATTTGTCTCTAAATTTATTTCTATGTATTGTCTCTTGGACTCTGCACCTTACCAGTCTTCTTGCCTTTTGCTTGGTTTCTTCTGTGCTAAGACTCCCACTTAACACACCTTTGGTGTTGTTTCTACACCCTTTTTCTGGACTAGCTTGTGTCAAAGTATTACAGGCTGTGCCTGTGTGACACTTCAGAGGGAGCAGTAAGCAGTAACATAGTCCCTGTCACTGAGTTGTGGTTTCAGGTTCTGTGCAGATTCAGGAAGCCCAAACTGATGTGGCATATATGGTTCTGCTGGTGTTTATTGTAGGTTCAGAGGAACAGGAACCTGGGACTATCTCATTCCGAATTTTATGACTTCTAATAATACTGTGATCATCTTTGTATGATATCTTTAGACAAAAGGATAGCTATGAATGAAATAAGCAGTTTGTGAAATTAATTTCTCCTAATGTTAAATTCTCACTAAATAATCATCACACATAATGTTATATCCAAATATGCAAAAGAATTAAGCAATGCTGAGGCCTGCAAGGCTGCAAAGATGTAGGAGGGTCTTAGTTCTGCCTTGATTCCTTTGCTCCTCTGTGATCAGCACCTCTCTTGGACAAGAAACTCCATTTTAAGTTAGAGAATTTTCAGTAAACTAGGAGAAGGCCCTATGTAATGATAAAGCTAGGTCAGAGTGAACAGGCACACAACAAAGCTTTCCACGGAGGAGTGTGTGGCAGATCTAAACTCCTGTATACTGGAACATCTTTGCATGTGTCCTGCTCTTTGAGAGGAACACAAATTCAGTGGGGTATCAAGGTTACTCAGAATCACTGTGAGACAACAATATGTCAGTGCAGCAGAGGACAAATTGTAACTGACTACTTCAGAAATCCCAAAATCATTATTTAAAACATTTAATGCCATTCATTTGCTCTAGACAGCTATCATAGTCCTCCCATGGCTTTTTCTGTGGTCAGTTAGAACCATTGGACACATCCAGAGGGCAGGTCAGAGCACCCACATTAGGTGCTGTGACACATCCTGCAGGTGATCTGTACTTTATCCTCATCAGTCTTCAGAAATAAATCTTTCCTTTAAAGGTTCTGCCAAGAATGCCTTAACTTTTGAAGAGGATTTTCTGTCAGCTTTGTGCCACTCAACAATAATGATCACATCTTTCTCTGTAGGGGTAGGCTCCTTGTTTTATTCATCTTTTGCATATGTAAGAGAAAATCTGAACCAAATAGTCAAACTTCTGCAGCACAACACTAAACAATATAATTGTGCATTGAGTCTTTTTCTGTAATTCTATTTTAGAATCAACCTAAATAAACATTGGTGGTTTTTTTTTTTTTTTTTTTTTTTTTTTTAGCTTTGAGGTTAAGGTTTTAAAAATACATCCAATTGAAAGGTCTCACCTTGTAAAATGTACCAAGTTGCATGCAGAAAGTAGAAGTTATGGTGGCAGCTTCATATTTCAGATCTTTTTTGTTGAACTTGTTATTATGCCAGGCCCACCAGGCCTCTCCTTTGGTGTTTTATTTGTTTGTTTGGTGTTTTGGTTTTTTTTTCCCACTTGCTACTTAGATAAGAAAATGCGAGGATAAAAATTCTGGAAATTTTTATTGAATTCTGTAAAAAGCAAAGGTTTTCCACATATAGTCATTTGTATGGTTTATTTCAAATATTCTGTGAATGTTTTGTGTAGGATGGAATACAGTAGCAAGCATGCTCTTTTGATGGGGCATGGAAACTCATATTTAGTGGCCTTAACAGAGCAACTGATTTCCGCAGTCCATAAAAAGAAGCTGACTTCACTGTCTCTTCATCTTCACAGCAGTGTGTTTCTTGCATTCTGAATTGCTGAAATACCCATTACAGGGATGCTTCAAGGGCTCATGGTAGAATGGAGGAGAGAGACTGGATCCTTTTTCACTAATGACAAGGATTAGGTGAGAGTTTCAGTGAAGAGAGAAAGGAGGTAGAGGATCTCTCGGATCTTATTA
Source organism: Acropternis orthonyx (assembly GCA_035583155.1). Lineage (NCBI taxonomy): Eukaryota > Metazoa > Chordata > Aves > Passeriformes > Rhinocryptidae > Acropternis > Acropternis orthonyx. The sequence goes on along the minus strand of JAWWEU010000040.1, from coordinate 31,919,182 downwards.
TTAGGTTATTAGACCTCACTAGCAAATTAAGAAGGACTTAGAGAAATACTGTCTGTAATCAGTTTATCATAGAGGACTTCTCCATAGGTGCATCAGAGCAGTCCTGTGTGCTTGATCTGAAGCATCGACAGCCCACATCTACATACCACCTGTCCAGGAATGTGAGAGGATCTGACATGTAAGCAGTGTACCACAACAAGGGAAATGGAAAAAGATGAGGTTTGAACTGTATTTCCAGAACACATATAGTCCACACAAAAGCACTTCAAATTGAATTATGTACTTTTTTTTGGTGCCCAAACATTGTTTTATTCCTTGTATTTGTCATGGGGATACATATTACACAGAGAAAAATGTCTTCAGTCTCCTGGCTTAGGCACAAAGATGCAAATGTAACAGAGCAAGTATGCTGTAATGTTGAGCTGAATGTTATAACTTTTACTGGTTAAATTTATTTCCAGGTTGTGATTGTGATGGTAATGGTGACCTAATAGTGTTAAAAAGTCAGAATGCTTCAGAGAGTGGGAATAAGGTTTGCAGTTTCCAGAATAAGTGAATTTTTTTTGCCCAGGAATTAGTGAAGGTTGCCACAAAGCTGATTGTGGTTTATGTAAAAGTAGCTTCTTAACTGCTCATATATAAGATGTGTAGTGGGGCATATAATGCTAACATGCATTCCAAGAACTCTTGAGAGTTTTGATTTGTAATTTCATAATAAGGAAAAACCCAAGAAGATTAATGAAGTAGAATCTGCAGTGACTAATCTTTATGAATACAACAACAAGAACAACAAAATAATTAAAGAGTAGTTTTGATCTGATCCTGGAACAGAACAGATATGCACCTTGGTAATGCAAATGTTCATGTGCATTCTTCTTCTTTTAGTTGAAAAAATAACTAATATCAGCTGAAAAGGGCATCAGTTTCTTTGTGGTCAGTGAATCCTCAAATTCTGGAATATCCAGATGGTTTTGAGGGTTATTACTGTGCAGCTGAAAGGGAAGTAATCTGTTACGTGCATGACTGTTTTCAAAATAGCAGCAAAACTTCATTAGGAATATTTGGCAATGCATAAAATGTCAAAATGGAAGTATTTGAATTTTGACAGTAAATCCTTATTTGTATTTATTAATGCTAATTTTAATATGGATAGACATCACTCTGCTTTAAAACTAATGGAAGTTTTTTGCTTCTAGTTATTTAACGAGTATATATGCTGCATTCTATATGAAGATAAGAGATAGGTCATCACTTAGTCTTTAGGCCATAGGATCACAGGGTAATTCAGGAGAAGGGGCCTCAAAACAGGGTCAGGTCTGAAGTCAGACTGAATTGTACAGAGCTTTATCTAGTCTTACCTTGAAATCATCCAAGAGGGAAGGCTTCACAGCCTCTTTGGGCAACCTGCTTCCCTGCCTGACTGTCCTTAAGTGTGAATTTTTTTCCTTTAATCCTGAACCTCTAATTTCAGGTAGCATCTGTCTCTTGTCCCCATGCCATGAAGTGTTTGGCTCCATCTTCTTGTTAACCTCCCTGTATGCACTGGCAGGCTGCTGTTAAATACCCCCCAAATTTTTCTAGGCTGAGCAAATCCTGGTTCCCTCAGTCTCTCCTTGTAGATCAAGTGTTTCAGACCCAAGCATTGTGGGGGCTCTCTGCTGACTACTCTCCAGTTTGTCCATGTCTTTCTAGTATTGGACATAGTTAGATGGGGTCTAGTGAGTGCTGAGTTGGGGATTAAGGGAGGATGATCCCTACTTGTGATCTGCTGGCTGTGCCCCTGTTAATACAGTCCAAGAGTCTGCTGGCTGTCCCTCCTGCTAGGGCACAGGGGCTTGCCCGTGGTCAGCTGCCTGCCAGGGCAGTTTCTGCAGAACTGCTTCCCAGACTATCCCTCCGCATCCTGAACTGCAGCAGCAGGGCTTCCTTCCCTGGGGCAGAACTTGCCTTTTCTCCTTGCTGAATTCAGCTGAATTTCAGTTCTTTTCAGCCTGTTTCTCTAGCGTGCCTTCACCTCTCTGAACAACAGCTCTGTATTCCAGCATATCAACTGGCCCCTCACTGTTAGGTGTTAATCTGCAAACTAGATGAGTGTGCACTCCGCTGTCTCCTCCAAGGCACTGATAAAATCATTAAGCAGGATGGGGTCCCAGGCTAGACTTCTGCAGTACTCCATTTCTTACTTGCCAGGATCTTGGACACCACTATTGCATGGTCATTACAGCCATGGCTGCCACTCACTTTCCCATCCTGGGTACCTCTACGCTGTCAGTGAACAGCAGATACTGACAAGCTTGGCCCACTCAGTACCTGTATCAAAAAGTTCTTCCTGACACTTTCAGTAATCTTGACCACCTGTGTCCTGCTGTGATGCCCTTTCAGCAGACTTCAGGGAATCTTGAAAGCTGTATAATGAAAATTTTCAATCACTTATCTTAATCTACTAAAATAGTTTAGGAAGTTCATTTGTCAGTTTTTAAGACAAGAAAATATTAAGGAATTAAATGAAATTTTCCCTGTAATTCTGTAATAAATCCTCACAGTTGCAGAGAAATGAATGTTTATGTGTTCAGTATTTGCTTTTGTATGCTGTGTGATGATCGACCTCTTGCAATATTTGTCTTAAGAATTATGAAGGTGGGAATGGTGGAAAGCTACTTTCCATGATTGAATGCTACTTCTATTGCTTCTACATTATGCAAGAAGTTTTTTTATGACATGATTATAACAATTATGACAGTATGATGTTGTCTATAGAGAAGTGTATGTCATAAAGTATTAATTTAAATGCAAGTAACAGCAAAGAATCAATGACAAATCATTTGTCTGTAAATGTAACTTTCCTCTGAAAATGAAAAATGAAAAGGAATTTCATTCAGTGGTATAGTTTAGTTCTGAAGTACTGTGTTTAGATTTTGATTTCATTGATTGAAATTATGTTAGTCAATAGTCATTACTGACAGGTTGAAATTTTCTAATGATCTGAGTATGGATTGTTGATATGAGAAGCAGGTGGACTGAGCAGGGCAGGTATGCTGCTTCAGGAATCTTGTTCCAGCAAGTGTTCTGGCTTGAGATCCTAATTCACTGCATTTTTGAAACCTTGTGGAATAGAATACATCAATTTCTGCCTCAAATTCAGCAGTGAAACTGATGTTTTCCATATGTAAACAGACTTGAATAAATTACAGATACCAGCCAAATATTTGGTCTGTTAAGGCCAAGTTTCAAATTAATTTTAGATGTCCATGTAAAGAGCTTTATGAATAGATTTAAAAACCAAAATGTATTAGAGCTGATAACTAACATCTAAAAAAAAAAAAAATTTGAAGCTTGTGATTATGTAATTGTATATTTGAGGGTGGCAGTAATGTACATTGGAGGCAACCTGTATGATCCCAATGGCATTTGTGTCCAGAATGTCTTAAAACATAACATTATCCATAATTTTTTATTCATAAGAGGTTGTCACCATATTCTCTTGTTATCATGTTAACTCTTAATAGCATTCTAAACAATTTTTGGATTCACTGCTGTTGCTAATTTGCCATATTTAATAGGAAGTTGTTATTGCTGGCTAATAAATGTTTCATGTTTGGAAATCTTCTTTTGCTGCTCTTTTCATTAAGTGAAGTGGCTCCTTAAAGGAGGTTCTGAAGAACATCAGTTTTTCATGGGGTAATAGTTACATTATTAGTCTTGTGAATTAGATAATTAAGGGTGTTTGAATGTGAGAAAGACAAGCATTTAGTTTTCAAGATTCTTGGAGGAATATGTGTACTGCAGAAAAAGAACAGCTGCAATTAAAGTTTGTGGGTTTCTAGACCATCACGTCCTGTGAAAGCAATTGACTTGATTTTCTAAGAACATATTTCAAACAATAAAGCATTTTTTGTAGAATATTCTGTTTCACTATAAACAGAAATTTGTAACTTGTTATGAATGGATCTCTATAAGTTGGTAGACTGTAAGTTTGATGTGGTGGGCTTTTCCCCCGAGTATCAGAGTGTCTCAGCTTTTGGGCAAAACTAGTTCTTTTTTGAGAGAGAAAAAAATCAGAAGCCTGAGCTGATAAAAAGCCAGACTTGTACATGTCACTGCTTTATGTACTAAATTGTTCCTACAGCTTGAGTATTGCCTTACTTTGCCTTTCACAAATATGCACTGTTTGTTAATGTGTTGTTTACAATCTTCTAATGTTCCCACAAAGCCCACTGAAGTAGAGCAAATTGTCCCATTGCATTACTACAGGATTCTGTCTTTGAATAATTATTTTTCATATCAAACAGCTTTTTAGCTCTTCACCATCAATGTAACTAATACTTATTGTTTTGTAAAACAAGTTGCTGCTGTTTCCCATTTGTCATCTTTCTGCCTTGCTAACTCACTCCAGCCTTTATTCTACTGTCTCAAATCATTCACACTCTCCTAAAGATAACAACTAAATATAACAACTTGCCATTAGGTTCAGTTTTGGTTCTTTTTAGGTATCATGGACAAGTGGAGTCACACAAGGGACGTTGGTTCAGGATATCACCTGAATACAACTTCTGTCTTTATGTAGTGAGGAGTAAGTACTTTCCCCCCGTATTTTCTCTGTTCAGAACAGGAGAAATTTGTGTTTCTTATATTGATACATAGCATACAGGAGCTGTGGACACACTGCTGTTCCAGAGATGTGGCCAGCACATGCGTAACAGGTGCTTTGTAACTTGTAACTATGCTTTGTGATGACTCCCGGCCTAGTTTGGTGTCTTTGCTCCTAAGGTCATTGTTTATGGCATCAATATATTAATATCCTTTGGAGGGGTACAAGCTCATCCACTCTACATGGAGAGATTCATGTGCTTAAAGCTAAGAATATGTTTAGATGAAATGAACAGTTATGAGTTTGTTCAGGTGCTGGGCAGAGGTATATATGTGAAGGGACGTGTTCTGCTCTTGCTGTGTGTATCCGGTGGTGCTGTAGGAAAATACGAGGGAGATTCCCAGTGTAATGAATCTATTTTACCACTAGATGGTATTGTTATATGAGATTAAGTATTTGCTTTGCGCGAGGGGATGCTGAAGGCAAGAAGACCTGTAATGGCTGTTAGTCGTGGGAGGATGCCAATGGCAGCTTCTGAGTGAAGGGCAGATGGCCTCAGGAAAAAGGCTTAGCAGTTAATTAAACCATAAGGATTTAGGATTTTTTTCACCCTGGAGCTTGTAGGTTTGTTTGAATAATGCAAGTCTTTGTAAGTAGGCTCAGTGTGTATGCTGACAAAACACTGGAAATTGGGGAATGTCTTCAGTTGCTGTCACTGTTTTCCACAGTATTTTACATCTTGTCTCCACTAAGGATTTGGTTTTTATTAAACACATATCTTCTTGGCAAAATATTTTTTCAGGAAATACTGCAAAGGGAAGGGAAGATACCTGTATGATCATGTACATGAGAAAATAGACTTTTAACCTGTGCTACTCATTTGCTTAAAAAGCCAGTGGGAAAGCAATGTGATACAGTCAACCATTTAGCCAAGTTGTTGCTATGTATCCCATTTCTTAAGGAAAAACATAAAAAGAATTAGCAGCTGTTAATTGTTTGGTTTCTTAGGATGCTTTGTTCTGCAAGGACCAAGGAAGTCTGCATGAACTGTTTTACCTCTCTGTTGTGTGAAAGGTGTTAATCTTTTAGCTCGGGATAGAGAAGCAGTTCTGAACAGAGCAAAACAGACGGCTGCCTTCATTTGAAAAACTACATAAAAAAATGGAGAAACATCTATTTTTTTTTTTTTTTAATAGTGACTTTGACACTTCCTTACAGCTTTGTTTTCTTAAAATTGTTGAAAGAAAGCATTTTATACTTCAATTGATTTCGAGTTTAAATTGCTTTTTCATGATGGGCTTTGTTTGAAAATCTGCTGATTTCCTGCTTGAGTCACAGGCAGATGTACTGCAGGATCTCAGTGCTGTGACTGATGTTTACATTGTTCTCATGTTGTTGCTGTGGCTGTGCTAAGCTGCTGCAGTCATAGACTAACCCCTGTTATCCTGGGAATTGTATGAATCCATAACAAAATAAGGTATGTACCACAGAGTTCATATTAGTTCATGTATTTAGAAATAGCTTTCAGTACAGAAAAGTGGCAGGGAACTGAATATTTTTCAGTCATGCTGAACCTTCATGGAGTCCTTCCCAGTCACCAGCAGTTCACACTAATCTTAGGGGAGACACAGGCACAGAACTCCCAGTGCTGTAAGGAGAAGGTGGAGGTCCTGATGCTTGTTTCTCAGGGATGCTCCTTGTTCTTATTAGACTTGAAATTGTAGCACGTTTACAGCCTATGCAAAACTAAAACCTGTCTTTTCCGACTGCCTCTGTGGGTGGATGGCAGCAGGCTTGGGAGCAGCCATCCACAATATTCCCTTTTGGCATGTGGTGCTGCCTTGAAGGTGCTCCCTGTCTGCAGTGAGCATCTGCTGTTGGGTCAGGCAGGTAAGCCCCCGGCGGTGTCCGTGTCACGCCAGGTATGCTGAGGGGACACTGCAGGCTTCCTCTGCACAGCAGCCAGATCTGGTCCTGAGAAGGGCCTCTGGGATGCTCTGAGAGACAATCATCTCATGTGTTACAAGTGAAGTAAAACATGATTTAAAGAACTGGGTTCCCAGCAGGTATACACCACTCCAGTTCTTATCCCAATGGAAGACCTGACAGAGGAAATTTGATATCAGAGTGATTACTGGGCTAAGATGGCCTGCAGATAGCAAAGTCTGAAACAGAAATGTTGCATCATGCAATGTTGCCAACCAAACTGTACTAGAGAAATATATTTCATACAGAAGTCATTGACAATATTCTAAAGGAATGTGAAAGGTACTGGGCTTGTGAAATGTCATCATACTAATTTCCTATATCAATTTCTTCTTACCTTTTCTTCCCTGTGTAGTTTTCAATTGAATGGATAGTACAGCTTCTTATTCCCTGGGTTTAATTTTGCTTCCAGTTTCAGTTAGCTTCCTAATGCTGTTTATAAACATTTGAGAGCAATAATGAAATTTACCTTTTTTTCCTGTGCTTTGCGAACTTCTGAAATTAGCTGGTGCGTGTTTTCTGTAACAGTTTTCTGGTATGAAGCCTTGGAAACTGGTGAAGTAGTTTCCTCTTCAATGAGGGAATCCACTATTTGAGGTTTTCTTCTACTGTTGATATGAGAAGTAGATAGTAGTTGGGAAAGAATGCCTGATCAAAGCCTTCATGAATATATATTTGTTCTTTAAATGAGTGACTTTTGGATTGACATTTCTTTTGTCTTTTAACATTGTGTCTCTGACAAGAAATAGGTAAATAGGCAAATTTTAACCAAAATAACAACTAATATCATGAGTGGTCTCACTTGTGGTAAATACAATGATACAATTCAGTTCTGCCAAAAGACTTTCAGGAATACAGTTATTTAAAGTGTATTGCAAAAAAACCTCAAAGAAAACAAAACCCACTCAGAAAGATCTTTCTTTCTTTTCCCGTTCTAAATTAAGTTAGACAAACACAGTTTTAGATGGTTAACATGAAACATATAAACCTCATGGTCTAAGAACATTCAACAAATGATTTCTTATTCTGCAGGAAAGGGAAGTGCTTGAATGTTCTACAATACTAAGTTAGACAGTGGTGTAACTCATATGTCATCAATATTATTTTTAAGAGATATATCCCAGGCATGTGGGAGTCCTGGTAATAATGAACTAGACCTTCAGTGACCTGTAGGGAATTTAACAAAGGCATTGTGAGAAAATCCAGCAATTTATTGCTGGCTGCCCTTATTAAATGAGGTTGGAGAGCACATTGTAACTGAAAAAAGGGAAGCATCTTTTCCTTATTTTTCAATATTTGCTGCAAATGCTGGAGAAAATTGTCAAGGACAGTAATTTTTACAAAAGATACCATTTTTGGAAGGGAAAACTCACTTGTAGCTAGTCTGTCCCACAGAAGCAGTTATGACTATCTCACACAGAGTTCTTGGAGATGCTCCATATCAGATGTCTGCATTACCACTCTCTGATGATTACGGTAAGCTGTGCATCTCCAAAATTTAAATTAAAACTATAAGTAATGATTGAAACAATCCTTCATCTAAGCAGTCAGATCAACTGACGGAAGGACCTCAGATACTGTCTCTGACTACTAGTTTGATTCAAACCTTGCATTTGCTATTAGTATTTCATAGTTCTTTTGCTCACCTGCCAAAAAGGAAGTTGTATTTTCCTTTAGTGCATGTGCACTGAAAGTATGTATTCCCTCTGCAAGTTAACTGCTGTGCTATTATAGTGATATCAACAGCCTTGATTTGTATTTCTTTAGCAATACTATCTAACTTCTTGTTTACTTGCTTTACTATAACTGGATACTTGGCTAAAGGTTTTAAAGGATTTTCTGTAATAACTTCCTGTCTCTTTTTATACTGCAGAATCTTTCTTTTAGCTGATAGTCTGTCAGTTTCATTCTTTGTTTCAGGTCTTGTCAGTCTGCATTCATCTACATTTGCTTTTTTTTGGCAAGACCAGGACCTTAAATGATAGAAATCTTTTCCTCTTCGATTCAGATTTCCATATGATATGTTGTGGCTCCTCATCTAATAACACTTACAGACTTTGAAATCTTCACCTTTAACACTGCTGTTTGGGTCTTTTAAGAGGAGAAAAAGACAAAAAAATAAAAGGGAGGAGAGAACAAGGCATTCAAGGACACATCTCTGACTTTTAAAGCATTTTTTGGCTATATTCTTGTAAACCTGTTTATTTCCAAAATGTGACCAAAAATTTAAAACTGATGGAACCATCTGGATGAAAACATGCACTTTGTCCAGTAAATTATCCATGTCCTGTCTTGTGAAAAGCACATCTCAGATATAAGTGTTTGGTCCTAATTCAACATAACATGTAAGTCCCTTCTTAACTGACTAAAATGCTGAGCAATGTTGAATGGGCTTGGTTAAAAAGCTGAACTTTGCCTGGAGGTTCTTCTGGTGCCTCATTTGAAGCCTGTTTGGTTTCCTGGCAGAGACATGCTGTGAATGCTCCAGGTGTGGGACAGTAGACTCTCTGGTCCTTGCACAATCCTCAGGAGGGTGGTGATGATGTCCCTGTGCTGTGCCCTGGATTCCTAGCCCACACTGGGGCAGAGGTCTTTGGCTCTGCCAGCCTTGAAACTCTTCCTCATCAGGAAAAATCTCTTCTGCCAAACAGTGAGATTTTGTGGATAATATAGCAGGGTGGGAAGAAGAAGCCAATATAGGGTAGGGAGCTGAAACTCTGATTTTTGGAGGAGATATCAATGCTAGCTTGGGTTCTGTAAAGCTTGCTTTGTGGATATGGCTCTTACTCCCAGAGCCATGCTAAAAACCCAGGCTATTTTCTCTCTGGAAATGTGTCTTAGCAACAGGTGTTAAAATAATTTATAGAATGACATGTCCAACACTGAGGGTGAGACAATAATTATCCTTCATTTCTGGGAAAGTATTTGAAAGACTCAAGTACAAGAATGAGCGTAAACTGTGAAACATCTCTTGCTAAAAGATATTGCCACGTGAATCTCTTACAGCCCTTCTGCTTTCTACCCTTTGGCCTCCTTCCAGTTCAGTGGATGTCCTAGTCCGACACCAGGGAAAGCTTCACATTGTTCCATCAAAGTTTTGTCGTATGATTCTCCAGATAAAATGTAACTGACATTTTTTTTTCTCAGCCTCTGTTTTCACCCTGTCAGACCAGTAAGAGCAGCAATCAAACCATTGAGCCAGTGGTGTGGAAACACACCATGCTGGTATTTTTGGCGTGACCTTTTTTAGAGAGACAGGTGGAAGGGACATCTATGGGTAGAGAATCTTTTCCATTCTTTACCAGGGAGATGGCAAAACCATTGAATGGAGCTGCCTGAAAGTGGGATCTCATGTTTCCAGCATGACCATCACATGGAAGGCCTGCCACAGCTTGGGCCCCTTCCCCATGTATACCTTTCCCCACCATGCACCTCATTGTTCACTTTAGATCATCTGCCAGATCACCTTTTGGAGAGAGCTGTTTCCATCAGTCTTCAGTGGGAGGGTTGAGCAGAGCATGGGCAGTGCCCAAGGTCATGTTAATCTTATTTCAGTGTTGCCTGTTTGTGCTAGACATTGCCTATTCTGTTTATTAGTTTGCTGTTGCCCAGTTTAATCTCCTGTCTGTCAGTCTCTGTTGTCACAGAGCCCCATGGACAGGACTCTAGGGATTGTGGAGGTGGACATGCCAACAAATCTATGATGAATTCATTGCTTTGGCTCATGTCAAGAGTAGTTCAGCATGTGGCGTGTTTTCCACCGGATGACTTTGTTGTCATAACAAGATACCTGCTCCAACTCTTCCTTGCACTTGCAGGGCTTAAACTTTATTTTGAAACTAGGTTTGAATGTGCTGTGTTATGTGCTGGAAAGCAAAGTAGGGAAGGCCTTTTAACCAACAACAGAATCAGAGAGGAAGGTCTTAAGGATTCTCAGTTACGTCATCCATCCTGGCCCAAGATAGGATTAACTGAACCTAAAGCACCCTGGAACATGTTTGTACGGCCTGTTCATTCACAAAAAACTTGCAGTATTTGGGTTGGCCATCTCTCCTAGGGTTTCACTAGCCTTTATCACAGAAAATGTTCCTCATGCCAACAAAAAGAGTAAAACAAACACCAGGATGGCATTGAGTAGGTTAGACTGGAATCTGAAGCTTTCAGGCATGAAGTGAGTACTGAGTTACTTGCTTGATTGAAAAATTATCCCCTTAGTGTGAACAGAAGTCCAGAGGAGCATTATTGTGGCTATGGTTGAATCAGCATGAGAGTATCTGGGTTGTGGGAGTTGGAAAATCAGTGAGATTCCCCTGCTGCCTGTATGCCATGGCCCTGCAGGGCACACTGCGGGGTGAGTGAGAGTAAAGTGCTTTTTCCCTGTTTTAGTCTCTGCCATGAAGAAGAGACTCCAACCCCTTCAGGTGGTGGTGTGGAGTGTGGTTTTTCACTTGTGGACCTGTCCCCTTTCCCACCAGGCCCCAGTTTTGGAAAATCAAAGTGGTATAGCTGCATGACACCACCTTCCTCCTGCCCCTCTATCTTCTCTGCTTTTCTAGGTGTCTTGTGGGGGAGTCCTCTACCCCAGCAAGTAAGGGATTGCCCATCTTTCCAAGAAGTACAAGTGGTCTCTGTGTCTCCAAAAATGTAAGCTGTACGGAGAAGTTCCAGGAAATGCTGCGCATATTTATGCAGCACTAAACAGCCAAATTTTACAGGACGGCAAGGGCTGGAGGATGAGGGTAAATAAGCTCTTCTCTTGCAGTCTAGGTTGTCAGTAAATTTTTATAGAGTTGAGATTTATTCTAGTGTCAGCCTTATGTGATTCTGTATAGTGGAGGCAGGATGCAATAATCTATTTAAATAAAAGCTTTTGGCAGTGTGTAAAGTCACCCTTCTTTTTTTAATCCTTAATGAGTGTTTTGTCACTTCATACTACTCTTTCATTGTTAGCCTCTTTCATGCTGTTCTTCATCTGAGTGATCCTGTGCATGTTAATTTTCCATAGAGGGAGAGAGTGGGAGACAAATATTTAGTCAGAACTCCCTTTGTTTGGCAATGCACGGAACTGATGTGCCAGTTAAGAGAGGAAAACATTCCAACTACCAGTTCCTTGCTTGGTTGTTTTTTTTGTTTGTTTGTTTGTTTTTTTTAAGGTATGGTCTTTGCTAGCAGATTGATTTTTTTCCCCCAGAAGACAGCGATAGAAAAGCCTACCCAGCCATTCGGGCGCTTGGCATGTTGCTCAGCACACTGTGGGCATCCTTCCAGCCTACCTGACAGTCTGGCCTGGAGGCAGCATCAGGGACTGCTGGGGAGGGAGGCAGAGCAAAGTGGCTCATGTGACATCCCCTGGCCACCAAGCAGCAGTGTGCGGTTCCTTCTCACCAAAAACATGAGGCTATGCAGGTAGTTTCTGCAGGCTGGAAATTGTAGAATGATTTCTTACAGTGTGCAGCCCTTCTGCTGGTGTACAAACACGGGCTGAGTTAAAAAATAATGCTTAAGATTTAAGACAAGCCATAGTGCAAGAGAGCTTTCCTTAGTACTTGAAACAATACAGAGAAAATGCATAAAGCAGCCAAAAGTGTCTGACTGGATAATCTTCAAATGAAGAGGAATGTTTGTACATAATTAAGTCAAATCAGCAATATCAAATGCAACCAGAGGTTTTGATATATGTTGTAATGTACTGAGTAGAAATCGGAAATTTTGAAATATTTTTGGTCTCAAGTAGGACTGCTTACTGTAGACATACTTTGTTTCTCAAAAACTTGGAAATTATGGCATTTTTTATGTTTATTTCAGATTTTCTGCAGACAATTGCTGTAAACAAAGGTAGTATATAGTCAAAGCAGAATTTAGTAAGAAAAATAAAAACCATTGACAGCAGGAGGGCTTGGCATTCTAGTTAAAAAATCTAAGCAGAAGGTATGATTTGCTTAGAAGAAGGATTTTTTTTTAAATGCAAAAGAGAAAATAACTTAAAATTAAAATCGGCATTGTGCAAGGCAGAATTACAAATAGAAAACTAAGAGAAATATCCCGACCTGTTCAAGTCTGAAAGGAAAATCATTAGCAAAACTCACATTGTAGTGATCTTTTAAATTAGCCATAGGCTTCCATAACCTGAATTATCAGACATGATGTTAAGCACAAAAAATAGCAAGCTCTGATAAAACTGTGTTGGTGCTTTCTCTCAATCTCACCTCCTGAAAATATCTAGCACTAGTGTTAAAAGGCATTCTAAGCAAATGTAACTAATTTGTTTCCTCATTTGCATGATCAGAGGATACGGTCTCATACTACATGTGTGTGCAGTATTTGTGTGCATATATAAAATAATCATTCCTTTTGTATGACTTTAATTTTTCTCACAGTTTTATAATGACCACAGCTTTTATTCCTGGTAAAAAACCAGTCTGTGTTGCAGAGCCAGATGGAATAACTGTGTCAAATAAGATTTATTTTAAGCAATATAAATGTGGCTGCCTTGCTCACACAAAAGTAGACTTAAAAAAAAAAAGGAAAAAAAAAGGTGAAAAGAAGATTTTGCAAAGTCCTTTTACTTTCTTCCTTGCCTGACCGGAGCTCCAAGTCAGACAAAGAGTCCCAGTGACTGAAGCTGCTGCACAGGCTAAATGAAGATTTTAGGTAAAGACGTTAAATTGAAGCTGGCTATGAGGCTCATGAAGTAATTTGAAATCTCAGTGTGTGCATGTGTAGAACACAGGTAGTAGTATTTTGCCCATTATCAGCCAGAGTCTGTCTATTAGTCAGAGTCGATTCAGTGGTATACCTGCTGTGGTATAGACTTATCCACAGCCACAGCTGCTTTGAGGTGTATCTTTTCTAGCATGGCCTTGTCCATGGGCTGTAGTCCCTTCAGAAGTAAACCTGTTCCAATATGACCTTACCCATGGCTGCAGTCCCTCCAGGATTGTGTACCTGCTCTGTTGTGGGCTTATCGATGGCCATGTGCTTTGACGTGCTCCAGCATGTCCTTATGCACAGCCACATGTGCCTCAAGGTGTATGTTCTCCAACATGGACTTGCCCTTGGACCACCGTCCCTTCAGAGGTACACCTGCTGTGGCACAGACATAACCATGGGCACAGACACTTCGAAAGGTACCTCATCTGGCAAGGGCTTATCCACAGCCAGACGGTGTCCTACTCCCTTGTGGACTCATCCACAGGTCACAGTCTCTTTGACTTATGTTCACACTGGAGTATCAGCCTGTCCAGGACAGCAGCACAGAGGCAGAAGTGATGCCTTGGTCATCTGCCTGCTCAGGCACATGGCCACTGCTATTGTGAAAATGTTACCAGGCACTGTAGAATGTGGTGATAAGTGGTACAGCACCAAAGCAAGCAGTGAGAGCAAAAAGAAGCCACTAACAAGCACTAGACTCTCCTTTACAGTGCCTCATTGCAAGCACAGGAGCTTGCCAGTTAATAGATAAAAGGCAATATCAGCTATAAATCCAATCTAGCACATTTCAATCAAATCTGTCATTTTCTTGAACCCTCCAAGCCACATATTTAGTGCCAAAAAGGAGTGTTGTGGTTTAACCCCAGCTGGCAGCTCAGCAACACTCAGTTTCTTGCTCACTCTCCCCATGGAATGGGGAAGAGAATCGAAAAGGTAAAAGTGAGAAAACTTGTGGGTTGAGATAAAGACAGTTTAACAGGTAAAGAAAAAGCCACGCATGCAAGCAAAGCAAAACAAGGAAACAAGGAATTCGTCCGCCATTCCCCATGGGCAGGCAGGTGGTCAGCCATCTCCAGGAAAGCAGGGCTTTATCATGTATAACAGTGACTTGGGAAGACAAACTCCATTGCAATGGCTGCTGGGTGGTAATGATCACCCCCACTGTCCCCCAGCCACGTGGCTCCCTAGGGACCCACACAGAGCCACACAGAGACCAGGGGAGAGGGACGAGAGAGAGAGTTTATTGAACATGGGTAGGGATATATATGGGCTCTGAAGGGATCCAAATTCCTCCAATAAGGAACCAGAAGGGATTTGGACTACTGCCAATAAGAATGAAGGGTTAACAACCAATGGAAAAGGGTAAATAGGAACCATTAAGAAACCTCCATGAAGTTTTTACATGGACAGTGACTGCATTCCTAAGCAAGCAGATAAGGGTCTTCTTAGGGGATTTTGTGAAGAAGACAGTGACTTGCAGAAAAATAAGGAGGAATCCATTTTGTAGCATGCATTACACAACAGTAACCCCCCTGTTTTTAAAGGCATTTGGGTTAGTTTTTTCATCTTCTTCACAAGTCATTTTCTGACAATACTTTTTCCATTCTAATTATTGAGTGTCCATCGCCACACTCCATCACTTCAAATGTCCCCCTACTTCCTCCTTCTTCTCCCTGTTTTTATTGCTGAGCATGACACCATATGGAATGGCACATCCTTTGGTCAGTTCGGGTCAGCTGTCCTGGCTACATCCCCTCCCAGCTCCTTGTGCACCCACAGCCAACTCACTGACGGGGCAGCACGAGAGGCCCAAAGCCTGGATGCTGTGTAAGCACCGCCCAGCAGTGATTAAAAGAGTCCTGTGTAACCAACAGTGTTTTCAGCAGTAATTAAACCGTAGCCCCATACTAGCTACTATGCAGAAAAGTAATGCTATTCCAGCCAAATCCAGCACACATACGTGTGTTTGGATTTTCTCAGCTTTATTCTTTAGAAATCTTGGCACATTTTGAATACTTTATAAATGTGCCTGGGATTTAGGGACACCTGATAACCGTAGCCCAGATGCCCCTGCTCCAGCTGCTGCACATCAACATTTCATAGTAGTCTCATCTGGGACTCTGGACATAGAAATGATCTTATTCAAAGCCTCTGAACATGTGTGCTGTGTTGTAGAGCCATGCATTATAAGTTTGACACTTCTGAAAGGTCTTCTGGGCCTCTGCTATCCGTGCAGTTTATGCATGTACAATGGTTCTGATCCCTCTGTGAAGCCAAAAGCCTGTGCTCTGCAGTGCACGCACACTTCAGCCTGGTAACGTCAGTATATGGAGGTTGATTCAGTCACCATGGAGTCCTCAACTACATTGCCAAGTCTGAGGGTCAGATTCAAGTATTGTACTTTTCCTGTATATAAATGTGATTTTTCAGATTAGTCTTTAGTGTGGCACAACATTCCTGCTAGCTGGGCACTCCAGTTAACAGTGTAGTTTTTCCAAATAAACTGTGTTCAACATAGCTTGTACATTTATTTCTAAAACTGATCCTTTCTTTCTGGTCAGCACCTTTCAGATGCTTTATCCCCTTTTCCAATGTAAACCAGACCTTTCTCTTTTGGTGTTTTCTCACATGACTTAGGTGCTGTTAATAATAAAAAGCATTATCTTTTCACTTCTCAGCATGCTCTAAGTGACCTGCATTTTTCTTGACATGGAAAGAAAATACTGAAGTAAAAGCATAATTGTGTAATGAGTTAATATGCTGTAGATTCATTACTGTTTTTACAGAAATTATTCTCACTTGATTAGCTTGCTCTCCCCTTCCACCCATTTTTATAAGAATTATTATGAAGCCAGAATTTGATTAGTGCTACCTCTGTCAATTCCAGTTATTAATGATTAGTTAATTCTCACAAGGAATCTATTTTTACTGTGTCAGTATTCATTTTAAGGCATTGAATCTCATGTTTAAACATTTTTAGTGCATACTTTTCCATTATGTAGTCACAGCAGAGTGAAAAAAACTTAGATACTTCCTTAAAGGTGACTTGTGAAGCAGGAATGATTTATGTCTGATTTTCACAGTCTAAAAATGTTGTATAATGTTACACAGTGTATATGATGCAACTCATGAGCAAAACTATTCTTATATTCTAGTCTTAACTGTAAATATAATTTCTGTAGAGGAACAGAAACAAGTGACTCTTACTTAAAAAGAAGCTCATTATTTCCTCACTAGTAATGGATGTACAAAACTATTGAGGTGATTTTGTTGTTGATAATTTAAGTGTCATAAACATTTTCTCAGCTCTTCATAGTGTTTGAAGAGACCTTTTTCTTCCAAAATTTGCAGATAAAAGTATCAACTCTATGTCTAGAATGTCCTGACCTGATTGTTATGGGTTTAAAATCTTAGAATTTTTCTTTCATCCACCAACCCTGCACCTCAGAGGAATCACCTTCTGTCTCCTCTTCAACCGTGGAACCTGGAAAGAGACTGCATGCCCCA
>JAWWEU010000040.1:31812992-31902290 GCA_035583155.1 Acropternis orthonyx | reverse complement strand
AAACTGTAATTCTGACTTGTAATCTGCTTGTGAGTTAGATTCATTCCTCCTGCTGGTTTACCTTTAAACCAGCACACTGATAGATAAAAATAAATGTACTATGCTAAAAATGACTGGAGATGTAAATATGGTTCAGTGGGTACAAGATGTAGGACAAAGTAAATAGGACAATAGCTGGTTCAGTTGTCTTTTTCTTACATCCTTGTGGAATTACAATAAGAATATATAAGTCATGTGTGCTTTTGGGGAGTTTCAGACTGCCCTATTTGCACTTTCTATACTGTGTGTGGATGTTGGGAAGAGAGAAAAGTAGAGCTCCCTGCAGAATGTGCGTGAGAATATGCGTTAGGTCTCCAGGGAGAGTTTGTATGGCTGTAAGAAAAACTGTGTAGTCTGAGGAGGGACCTTTGCATTGCAGCTCAGTAAAATCAGGAGTTTCTCATGAGGATACTCTGCAGATGAGAGCAGTTGGAATGCCTTTGCTCACTGCATTAGGGTAGCCAGCTGCCAGCCCTTAAGAAAAGGTATAGTTGTATATATAATGAATATATGAAGTGTAATGATGTCTGATATAATGTGCAGGAACCCCACTACCTGTTAGGCAGCCTAGCTGAGTAAGAGATGCAGAGACAGAGCTCATGATGCTCAGAAGCGCCATCCTCTGCCCTTTCTTTGGTGACATTGAAATCTTCTCAGAGCTGAAAGCTCCCACTAGGACCCTCTAGAGACACTGTTTAAGAATGCATAGCTCTCGAGCTCCCTCAGTTGGCACTGTGTCCTTTATTTTATCTCACACAGACAAATTAAATAAGTAATTAAATGCATGTTTTTAGTTCCTGACTTGCAGGATCAGATCATGAAAGTTGGCATGTTGTTTTAGGAGGCTGTCTGCTTGCTGGTATAGTTAAAAGTTCTTATTTTCCACAATGTTTTCAGGGCTTCTCACATACCTTCTACAAGTTGTATGCTCACAATTTCACCTCATAATTTTTCATGAATTAGTACTCAATGTTAAGTTTATTTTGCTGGGAAGATTTGTTGTCTGGTAAGGAGTGACTTTGTAAGTGTTCTCTAGACATGGAGAGTGTCATTACTCAATGAGCTGGTATTTCCTTTCTGTCCATTACTTGCTAACTGTTGATGTCAGATTTTTGGATATATCAGCCAAATTAGCACAATTCCCTTTTTGCAGCAATTGAACTCCAGGTTTTTATGTGATTTTCTGCCCCTACATTTCTGTGTGTTTTTTTTGCTCTTCACATGCATTGTATCTAGTATTAAATTTCTTTCAACTTGTCAAATTAAACACCAGTTTGTTGGTCCGCCACACTTCATGTACAGATAGTACTTTTGGTGGAATATTTATTATAGGGTAGTGGTGATATCCAATATGTTTTTATGTATTTTTTTTGTTTGTTTCTTTTGTTGTAGATCCATTGACTTCATCTAGGCAAACTTACATTACTTTGACAACATGGTGTTAAAACCACTGAAACTGGATTGACTGTTTCTGAAGAATGGTTCCATTACTTAAGTAGGTCTGGAGATTAGATATACTGAAGAGAAAATTCTTTTTCTTTCTTAATTCATTTCTTTTTCATGGTTAAATCTGTGCTATCTGAATTAATTCAGATTTTCTAAGTATTTGCAATATGCTTTTTATCAATAGCTGTTCTCTGTAAAGTTATCACTGCTTTTTAACTACTTCATCACTTTCTTCCTAGTTATTAGTTGGGATAAAGTTGTTCCTTTTTCAGGATTTTTCTTGGTTCTGTCTCCTTTGTCATGGTCTTTTGTTTTTTTTCCTCTAATCATATTAAAAAAACAAGTTCATCTTCCTGTTTGTCAAGGATTAACTCATTTGGTTTTAATTCTGTCTTTTTATTTCTCTTGTGGCTATTTCACAACAGTGCAAATCATTGTCTGTATAAATCACCAGTTCTCATTTTCAGCAAGGTTTCTTTTTATCCACAAACCTCCAATCAATCTCTCTGATGCTGAACTGGCCTTCTTGTTGAGCACTTATCAAATAAAATCCTGCCCCAATTGAATTCAGTGTGAGTTTTGTCATTCATGTCAATGACTTCAATGCTTCACTCACAGTTAACATGCATTAGGTTTCAATTATAATGCCTTTTAGGCACCTCCAGCCTTCTTCCTGCTTTATGACTTTTAATTACTTCACAGTCAGCACACTATTTACTCCTCATAATTCCACTCAGCTTTTTTTTTTTGTTTTTTTTTTTTTGGTTTTTTTTTTTTTTTTTGTCCAGAGCATTCTTTTCCTCATTGCTTGTCAGTACACAGAAGAAGGATGACACCTGGTAAATGTTAAGCATTCGTTTTGCAAATAATTCTCTAAAGGCAATATACCTATTAATTTTGATGGGCTTCCTAGGAAACATGATCTACATGCTGTCCAGTGAAGGAACTGAACCTTGTATAACATAATTATCACATCTCAAGCACAAAAGGTTAATGTGTTTAAGAATAAAGAAAGGAAAAAAAAATTGTCTGTGACTCACCTTGTGGTCCTGTGATAAGGAACGTTTTGCCCTAGGGATCAGGCAGGAACAAAAATGATTGACAATGATTGTATACCCAGGTAAGACAAGCTGAATTGGTGGTCATCTGCTATTTATCAATTTGTTGATGACAATAGCAGTGTACCAAAGTACTGTGGCTTTCTAGTGTTTATTGCCTTGCTTCTTTTGAACATTTTGGGTACTGTTTAGACAGTTTTGCTAACTGTATTCATATAAAAATGTTTGGTGTCCAAAGGATTCATGATCACATCAACTCCATAAATGAACCTGAATCACTCTGTGAATTTTCTCATTGCTGGTCTACAGCCTATTTAGTTGCAGACTACTTAAACTGGTAAGAAAAAGAAGATGGTTTTCCATGTTTATCTGTGCCTCTAATGATCATATGGCTTATTTCTTGCATGGGACAGTATCTGTTATTTACTCTAGGTTTGTGTAATGCCTTGATGAGTAAGACCTGCTCTTAGTGATTTCTGTATGCTCTGACCTTCAAAGCTTCTTATTTACTGCAAGAGACAGTACTCTGTTGGGTCATGAAAAGGACAGTAGTAATGGTGCTAAATTTCTTTGAGCAAGATGTTCTACAAAGAAACAGAACTGTGGGAATAGCAACTCAGTATCATGACCTATGGCTTTTTGATATGACTTGCAAAATGTAACTGGTCAGTAGTATCTGGGAAGAAGCTCTATGTGCATCTGCAGACTGCTGAAGGGGAGATCATCTTACTGCACTATGTAAAGGCATAAGTTTCTTTCATGGTGGAAGCATGTGAAGTGAAATACCACATCATTGATCAAATGCTGAATATGTGAGCATTGAAGTATTATCAGGAATAATATTAAACAAAAGTCCCAGCATCAGAGGAAGATAATATGTTGCCTGTAAATGTCTAAGCAGAAGTATTGGTATTGACTTGTACTCAGATAATAAGTATAGTAAGTCCAATGTGGTGATGTTCTTTTTAGAGAACTGGTCAATTTCAAAAGGTTTTGTCAGGATCAATGCCAAAGAATTGAAGGGCTGTCTGAAATCAACATATATTTTTCAGACTTCTGATTACAGCAAAGTAATTCTTGAGAAAAAGTTTCTTGCACAAAAATAAAAACAACTGTCCCCTTATAGAATTGTTTTTTTCTCTCAGAAGTACTGCTGGTGACTAGAGTCCCACTGCATGCAGCCATTCCATTGTCATGGCATATCCTGTCCCTGTCCTGGCCTCACATTGGAGTAGAGAAGAAAGTACTCAGATGATTCACTCTAAAAATAGTTTTGACAACAGAGAAGTGAAGATAGCTGGCTTGGTAGTGGCCAGGGCAAGAGTGCGTTCTCATTTCTTTCTTACTGAGGCTGGTACTCCCAAGCTGATTCATTTTTTAAACAAAACTAATCCCCCTCTTGTCTTCTTGTCTTTGCAGAATTTAGATTTTGACAATCTTGAGCCACCCATCAATCACTTTGCCTCTGAAGTACTAAAACATCAGCCCTGATATTCTGAGCTTTCTGCTTTCCCTTTCATGTGTGTCTGCTTGGTAACAGTAGCTGAGTTCTCTCAGCTGAAGTAGTTCTGTAGTAACAGCTAGAAACAGGCAACTGCAAAACTTGTAGATACTGTTACTTTTCTGGCAATTAAGTAGCACTATTTTTTCCCTAGTATAGGTAAAGGTAACTGAAACCTCCTCATGCTTTCCTTCAAAACCTAGGAAAGACAACCCTAGTTTGCTTGAGGCCTGGTTCCCGGTACTGAAGTTTGAACTGCAAAGAAGTCTGAACAAAGTATCATGGCAAAGAGATTAGGGAATTGTGGGAACTGATACCACTCTTCGAAAGAGGTCCAAACTTTTTCGGATGACAGAATGGGCTACTACCAGCAGGAGCTCTTTCATAGTAAATGTAGTAAGTGACACTGGGGGTGGACAGGCATTTTTGGGCTTTCAGCAACAGTAAGAACATTTTTGTCACTCAACATCTTCTACTGAGCAGTTGCCTTATCCCTCCCTCTTACATTCTGTCTGGATTTTTGGCCATCAGCACAAAAAGAGAAGTCAAGAGAAGCTTGGACTGTGGTGCTGTGACAGGAAATTACTGCTGCTTTGTTTTCTTTTGTGGAAAGGAGGTTCTTTTCCATGAAGGAGAATAGGACCGAATCCTGAAAAATCTTGTTTGCGTTGAATGTGATGGTTGTTTTCAAAGTGTTTCTCATCCAGTTTCTCTGTAACAGGTAAGAATGCCTTGTAAAGAAAAGAACATCCCAAAGCAAAACATAAAATCAATCTCAAGCCACCAACTCAACAAAACTGCATCCTGGCAGAAAACAGTAATGTGTTTGCTATGTACTTAGCTATAGCTAGTGCTGACAGCTTTGGGGAAGCAATTCTGAGGCTTTGAAATTCCTGTGTTTGCCTTTTCTAAGGTCTTTTTGATGTCTACTGTTGCTGTGTGTGGTAGGCAAGCTGCAGATCCACTGTCCTGAAGAGATGTGCTGAGGCTTGAGGGAAAGAGGAGGAGACTTAGAGCCTCTGGATGTTGTTCTTTGCTTTGATAAAGTCATCTGGGTCTTCCATCATCAGCTGGTAGGGTCTGTGTTCTGTGTATGGGGGAGAAAGGGGAAAATTCTAGAGCAATGACTTGTTATTCAAAGGTTTTGTATGAGCTTTCTAGAATTTAGACTAACTCACTGATTTGATGCCTTCTGGGACCTGAGGATTTCAGAAAACTTTCCAACTAATGAATTGGCTAGAAATAGTTTTCAAGAGTGGGGAAAAATATTTGTCTGTTGTAAAGAAGGAATTTGTTACAGAGAGGTGAGATAGGGCAGGTATAGACCAACTCTGTTAATAAGTCTAATCCTTTGCCTTTACTGTGCATTATTACAATGATTACAACAGATGTCTTGTTCAGAGGTTCACAGAACAGCTGTCTCATAGGATCCGATGTTTAGAGAACATCTGCCACACAGATAGGCCTGCATCATCCATCACAAAGTCATTCCTCCTGCTCCGTGACAAATGTTAAAACAAGACAAAAGTAGTGGAAGGTCAAAAGGAGACAACTACAATGTCACAGTAAAGAAAATAAGAGACTGGGGAATTTGCTCATGCCCTATGTCTCTGAAATGTCAAGGATTTATCCAGCTGCAATTCCTGGGTGACCCCAAGAGGCAGTCACATTGTCAAAAGTCCAGTAACTCCTACTGATTCTTCAGAAGAAGAAGTTGGAATTCCTTCTGATGTGAAATCAGAGCCATTTGAAGTTCCAATGAGGCAGTAACTTCCATGATCCTGGATCGTTTCTGTCTTGCTTTTACCTGGGGGTAAACTCCAAGGCTTCAGAGAAAAAAACAACCTAAATTAAGCTTAAGTCCCTTAAAATGAGTCCAAAGTGTGAGTCACGCAAAGGACCCATCTCCTTTGATGTGCAGTGTTTTAACTTACTGCTAATATAACATCCATCTTCATTACTGTGACCTATCTGTGGTTGAAAGCTGTTAGAATTATCTAGCAGCACAACTTCATTTGAGAAATTACTAATATCAGCTCTTTTATACTGTTGTTCCAAGTTTGCTTCCTCGTTAATGAAATGAGAAAAACTTTTTGGTAAGGTCATCACTTTAGTTTGTTTATTACTTGTTTGCATTTTTTTTCCTTGAAATTTGTGAAGTTATATGCACTAAATTCCTCTTTTATAAACGTATTTTCATAAAATGATCTAGAAGAATATTTTGAAGGAAAGAGTCCAATCTATCACCATTTCTTTGCCTGGTAAGCTGGGACACTACTGCATAAATACGATTCCATATACTTCATGTCATTTAATATAATTCTTGGTTCACTATCCAATTTTTCTTTTGCATGGTGTCATGGTTTAGGAATGGTGCTCCCCAGTTTAGTGCTCTCACTGAGACTCTCTAAACTATGTGCTGCTTGCTCGTACCTCCTCCCCATGTGGGGGGCTGGAGAAGAGAGTTGGAGGCACAAAAGGTGAAGATCATGGGTTGAGAAAAGAACAAGTTACTGGAAACACCAATGAGATAAGAAAACAAACAGCAACAGCAACAATACTAATTACAAAGGGTATAAGGAAAAGGCTAACAATTAACACAGAAACCCCTGGACAACAGAGGATACCCAACTGCTTCCTCTGCCAAGCTGTGCTGACCTGGAAGAGATCCCTTCCCCCTGCCCCTGGTAATGACTAGAATAAGCTCTGTGTCCTAGCCATGCCCCCTCCCAGTTACTGCAAAAATTAACCCTGTCCTGGCCAGAACCAGGACACATGGAAACAAAATAGTGTCTTAAAATAAGTCTCACCTACTTTGTTCATTAAGTTTCTGAAAGATTAAATACATTGAGTAAAATTTCTTGTGAAGTATACACTGGGGGAGATATTTAAATTAAAATAGGCAGTTCTGTACCCAGATACAGGCCTCTGTTAAATTCTGTTCTCTTAGTAAAAGCTTATATATTATATATTTATATATATATATTATATCATATGTATTCAGAACCTAGGATTTATTTCTGTTTGTCAAAGTAGCAAAGGAAAGTTCCCATGGTGACAGCAAATCATGGAATCATAGAATAGAATCATTAAGGTTGGTAAAGACCCCCAAGATCATCAAGTCCAGCCTTTGGCCAAACACCTTGTTAACTAAGCCTTAGCACTAAGTGATGCATCCAGTCGTTTCTTGAACACTACAAGGGATAGTAAGTCCACCACCTCCCTGGGCAGCCTGTTCCAATGCTTAACCCTTTCCATGAATAAATTCTTCCTGATGTCCAGCCTGAACCTACCATGGCACAGCTTGGGGCCATTTCCTCTTGTCCCATTGCTTGTTGCCTGGAAGAAGAGGCCGATCCCCACCTCACTACAACCTTCTTTCAGGTAGTTGTAGAGAGCAATGAGGTCTCCCCTGAGCCTCATTTTCTTCAGGCTAAACAACCTCAGCTGCTCCACACAGGACTGGTGCTCCAGACCATTCACAGGCTTCATTACCTTTCTATGGACATGCTCCAGCACCTCAATATCTTTCTTGAACTGAGGGGCCCAGAACTGGACACAGACTTGAGGTGTGGTCTCAGCAGTGATGATGGGATCATATTACAGTGAAGTCACAACTTCTTCCTGTACTCTACTTAGAAATGACAGCTGAGATGATTAAAAATTAAAGGCAAGTGTTTGTTCAAGTCCTCAGACAGGTACAGGAATAGTTATACTGATGTAAGGTCTCTTATAAGATCTAGGAATAGCTATAATTTGTAAGACTAATTAATTATATGTTAGATTCCTTTTCAGTAATGGGAGCTAATCAGGTGTTTGTTTTTTAGTCTTTGTGATCTTTTTTTCTTGTCATATTAATGCCACTCTGTAGTAGGAAGCAAACATTAATGAGTGAATAATTTACAGTAGGAAAAACAGAGGCTTGGGTAGGTAATCAATTTTAACAGAGGATTTTATCTGGAGCTGTTTGTGAGATTTCCCAGTACTGCATCTTTATGTGATACACTTTTATTCTCATCTCAGTTAATGCTGTATTAAAAGTGTTCATGAAGAATTATTTTGACGTATTTAGAAGTCTGACCTATGGTGCCTGAGAGTGTACAGAAGCTTTAAACAAAAGAAAAATTAATACCAAATTTAGAAGGGCCTTACCATTGTCCCAGTGAATAAATCATACACCTCAATGATTTTATGGTCCCCAAAGAAACTGTACTGCCTAGTATATTAAATGATTATTTAGGATACTGTTTTGCTCCAGATTCTTAGGAAAGAGCTGCAGTCACCCCCTACCTAGGAGGATGTTAACCAGGAGACAGGCTCAGGCACTTCACAGTGGTGTGTGGTGGGAGGACAAGGAAATAGTTGGACATAAGTTGCAACATTAATTGTTCAGACTGGATTTAAGTAAAGACTGTTTCTGTGAGAACAGTCAGGCAATGTAGCAGGTTGCCTGGAGAGTCTGTGCAGTCTTCATCCTTCTCCACTCTCAGCGAAGTCACTGAAAGGCAGCTAGTGGTTTATCTGGGTTTTTTGGCTGTCAGACACTTCCAATGGCTTTGCCCCTTGAGAAATCCATAGGGCTGTTTCTTTTGCTTGGGGAACAGACTGTCATCATTTACTGAGAAGTGTAAGGTGGAAATAGTTTCATTAGATGGTGTTAAATTTTATAGTTCTTTCATCACAAGTGTCAGATTAATAGGAAGAAAGTGTTTAAAATGGCTGACTTTAATTAGAAGAATGGAGATGTCTGCCAACAACAATAATCTGGTTTTGGTGACCAAGTGTTTAATTCATTTAGAAGTTATTCCATTTTTTCTTAATTATGTTCTCATTTATAGAAATGTAATCTATTTGAAAAATACAAGTGCTAATGGTATGCTTCAAAGACCATGAATTATGTTGCAGAATATTTAAAATAATTATTTTTTTCTCCTCTAGTCTCTCCTTTTTGCTATTACTTTTTGTAATGCTTTTAGCATCATTTGATACATTCAGTCACAAAATGTCATGTTGCTTAGTTTTACCATTTGATAAGTATTTGCATTTATTACAAAGGCTCCTTTCTACAGTCTCTATATCACTGCCAAACTGCGACCTTGATCAGCAGTAAAGCTACAGACATGCCAACTAATGCTTTTGTCATCTCATGGGCTGATTATTGTAATTCACTCTTTTAGGGACATTTAGCCCATACTGTCAGGAAATTGCAGCTGACTCATTATGCTGCCATGAGAATCTCTTCAAAATGAGATTATTTGAATGTATTATTAAATTAAAAAAATAATTTCTTCATAGAAAAAATTCATATTGATTATCATATTACATTGGAACAGACTGTTCAGGGAAGTGGTTGAGTCCCCATCCCTGGAGGCCTTTAAAAGACATATGTATGGCATTTAGGGACCTGGTTTAATGGTGGACTTGGCAGTGTTGGACTGATAGTTAGACTTGATGATTTTAAAGGTA
The DNA here is from genome assembly GCA_035583155.1 of Acropternis orthonyx. Lineage (NCBI taxonomy): Eukaryota > Metazoa > Chordata > Aves > Passeriformes > Rhinocryptidae > Acropternis > Acropternis orthonyx. The sequence continues at coordinate 31,892,780 of JAWWEU010000040.1, read as the reverse complement.
TTTTCCAACCTAAATGAGTCTATGATTGTATTATTCTATGCATTTGTGTGATTTTAAAGCATTACTATTATGAACCTGTCATTTGAGTAATCATTTTGCTGTTCTGGTATTTCCTATATATCATCAAATTTACTGAGCTGTCTTGATGAAATCTATTAAGATTTGTACATCACCAAGAGAAAAAAAATTATCTGTGGATATTATCCAAGCTGAATTTTTTTTGTTTTTCAATCATCATGGAAGTGCTTTGTATTTACCTGGACATCTGAATTGCACATTTTTTTACTCCTGTTTTCAATTGGCAAGTGTATAATTATGGGTTTAGATGAGTCTTCTTGAAAGTTAATTAATCACAGATATTGAAATTGATCAAATGGTAGTGCAGATTCAATGGTAGTTTTGAATCCTAACATTTCATAGAAGACATAAAAAGTGTTATTTTTGCAATTTTTTCAGCTATTTTAAATTTTGACAGGAAAAGGAGAAATAATTATCTTTCTTCTGAGCAGATTTCTTTTTCAGTATTACTTAGGTTAGAAAACAGTGAGTTTTAGCTTTCCTAAGAATAATAATCAGAGTGATTTTATCAATATGGGTAATAGTGCTACCTGGTTTATGCATGCCAGTCAGCCCTGTCTCATTAGCAACCTTATGTTAGTAAAGCCTTTTTCCCCTGTAAGAGACAGCCTGTACCTCTAAAAAGTAATTCTGAAAGGTCAGTTTCAAAGAAAAAGCAGCTTATGCTTTATATTACAGTAACCAAATGAAAGCTTTCATTCTAACAGGTTCATGTGTGCATATTTTTTGGCCACTTAAAAAAACAAAGGTCTGCAGCAACACACAGATTTTGGAAAAGCTTAAAAAGTCCACTCTGGTGGATCCACTGGATCAGACATATTTATTAGAATTTTGATTTTAGCCTTGGCTATACCATTTCACTTGGGTCTACGGTGCCTACAGAAAGCATCTTTCCAATGCATTCTCTTCCCATTTGAAACATGTAATATTCTTGAACAACGAGAATGTACAGGCAGATGAACTTCAGAATGTGGGACCTGAGACCTGGTTTGTGTTGAATCACTATTATCTAGCCTTTTTTCCCCTGTCCCAGAATGCGTGAAATGAGGAACCAACAAAAAAAGTTATCTGTTTATCTAGGCTGTTGCCTGTGAAGAGAGATTCATTTATTTGCACCGGAATGGAGAAGAAAGGGAAGCGTGGGACCTGGATTTGTCTTAGGAGACCCCTAGAAAGGGCACGGGCTCAGAGCCACACTTTGAAGATAAGTGTGCTGTACAGGTTTCTCTTCAGGTTAAAGCTCTGAGACAAGTTAAAGAATTTTCTACATGAGATGCTGAAGTAGCCAGAACATTTACTTTTAGTAGTCTGGTTTCCAGCCTTGTTAAAATAAACATGTTCTATCTTGTAAAGCACTGTAAGAGTCTCAGTTAGGTTGATCAGATAGGATATATTCTCTCTAGGAGTAATTAATATAAGTAAGTCGAATATATAGACATTTTTATCTGGATATAGGTATATAAGCACCTTGTGAGCTGCAGGGAGCTTGGAATCATCCTCTTGCTGAGCACCACGGGGGTGTGAGGCTGGGTTAGCTGAGCCTGGCTGCGGGGCAGAGCAAGCTCTGCTACTGCTTGTCCTGCGAGAAGCTGACAAGAGAGACAAAGTGAACCACCACAGCGAGACAGTCAAAATAACTTACTTCAAGCCAGATAATCCTTTCTAACACAATAGAAGGATTTACTTTGGGTTTTTTTATAAGATTTATTTAAAACTTACTGCAAAAAGTAAAAAGGCTCCTTGGAGGGTCCCTTTGCATTGGTAGTTGGTACTTTGGTGCTTGCCTGCATTTATATTTTTGGCCTGTAAATTCTTTAGTGTGGAGATCATATTATTTTACTTCTAGTTGAGTGCTGTATGCTTTTTCTGGAGTTTAAGTATGATGTTTGCAAGAAATCATCTGTTTACTAGGGAAACATCCTATTTGTCAGCCAATTATTGTGGAGTTTGGCCTATATAAGAACTGTGGGATTGGAGCTGATGACATCATGTTTTAGTGAATGTCAAGATTTAGTATCATGGATTTATAATATGAATTATTGATTTCACATCCCCCTTGGTCATTACCTATTTTGGGAAATTAGTGCCTTTTAATGTACTTATTTTATGTTTTCTAATTTAGCAGCATTAGAAGGCAACAGATTTGAAATAAGCAAGTTCCTATATTCCAATATCTTGAAAAAAAGTTTTTGGTTTTATTTTTTAATTTAAACAATTGCTTAAAAGAGCAGGGTTGAAATGAAAAGAGTTTCTGCATTATAAGGTTATTTTGCTTTACATTATAAACTTGGAAAGCAACATCCTCAAGTCCTCAGTAAACCCAGCACATTCAAAGTATTTACATTGCTGAAATCCTTTAATATTCTATCAAAATTCTGGAAAAAATTGATCTTATACCAAATATCTGACATACTACTCTTTATTGCTAAATATTTCTTAATTTTATTCCTTTATTCTATAAACGTAATAACAGAAAGATAACTTTTTAGCTCAAGTATTGTGATAATGCTTTGCGAGAAACTTTTAGGATTTTTTTCCACATGAAAAGTTTAGATGCTTTAGTATAATAAATTGCTGTGTAGATATATGCAGGGTAATCATTGTAGAACTACTTGTAACTTGTCTCCTTAAACAGAAAATTTGAAGGTCTGTTCAAATAAAACCTTCTTTCTGGTCATATTTCTTGCTACTGGCTGACTTGTTAAGCTTCTTAAGCTCTGTTTCAGTTCATTAGACAGCAATGTGTGTTTCCAGTGACAAAAGCTGTAGACTCCTGCTGACAGTGGTGGTGCAATCGTACCTGCCAGGGTTACTTCTTACCTGAGTGAGGCAGGAGCAGATGGTTGTGTCCATTAACTATTCTTTAGCATATCCAACCTTTTACTGTTTAGTCTTGGAGGAGCTCCTAACTGCAGTTTATAGCATTGAATGAAGGCGGTAGGACTTTGCTTTGATGTACTGAATCTCACTATTCTAAATATTGGAAAATATATGTAAGAAATTATAATGACAAAAGAGGTATGCTTGCAGCCACATAACTGAAATAAAATTCCTCTTCAGTATACACAGTATCAGTGGTGCTGAGAAATCAGTTTTGTACTGAAAAAGATGTTTCCCAGTGGGAAAAAGAGTTAGTGAAGTAGATAAAGTGCAGCTGCCCCTTGTTTTGGAGATCCCAGCTTGGGGAGGCTGGATCCATAAGCTGATGGAGCAAGTGGAGCCTGTTTTCCACAGTTCTCTGTTTCACTGAGAGGTTGATCTTCAGTTCTGTAGAATAATTTTTGTGTAGTCATTGGTGCCTTTATAGATCTGATAACAGTCTGTTGTGTTTCACTGAGTGTTAAGATTAATTTAGAAAATATTCAGACATTTAGAAAGGTATGGCATGCAGCAGTGGCCTTCTTAAGCAGCATCACTTTCAACATATGTTACGTGAGACTGTTTGACAATATTCAGGTATTAGTTCTAATGTGCGAGACCACATTTTATTCAAAAACAATTTTTTTTTCATCCTTGTAAAAAAAGAAGTCAGCTCTTAGGGACCGTCAAAAGCAGACAAGCTGGATCTCTCCTTGTTCCAGTGTTGGAATAGCCTTCTGCAACACGGGATCTCATGTTTTCCAGTTCACTTGAAACTGTTGAATTTCAGGGTATGCAGGGTCGTCTGGCTGTTTTTGCAGGTATATTAAGGGTGCAACAGGACAGGAGCAGTCTGTGTTTCTGTGGCAGAATGGTTTAATTATTCATTTAGGCTTGGATATCAAGTAAATATAGTTCTGAAATATCTTCAAAGTTACTTAAACATAACAAAATTGTCATTTCATTGCTATAGAAGTGTGAAATAAAAGCTACCGGGGTGTTTTAAAACTTTGTAGTGTTTTCTAATATGCCAAACTGTCATTTGGATCATGGTGTCCTTGAAGGAATACGTTTTTACATCCACTATTTTTGCCATTTGTTATAAACCAGGATCTGCAGTTGACCCATGGGAGCCTGAGGTTTATGAATGTTGTTGAGTGCTATAAATGATGCAATGGGCTTAGGAAGCTTGGAATTTTTAATGGAGTTTTAATTTTTTTTCATAGTAAAAAAAATATAGAAAAATTGACATATATGAATAGAGTTGTGATTATGAACTATTAAATGAAAATATATATAAAATGTTCATACTGTTAAAGTCCCAGTGCTACAGGGTAAGCTCTGAGGAATATGGCTCTTTCCTAGGACCAGTGCTTCAGAAATTTCCTGCATGCTTTTTATAAGATGATCCCGTACTGTCAGGCTTGTCTTTGTTTATCTATTTTAAAAGTTTATTTTAGAAGATATAGGCAGAAGTATCTCTGGGAATGTTCTTGGAGAAAATGATAAGATTGTCAGAACCTCCTATTAGGTTTTCTTTCTAGAAATTACTTTCATGAATATTTGTGTCTCAGTTTGTTTATCTACAATTTATCTACAATTTATCTACAATAAAGCATTCTTCTATCAGCTATCTTGGATTCAATAGCACTTTCTTTTGTAAACTAGGTACTAATAGAAAGTGACATATATCAGCACTTCTAACTGTTCAGTAATCCACTGATTAGGCATATGACATCTATCAAAGCTGCTATGTGTAAAATATTGGGAAGTCAGGGAGTTTCTGAGCTATTTGGTCCATTATTAGCAAGTGTACAATAATTAATGATGGTGTTCCTGTAAATACCTTAAAAATGAATGAAGGCAATCACAAGAAAAAGTTTTTAAACAGCATGATACAGCATACTGGTCTCTGAATGGAGGGCAAATCCAAGACAAAGAAGACAGATAAACCTTATCACTAACTTGAGATAAAACCCACTGGGGACTCTGAAGTTGTTCCTGTAGAAGTCACTCTGAAGCTTTTCATTGACTCTCCTGGGACCAGCAGCATCCATAGACTTTATTTTGTTTGAAGTATTTTTGGGATCGCAACTATAACTGGTGTATAATTCTTAAATGTTATGTCAATAAATATCTGCTGCCTCATAAAAGACTATAGAACTAGTGATTAGAAAAAGTTTTTCCATCAAAAATGACAGCTGTTCAAAATATTTAATTATCTTCTTAATACTTACCACAGTCTGATTCTGTGAAGCAAATAAGTGTAATCTTATACTTAATCTTATAAGGAAGAAATAAGATTTCAAAGCATATGCTGAAAATATAAACAGATAAAGGAATATGTGCAATATGACAAAATTTCAGGATTGCTTTATTTATTTGTGATTTTATTTTCTGATCAACTCATGCATTACTCATTTGGAAATCTGAATCTTATGGCTGGAATCTTAACTTTGCTTGTATCCTATGACATCCTTTGTGTTATCTTTCTGTGTGAGTATGGGGCTCACATGGAGAAACTTCTGACTTGTTAGTAGAGTTGACATCTGAGCAGAGGATGTAAGAACAGTCACATCCTTTTTGAGATGCAATTTCTCATGCCCAGTGGTTAGCTTATACTTAGCTTCCTTGTATAGAATAATAGTCATGTTCCAAATACAGTTCTTACTGATCTTCAGTAATTTACAGTTTCTTAACACTTCTCTTGGCACACTCAAGTCTTTGGCCAAATATATCTTTGAAATTGAGTCATCTTAAGGGGAATGCCTAATTTCCCTGTTCTTTGACTTTTCAGCTGTAAAACGGGATTAACATTTTCCTTCCTTACAAGAGGAAGGGACATGGGAGAATACTGTAATTAATTACAGCATTATGCTCAACAGAAGAATGATGAAATCAGATTAATACACAAATTATTAAGACCTGTTAATTAAAGCTAAGTTCAAACATGTTAAACACATATAATATCACGTTTAACTGTCACAGGTCTGCTGTCTCTGTGTTTCACTGAACTATTGGATTTGGCTGGTAATTTTAAATTCATCCATGAGTCTTACTTTATATCAAGAATATGAGAACAGCTGTACTTGCTCAGCCTGGCCTGGGCTTCCTTGGTGGATGGAGACCTGTGAAACAGCAGAGAGCAGGACATACTTTCAGAGGTCCTGACTGCTGGTTATACCCATGCAGCTGTCTACATTGGATGTTTTGAATCAGATGTTGCATTTTTGTGTTTAATAGACAGTGATAGTTTTCTTGCACAAGCTCATCTAGCAGAACCCATAAAAACTAAATCCTATGAAATCAATTGCATAACTATATGCTCTGTCCAAACATTGCTATTGGCATTTGGTTTTAACTTTGTCTTCTTAAATAGCATTGATTATTTATTATGAAAACCAATGGAAGATAATTCCCTATTCACTTTTCCATCCCACTGCAAGCCAATAATTCTTATATTTTGGTAGTTATTTTTCATGAAATCATATACTTAATTCCCACTTTCAGTTTCACTGGAGAGAACAGAATGTTCAGGAACTATAGAGTATGGTTTTGTTAAGCTGCATAGCTTTTTGACAGAATAGAGGAAAAAGCAGTTTTAATATTTCAGTAGCTGAAAGGAGGTAGTTCAAAGAGTATAGTCAAACAATGATGAGAGTGTGTTGACAGTGCATGAAATCTCTGATGTGGATTCCTATATAAAATAAAATGATTTTTTGAGGATGTAAAGGTGATTCTTAAAACCCTCAGTTATAAACCCTCAGGAGAAAATAAAATTGTCCTTTTGGTTTTAGCATTGCTCCCCATCTGAAAGAGTGATGGATGACTTTGGTGAACATGTTGTAGTGCAAAGGACCATAATTGGTACTGGTAATCGGTACTGTGTTTTTCTGATTTTCTATTCACTCTTTGTAGGAAATTTAAATAGATTAATAGATTTTTAGGAATAGGATTCAGGAAACAGGACTGTCAAAATTTATATTTACGTGGTTATGTAATGTTTGTCAAAGAAGAAGAAAGTGTTACGACCTTTTTCTGTGCTCCTCTAAAGAGTGGTTATCTGTAGAGTGAGAGCCCCAGTGAAAGCAACGAACTTCCTATTTGTTACTCACACCTGAGGCACAAAGAAGGAATGAAAGTGTTCAGTTTGATTCCATTTTATAGATGCAGTTCTGCACAGGTTTTGTTCTGTGCTGTGGGAGCACAAGAAAATACTCTGCCTTGAAAAAGTTGAGGCCAAGTCTTCTGCAATTCTTGAGGGAGGAATGGAGGCCCTGAAATCTGCCAGCTGCTCACTGAGGCCCTGGATGAGGTCTTCCATACTGTGGAGATCATGGCCTGTGTGGAACCTTCTCAGCAGACTTTGGAGGGACAGTTAAACTGCTTCCCGTCTTCTCAGCTGCTCAGAAAGCCAACAACATGCTTTATCTCCATAGTTTATGGAGAACTAGGGTTCTAATCTTCTGGGAACACCTCTGTGGAAATAAAAGTAAGATGTGGGGATGGGCTGATCTCTTTAGAGAATCTGATATTCTATATGAAACTTGTGAGAAGCCTCCTTGAAATATGATCACACCCAAGACCTCACAGTGTAGCAGCCAACAAAATCGTGCTCCACCACATACAACTCCAAATAGGAAATAACTACCTGAGAAAGAATCATGAGTGTTAAGAAAGTGCTCTTGGAGAAACAGCACAGATTTTGTTCTGCTTACAGACAGGTACCCTTCAGGAGTGTGTAGCAATGGTACTGCAAGCACAAGTGTGATATTCAAGTGGTAGTCTCTTGCAAACAGTAGCAGTGCTCAGTCCCCCAAAATTCACTGCAAATCTGTGGAATGTCATGTGTGAAGATGCCATTTCCATTACATATTCATTATTTTGTTAGCACCTGCCTGTTTTTATCCTAAATGTTGTTTAACATTTTTAGGATACGGCTGATGAAAATGGTGAGAGATTTTTCTACACTGTCACACGTAGACAAGCTCTAAGCAAGGTATCTTGCTCAATATGATATCCTTGTTTGCTTGAGTTCTTTAAACAATGCTAGCCCTTCAGCAAACTTCTCAGAATAAACACAAATACTACAGGGAACTCAGCTTCTGATATTTCTAATGTTAAAAACAAGCATATAAAACATTTTTATCTCTCGGAGATCTGCTTTGGAGAAGACTCAATTCTCCACTACAAATGAGTTTGATTTTCTTTCTCGATCTCTCAATATTTGCATGTCTACTTTACAATGCATGACGTTTGTATCTTAACATAATTGGAAGATTATGTATGGATGGTAGATACATGATCCACCCTTGTTAACACAGTATTTGAGTGTTTCAAATTTTACTTTATACTGTAAGATGATTACTTATCTCACTATGCTTTTCCATTTTATAGATGCAGTCTTCATGTAGGAAGACTAACTAGGTCCCCTAAGGTCCTGTAGGAAACCCACAGAAGTCTAGAGAACTGAGACAGTTTCTTCTAAGTTTGGAGCTGTTGGTCCAATCATTGGACTCTCTTTTCTTACTATCTGAAATCCTTGTTGCTCAAGACAGGAAAGTAGAACGACATAGCTGTTCCAAACCACTGACTGTGTTGCACTGAGATTAATTTACAAGGAAGGATTGATATGACTCAAATGATCTCTTTATCTGTTGTTCACAAGGATGCAAATATTCTTGCTTTTGATAGAAGACTTCTGAGGTACAAACACAGAGCTGTTTACTTTCAAGCATGCAAACAAATACCAGACATCCAGTACTTCTGAAAACACTTAAATAGTGAATGCGTAATTATCTGAAGGAAATTTCATAAGCTGAGAACCCAAGTGGCTGAAACTGGCAAAATCTCTTGCTGAAGAGGTACTGAGCAATCTTTGGATAGAGGAAATGGAAATTCTTTGAAAGACCTGGATTTCTGTTAAAACTAGTGATCATAACGGGGTAATGACCTTCATATAATACTTCCACTGAAAAGGTGGAGAGTTTGGGAAAAGTTTTTGTGCCAGAATGTGTGACACAGAGAGACAGATTTTTAGGTGCAGCAGTACACTTAAATAAAACCTCACAGCTGTTCTGTTATTATTTCAGATATGTCTGGATTGTATAATACCTATTTAAAAGAAAGTTTATGGCTAGTAGGATCATAGAACCACTGGTAATTCAGGTTGTAAGGGTACTTCAGTGGTCAGCCTTCCCAGCCGGAGTGGCTTCAAGGGTTCCTCTTTCCCAAGGACAGTGCTTTGAATTTCTCCTAGTTGAATTTCAAGAAAGTCCTTGGAACTCCTGTTGGCCAATTTATCCAGCCCACCTGGGTCTCTCCAAATGGCAGGCCTACATTCAGTATTTCAGCTGGCCCATGCAGCTTGGTGTCATCTACAGACTTGAAGAGAGAGCAAGTCATTACCTCCTCCAAGTCACTAATTAAGGTGTTAAGCAGAACAGGCCCATGGAAACTGCTGCAAATTCACTTCTTGCTGGCCTGCAGGCAGAGTATGATCCATTACCCAGTACTCTTGGGGTCTTATCATTTCAGCAATTTTTTACCCATCTGGTTGTCCCCTCCTCCAGAGTATAATGTCCTAACATTTGTAAAGGAATACTGTGGGAAATGGTGTTGAAAAGCCTTCCTAATGCTGAGGTAAATGACATTCATTGCTCTTCCAGTGTACATATGCAGTCATTTTTGTCTTAATTCTCAATGGAATTTTAATCAGAAAACAAAACTATGGTGCAGTTTATTATACACATCTGGACAGAGAGAGGCCAGAACATGGCGACAGAGAGCTCCTTTTGCCCACAGTCCAGTGAGTGCTATTGCCTGGCTGCTTCAGTTCAGCCAGAGAAACCATGTGTGGGTAACAACACTTAGCACTTCCATTTGTGCTTAACTGTTGTGCAGACATTAAACATATAAGCTTAAGTGTTGTGAAAATATTAATTAATTCTACTCAATATTGTTGGCCTACTGAAGGCAGTTTTGATATTAGGCAAAGGCCACAGAATATAATGTATGTGCAGATGACCCAGTAGTAGTAGTATTACAGCTATTTTAAGCTGTGAGTCAGCTACTGGAGTTGTTGTAGAACAGAGAGAACCCACACTGAGGGAACTGGTTAGCTACAAGACTATGGAAATCATCATAAAATGGAGATAACCTGCAGCTGGAGAATTGATTAGCTTGTTTATAGCTATAGCTTTTAGTAGGGATGGATATTGCATCAATTCTCTTGGCATATGTTTGAGGAGATAACTTGCAATAACAAACCCAAACTTTTAAGAAAGTATTATATTAAAACCAAGTAAAATAATATTTTCCTTGGATTATTGCATTACCATGGAACAACATACAGAACTTCTAGCTAGAACATGGATTTCTCTTAAGCAAAAAAATAATCATTGTATAGAATTGTTTTTGCCACAGTTTATTGGCATTTCAAAGCTGGCTGTTGTTCTGTACCAAAAATCTTCTTACCAGAAAAGGTGAACTCTTGAATACTTCCCAAGATGTGAAATCCTCCCAAAGTAGGATCTATTCAAAATACATGAATCTGACACCAAATGCTATGTTATTTAACTTATACAGACTCTTAAAAATAACATTAAGGGAATCATCTGAAGGAAAGGATTGTGCTCCATGATTCATATGATGGTCTAGATTATGACTTAAAGAAGCAAGGGGTGATTTTTCCTTTTACTCTTCTATCTGAGGAGTGAAATTTGATGATACTTACAAGAACTGGAATGGGATAAGAAGGGAAAAGTGACTTGTTGAAAGGGGGCTGGTTTATAGAGGTGGAACTTGGAGATCTCTGCTCAGTGAACAGTGGTGCTATCTTGGTGTTAGTCTACAGACAAAGTTGTGTAAGCTGGGGAAAATATTTGAGATTTCCTCAAAGTTGTGTGCAGTCTTCTATTACTATCCATAATTCTTATTTTTCCCTGTGCAGTTTTTGTCATGTGATGCTAATTTCCTGGCTTAAAATGAGTTTTCTGTTCAAATTGTCAGTTTTGTTATGTATAAATATGCGCCTAAGGTGGTGTGAGGTGAGGAGCAATGTGGTGGCTCTGCTTGGAGAACGTGGTCTTTGCCATACTTGGCTAAATACTCGACTCTTGTATTACTGTTCACAGCTGACTGCTGTGTGCAATATCTTAATTTTAGTACAGGTACTGTGGTTTGAAAGGAAAAATGAAACAGAAGTTATGTTCCTGCTTAATCAGTGTGCTGTAAAATCTGGCTCGCTGGGACAGAGACATGTTAAGAGTGAGATTAAAATGTATATCCTCTGGGTAATTGTGTGATGGTGGCATTTGGAAACTCTTGTATACTGGAAAGGTTAGTGCTTATTATCTGGAAATGTTCTGCATATCCTGATGAAAGCAAAACCACTGAAGTAGTGAGTAGGTTTGTTTTCACTGTGGCTGAAATAAAGAAGATTAAGAAAAAAATTAATGTGGGTTAGTGTTTGTGTAGAGAATGCCATTAATTTTGTTGGTGGTGTGCAGGCAATACTTAAAGTAATTCTAGTATCACTAGTAGAATATGAATGGAATGCTGCTTTGACCTGCTATCAATCATTGTGGTTTGAATATCATTTGCATAATGTTTTGCATACCAGTCACATACTACACTAGACTTTATACTGCTAGGAGGGTGGATTAACAAAATGATTGTAGTAGCACTACTCCAATAAAAGGGATCAACTTCTATGTTTCTCTTTCTCTTCTACTATTTTCTAAAATAATTTATAATGATGTTTTTTGAATATTAATATTATTTTGATCAGGATTAGTAGTAAATCCTGCATAGACCATGTCAATACTAGCTACAAGTTCCCTGTTGGTCTCTCATTTGTGTTTATTCTACATTTTTTTAAAACTTAGCATGACAGTTTTATTTGTGGTCAAAGCTCCACACTTTGACTATAACTACTAAAACATTTAGCATATTTCACAGTGAAAACAAAGAGCTTAAATACAGTAGTTGGAAACCCAAAGCTAGATATAAAAGTTATTGATTTTACATCAATAGTTAAAAGTATTTGAAAAATACTGCAGTACAGATGTATTAAAAATGTTATGAAAGCTTCTGACTTGACTGGTAGCTGTCATAGCTAGTGGAGAAGGTTTCCAGAATGAAAAGTGTGTCCAGTGTGCACCTACAATAAATCAAAATGTGTTGGACTTGAATCAGAGGTAAAAAGACAGTCACAGAACTTGTCAAATAAGGTGGGATATTTTTTGGCAAGGAAGAAAACTTGCTGTTTGTGTGCACTTCCCAGACTTCTCTGTTGCAGTTCCAGTGTGCTATTGAACCATGAGTTGATTATTCTTGAACTTCACTTTTATTATTTAACTTTGGCTTGCTCTGAAGTAACCTCTTGGGATACATCTATGCTCAGAGACAAAGCCTGACCTTCAAATTTCTTTAACTATGTCTGGCCTCCCAAGCTGTGGACACACTGCAGGTCTGTGAATGTTGCCCCTGTGCGTTGGGAGAGCAGAGCCTGGGCATTCTGCTCATGGGCTGTGGTGTACTGGGTCATGACCCTGCCGCATCGTACAGTGCCCAGACACCATAAATAGGAATCTGCACCTGTTCCTGCTGTATTTAAATTCTTTCTCTCTCTGTGTGTTGGTCTGAGTAGGTATTTTTTTGCTTGACAGTAGTAGTTGTTCTCAAGAATGGGCTCAAAGCTCAATATAACAGAAAATGTCACCATATCTCTAGAATCTTGATCTTGAAACATCAAGCTCATTTTTTACACTAAGTAGTGAAAGGGTGAAAGCTCAGTTTGTGATACTTTGCTTTGACCTCATGCATTTAGATATTTTACAGAGATATGTTGAAGGTAGATACTGCAGAGAAATCCAAAATGGCCACTAATTTCCTTCAGCTTTAGTATGAGAGAAAATTATCTCTGTCAGAGTGTCTTTCTTCCTAACTTCAAAAGAATGTAATGTACAGAAAATTTGAATCCCACTGGCCCATAGTAAAATTCCTGGTTGTGCCAGGTAACTGCATCAAGTTCGTAGAATGTATATACTGAATGTATCACCTGTGAAGTATTAGTTTCTTTTTATTTGAAAGGTTACATACATTTGCATTGATATGGCAAGGTTTAAGTTAATGTAAGTGCTGTTATAATGTCAGTAGACTTTTTCCTGTATTTGTTTATAGGTTTCAAAGGAGTTTTTACAATTCTCAGTAGAGCTGTCTCCTAGAGTTCCAATGACATTGAAGCTATTTTGTTGTTAAACAACCTTCCTCACAGTTGGGCTGTGACATCCTGAGAACTCCCAAAGAGCCTTTTTACTTTCAGTGTAAGATGTACAATTATTTTTCAAACATTAACTTTTTCAAACAAATTTTTTATCTTTGTTTAAAGAAATAATTTTTCACATATCCCAAAAGACTTTTCCTCAAACAATTTCTCTGCATGCTTCTTTGAGTTCTTGACAGAGATGTGTAGTGTAGAACTTGCTTTGCACTAGTTAATAATAGACATTTTACAGTGTAGCCAGCTATTTTTGGTGTCTGGGAGACGCTGTTAGTTGGCAATATGTATACTACTGCTGCCCTTTTTCTTAACTGCTCCCAGTTATTCCAGAGCTCTCATCTATTGGTTTCACACTTTCTATAACTATTATTGACACTTTAAAAAAAAAATCTATGGGGAAAACAAGTAGATCTAATCCCAATGTATATGTATGAACTGAATTAGAATTATACATAGAATTATATAAATTCAAACAGCCATTGACTAAACATAACTTGCAAGAATATTGGATGGTAAAATGTTTCTTAGATGGATTTAATTTAGACTGTGAGTCACCAATAGTGTTATGTTATGCATTTGTGTAAAACTGCCTGCTCTTTGAATGAAGAGTCATCTCAGAAGCTTTAGTATAATTAAGGACTTATACATGTTAGTCAGAGAAATTAAATAAGATTGAATTTTAGTCTTAATTCTAAAATTCTGAGACTTTTAAGGGAAAACCTCTCTTGGAATCTTGTTAATACACTTCCTCATATCTCATGTATGAAAATTAGTTCAAATCAAGTATCTTTTATCTCTTTCAAACCTCTCTAAAGGAAGTTCTCTGGATACTATAATTTCCTGATATATATGCAAAGGGTGGATGAAAAATACTCCTCACCAAATGTATGGCCCTTCCATATACCAGCTTCTACTTCCAGGTGTTGCAGCTGTTACTGTTAAGAAGCTAGGGGCTGCTGTGATGGGACTATCCCAAGAAACTGACTGAGGCAACATGCAAATCTCAAAACTTCAAACAAGCCTTTTCTTATGCTCAACAACTGGAAATCAAGCAGTAGTAAAACAAATCAGTCAAGCTTTGGGTATACAATATTGCAAGTCTAATGCTGTATTTGGCTTTGATGGCTAAAATGTTCGGTGGTTCTCAGCTGTTTAAGGTCAAGATGTCCTGACTCAAGAGCTCTTCAATGAGAGAAACTGGAGCTGAAACTAGTGTATTTCCCACCCCTTGCGCCCTTCAAAAAAACCCCAAAACCCAACCAAACAAAAAACCCCAAACCACATACCAAAAAACACAACCCAAAACTAAATTAATCTGTGTCATCTGGACATCACTGGCATCTGTATAAACATTTTCCATTGGTTAGGACAAGTCTGGTCCAGAGGACTACCTTATCTTTGTTCAATTTGTCCAGGTAGATGCTCTCCCCCAACACTTGCCCATCCTGGTCTTTTCAGATGCATATGCATATTTGCAGATTTGTGCAGGTTATTTGATACCTTCAAGTAATTGCAGACTGGATGCTATTATCTTCGGGTTTTTTATAGTTATTTTTATACAACTGTGCCAAACAGGCAGGTGGCACAAAATAATTCACCTAGCCTAAATCCAGTAACCCTATGGTATGCCTGGGTTCAAAACAAATTGGACATGCATCATGTTTTGCTTTAAATCAAGGAGGTTTGCAATAGAGAGGTAGGGAAATGAGGATATGCTATATTTCACAGGAAGGTCCTGCACAGGGCTAGGCTGTCATGCTATATTGATGGGACTATGTTCAATTTTCAATTGGACTTTGAGC
Source organism: Acropternis orthonyx (assembly GCA_035583155.1). Classification (NCBI taxonomy): domain Eukaryota; kingdom Metazoa; phylum Chordata; class Aves; order Passeriformes; family Rhinocryptidae; genus Acropternis; species Acropternis orthonyx. The sequence continues at coordinate 31,877,756 of JAWWEU010000040.1, read as the reverse complement.
AATCACACTAAAAAGGGAAAAGAAGAAAAAAGCCTTACACTAGCAGATTGGGCAGTGTTTTCTTTACATGACTACGATTTTGCCAGAGCAAGTTAGAATAAATGTGGTTTTTTTGTGAGGCATTTAGAGAAAGAGTAGCAATGAATAAAATAGGTGAGAGAACAGTCAGTTTAACTTTGGAACCCAGACTGTTATTTCAAGATCTAGTGCACACCGTGGATGTGAAATTTGGTGCATTCAGAGTATAGTAAAATACTAATTCTTAGTATCAAAAAAGAATTCCATGTCTTACAACATAACAGCAAAAGTCTCCAGTCTGTTCTCACAGGATTCATTCCAAAGCTTCAGCAATTTTTTGTCTTAGTTTGAAATATTATAAATATTACAAGATCCTCTTTGCTTTATAAATTCAAAAACATAAATATAAGAAAAAAGTATTACAGAATCTGTGATTTTAGAAAATAAACATGCTTTCTTTAAATCAAAATATTAAAAGTAATGGATCTATTTTTGTGTCAAAATGGATTTTGAATTCAAACATTGATGAATAGTTTTTAATCAAATTCTGAATACAGTAATAATAGAGATTAAAGGAGTATAAAATTACAATTTTTAATGTAGAATTTCACAGAATTCACACTACACATTTGCAGAGCTCTACTTTATTGACATAATTAGCTGTAATTCAGATCTAGTATTAACTGAACCAAATGTTATTAACAACACTTTAGAATATAAATGCTAATTTAATAAGAATGACGGATTCATTTAACTCAGCATGGTCATCCTCTTTGCTGAATTTTCTCATTTGCTTTCAGTGTGCAGAGTCTCGTGGCACAAATCAGGAATAGGTCATGCATGGTTGCTTAGTGGTTTCTTAATTAGTATTATAACCCATTTGCTTTGTTAATAACTTTGCATTTGCAAATATCATATCCCATTTTTGCTGAGGAATCATCACTGCAGCTGTCCTAGAATAGGCCTGTTGAGGAACCAATAGAAATCAAATCCTTATAATGCTGCAAAACATGTTTGACATATTCTGCGATCCAAGTGGATGTTTTTTGTTGTAGTTTTCTAGTCTATTGTTCTGTATAACCTGGGCTGACATATGACCTGACCACTAGACTGTATCTTTAAAAGTGGTACTATCATTCATTGTGACTTTAGCTAAACATATTAAATGCAAAAATTCTTGGTACATGCAGGTGAAATATGTAATCTCTTGGGTTTTTTTATTTCTACTGGAAAGGAAAATGTTATCAGAAAGAAAACACCTGTAGAGTGGAGAGATTGCTGCATTGATTACTGTTTAAAAGCTTTGTTAAAACACCTTGCATAGCATTGCTGAGAAGTGCAGATGCTGATTTCGCTTGGTAATGAGAAACTAGAGGTTGTGACACAGCCAGTCACACATCTTGTGGGTGAATGTTTGCCATGGCTTCATGTACAATGGTGCTGGATTTGTGGGGCGAGTGGTACTGCAGAGCTGAGCCCTGTGCTTGGTGCCAAGTGAGGAGAGCTGGTACTCTGGGCACTGATAAAATTTATAGCTCCATACTAGCTACTATGAAGAAAATCAACTCTACCCCAGCCAAAACCAGCACAAAGGTGTTAAATATCTGCTTCTGAAAAGGACAGCCTAGCTACAAAGAGGACAGTGTACCACTTTAAATGCTTTAGTGTATTTAGGAAGAAATCTTATTTTTACCTTGAAAAATACTAATATTATTTAATTAGGGAAAAAAAAAGATTTAACTTCCTCTTTTCTTGTGACAGAGAAAGAGTCATGTTGTATGATTTGAACCAATGTTGATCTTGTTTAATGATTATTCACCAGCTCATGAAAGAGGCTACAGAGTATAATAAAACCAGAGTAAACTCTCTCAGCACTTGGTCGAAGGTTTATTTGCAGTTCATGCTGCACAGATGGGTAATAGTTTGAAAGCACAGATGGAATTTAAGGAACAGCAAGTTCAGTGGGAAAACTACTGTATTGAAGAGAGGGAGAAAACTGAACAAACCAACAGCTTGAGAGAGAAATATTGAGATCCAGCTGGTTATTACACAAATTGTTTCAGCCTCTCCTAGCATATAAACTGTGAGGACAAACAGCAAATGTTTAACAGGAATTGGCTGCTTCCTCACTATTCTCTTTTACAAGAAGTGTCCCTCAAACCTAGTTAAAATATGAGGGCTTTTTTTCATTGGATGTGTTTTATTGGGAGTTAGTTAAAGAGAGAGGCAATGATCTATCTAATAAGCAAGGCAAAGCTAAAGAGTATGAGTAGAGCTAAATCAAGTGCCTGGAGATTTTAACTCCAGGGTTTGTTAATCCCAACAGAGAGATTAAAAATCCAGTTTGGTAAGGAGAGAAGGGCAATCTGCCAAGCTCACCAGTCTGCAGGTCCTGTTCGTGTTGAGTGCCTGCCTCTTGTCAGGACTTGTTTCTGCCTTATTCCTTCAACAGCATTTTTCTTGTCCATCATCTTGGGAAAGGTAGAGTACAGAGAAATTCTTGCTACTCTTTTCTGAAAACAATAAAAGGAAGAATACTCTTGACCAGTTTCATCCACCTGCTGCTTTCTCTGAGTGTGTCCACTTTTCAGACCTTTTACATTTACCTGCTTCCCACTAATGCCACAATTAAGTTTTGTCTGCCATTTGATTTGATTTAATCTAATGTCAGTGCATTGTAGGCTTCAGATAATGATTAATTTTGTTATTGAGGTATCTGCTTACTCTAAACTTTCCAGTTTTAGCTGAATGGTACAGTCTGTCATCATAATAAAGTAACTGAAGTACTCTTTGCTTTCTGATTTCCATGTCAGAGTTTTTTTGAAAAGTTTGGTTCACTAAATAAAATCCAATTAGCAAAAAAATGTAAAATTTGATGAAAACATGTTTTTGTAGAACATTTACATATTTTGTATTATTCTTTCAGTTCTCTGATTTTCTAATATTTCAGTAATAAATATGAGGCAGATATTTTTGGCTGAGTTATAAAACAAAGTAATTTTTGAAGTACTAAATTGCATATATATATGTAATTCTAAGAATAATGTTTAATCCATCATTCAGAACAGGAAGAGAAGCCTCAGCAATAAATTTATTCCCCCAAGCACTGATTTAAAAAGAGAGAGAAAGAGAAGAATAAAATTATATAATCAGATAAATTAAAACTATAATTTACTGCTGTGCTCTGATTTATCTCCTGCTGCTAGAGATTGTCTCATAAGTGGAGCCAGTATGGTTGAGCATTTAAATTGAAATTTTTTTAGATCTGACTGGTTTTTTTTCCTCAAAGTTGTATGTTTCTGTATATTTAAGTTCTAGTTTATTAAAAAACCTAAACCTTCAGAACATTCAAGGTTATTTGCTGAGTATAACTAATTTTGTAAGTAATTTTAATTAAAAAGATATATAATAATTTTAAATGCCCCAAACAAATAATTCTGCATCATAATGTAGTAATGGTCTTTTGAAAATAAACCTGCCTCATGACAATGTGTGAAGCCCTGCTGTAGGAGTTGAGAGTCTTATCATTTTAAGTAAGAGGAAATAAGTAGGAAGTTATTAATGATTTTTGTTGCATTTATTGGATCAAATATTCAGGAAAAAACAATATTTCTGATTTCTGTCTTTCCATGAGCTGGACTATTTCTTCCAGAAGCACATTGAGATTTACTCTTCTAGCTTATCATTCTTTTGTTTCTTTAATTTTATAAACAGTGTTGGTTGTTTTTTCTGAATTTTGAAGTAATGCCACTTTTTGGGATTTGGTCTACTGATAGCATCAGTGCCCTAATTGATACTTGATTAAAAAAAAAAGAAATATTTTTGAATATCAATTTTTAACACTCTTGAAAAGTAGCCTTTCTTTCTTTTTCCAGTCTGTTGAGGATATTTTTTTCATGGAGTTTATAGTTCCTGTCAGACAATAAAGAAAGTGAAGGTTTGTCTCCTTTTTGAAGAAAACATTGATGCTAACAGGATCAGAGGGGTTTCTTTTTGAAGGAATCACAGCGTGTGATTGTATCTTCCAGCTGAGTTTATGACTGAAAACAACTGGAGAAGACCTTGCAAGGTCACCTTAAAGGATTTAATAGGGGAAGATCCAAGCATTTATATCAAGGATCTGTTGATTAATTTTCTGGACATGAAGTAAATAGTGGTGTTGTCAATCCTCATGTGTGAAGAGTCCTCTGAACCTCTAGCAGGATTCTGAAAATGAGAAAGAAGTACTAGAAGTGCTAGTGCCATTTTGAGAAAGAACACAAATTTTCCAAGTTAGCAAGTCGTGTCTTGTAAAGACACATCTATAAAGCAGTGAGTTGCTGTGCAGATGTGCCCAAGAGATGCCAGCTGCCATACAGTAAGTGCATTTCACTGCCCATCTAGCCAGCTTTACGGAGAAATTGGGTATAACTACTCATGGAGTGCTGTGCTAGGGAGTTATGTACCTTCTAGTACCAAGGTTAGTTTTGTCCACACTAACCTGGGCACCTCTGTGTGGAACTGCTCAGATCTGTGCAGACTTACCTTTGGTTAGTAAGAACAGCTTCCTTAAATACACAGAGACATCAAACTGTCTGGACCTAAACATAGACAATGTTAAACTCCTACTGCCTCTGACTCCCTCTAAGTGTGCCTGTGGAAAACTTCCTATGCTACTCTAAGCTGGACTCAGTGGTCCTTCAGTGGTTTTGGATGCACTTTGAACGAAAACAAACACTGAATTGTAGTATGGGGATTCTGATGATTCAAAGAAGTGATTTTATGGTTAAATATTGTGCCTTGCAGAGTATGTATGGAGGTCCCACAGTATGAATCTGCATCAGCCTGACATTTAGAGAACAGCTGCTTATAAATAACACTCTTCAGCAGAAGATGACTGACATATTCTCATTGGTATTAATAGATGGTATCATTATTTATCAATTCCAGTCATTGGCTCATAAGGAAATACAAAGGAATTTCTGCCTATGAGAAGGTGACTGAAACTGACTGCTCACACTTTGATCATACGAACAGTAGCTTTAAAAATAGGGAAACTGGACTCTACAGCCCTCTGCGATATGTACCTGACTGTGAGGGGATTGGGTTGAATGAGGTTAAAAACTCTGGGAATGCATTTATGTTGCTGGGCTTTGGGCATGTCAGGTTCCTTTTATAGCAGATGAGCAGAGTGAAGCAGTTCAGCAGGTGAGTGAAAAGCACCGACTGGTAGTCATCAGGCTTCATCCCTTGGTGCTAGGGACTACAGAGAGCCAACCATTGCTTTTGGTCCAGAAGCTCTGTTAGGAAGCACAGGAACCTGATATTAGATGGCATGGATGGACATGTCCTGCCTGCTATGAACATGGCACTTGTGACTGCAGCTGCCTCACTCTACAGGAATATTGGTCACCCGGTGATGATCAGTGGCTCTTTCTGTAAACCACAGAGCCTCCCTGACTTATGTGGTTATTTGTGAATTTTATTTCTTTTTTATAAAGAAGAGAATAACACTGAGCAGTTTCTATCCTATTGCCAGCCTTTCACTTCAGATTTTAAATATCCTCTTATGTTTTTCACAGTCTTTAGTAATAGTGGAAAACTGACAAAAGAAAAATGGATATGCATGAAATACAGAGGTACATTCTTTGACCGTTTCCCCTCAGTGGTGCTACATATCCTAGTTTTATTTCTAAAGTCCTATTTTCTCCTTGCTCTGTCAATCCACAAAGACAAAATAAGTCTTTGCTTTCAACATAGGTTTGATATGCTCTCAAGGCCTACTAGTGTAGAGAAACTCAATTTAAGTCATAATTCTTATTTCTTTAAGCATACAAAAAAAAAAAAAAAAAAGCCCTTGATATCCCAGCTTGAGTGAACTTACAGTGAACAGAGCATGTGCAAAGTCTAAATGTTGATTTGTCCTAGTCCTGAGGAGCAATTTCTGTCCCATTCCGTTCGGATTTGGGGGCTGTGGATAGGAGAGGCCTCCAATGGAGGGCATGGCAGGGCCTCCAGTTTTGAGGTCCTTTGCAAACAGTATTGAAATGCTGTCACTGCAGTGGTTTTGACTTTGTTCACGTGCCCCTTGAACAAAGAGTCCTTTGGGAGAGGACTTCTCTGTAGATCATTAGGTTTTTGCCCTTCCCTCCTCCAGTGTTTTTCAGAGAGATGTCAGGGAAATATTGTGTACCTTCTTCAGACATATGTGTTTTTATTATTTAGTCTGAATAGTTCAAAACTGCCATTATTCTAATAATTCTTTGATTTTCCTTTCTGACAAAGAAGTAAGTGCATCCCACTTGAGCTACACAGTGTCAAGCTTCTGTCAAGGCATAGAGGAAAAGATTAAAAACAAAAGGGCCAGCTTTTGGTCTTCATCTCTCTGATACAAGTGCCAACCTTTTCCTCAGTCAAATTTTTGTAATTAAGTGTTCCAAGAAGAAGAAAAGGTTATATATTGCTTTGAAGTTGTTTGATAAATCAGGGAGGATAGCAATTCAATGGGTTTTAAGCATGGACTTTGAGTAAGTCATTAGGGATTTTATGAGGATAACTTTAGTGGAGTGCAAACAGCAGATGATTAATTTGGAAGGGGTTATACAAGGATAATGATATGCTGGATATCCCTGGAAATAAGAGTTTTTTTAAAATATTTTGGAAACAAAATGATAAAATGTGAAAATCACAGCAAGAAATACAGTATTTTAAAAAGATCACCAGTCCATAGCTAATTTTATGTAAAAAAAGTAAAATGTGCTAAAAGGCAGGTAACATTCTTATAAGTCGAAACTCAAATCAACACTTACCTTTAGTAATGGAAATTCATTCTTTTGTCTGAGTTTATAGTGTTCTTAGGGTGCTGCTGTTTTGTTACTGAAATACTTGGAGTTTTATAATATTCTGTTCAATGGATTAGATAAAGAATTTCAGAAAATAATTTTATTTCTGTTTGATTTTGTAAAGGAACAAGAGGTAGATGGCTCTAGTGCATTCTGCTTTCCTGCTTTTTAAACATTTTAATATGTAAATGCTTTTGCCACCAAAGCTATGAGAGTTTTAAAATATTCTTTCTTCTTTTGCTGATCTTTATGATGTTTCTGAACTTTAAATAATTATTGTGCTTATTGATATCATATCACTTAAGTTCTCTTATCTACAGGCAGTTGGATGAAACAGAGTGGTTTTCATTAATGATAAATCTTTAATAAATTCCATCTTTCTATAATATTAGAGATTACTTGGAGCTCATTGTGAGAGAGGTCAGCTTTTTACTGTTTCTGGCAGAAAATTTTTGGCCCCTTTGAAACAAATCTCACTGTTGGTATGGTAGGCATGCCATAGCTGAAATTATTGTACCATCCAGCCTCACTGAACAAAAGTATGGGCTAAATATGGTGGCTTTATGCCACCATTCTGGTATGACTTGCTGTTCTCTGATAATCCCAGAAATATTTTAAGAAAGTATACAAAATAAAATTTGCAACTTTATTAATAAGCTCAATACTATTATTACACATATTTATCTGATGGCTTTGCCATGTTCTGATTTGCTATAGCAAAGACCAGATTAAAGAGATTGTTAAAGCTCTGCACTGTCTTGCACTTTATTCTTGCTTACATCTGCTGTCCATTACTGACCCTTTTTGCTCTCCAGTCTTTTGGGTGTTTTAGATGACCTAAGTCTTCTTTTCCAGGGACCAGAATCCAGACAGTAGCCCAGCAATGAAACTCAGATAAGCAGAGGTGAGGTACTGTAGGATCCAGTCCACTTCTCAGAAAGTTTACACGTAAGACTATTGCTGAATAATATGCCCTGGAATCTGAGACTGGAACCCGGAAGAAATGGCAGGAAATTGGATGCAGGAGTTTTGTGGGTGGCCCATTTTGTCCAAGTTGATTAAATGGTGCCTAAGTCCTATTGTTGTCATGGCCACCAGCATTGCTGGGAGATTCAAGCAGGCATTTTCCTGCAAGCTGTGTGCATTTTTAGGTAATTAATCTTCTTAAAATCTTATGTGCCTATGCTACAACTCATAAGGAATTTACTGTGTGATACAGCTTTTTCTGATCCATTTGTGGATTTATATTCAAAAGATATTTTATAAAATAATATGTAGGTACAAATAAATACTTTTCTGCAAATACTTCCTGACTAATGCAATGCAAGTTGTACCTCCAACTTCTAATTGTTGTCTTGCTCTTACAACAAGAGGACTGTGTATCCGGACATGACATCTCAAGGTCAGTCAGTCTGCATTTCTCGAAATAAAGTATGTGGTGCCTACAATAGGGGTTCAGTTGTGCTTTGAAGTACCCATGGCACCTCTATATCTGTTGAGGTCAGGATAGTAACTCCTAACAGCAAAGCAAAATGTATTTATCTTCACTCACAGTTGAAGTGTGCTACTCCATCTTTTAATTGTTAATTTTTATTGACCCCCTTTGAATTACACAAATAAGATCCTTATGAGATTTTGTAGGATCATTGTTTATAAAGTACTGTAAATAAGATTAATTTTTTAAAATCACAACTCCTGAGTAAAATGTTTTGAAAGAATTTCTGTGAATATTAGTATTTTATAAAAATGAAGAAAATAATAACTCTCATGTAAACTGGTTTGTTTGTAGAAATCAAAGAGCAGATTTATTTCTGACTGCAGTTTTTAAATGTGTTCTTGACACACAAAATATGTTAAAGGAGGTAATGGTACTATCTGGTCTCTTAATCTTATGACACAAGAAAACTATTCAGAATAGAAAAGAACGTAATTTACCAGTTGGAGACATGAAAAATCCAATCACTTGTATTCAGATTTCTTTCTGCAACAGAAGGAAAAGGGCCACATTTCTCAAACTTTGTTTGAAGTGGTACAAAGTCAAATGTTTTGTAAACTCTGTGAACTGATAGCAACTTAGTTTTTAGTAACAAATATAGATCGTCTCTCACACTTCTGACTTAACTTGTTCATTCCATGCCACCTAAAAATAATCATGGAAGAAGCTGTTCCTAAAAATATTTTTACTGTTGTTGTAAGACTATATACTCCTTTTTTTGGCATCTGAAGTTGCTTTGGATGGGACATCAGGAAAGACTTAATAGGAAGAGATCTAAAGCATGATAACTTGTGCTGTGCAAATGTAAAATTTATATGACTAGAATACTTTGGAGACTGTTAGTAATAGTAGTTTTTAATCAGTAAAATGGTAATTCTTGTGTGTTAGTAATGCCTTTTGACACATTTGAGAGCAGTTCATTGTTTCTCTCATTATTCTGGAGGTGAAGTAGCGATAGTTGACAACTTGGTATCTTGTCATCCTACTAACCCAAACTAAAAAAAAGTGCGTGGTAGTAGTAGAGTGGGATTAATGCTTGGTCTGCTGAAAAATAATTGCTCAGAAGCTGTGATTATGCAGAGCAGATAATTATACAGTATATAATTATACATTATACAGAGCATGTCTTGAGTTGTTTATTTCTGTTGACTCTATTTTCATTACACAGAAGCAAATTCAACTTAGAATTCTTTCAAAATGTCAAATATCTAACAAAATACTTTTTAATAATTGCTGAAGTACAACTAAGAGACAGATATATCATAATCCATTTGCTGCATATGCAGTGTAATTCAGTGTTCAGTATTTCTTCTCTTTAACTCTGCACCGTGATGTCTGTGTAAACCTGTGGAGGTTGCTTTGTACTAGCCACCTTTGCAGCATTCTATATTGTTTTTGCACCCCAATTGTTTAAAATACCTTTTTCCAAAACAAAACTAGGACAAAGAAAAGCATCTGACAAATCTTTCCCCTGGAAAGGCTGGAAACCTATATTCATGCAATTTTCTTAACATGCCTTATCCTGACTGGATTGGGCACTGGATTCTTGCTGATTCCAGGGTCCAAGAGTGACAAAACAATATACCAAGACTTAATCTTTTTTTCTTATTATGGAACAGTTATAGCTATTGCACTGTTAAGGTTGAAGTTTGCTTCCATTACAAGCCTGATCTACAACTCACATCAACCACTTGTTCCCAAAACAAGCCATTCCCTGTGAAATTTCACATGTCGCATCTCATGCAGAGTTAAGTGTTTCTATGAAGGCTAAAGAAAGAACACAGAAAAGGACCTTTAAAGTTACAAAGCTTGATTCTCTGCTGCCATGAACTAGTTTTAGTAATCATACACAATGAATATAGCATACCATGTGTATGTGTGTAATTTATTAATGGGATTACTATCCCTGCCTATTGACAGAATCCCTAATAAATCCTGCCATAGGGCTCCATTTTCCATTTCTTAGAACTTTGATAGATGTTTACTGTCTTGGGATTTTATTTCAGACTGGTGTTTGTGTTTATGCATGAAGGTATGTGTAAAATATCAGCCAGCTCAATGCAGTTGTTGAGAAACAAGACAATTGTACAACAGATCACTCCTTAGTTACTGTAATCTCTGTGGTTTAGCTTATAAAATGAAATGGAAATCAGCTAAAAAAATTTTTTTCAAAATGAGACCTCAAGTACTGTTTTAGGAGAGGAAGAAACATATAGCAGTCCTCAGGTTTCTGGGTAATACCCTGTGTTGCCACTGGTAGAGAATAAACATTGTGTTCTACTTGGTGAAGCTGAGGAGAAATTTCAAAAGGCTCAAATACATACCTGAAGTTAAACTAGCTTCAATAAATATCCAAAATGTTCAAAAGTTTTTAATAGTTTTCTGTTTAATCTCAAAGTTTCATGATATGATAAATTGCATAAAAATATATGTGTTACTCCCTGTGTCCATATAGTATGCATTGGCATTGCCAGACTGCAATTTTTTCTATTATTTGATCAAATTATTCTTTTCTTAGGAACCAGTTATGCTAATTTAAAAATGTAGTTAATATAAAAAAATGCTTCTTGAAAGTCTTGTTTTTCCTTATCAAATAATTCACTTTTGTAGAATAATTGAATTACATCTTGGATTCAAAAATTACAATATCCATGTTGATAAGCTTTACTTTTTTATAATGACAGCATGTAAATACGGAAGGGGTAGAAACATTTTAATTTTTGTCACATTTAAATGTGTTAGACCTATTCACTTGATCTGTGACACCTTTCAATATTTTTTACTTCCTGTTGTAACTCATTAGACAGACCCTATTAGCAATTGAGAGGTGTTTCTTTTCTGTAGGAGTTTCATCACATAAGTGACAGTTTTGCCCTGGAATAACCTTCTCTTATTTCAGTAAGATATATCTATGGAACAGGCTATCAGTTGTGACAAATTGATGTTTTCTTCTGAAGCTCACTGACTTCCTTTGGATTAGCTGCATGAGAACAGTAAAGCTCATTTTCAGAAGAGCTTTTGCACTTAACTCCCTGTGTCACCTTATCTTCTCATGAACAACTTTTTCATAATGAACATATAAATAAAACTCTCCATTTAATTTCTTAAAATCTACTCCATGCTGAAATAAGAGTTACCAACTTTTAGCTATTTAAGAAATACAAAATGTCTATAATCTTCATACTTTTAATAACACATGTAGTTATTTTGCACTAAAGAATGAAATTAATTTCATGTTATGTTGTAGTACTAATGAAAACAAATAGCAGAAGCTATGCCTTCTGTTGTTCCTGGAATGGATATGTCATGAAAATTATCTAAAACTAATAACAACAAATGGACCAAATAGGGTCTTTTATACAGCTCGATATAGGGTTATGCTGTGGAAGTCTGATTATTGTGGTTGATAATAGCAGCCATTTATTGCATGTCTTAGAGCAGCTGTACAATGTGCAGTGCTTGAATTTTGGTTGGCCATATTAATTATTAAGTAGAGCTACCCATTGATTTCTTTGCACTGTTCTATTTTAAAACTGATGGTGTGAAAGGAGATGGTCTTATTAGGACTGAGATAAAACCAGAGCTCATAACTTCGTTTGAAACCATAAGGTGTAACAGATTGTGTGATCTTCTTGGGATGAGACCTCTCTCAAATAAATGTCAAACTAATTCCTTGCCTGGAAAATTAGGAGAGTTGACTTTTTCTCCATTAGCTTTACTATTCATGTGCGTTAGAGTGGAGTGGTATGTTTTCAATTTTTTTTTTAATTCTTTGCATTTATTTAACTAAGTTATATATTAGGAAATGTTTTATCATGAAAATTTCTTGTTCAACTCTTAAGCCAGACTGTGAGGATATAATAAAAGATGTGTGGGAATATGAATCTTGTGATCTTTAGTGCATTCAGAGTGTGTCTTCCTCAAGATTTAAAGAGTTTGAATTAATTCAGTATTCTCTTATAAATTGTAATTTTGGATAATTTACTGTCCTGCATTTTCATTGCTATTTGGAGCAGATAGTTACAGTGAAGCCGGTTGGTGTCTGACAGTGAAATGCAAGCATTCAACAATAGCCTTAATTTGCTTGATGGCATCTTTAGATAACATTTCCTTTCACAACATGCATAACTTTAATGGTAGGGCCACAAAAGCCTCCTGGGCAAAGGATTAATTTTCAACATTGTAATAAAAAAGCCAGTGTGTGTGTCAAGGCTATGCAGCTCTTTTGTTAACTGGCAAAATTTTACTGCAGTGTCTGTCTACAGCACTATACTTGCAAATCTCTTCTGCCATGAAGGTGCAACCTCTCTGCAGAGTGTAGACTTGAAGGATTCTTTGTTTTTTAGGCTTTCCAGGATGTGATGAAGAGAAATTCCAAAAATATCTTTCCAAAACAGAACTCAGGCATTTGTGTATTTTTCACTAGTTGGGGAACCTCTCATGGTCTTCAGTAAGGCATTTTATCTCAGGGAAACTGAAGAAGAAGGGACTGATGTAGAGCCATTGAAGAATGACAAATACAGCTGGTCCCCTCTTTGGACAGGAAGAACATCTAGTAGCTTTCTATTCTTGTCTTTTCTGTGAAAAATTGGGATCTGAGTCAAGATTCGTGTTTGTAATGATTTGAGGTTTTGGTTACTTCTGTGTTTAGACAAGATTGTTTCAGTAGTTTTGGAAAGGAAAAGTACTGGTGAGGCTGTCATTGCTTTTGATATAGAGAAAGTTGTAGTCACTGGTTTGAGAGGTATCCAGATAAGTCTAGACAAGAAGGTGGTTTAATGGGTAAAGCATAAATTAAAGGATATTCCTTTACATTTAGGGTTTTTCCACCTGGAAACAACATATGAACTGACCTAATTTTAAGTGATTTTTAAACTCCTATATGTATAAAATGGAGACTATCTATATATACATATATACACACACACATATATAGGCATATATGAGATATATATATATGTATAAAGCTGTTTGAAATTTTTAAAATATGGATTAATTTTAACATCTTAGTTCCTATTTAGGCATATAAACCACATCTTTTTCTAGGACTCTGTTTTGCTGTGGCCTAAAAGGTTTTCATACATATCTAACTAAAAGTACTTTTAAATTTATTCATTCAACGAGTTCAGCTGCTGAGTGCCACAGGAGATTGGCCCTAAAATGTGATCTCAAAATAATGAGGGCTAGGTTTAACTGCCCTTTTTCTGCTTTCTCTCTTTTCCTCCATTCAAAGGAAGAAATGTTGATGCTGACTGAGCATTTCCACATGTAGCAAATAAAAGACAACTTCTATTAGTCCGTTTAATTGTGCTGACATTTCTTGAGAATTCAATATAAATTGCTGCTTGATCTGTTTGTGGATCTGTCTGCTAATGGAACATGCAAATGCTCTGATGAACATTCATTTAAACATTCATTTAAAAGATACCCTCCAAAAGTCTCCTGATCTTTCAGTTCTCAAATATTTTTTGTCTGACAAAAACCATGATGACAAAACAGTGACAACAACAGCAGTGACAACAAAACATCAGCTCCACAGCTGAGACAAGTCAACTGACAGCAATATATAAAGCCATAATAACAAATTATGGGGACTTGGACAAATATAATTAGAATTTTCCTAATATACGTAGTTAAATTACTTGATATAACATTATGCTGGAAAGAGTTTATAAAATGAGTATGTATGAGGTAGAAAAGTTAACATCAGGGATGAGATTACTTCAGAAGCATAGTTACCTAGTAATATTATTTTCCTGTAGATTTTCCTGAATCCATGTCTTTCTGTTCTGATTAATATTGGGTTTAAATGAATGGCTGTCAAAATGAAGTATTGGGAAAAAAGATTCAAAGATACATAATTTTTTTTTTTTAAATATTTGGGTGGTATTAATGTGAAAAACAAAAGTCTGGAAATTTCCTGTTTTGTGATAAAATTCTAAGTGAAGTAAGAGATTTTCAGATCTGAGTTTCACATCTGAAAACTTGGGCAGTTTTTTAATTTTCTTTTGTTGTGCCTATATTTTGTTTTAAAAGATGTTTATATCACACATGAACTTGATTATAGAAATTCCAGTTGTTGTTAAAAATGTATTTCCATAATCATGCTTTAAAGGTAATGTGGTAACAGTACTCCTACATTCTCTAGCACACACGGATACCACTGAAATTCACTTATTTTCCTCTAGGGCTTCGTCATCCTCTCTTCCTTTCAAAATTTCAGTTATTTATGCTAAAACTATAATTTCCTATCTACTTAATTTCTTCCAGGACATTATCCTAATAAATATCTTCTAAGTATTCAAGGGAGTTATTTATATATAAAAGCCATTTATTTATAAGTAAAATTTGGTTATCTGGCTTGGGAATGCTGATATCTCTCCAAACAGTGTTAAAAGTTGTGGAACATAATTGAAAAGTGCAGCTTCTGCAAGCACAGTCACACCAGTGGACACGCAAAACAGCTGAGCTTGTTGGGAGTTCCAGGGCTGAAGGGGAGAAAAGCCACCCTGCTGCAAGGCAGGGCATGAGGTGCCTTGGGTCCTCTTTCCATGAGTCTGCAGAGCAATTTGCTTTTGACATGACCTGAGGAACCAGAGAGGAAGAAGCTGGAAGCTGGAAAAGCTGTTAGCTAATTCTGAGCTCTTACATGACCACCCCTGTCAACAGCACACTAGTGACTGTTGCTACAGCTGAGGTCTGAAAATTCAAACTGTCTTAAATGCAAACTGCTATTATTATTTATATTGATGAATAAAAGAGCCTTACAGTGTACTAGAATAAGGCTAGTTTCTGTCATACATGCAATTTAATATGAAATTCTAGTTCTGGAATTATTTTCCAGTATCTAATTATTCTTTTTTGGTTATTAACTAGTAATAATATTTTCAAATACTATACACAGAATGTAAAGAGAAAGAGTAACTTTCAGTTTTTTCACAAGGCATACAAATTAGTTTATGTTTCTTACCTTTGACTGGATGACTGGTTCTTTGAGCTTGTCAAAGCAGAAGGTCTTTAACATATGATGTAATGAGGTAGGTGGTGGGTAATTTGGACTGCAGAGAGAATGAAGAGTGCTTGGTGTAAAGTTGGTTGTCCACGGCTACTGAAAATATAAAATTTGTTGGAAAAATCACAAACCAGACTATTGTGTTTTTAAACTAAAAATTAGAAACTATTGTGTTTTGAGTCAAAAGGAAATACTTTGATTTTGAATGTTTCAACTTAACCTTAGATAATTTTTAGATGGATTTCAAACTGACATAGTCTTAAAAAATTACAAATTGAAGCAGATATTTATTTAAAACAATTTGATTTATTCAAGAGAAATTAATGAATTGGTTGGGCTTCTGCATATGCAGTGCTCTGCAAAAAAACAAAAACCAAACAAAAACCCAAACCAAACCAAACCCAACAAAAAAGTCTTCCTGTGAAGTTTCTTGGAGCTGCAGTCATATTACAGCACATATAGCTGTCACATTCCAAAGCTTGTGGTAAGAATAGACTCAGTCTAAATAAAGTGATGAGATTTTTATAGCTGCCATTAATTTTTGTGAACTCTTTTTGCAGTTGGATGGCCAAATATTTATTTCTTTATTGATGCATGCAGAAAATCCTAATAAGGTGACCAGTATGCGATACTAAAAGGTGTGTGAAAATGTGTTCTTCAGTCTAGGTTGCGTTACTGCCTTGGTTTTTCCAACTCCCAAGGATCCTTAACGTGGGAGAATGGAGTGCTTAGGAACACAGTAACAGGATTTGAAGTGTTTCAACCCTAGGGCATTGATTTATGTAGCAGACTGAGTTGGCACTGTCTGACTGGTGTTATCACCTGAGAGCTTTTGTCTGGTCTGTGTGAAATAAGAAGCTTAAATTTGTAGTGGACAGGTGTCCAAATGACAAAAATTACCATCTTATTTTGCAATAATTATGGGCTTTCAAGTTTCAATAAAGAGACAAGGATTAAGGAGACATTAGAACTTTGCTGGTGAGCAATCTTCTTTGTTAAGGCACTTTGTCAGGATATCTTTGACAGTCAGATGCTCCTGTCCCCATGCCAAATACCCATTTAATCAGTAGTGAAAAAACATTCAAGAACAGACAAACTCTGACACTAACTTCAAGAAGCCATAGAGAAGTTTCAGCATGAGAATTTCTATGCTATAGATCGCTGTTATTCCTCAAGGACTTGGGGGCCAGCACTCTCAGTCATAGGCACCTCATGTGGTTGATTATGATGTGCCTGATTTCAGGGAACAGACAGTGAAAAGTTGTATGTATGGATCACATTTGTATTTTTGTATTTGTTGCATTACAGACTGATGCAAAATAGAATGTTCACTGGATAGAAGAAATTCACGCTGAAATATGGAGAAAATTCTACTCCAAATTGAGCAAGCATGATATTAAATACAAGAATAGTACCTGGTCCACTGAAGAAGAGTTTGCGTGCATCCCATACCAGCTAGTTCATAACTTAGAGGAATATTAAAACTTTCTTCTGGATTTGCTATAGATGAACTAGCTTGGGGAGGGAGAAATTGAATCTGACTTGAACCCTCTGTGAGAAAGGGAAATTGCTGCCTAGCTATAGAAGAGACAGAGCCAGACTCTTGCTGGATGGGTGCAGTGATAGGATGAGAGGCAATAGATGCAATATAGGAAATTTGATGTTAGACAGGAGATTTTATTTTGTTGTATTTTTTCCCCCAGAAGTATGGGAAAACAGTGCAATGGATGTTTTCAAATGTTAGGATGTTCCCAAACAAAAGGATAATGATCCCTAAAGCCCAGCTGCTACAAGAGTAGGAAGCACCCGGATTCCCAGGATGTGCTGCTTGAGGATATCCAAAGGGCAATGTCTCCATGGGAGAACATACGTCAGATCTTTTATCTGAGGTCTTAAGGAATGACAAAAATATCTTCCACGGACAAGTATTAATCAGGAGCATCCTTTGAAATACAACAACTAACGAAACAGACTCCTTGACTTTGGGTTCCTAAC
Source organism: Acropternis orthonyx (assembly GCA_035583155.1). Lineage (NCBI taxonomy): Eukaryota > Metazoa > Chordata > Aves > Passeriformes > Rhinocryptidae > Acropternis > Acropternis orthonyx. Next base: position 31,860,415 of record JAWWEU010000040.1, on the reverse strand, counting down.
TCATCATCTAACAAATCCAGATGACTCTAAATAATTAAAAGTTAATCAAACTTTTTTTTTTCTTTTTTTTAAGATCATGGCTGCTCTAGTCCCCCCTTAATCCTTGCTGGTAAATTACATACTAACCTATGTACCTGTAGCCATGTAGCTGCACAGTCTGCTTCACGCTTTGTACATAATTTGTAAGACTCAGTGTGAGATCCTGTGGAAGAAGAAGATGGGTTTATTTTAAACAAAATTGTTTTAATTCACAGAATAACATGATGTTTTGGGTTAGAAGGGCTCTTCAATATATTAGTTCAGTTCAGGGCACATCAATTTTGTCAGGCAAGAAAGCAAAACAGAGGAAAGGATAGGAAAATACAAAGTTTTGAGAGGTGTAACTTGAAATTTTACATGTACCTGTTGTATCTGGTAAGAAATTCTTACAGTATGTAAGAGAATAGTGAGCATTTACTGAGTACAGGTTTGGGTCAAGAACCTTTGTGCTCTGCAAGGTGACTTGGTGACATATTTGGGACTTGACAGACTTTCAGTAGACATCAGTGTCATTTTGTCTCTAGAATATGAGCAGAATAGCGATAGTATTTCCCATTAAATGAGAAAGGAGGCCTTCTCCCTAAACTTGCAAAATCCTGGATTTTTTAAAGTAATTTCTCTAGTTGATTCATTCTACCAATTAAATCACATCTTGCAGATGCAGCTACACTATATTTGCATCACTCTCTCTTTTTATTATGTAAACTACTAAACTGATGATTGGTTCTTTGAAATTAATTGTTTACTACCTCATTTGTGGTTTTTTTTCCTTCATCTTGTTGATTTATCAAGTCAAAAAATTGCCTTATTTTATGAAAGCCAGCTTTTAACACAGGCTGGTTTGTTGGCGTCATTAAATAAAAGACAGTAAGTGATTGCTGTGGTTGTAGGGAGTTATGCAGTGTTGTTTCAATCTTTAGTGAGTAAACCTTCCACATACGCAAAATTTTGCTACTGAAATCTGTTACTAGCTTTGTCAGCTGACTAAGCAATATACAGAAAGAAAAGAAACTGTCTTGGAGTAGCGCAGTGATAAAGTAAATGGCAGTGTCTTTGGGAGAAAAAAATGTCAAAGGGAAATATGCTGTGGTTTATGTTGCCTTTGGTTCTTTTTTCCTTTATGGTTTCTTCCAGGTTCATTGTTGAATGCTCAAGTGGTTGTTCATTTAAAAATGCCTTTAGGATCTTTTTGGCTGTACAGTTTTTATATATCTAAATAGATTTCTCCCCCACAGATTTCCTTTTCTATAGGAGCTTTTCTCTTCCCACCCTTCCCTACCAAGAAATCTCTTTTTAGAGGCAATGGAGGAGGTGACAGGGCCAAGTGGAGCCAGAGAAAATGGTTGCTGCAGCAACAAAATAAACTTGACCAGGCAGCTGTACAGGGGCTCCTGTATATTGTATTTCAGAGGCAATTGGGCTGGGTGAGTTTCTCAGGGCACCAGTCTGCAGAGGTGAGAGGCAGCTCCTTGGACTTAGTGTGGCTACCACCTCCTTATGCTTCTGCTACCCATATGCAGATGGCTTCTTACAGGGCTGTGTCCTTACTGCCACCCATGGTCTGGGCGGCACTGGGATGTGCTGGGAGGAAGCAGTGGAGTAAGGGAAGGGGCAGGGCTGTGGTCCTGTGGATATGCAAAAGTAAAAGGGATCCCCTGCCTATCTGCTGCTTGCTAAGCAGATGCAAGCTATTTCTGTGTGTGCACGTGAAGGGTTTAACACTAGTTCTGAACCAACATGTCCCATTTCTTAACAGGGCAAGTTTTGCCACTAGGAAAATTCCAACCACAGCTTCTGGCTGCAGAGTCAGTGTAGAGTATGAGCAGGGCCAGCCCTTGCCTGTTTGCAAAACAGGAGTTTCCCTTACTGAGCTTATTGAAGGCAGACTTACCTATTTGCAGGCAAAGACCCTAATCTCCTCCTGGAATTGTTGTCAGAGCATTTCCTGATCACACAGAGGTACCTTAGAATAACTGTTAATCATGTTCAGCTCTCAGGATGGGCTCTGTGCTGCTTTTGTCAGATTAAGGGCTAACAAGATGATTGTTTTTTTCCCTGAGCAGCTCATTGGACTCTGCTTATTGAGGCTGCCACTGCCACTTCAACTGATATCCTTAAGCAAGCCTTTGAGTTGCTGTCTGGACTTGTCTTTGGTTTCCTGGGCCAGAAGGTGTAGGGTTGGAGATTGGAACTGGTTCTGTTGCTGCTGCTGCTATGACTGCAACAGGGCCAGTGGCAGTCTGACAGGCACAGCAGCTGCTCCCACTGCTCTGGCCCTTCTGACAATAAATGGTTTTATTGGGCAGACAGCTATTGTAAGACATTCAGTTCCTCCACTTGCTGGTGGTCTCAGGTATCATTTGAGTAAAGTGTTTGGACTCATATTAATTCAAAGAGGAGAAATGGCCAGCATTTCCCCTGGGAAGGAAGGACCAATGCAGCAGCCCTGGCTGGTGGGGGGATGGTCCTGTCTGGGAGAAGCTCACTGAGGTCCTGGTGGGCAGCTGACCATGTGCAGCCCTGTGCCCTGGCAGCAAGGATGGCCAGTGGCCTCCTGTGCTACAAAAACAGAGGCATGAGTGGTAGAAAAAAAGGCTTCATCCTCTCTTATTCAACACTAATTAGACCTTGTCTCACTGTGCTCAGTTTTGGTTCCCCAAAAGAAAGACACAGTCTGGAGTGTGTTCAGCGGAGGACCCCCAAGACGTTCAAGATTTTAGCCTTTAATGTGCAAGAAGTGTCTGAGGGACCGACCGAGACTTGTTCACCACCTACTGGAAAAGAGGCTTTTGTGAGGACCTAACACCAGCTTACTGGTACCTAAGTGGTGGTTAATGAGGAGATGGACACAGGCTCTTTGGGAGACTGAGAGATAATGAGCATAAGCTAAAAGAGGAGAGGTACAGACTGGACATAAGAAAAACCTTTTTTATGCCATAAGACTGTCCAGAACAACTCTGTCCTTCAGGGTTTACAAGACTCAACAGGATAATACCTTAAGCAACATGGTCTGAGCTCAGAAGTGACCCTGCTTTGAGCAGGGGGCTGCACTACAGACCTGCTGCCTCTTGATATCCTTGCCTGACTAAAATAACATTTCCTTTGCTGGTGGAAAAGAAGTGAACAAAGGAAGATGAAGAGAGAAACTTTCCTTGTATATCCCAGATATACACCACCAACTATGGCTTTCACACAGTATTGCTATTGCCTCTGGCTTGTCCTATTCTGCTAGTCTGCCAGACCAATGCATTCCTGATGGATTAACTCTGAGGCTGGTTTTGTGAAAGTCTATTTCTCAGAGGATTATTGACAATCCAGAGGAAACTAGACACTAATGGACTAATATAAAGCATGACATGATTTTTTTTACTTGTATCTTGTATCAGTGTTGCAACCCTTGGGTCAAGCAGCACATCTGTGAGAGGCTGTTTGTTCTCATTCTTGGGACTGACTGTCTCTGTGGCTTTGCCACAAAGAATGTGGTGGGTTTTCTGTGCAAGGATGTGCCTCCAAGTTAGACTATGCCTTTGTTCTGTTATTTTATTACCTGGCTGCGCTGCATTCTATTCATTATATGAAACATTTTTGTCCTCCAGTATGTTCTTTTGCATGCCTGTGGCTCAAATATATGCCTTTTATCTGATCAAATACTTCTTAGCAGTTCCTTTAATGCTTATGGGTCATGGAAGATTAGGCACCAAATAAGGGCTGTCTCTAATAGTGCAGAATGAATGGTCCTCCTGCTGCAAGGCCTCACTTATCACTGTCATAAAAGAAGGAAAACAATATAGCATGGTGGGCACAGTTTTTTGCTGCTTAAAGAAATCAGCAAGGCACTTGAAGAGATCCCTGCAGCTGCATCACAGGTGTTATGGACTATATGAATAACTGCAGCTCTTTCTGCAGAGAAGTGTAAGTACAAGGCTTTGGCATCTGTATCCTTGTCAAAACTCTGCTGCTATTGCTAAATGCCAGGATGAAAAAATAAGAGTCTAGGAAAGGAGGTGGCTTTATTTTTCATTACATAAAATTTCTCTGCTCTGAAGCATTTTGGTTTTGATAAAAGAAGATCTCATCAGATGTAGATTGCAGAATTTCTGAAATTCAGAAAACTGAGTAATAGGTTAGATTTATTTTCAGGGTTTCTAATTTAGTAACGTTTTTCAACAATCCTAGGAAACAGGTTATGCCATCACATGGATTTGCACTAGGGGATACGGAGTTTATTTGCTCATGTTCCAGATGTCTACTCTGTAGATAGCAGTCTCTAATTTTAACAATCAACATACAGAGCAGAGATAAAAAACAAAGTTATAATTAACTCATAAACAACCAGCGATATCTAGCTATGAACTGTAGCAGTGTTTCCTTCAGTTTGCTTTCGTACTGTATGAAATTAACTTAATTTGAAAAAGGTTTTGTCAATACACATAATGTTAAATGCAAGTGGCTCTGCACACTTACCATTTTTTAAGCAACTTTTATTTATATGAAAAATTGTATAGTTTTGTAGATATCTGTGTATGTGAAATTTTAATCTCTCTCTTCAATTAAAGACAAACAAGTCTATTCCTTTATCTTGGGAAAACCTAGGATTCATTATACAAACCAGCAATGAGGTGCCTTATCTCAGCAAAAATGTTATTTTTCTTAAAATGAAATTTCAGTACTGAAACGGTTTGTTGGAATTGCTGCTTGCTTAGTTAGAAAGATTTTATGCTGTTATTTACTATGGTTTTGTAGACATATGTTCACACACACACAATTTATATATTCTGTCCAGACTGTATTGCAAGATTTTACAGTCTAAAGAGCTGAAATTGGATGGTTCTGTCTTCCTGAATTGTCTGTTTGGAAGTTGATCTCTTTGTAGGATCTGATTTTCAGAAGAGCAGAGTTTATAGAGCTAAGCTTTAATTTATGTTGCAGTTCTCCAAAGCATCAGTGTTAACCTGTTAAGCTTTCACCAAACTCAGGATGTGAACTGTAACAGAATTTTCCAATTTCTCAAGATTTTTTAAGTATAGAGCTTGCTGTCTTTAGTGTTAGAGGTAAGGTTTGAAAATTTTGGATTATTTGAACATCACCTGATCTTGGTGAAATTATGCAATTAGAAATCTAGTATAAGAACCCCATTGTGCTCCAATAAAGTTTTAATACAAAATTTTTAATATCATATTTTTGGAACAGGAAATTGAAAAAATTACGTAAGAAGAACTACACAGCAAAACATCATCAATATGTACAAGTTAATTAGATCAGAGTAGTTTTTGATTAAACTATTTTTAGTTGGGAAATATTGACTGGACTTAACTTAAACTGCTTGTGAGAGATCCTTTTTGATTAATTTCCTAGTTTAAAATAATTTTGAAAAAGTTTTAAATTTGTTGAAATTTTTTGCCATTTTCCAAGTTAAGATTTTAGTTTTTCTTAATAGTTGAAAAAAATGTTTTGAAACATGTATTTCTTTCATAGTAATATCAGCAATGGCACGAGAATTTTAAAAATGAAGTATTTTGGTAAAGTATGTCTTCTGTTGACATTTTCAAGTTGCAAAAGTTTTGAGAATTTGGCTTTTATTTTCCTCTCAATGGAAAAGGAAAGCAGTTGAAATCATGAATATTTTTGTGTGCTAGGAAGTTAGTTTCCCATTGAGATCTGGTACAGTACATGAAAAGGGACAGCATGCAGCTACCCTAACAAATCCACTGAGTACATAAAATAAGGATGGAGCTTAAGGCATATGATGTGAAGAGAGATGGCCTTCCCAAACTGCTTGACCCTTCCTGTGTTAATGTTCCTTAATCATCTCTTAAGCAAGCTTAAAACAAACAGGCAACTGATGATGGCTAACAACCAAAGGAAAAAATATAAAGACAGATTTTGAGGGTCAAGGGCTCAAAAATGGGTTCAGTGGGCTCAGGAAAAAGGCATGGAGCAGTGCACATCTGAGACAGCCCATTGCTTTCAGAAACTTCTGGTGGTGATTTTTTCAGAGAGGTGAGCCAATTAAAGATCCTTGCCATTATTTTCTTCCTTCTGGTGGTGTTGATGCCCAGCATGCCAGAACCAGAAGGGTGAGGTTGTGCAATGAGTTTGTGGGGCCTCATGGAGAACATAAGTGGAAGACATGAGAAGTTCTATGCATCCAGAGTATCAGCAAGAGGATCTGGAAAAGGAACAGTGACCTGGAGCTCTTGTGGTACTCGTGTTCCAGGGTCTTCCTTCTACTGGCGAAGGCACATGAATCAGGAATCCATGAATTCTGCAAAGTGCATGTCTGTGCCACTGCCTTCAGAGGATTTGCCAGATGATGTCCTGGTATGCCATGGGAAGTGGTTTGACCGGAGCCTAGCCCTTCTAGGGAATTACAGCTACTCTGCTAGTAGAGGGGAAAGCAAAATAGGAACTGTGATAAGTAGACGCAATCTGGGAGATAGGAAGGGACACTTAGAAATGCAGAAAGTTAGGAATCACCAAGTGGAGTAAGCTAGAGGATATGTCAGGAGACAAATGTATTGCATATAAAAGTAAGGAACACAAAGAAGGTGAGGACACTGTACCAGTGAAGAGAGATGAGGAATGATAAATATATTACAGCCAGGGTAGAACTCTCTAGATCCACACAGTTAAGTACAGAATCATAGAAAATAAGAATCAAAAGAAGTCTACTAATCCAAACCCCAGCTTCAGTGCAAGGTTACTACCTAACCGTGCATACTTAAATCATTTACGCTACTGTATTTCTGCCTTGATTTAATGAGAAACATTCATCGTCATTTTAACAGGTATGCTACTGCCTCTGGGATCTTTCTCCTTGGAGAAGCATGGAACAACTACCTTCAGACACTGTGTTTTACTTGTCTTGGAGCAGCCTCCCAAGTTATCTCTTCAAGTGAAAGTGAAATTAAACCAAGCAGATATCAAATTCCTTCACTGAAAATCTTGAGAAAGAATACTTGTTCAGTGTAGTACCTAGAAAAATTAAGCTGTGTAAGTGATCTAAGTGAATAACTGAGAGAGCAAAGAGGATTATAATACCACAAAATAAGTGTAAGAGTATAAACTGTTTAGAATGGCTTCTGCTTAGGCAGAATATTACTGTTTGTTGCAAGACAAGAACTTTTTCTTCTTTCTGCTTTTTAGTTTCTTTTGGGCATTTCTGCTTTCTAGATTTGATCTTCAGCAAATAAATTAACATAGCCTTTATAAAGAAATAGGAAACAATATCAAGTTGCATTGCTATATATGCCAGAGAGATGGATCAATGGTTGTTACAATTTCCAGATTAATTTGCAGTCTTCCACTGACTTGGTCTTCGGCGGAACAGCAGATTAGCCCTTGATTACTAGGGGGTGAACAATTCACAGTGAATAATTTATTTGGCAAATGACTTATGACTTAGAATAATTTATTTTCCTAAATGAATTCACTGGATATTGTACAGGGCTTTTAGGTGAACAATTTTCATTCTATAGATTATTCATAACTGGTTATGCAATTTCCATAATTACATAAATTTGTGTACTGAAAATAAGAGATTTCAGTCTCTTTACCCTGCTACTGGATGCCCTGCTATGGCAGACATTTGACAAAACTGGAAATCTGAAAGAATCAATAGGAACTCTGCAATTTGGGGCTAAATTGCAAAATTTTCCTTGACTTCTTGCTAGTCCAAGTATATATTTTTGCTAGCAATTATTGCTTTCTTTCAGCTGGTGTCTGGTCAGCATGGTCAAATGGCTGTTGCAACTATGGAACTGTCTGTGTGATGTAAATGCTGTTTATCTGCAGATGGTTTAAGTACAGCATCTACTGCCAGTATTGAAGAGCTTTTCATTAGTTTTGACAGCTGCTTGTAGGGGGTGAAGGAGTAGGAGAGTAACAGAGAGCATGGACAGCTCGTGGAAGAGGAGCACACAGAAAAACTGTAAAACTGTCTGCTAGATGCTTTTTATTCAAGACAAAATACATGTCTGGAGGCAAGCATGAACTAGTGACTGACAGTAATGGAATGATTAGTAGTGGCTTCCAAATTTGAGAGTAACAAAGACTACTCTGAGATTTATGGAGTTCAGCATGAAGCCAGATACTACTATGAGTGCTCTTAAACTTATCAGTAGTACGTGCTAACACTATCCAAAATTACTATTGTCTCTAGACAGGAGTTAAAAGATAGGTAGATAGAATATTTAAGATCCTGGAATGGATATATATATGCTCATAGAGAACCCAGTACCCAGGCACTGGCTCAGGAATTTGTAGATTTGAGAATGCGGGATTGCAGAATTGTAACACATGCTGATAAAATTAATATTTTTTGTTGTTTCTGCCCTAGACATCGAAGTTTGTTAACAGAGCTAAGGAATTCAGTTCTTTGCTTGGTGGATACTAAAGCTGTGTGATTATTGCTGCCATCCTGGGAGACTTAGTTGACCCTTCACGATACTGAGAGGCTCTCTTGTTACACAAATTGAGGAAGAGAGCTGTTACCTGCATCCTGACTAACTTTGCTCTTTGGAGACTGTAAGGGAAATGATGCTGTCTCTTGACAGAATTTGCTGAAATTAAGTTCTTGGAATTAAGACTGTCTGATGTTTGCTGCAAAATATCTGGCAGTGCAGAGAAAGCCTTACTGCACATTGAGAAATAGTATTTGGAGACTTTCTAAGATTTTCAAGTGGCCAGTGAGATACTGATGCAAAATTGCTGTCTCCAGGGATATCTCATCAGACATATTTTGTATTCCTATTTTGAAAAGAATAAGATGATTAAAAAAATAAGTAATATTTATTTCATGTATAGTTCAAATTATTTAAAATTTCATTGATTAGTTCAGGAGTGCTTCATAAACTTACAACACACATACGTAGATGCAATTGTCTTACATAACCACTAGACGCCATTCCTCGATGTCACCTAAACATGATAGCAATGTGCTATCTTGAATTTCTTCCCTTTTATTGCCTATCACTCTTATTCCCAATATTAATACAGTCTAGATCATAAATAAAATTGTTTTCAGACTTACAACAAAAATAGCTATGAAAATCATTACTACTTTTAAAATTACATCTTGAAATTAACTGAAGAAAATATTCCATGAATTGGTAGATATAAACCTGAGTCAAGTATTAGTGTGTGCTTTAGGGCAGAATTAACCCACAAAATTCTTAAGGAATGCTCAAAATAATGTTTTTTTGTTTTTCATAAGGGGGAATTTATAAAGTGTTTCTTCCTCTGCTGTTAGGCACAATGTGATGATTTAAAGCCTAAAGGATTTTCTCCCTAAATCGCCATCTGTATGATGGAAACATATTTAAATATAGAATATTAATCTTGCTTTTCATGGGAACTTTTGATTGCTTTTCCAGGAAAGTAAGTGTCTTCGTAGTCCTTTTAGCCATTTGACTATACCAATCTGCAAGTAAGTTAGAATCATCACATTACGTTCCTTTTTTAGAAGGATTAATTGTACCTATGTAGTTTTTTAACCCACTGTACATCTAGTCTGATTGAATCTTACAACTTTCTAAATTTTATACAATTCATTCTGCATCAAGTGCATTGGGATTTGTCCATTCTGTGATTGGACTTGATGATCTTAAAAGTATTTTCTAACCTAAAGGATTCTATGATTCTCTGAAACTGTTCAGTTTTCACTGAAATCTCTATGTTAGATCATGATGCTAGAACGGGAAACCGTGTAGTTGACACTTGGCTGTATTCATAGTGTTCTCTTTACCCTTTACAGGACTTGAGAAAGAACCAAAGATGATCACATCTTCCACAGTTTGGCATAAAAGCTCATGTTCCCACTTAAAACTTTTTTTATTTATATAATGTTTTGTATAATTTCTCTTACTTTACTCATGAATATTAAAAGAAAAAATCAAGAAATATTTCAATATTTTTAAACGGAAAGTTTTAATATGGGCTTGTATTTTCTTGCCTTTTTTATGGCACTTTTTATGGATTTTATGGAAGTTTTATTAGATTATTATTCTTTAAATTCAAATTTAAGTCAAAAGTGAAAATGAAAATATTGCCTTAGAAACCTATGAAAATGTACTGCATTAGAATAGGAAGAAAAAAAATATGACAAGAGAGCTGCAACTTAAAGAAGAAATATCTACTAAAAAGTTTGAAATTAGCAGTCGGACACTCAGAGACAGAACAGTTTACAGGGCTGAAGACTTTCAGCTAACAGTGAGGAGTTGCCATAGGCTCCATGCTTGACTGCCCCTGGGAAAACTGAACTTCCAAAATGCATTTAAGTTGGTTGGATGCTGATGCTGGAGGGTGTTGCTTGGAGGGGTCCGTGCAGGTTACTGATTACAGTCTGGGAAGTTCCCCGCATTTAGCAGTGCAAGACCTGGAAGCAGGGCTGGCACAAAGCAGAAGACTGAGCTGTAGTCATGCAGTTTCCTTCAATCCATGACAAAACTTGTGATTTTTCATTGCTGCATTACCTCCTTTTGCTTTGTCATCCCTGAGACCCTGTCCCCATATCTTTGCCTCTCTGTACTTCAGTGTAGTCTAGCCTTGTTTCTTTGGGTATTTGAGGAGTTCTCTTTTCATTCCTTACTTGTTCTTCTCTTTCTTCTCTTAAAACTGGCCAGATACTGGGAGTTCAGGTGCCATGTCTGGAGTTCTGGCTTACTTGCTGCAATTCTTCTGGAAAACAAAAGAAACAGAAGGAAAGCAAAGCTCCTCTGTTCTGTTCCATGTGATTAAAAATATTTCCCCCCTTCTTTTTTTTTTTTTTTTTTTTTTTTTTTTTTGGGTGTACACCCTCAGTTTACACAGCCTACATGATTTTGAATGGTCCTTCTGTGAATTGCTACCTGTTTTTTTTTTCCTAAAAACTGAAGCACTCTGAGGTGCATGTTTCATTTTTATATGGAGAAAACTGAGCAATTAAGCTAATTGGTGATTTGAGGGATTTGGTTTATATTTTGGACAATGTGTACCTAATCCCTGTAGTCTGAAAGCAGCAAAGAAGCACATCCCTAGGAAAGCTTAGACACTGATGTCATTAAACAGAATAGTTCTTCCAGCTCCACTTTGTAGTTGAAAAGTCTATCTGTTCTGGATTGAGTGACAAAGTTGGTTTGCCCTGTAGTGGTTCAAGCACTACAGGATAATTTCTGTTGCTAAAACTCCTGAATTTACTGCAAAGGAACTGTTTTATAGCAATTGCTGAAGATTGATATTTGCTTCATCATGAAGAGTGCAAGAGAGGAAGCTGACTGAACTCAATGTGTTTAATGATTAGGACTATAAAGGCTGTGACCAAGCAGAGACATAAAGTTGTACTTCCAATTTATCTTTCCATTGTGATGTTTCAGTGATTGAGCCAGAGAAATCTCTGTGTCCAGTTTTACAAATCATATTTATATCTTGTTAATAAAATGTAGCACTACACTTTCCAGCCTGCTTCAGCTGCTTAACTGAAAAGTAAAAGCACAAAGAAGTATAACATTCACAAATCATCCATGTTTGGTATCTGCTTGGCAATCTTGAAGTGCTAGATATAAAAGCACAAGATCATCTGGCTAATACAAAATGGAAAAACTAAACAAGTTTGAAAAACTCTAGAAGAATAATGGTATTTTTTTCCCCCCCATAGTAAAAGATCATTTGTGGAGTCCAGAATAATCTGTACTAAGCCTGTCTGTTCAGGGTGTTCATAAATGACCTGGAAAAAGAGGTGAATCCCTATGGATGGTCATCCCTAGGTGACAAAGTGTGCTGATACTAATTTATTCAGTGTAGTGGAATGGAAATTAACTGACAAGAGTTGCAAAAGATTTCACAATCCAGGGGGATGGGATGGTGTGACAAAGTGCTTCAGGAAATTCAGTGTTGATAGTGATGAACATTGGGAGGAAAAGCTAACTTTGCATACATAATGATGGGCTCTGAATGGTTGTTTCCACTCAGGTTGGAATCTTGGAATTATAATAGATCATTCTATGATAAAGTCAGCTCAGTGATCGACAGTGCACAAAAGTGGCACATAAAATGAAAAGAATTGCTGGAAAGGAATAGACAACAAACCAAACATCACTATGGCATTGTACAAATCTCTGGTCAGTCTTCGTCCTTGAGAATTGTTACACTTCTAGGGTTCTAGTCCTGAAAACAATATAGTAGAATTAGAAAAGATAAAGAAGATGTGACTCATGAAAGGTGTATGATGACTTCTTTAAATGAAGAGTGACTTTCTATGCCAGTGTACTTCAACCTGAAAAAGAGGCATTAGACCAGCTCTGTGTTGAAGATTTCTGTGGCAAAAGGAGAGTTTATAATGACATTACCATTATGTGCTTTTTTTTATACTGTTCCTTAGGGATAATTATTCACTGTTGACAGAGATAGGATATTGAGTTATGTGAACCTTTGATTTTACATACATGCTGCTGCTTCTTTTATGTTGTGTTCCTATGGAGAGAAACAAGATGTAGTATTTTCTTGTGATTCTGTGTTCACTTGTCAACTAAGAGTGGACTAGAATTTCTGGACTGAAAAAAGAGTATAGGTCTTTCTGTCTGTCTGTTCATATGTCTGTGCAAGTAGAAGATGGTAATAGCACATATGAAGAACCACAAGCCAATGAAGTGCATATATAATTTTATATTTTACTCAACTTCTGGAAGACTTCTGTGTTTGAAATCACAGAATTGTTTAGATTGGAAAAGACCTCTAAGACTATCAAGTCCAATGATTAACCAGTGTTACCAAGTCCACCACTAATCCACATCCCTTTGTGCCACATCTACACTTCCATTTTATTTGCCCGCCACTTGACTGTTGTATATGATTAGTTTCAGTTTGACCAGTTCACTGTTGCATTTGCAATTTGCATTTGATATTTCCATTCAGTTAGAAGATTCAAAATAAATTAATATTGCAGAACTTGAATTAGGAAGAGATACACAATTTTTTCTAGTACATAGCAATCTGTTTTAGTGTTGGTAAAGAGTTATATGAAATGAGCAAAATTATGTTCAATTTCTATAAATTCCTAGAGAAAAGTAAAATCAGCAGTCATTGAATATTTATGACCTAAATAAAAATAATTTATCTGATGAGAGATTTCTGAAAAGTTGTTTGCAGTGCAGTCTTCTAATTAATGTCATATATATGTATGTGTGTGTATATATATATATATATATATATATATATATACATATATGCATATATATATACACACACACACACATTCTTTTGGAAGGAAATTTTTTTGTAATAAGTTCTTCTTGTTCTAAAACAAGAAGATCCACACATGGAATTAATACGACATATTATCTTGTAAATAAAAACATTTTCCTTGTTAATGTTTGTTTCTAGCTTTTGAAGTAACTTAAATAATCCTGCACTTATCTTGAGTACCAGCAATACAGTAATATTCCATATAACTCCCTAGGTATGTCTTCCATGTTCAGCTCCGTCTCAGCATTTGAAGTCTGAATCCCAAATTTAGAAACAAAAATGGCTAGTTTTAAATTTTAGTGGTATAAAAGGCATCTCTGAAATAAAATGGAAGGTAAATAATGAGAGAGACATGCACTGGTGGAGTAGAAAGTAAGTAGAAATGACACACAGACATGATGTGGACAGGTGGGAGAATTAAGTCATATAAGGTGTCTGTTAAAATAAATCACAGATTTTCATGGAGGTTGCCATGGCATGTCTATACTGTGCATGCCTATACATGCATTATACTATGTTATTGAACATCTGACCTAGATGCTGACAGTGAATTCCATAGTCAGAAGAAATACTGGATGAAAGGTGTCTTTCCCATTGCTTGTTGTCAAGTTTCTGCTTTACAATTTCACATAGATGTCTGCAATTCTTGTACTGAAGGAGATAGTGAATGAGGATTCCCCAGATGAATACTCAGAGACTAGAGCAGAAAACACAATAATGTTTAGAGATCTCAGTTGCCTCCAAATATGTTGTACAAAAGACATCTAAATAGTTCCAGCATACGTTTTAACACTAAAAATGTGGATTGTGAGAAAGATAAAGTGTAAACAACCTAATTGAAGGAAGCAGCAACAAGGATAAAAGTGCTTGCAGGTAACTTCGATACATTTTAATAAATTATAAACTTCAGTTCTAATTGGAGAATACTTTCAAAATAGTGAAAACAGGTTAAATAGGAAACAGAAAGACACTGTTAGAACTGAGAGACATACATGTCAATGAGGAAATAAATGTAAACTTGGTAGTTTAAATGTAAAATTGTAATGAAACAAGACAAAAACATTTTGAGGGACAACTTGATAAGGGAAAACTACAAATAACACCCCTCTCCCCCTACACCAGAATCAGGAATGCAAGAGAATGTTGAAGATAGTAGATAATCAAAGCCATTGAGTATAATAAGGCCATTGTGCAGAAAATCTGATTTAATTGTACACATTTATGTACTCTGCAGAGAAGGTTAGAAAAATACCTTCTTCAGAATCATTGTTTATGGATGATAAAGCTGAGGAACTGTCTCAAATTAAAGTGTCAATAAAAGACATTTTTGAGCAATAAAATTAATAGTACTGGATCACCGTTATCTAATAGTTCTCATCCAAATGTTCTAAGGAACTTAAATACAAAGTTGCAGGGCTGCTAATTGTAATAAACAGCAGACAATTTTGAATGTGTAGGAGGTGGAAAATACAGTACCAATGTTTAAAATGGGGTCTCAGGATGAGAATTACATATCAAGATATCTGACATTTGTATTAAACATTTTGATAGACTGTTAGATATATATTATAAAGAGTAGAATTAGTGGACACACAGATAGATGCAATAAGCACCAATATGGTTTGGAAGCTAGAGGGATGTCATGAGTCAAAAATCTAGAGTTCTTTGAATGTGTCAGTAAACATGGTATAAAGATGATCCAGATGATACAATCTAGTTAGGACTGTGAAAGAGATTATAACAAATTCCTTCAACAAAGACCCGTATTGCCACCTTATTAAAAGAATGCTGGATAGAAATCAATGTTTTTTTCTTATAATGGAGTGTAGTTACCAATAAAGTCCTGCAGAAATCTGTGCTGAGCCTGGGTTGTTCAACATATTCATAAATTTGAATTTCACAGACTCATAAATTATTCAGAAAATGAGATGAGCATTGTAGTGACAAAGTTTGCAGACAAAACAAAGTAATACCTAGTATTTAAAACAGTCTATGATGAGATTCGGATGGTATAATGCTGAGTTACTGGCTAATAAAATGGCAAATGAAATGCAGTGTCAATAAATACCAAGTGATGCATGCAGAGGAAATGGTCTGAACTACACATATAGAATAATGACCTCAAAATTACCATTGCTTTTATCATTTAGCAATATTAGAATCACAGCAAATGTTTCATGCAGAATGTCACTTCAGTGTTTAGCACTGAAAAGGAGAAGTAGGCATTGAAAATTTAAAAGCAAGGCTTTGAGAACAAACACCAGAACTTCATTAAGATAATAAAATTACATGTTGCACAACTTGTTTGAATACTATATGCAATATTAATTCATTCTATTACAGAAAGAAGAACCAGAAAGGGTACAGGGAATTTAGCCAAATATGAACCAGAGGCATGGAGCTCCTGTGCAGTTAGAAAACACAGTGTAAATTAGGACTCTCCTTTGAAATACAGACAGCTATGATGCAATGTGAAAATATGTACAAAATCATAAATAATCATTCTTTCTTGTTGCACTACAACTAAGAAGCACCATCTTAATTTAGGGGTTTAAGACAAAGAAATGGAAGTGCTTTTTCCTACAACTGATAAGTAAATTCTAGAACTCACCCCTATAGAATATTTTGGAAGGCAGACACGGAAATAGTTTCTGAAAGTGATGAAACCAAATTACAGAAAATAAGGCATTTATGTACCCATAATATTTTAATGGTCTTCGTTCAGCATAAGAGCCGGTGAGTCCTTGCAGTGCCGGCTGCTGTATGAGAGAAACATGCTTTTAGAACTCTGTCCTGTGTTGATGATTTTTGAATCCAGACTGAGCAGTTGTAAAATTGACTTGTCTCAAAGTTCATGAATGAACATGGAAGATGTCATTCTCAACAGATTTTTGCACTCTTCCCCACGCAGTCACCAACACTTACGCAAAGAACATCTAAGTGCCACTATTCTTTGGAAATGGACTTTTTCTTTGGTTGGAATAGTGCTACTTTTCTGCATAGGAGCTAGTATGGGGCTATGTTTTAATTTGTGCTGAAAACACTGTTGGTAACACAGGACTCTTTTAATCACTGCTGGGCAGTGCTTACACAGCATCCAGGCTTTGGGCCTCTCATGGTGCCCCATCAGTGAGTTGACTGGGGGTGCACAAGGAGTTGGGAGAGGATGCAGCCGGGACAGCTGACCCGAACTGACCAAAGGGATGTGCCATTCCATATGGGGTGGTGCTCAGCAATAAAAGCTGGGGGAAAGAAGGAGCAAGGCGGAACTTTTGGAGTGATGGTGTTTGTGTTCCCAAGTCACTATTACGTGTGATGGAGCCCTGCTTTCCTGGAGATGGCTGAACACCTGCCTGCCCACAGGAAGTGGTGAATTAGTTCCTTGTTTTGATTTGTTTGAGTGCACAGCTTCTTTGCCTATTTCTTTATCTCAGTCCATGAGTTTTCTCCCTTTTAGCCTTCTGATTCTCTTGTCCATCCTTCCAGGAGAAGTGAGTGAGTGGCTGGGTGGTGCTGAGCTGCTGGCTGTTGTTAAGATATCACAGGCAATTTTACAGTACAGACACACATATAATCATGTTTCAAAACAGCAGTCCTGAGTCCGGTATCTTCTTTTATGTAATGATTCATGCTTTCAGGCACACAGTTTACTGTATAGGAATCCCTTCAATAATGAATACTTTTAGCATTGTGCAAATTATTGTTTAATGGCTCATTGTACTGAAGAACAAACAAATTCATTTTAATCAAAAATATCTGACAGCATAGTATGGCTTCAGATTCAGCATGCAATTTACAATTTTACTCCAGCTAACAACATGTATAAATAAGGCAATGCTTTCTTCCCCATGCATAGATGTCATGTACGTATTGTTTACTTATAAGGTAATATTAATACTTAATTATGTGTGAAACAGTGACAAAGCTGGGTAATTATGCTAAAAGGACAATGTAATTATCCAGGCTCAGCCCTCTTCTCCCTTTGAGGAAAGGAACGGAATAGAAAAAATGGAAAGTTTATAGGCTGACAGCTGTACTTTATCTGCAAGAAATTTCCTCTGGGCCTGGACTCTCCTTAAAGTTACCAAGGGACTTGGCCTTCAGTCTCCTTTTTGCAATGTTGAGATACTTAATCTCCTGCTAAATGAACTAACTGGAGTAACAGAAGCAATCCAGCTGCAGTGGTATGGAGCTATATTTAGGCTGGCTGCTTCATTACATACAATGTACAGGATTGTAGTTCCAGAGATAGAGTGAGACACAAGAAACGGGATTGTAGTTCCAGAGACAATAAGCAAGTGCTCCTTGAGTGCTCCTTCAGCAGAGCTAGGTTTTCACTATGTCCCTTTTTAATTAGATGGATCATCACCAAGATATTTGGAAATAAATGACATTTAAAAGGGAAAGATTATGTTTAGAACCAATTATATTTAAATAAAAGTATTTCATTCTTTTATCCAAAGCATTGGCATCCTGAAGCTCTCCTGGAAGGATATCTAAACATGTGGGATTTTTTCCATTAGAACTCAAATCTGTATCCACGTGCAGATAGTTAGTATAATTTGAATAGAAGTTTTATAAGGGAAATTATGTGAAACACACTTCCATGAATGTTATTTAGAATTCTCCTTTTTGTTCTGTCACTATATGCACTTTTTTTACAAGGACATATAGTGATAGAACAAGGAGGAATGGCTTTAAACTCACAGAGAGTAGGTTTAAATTGGATATTAGGAAGAGGATTATGAGGCTCTGGAATAGGTTGCCCAGAGAAGTAAAGGATACCCTATCCCTGGAAGCATTCAAGGCCACGCTCAATGGGACTTGGAGCAAACTGGTCTAGTGGAAACCGTTCCTGACCATGGCAGGGGAGTTGGAACTAGCTGATCTTGAGGATAACTTCCAACCCAAACCATTCTATGATTCTATGAATTGTTTTTTGCCTAATAATAATTTCAGAATCAAATTTTCAGCTCATACACTCTGGTGAAATAAAATGCTTACTTTCTCACACCTGAAACCTAAGTGAAATGAAAACTACATCTACATCTGTCAGTGTTACATATTATAATAAAATAACTATGAAACAGGACTGATTTCCATGTGGGTGCTACTTTGCATTGCTTCTGTCACTGAGTAAGAGGGAAGGTGAATTAATTGAATACTGTTCTTGAAAAAAACAGAGTTGTTTGTAGTAGCAAATGAACCTCTTCTAGATAATGAAACCTGGTGTATTTTTAAATCTGGCCTGAAAACTGGGAAGAATATTTCAGTGCATGTTTCTTCTTGGGTTAGGTTTAGGTGTCTATTCCTAGAAGGAGTGTCTCAGTCTATAGAATTTGCTTGTGGTGGCAACTTGTTCTTCATAGATTTTTGACGAAGTAGAATCAGTGATGTTTGCTAGTTTAGGGAATAAGATCAACCTTATTATCATGGTGTAAAATATATCCTTCTTCAATATGCTAAATATAATTTGCAAAACTAAGGAAGTCAACATTTAAGAAAAGCAATGTGGAAATGAGCAAAATCTCTCTCTAGAACTGTCTAGTTTGTGTCCCAAATTATATTTTCTGCTCCTGTAGAGAGATCACCTTGAGCTGCAAGCATTTGTATTGTGATCATTGTTGTGGGGAATAGAAAGTGTTATGTGCCAGATTGCCTCCGCTGATAGCTGTGAGAAAGGAAGAAGAGTCCTGGCTGGTCTGTGTATTCTCTGAGTGTCTTTCAGATGGCAGGAGAGGAGGCCAACTAGATATCACTGCATTTCTGGAGGATTGTGTTCCCTAAGTTTTTTGGGTGTAGAGGTTTCGGCCTTCCAGGAGAGAATGATCAAGACTAACTAATTTGAAATGTTCAAACTTATTGGTCAGACATAGGACTGGTCCACATCCACTCTGGTTATTGTGGTACCTAAAGAACAATACTGAAAATGAGAATGCAAATTGTCCTGTGAGACTAAAGTATTGTCAGAGAAATTCTCAGAACTGAGAACTGAAATCTGACATAAAGGACAAATTTCCATGTTGTGTCACACTATGGACAGCTTGGATTTCTCTGTAACTGGAGTTTAGGCAGAATATATGGTTTTGTTTCCTGTTCAGGCTGCGAAGGTAAGGATTTCATATTTTCAACTGGAGATGCTGTATTTTTGCTTAGTATCAACGTGCATACCTTTCTTTGCACTTAATTGTTTTGGTAGTGCCTTTGATTAATTTTTTCTCTAATTTTAATATTGGCATTTCACCCAGATTTTGCTGAGTCTGATATTTTACTCTTTGATACTAGTTTTTACATTTGAATGTTTCATTCCTAAAGCAAAAGCAGTAAATTAAATCAAGGATATTTGCTTTTTTTGATGTTGGATCAGTTGGTTAGAGCATGCTGATAATAATGCCAAGGTTGTGGGTTCAATCCCCATACAGGCCATTCACTTAGAAGTTTAACTTGATGATCCTTTTTGGTCCCTTTCAACTCAGAATAATCTGTGACTATCTCTGAATGTAACTATCAAAATTGTTTCTCTGTGAATCCTTTCATTTTTTATAATTTCTTGTTGGTTACAATTGTGGAGCCAGCCACAAGTACAAAGAACCTTTCTAAGCACTTAGAAAGGAACTAGTACAGTCCTTTCTTTAATTTGTTCTTCCTTTTTTTTCTTTTTCTTTTTTTTTTTTTTTTTTAATAGTGGCCAAACTTTAGGCATCTGCTTAACTTTGTGTCCAGTGAATACCCTCAGTGAAGCTACTAGGAAATGTTTTTTTAAATCTATCCTGCAGGCTGGAAATTTTGTGGCAGTTCCCTCAAACTTAGAAGAAACCAACCTCTGGTATTGCTCTGCTGAAATGCTGACAGAACTGGCATGTCAGAAACGTTGCCCTTCTCTGGTGTCCAAATTGGGCAGGTACCACTTAAGTGAAAGTTTAATAATACCATTTAGATGTCAGTGGAGTTTGACTTGGTAAATAATGGACTTGTAGTGTTCTGTGATTAGTAGGTGGATGAAACCACATATCACTTCACTTGAAATCCACACCCGACACTTTTGAAAATTGCAAATCTTTTCCGGCAAGTTATTTTGCTATCCTATCCCTCTGGATGTTCAGATGTAAAGGCACACTGTAGCTAAGATGGCATTGTTCTCTGGACATAAAGGTTGGGGCTGTAATCTGGCATTCATCAGGTCTCCTGACAGGCTTATGCACAGCTGTTTACATTTATAGGACCTAATGCATTCTGGACATTTATTGGTCATGAATATGTTCTGTCTTCTGTATTATTTTTGTATATAGCTTTCAGTTTGACTGGATATTGCCATTTTAACTGCTAGGGAAACTAACTGGTAATAACATATGCTGTTACCAGGCAGTTAAATTGCAAAAGGCCAAGAATTAACAGTTTTGCTGTTTATGTGGCACACTAATTTTTCTGCGAAAGGAAGTCCATGTTGATGAATAATTTAAATCTCAGTTCCCCTGCAAGTCTGTAATCACGTGCCCTGTAGAGACTGGAGTACATTCTACTGTGAGCATTGTGCAAAAGATTAGTAGCTCCATGGTGGCAATGCTGCTATAACAGTATGAATTGCACTTTTAATTTGTCTTCCCATCTGAGAGAGCATCTCATTATACTTACAAAATCTATTTTAAATTATACTTTTTAAATTCTCAGTTGAAGGATAATTACATAAAAAGGTGAAGATTAAATAAATTGTTTTAAGTCATATCAGCAAATCATTTTAATGAGAACATTCTTTCTTCTTGCATTGGGAAAGAATGTGCATTTTATTCCCACCATGTTTTGTTCCAGTCAGTCAAACCCAGCAATGACTGGATATAATTTTTCACAATACAATCTAGATGGGAAATGTATGATAAGCCCTACTTTGTGCCGTGAAATTATGCAGGCTCTCTAATAGCTAGCTGGTTAGCTATCTTGAGGCTGAAAAGTGTTTTATACAAAACCTTATATAAAAAGAAAACTTATATAAGACAAAAACTTGGGTTTTTTCATAAGTACTGCTGAGCCGAAAATTATTACTTCTTGTTAATCAGATTAAATTGTGAAGGAGTATACACGCAAGGTCCTTAGGCACACATTTTTAATAGCAACATTACATTTCTTTCACTCCTTCTTTTTGCCTTATTTGCTCTTTTTTTAACTTAATTATTGACATTTAGGAAGCATAATAGCTAGTCTATTTAATGGCACATCATTATCTTCCCATAGCTTAATGCATACTATTCATTCTCTCATATTAATCATTAATCCATTATGTTTATTCTCTCCTTGTCTTTGTGTAACAATGTAAGGAATCAGAATTTCACAGTACAATTTAATATTTTGCAATATTCAAAGATCCCAATTAATATCAGTGTCCTGTTAATTTGATGGTTCAGTTGTTGGTAGTATTTTGTGTTACTTGGGTACTGTAATAGCTCTTGTTTATATCTCTGGACATTGGGTGTTGGAGTTAGTACGGTGCAGAGCATGGTGCAAAAGCTGTGGATTGACAGTCTGAAAAACATGGTAACCTCATTGAAAGTAAGAACGATTTGTTAATGCCCAATGGACATTTATATATGGCTTCTGTGTGAATAGGGTTTTGTTTATGTGAAACAATTGCATTTAATACATTCTCTTACAAAATAAATGGGCCAGGTCCTTTGAGGTAAAGGGAGATTTAGGAGGCTGTTGGGAGTGCACTTTGCTTCTGGCAATTCTTTTCCAGCAGAGCACAGTTCGTGGGCTGTAGCTGCTGCTGTTGCCTTGGCTGAGGTCTGCCATGCCTTGGTGGGGTGGCAGGAGCTCACTTTCCTGGGGGACAGAGCTCTGGGGTCATGTCGAGGCAGAGAGATTGTTCCAACTCATGTCCCTAGCTGTATTCCTGTGCTATATAGGGTTTGGCAAGAGGTGGCTTTACTGCTTTTCTTTTTTTTTTATTATTATTATTATTATTATTATTATTTTTATTTGCACACAAGGTATTCTAGAGGATTACTTCACAGTTATTAATGATTGGTGAGGCACAGCATTTGGCTTCAGATCCAGATGTGATCTTCAGCGACTGCTGGGATATATTTGGACCTATGTTTCTGATTTATGTCAGCTATTGTTCTTTTTCATATTTCTTATTTGCCAAGATGAGCTTATGTAAACTCTTCAATTTGAAACTATTGCTTTACATCACTCTTCATTTTGCAGCACCCATTGATTTTGTTTAGCAATTAATTAAAATTAATTTTAAAATTAATTTTTATTGTATGTCTTTCTGACTTGTAGAGCTATAAACTGCCCATATTTAAAAGTAATATAATAGTAGATAGATAATGAAAGGGTAAAATATAAAATCCAAAGTGGACACCAGTGTTTATTAAGACCTTGTGTCTCCCAGGGATTGAAGGTGTAGCTGCAGTTCCACAGAAAGTGGAACATGTGCTGAGTTTTAGATACAAAAAGTTGTCCCAGTGCAGGGTTCTGGGCTAGAACACTCAACACCTTGCATACTTGGCCTCTGACTGCGTACATGCTCATGAGCTGTTATTCCATGTGCATACTGAACAGCAATTAGACTTCATAAAGCTATGCAGGCATTTTGGAAAAGAAGTCTCACTACAGTTTTAAAATCAACTTTCACCATCTGCTTGGGAAAAGCAGTGAGTCAGTTTCTTATGAACTTGGCAATTAAATATGCTAAAATACAGTAGTAGCAGGATAAGAAAAAGTTTGCCATACCTATTAAGAACAAAAACTGAAATCCAGTTAAATAACACCTAACCTCAGACAAGGAGCTGCCATCTGGTTACCAGGTGAAACAAAACTCTTGGTACTCATTAGAATAGATTTTTAGTGATGAATTTTAAAGTAACAGGAGTTAAATTCTGATTAGAAAAGCAAATTTCTTATTTCAAGTCTTAAAAAAGCTGTGAAATATGTATGTCTGTATATTATGGGCTCTTTTATTTAGATTATTTTTCTGGCTTTTCAGATTTATTTTTTTATTGTTTTTAGAGAACAGTAAAAACTGTAGAAATTTTAGCAGTTCTCTGATCTTACAGAGATTAAGATCTGCACAAGGACATAGAAGACTGCTGTTCCAGTTCTTGGGATAATGAAATCACAGCTTTCACTAGGTAAAATGTCATTTTCGCTCTTAACAGTAATAAAGGAAAGCTAGCAAACCTTTTAAGGATAGGTCAGGACTTCAGATATTTTGGAAAACGGTGTTGAGGAATAGACTGGCTTCTAAGTCTCTTTTTCCAGAGTCAGTGCATTGGGGTATTCTAGCAAGAATAATTTCAGTGGAGAACTCTGTATAGCAGAAGAATACAGTGAACATAGTGATTTCAAACAAGTACACTACCTAGCTGGCACAGGTGTACAGTTTCTTGCTGCTCCTACTAGGAGGAGACAGTTGTCATAACCATGGGAAAAGTTTAATATATCTTGCTGGATAAGTAAAGGACTACATGAGTGGGCATCATCTTATCCAGCCTTAAAAAGGCATATCCATCTGTCTAGAGTAACTTCTTTAACTCATTTTATAATGAATGAAGGAAAGCTTGCAATTGCTGGGATGATTCGGAAGCCCTTAGGTACCTGTGTTAAGCTGCTTGAACCCCCTTAGAATCTCTTTCCCTTCCATCAAATCTAAGAGAAGTGTAGACATTTAGATACCTAATCTTTAAAATGTTTAGATTAGAACAAGTGACCCCCAGTTTACATGGCTAAAACCATCTAGTTAGCTGTCCCTCTACTAAAAGCATACTAGGGAATGGTTGAAGCTGCTGCTACCTTTCCAGCATTGTGCTTGCAAACTGTTTCCACATTCTCTTTCCAACCTTTTCTTTCCTGGACAATGTTTAGTTGCTATGATTAATAGGGCAAAGGTTACTTGTATGTAGTTCAACTTGGTGACATGTCCTTAAGTGTTCTGAACCAGTTTGCCTGAAGGTGTCCTTGCGAATTCTAAGCTATGCTCCTTTCTGGTGGGGTGACACCCATAATCTTATGTCTCATGGGGAAGAAGGTAGAGGAATCTGTTCATAAACTCAGCTTTTCTTCTGGATGTTCAACCCTTAAAATATGCTTCTACAGTCTCTGGAGTGCTAGATTTGTCTGCATTTATAGGTCTGCCTTCCCACTGATGGAACAAATTCTGATACGACGCTGAAATCAAATCTCTGACCTTGACTGGAAAGGAAGAGGGGCAATTTTTTGCAGTCAAAATGTTATTCCAAATCATAGTCAAGTGTGTCAGCTACTGAACTAAGTCTGCTGATAATATCCCTGGTTTTTTAGAGATTATCTGCATTCTCTCCTTGGATTTGGAAACTGCTTTGTTGCTGGCAATTCTCAACAGTTCTCATATATTAGAGATGATTTCGTCAGTGTTTTGGGGATAACTCCATGCTTAGCTCTTAAGTTTAGTTGAGACAAATGTCTTATAAATACAACTAATAGCATATTTACAAACATAGGATCATCCTACTTTAGTGAAAACATGCTGAAAATGTAGATATTCCAAAAGTGACTGCTTCCATGTTGTTGATACACTGTGAAGAGGAGGTTGCAGACATGAAGCTCAACTAGATCTGCAATAGTCTTTATTAAAAGAGCTACTTCCAGTGGAATAAACTTGCAAGTAAGTTCTGGGTGCTTATTTTGAATCTGCAGTGTGTGTCTGCCATGTAAGTTCTATGTAGCCTTCTGGGCAGTAATTTTTCTCTCATCTCATGAAGTGTTGCAAATGTCATAAAAAGGCAACAGGCTTGTAGTCACTGGGTATGTTTTCAATTTATACTAACACTACTCTGACACTTGATGGCATAATCAAAAGCAGTGATTCCATTTCCTAAAACCAAACTGCTCTCTATAAAATATATAATTTCAGAGAAATTATAAACATATGAATCAACCATTATGGTCCATTCAAAGATTTCTCATAAATACCCTCTCTTTGCTCAATGGATGGTATTTAGGAATAAAATGAAGTCAAGCTATTTGTAGAAAAGTTGAAATTTCAGATTTATGTGAAGCATATTGGCAGTATGTAGGTATTATCATGCAAAAAGAAAGCATCATAGAATTGATAGTTCTCTTCAAACTGTGAAAATCCAATATTTTGTTTCAAAATTAAATTTTGCCTGCCAAACAAAAGTTAGATATGCAGTTGAAGTTTTGACAGGAGAGATATCAGAATTCTACATGGCTTGGTCATCAGAAGTTTACATTACAAGATGTGAACTCATATGAACAAAATATCTCTTTAATGAGGACCCTTTAAGTCCATGAAGAAAAGCCTCATTTGCTCCATGCCCTGTACACCCTGGCAGCTATTATGGTGGTAGTAGGATCAATGTTTTATTTTTTTTCTGGTTATGATGCTCATAAATTCTAAGTCATTCCATGTTGTACTGAAGTGGAGGGTACTTTAATAGTAAAGTAGATATGTAAAGTAGGTAGTCTATGTAGATATAGTAGATATGTAAGGTAGGTATCTATCTATATATTTATAAATATATATGTAGATATGTAAGGTAGTAAGGTAGATATGCATGGCTCAGATTTCTTCTTATTAACCACTCATCTCACCGAACTTTGATTACTTCTGTAAAGTATAGAACTTTCCTCTCACACTGCTGAAAAATTGATGGAGAGAGAAGAAATATAGTTTCTCTCACTTTTACCATAATGGCCATTATAAACTTAGATACTTTTTGTAATCATACTGAATATTTCTCAAGAATCAGAGTTTGAAGAGACATTGAGTAGATTTAAAATCAGCATTACACAGCGCACTGGCTACATCATATACTCATAAACAGAGAGATGAATTATTTTCTTGAATCTTGGATTATAATGGCATTTTGGTATGGTGTCTTTTTTGATGAAATGTAGCTTGGTGATTCTTTTTCTGATGAACAGTGAGGATGGCAGTTGCTTTCTACTCATTCTTCTATTGATAGAAAAATGGTACTTCTGGGAATGTCAATTTGAATAATTTCTAAACATACTGATACTTTGATATTTTTGGCATACTTTATTGAAGAGGTAGTTAAGGGATATTTTTCACACTTTTTTTTTTAACCTGTGTAGTTATGACACCTGTTTTTAGTACATGCATCATGCTGTGCAATGACTTTTAAATTGTATCTCCAAAATTTGGTTTAGCTGTAGCCAACTAGTTCATAATTCTAAAGGCACGCTAGAATCCTGCAAAAATAAAGGATTTTAGAGGGACTAGATTTATAGGGACATGTAGTTCACTGTTTGGGGTACCTTGATCAAAAAATTGGCAGCTGGGACTGAACAATCATTATGGCTTATGGGAATAGTCTTAACTCCTAATGTCTGGAGTCTAAAGGATAATGTACTGGTGGAGGCAGTGACCATTGCACACTCCCAGGATGATGTATATGTAGATATAGATATATACAGGGGAAAGGGAAGAAAATGTAAGGTTTCGTGGAAACTCAAGATCTCATTTGATTTTCCTCACATTTTGTTCTGATAAATCGTAAATGAAAGTGTTTTTCTGTTTTGCTGTTGCTGAAAGAATATTTTTGGTTTCCATGCATTTTGTGCTTGCATTGAACAAAATATTTGACCAAAAGAAAACATCATGTTTTACAGACAGTATAAAGTAACAAAACAAAATCTTAGTCCTTAAAAATTAGAGGAGATAACTGCTTCTGTACAAAATTCCTATGAGACATAAGTCCCATAAGTTTAGATCTCTCTTTTTGCCTTGAGAAAATTGATTGTGCAGTGAAAGTGTGAATGGCTTGCTCCCTTAATGCTTTTTTATGTTTTATATAAACCATGATTATTCAGAGAAGGAGTGACTGCAGTCTGGTGGGTGGGACAGTCACCTAGAAGGTGAAATGTTGTAATGAATAATAAAGGTTTCTAGGTGCAGTATTAGCTAAAGAATCTGAGAGTACCATATACTACTGGAAGATGAAGGTATTCCTTCAGCTACCTTCAGGGACCTGAATGTGGATTTTCCGTATTCTGGATGACTGACTTTTGTTTATTTAGTTTATTTTTTTTTCTCCTTCTCACAGATGCCTTTGTGACCTCAGTGCAAATATCTGTATAATTTTTAATCAATGAAACTGTTTTCTCAGCAAGGAAGCTATAGAACTTTCTTTCTGCTATAAGTAAGTAAATTCCATCCCCCTTCTAATGCATTTTCCAAGTTGAAAAGAAACGTTAGAGTCTTTTAAAAGTTAGTTTGAACTAAAATTCTCTTCTGGATTCCATTTTTTTCTGATCATTAATCTATATATACCCCTATTGACATCACTCAAGCTAGAACACAACAATAATAAAATACAGCATTTTCATTTTAAGTGGTATTTGACAAAATTCATTTTTAGAGGAATGGGCTAAAATAGAAAAAAAAATATACTGAAATTCAGAGACTGACTTTTTGTTTTCTGATACTTCCTGTAGAAGAGCATTTCTGAATTATAGCATCATGAGAAATGTCCCATTTATCTTTTACCTCATGTAAAATATTTTCATTACAGCTGAAAAAAAATTGGTATTTGATGAGCTTATTCTGGTTGACACTATGCTGCAAATATGAAATTTATGAAAACAATAAATTTTGGGTGAGTTGCTTTCCCACTACATTCCATTGTTTGTTCCTGTAAATACTCTGCACATCTTGCAGTTAATGTAATGACGGATTGTTTGAGATGACTGCTAAACTTTGAAGTCATGGCATACAATTTAGGTTCGTCAGCTCTGAGTTATCTTAAGTACAATGAAAATATAGGATTGGAAAAAGGACACTGGTCTCATTTAGTGTGCAAATAATTGCTCTTTAGACACTTTCTTTCAACTAGATTTTAGTCCTCCTTTTTCTATTGAAGAAACTTGAATTGCCACCATCAAATAAAATATATTAGACTGGATATACTAGAGCAACCCAGCTAATGCTGGAGATACCTGACAACAATAGCCTTAAGGATTAATGGCTCTTCTTTTTTTCAAGAATTATTTCTGAAATGAGAATTTGTTCTCATTCCTGCCATTCACAGGAAACTGAGTCTTAGAGCATTTGGGTTAGATTGTGAAAACAAAACATGCATTGCTGTGACACCAGTGAAACAGGAAGGGGCACATACTATTATCTATTAAAAAAAACCCCAAAAAACTCCAGAAGAAGCAGTCTTAATAGACTTTTATTTCCATTTATCTTGGTGGCTTTTTGTTAAAGATATATATTTCTGTGGTAAGTAACTTTCCTTGATTAGGTTGCATTTTTTAATTCACTTAGGGGCTAACCCATCTTGACATTGAAATTTCAATTTAGTTTTTCTCTGTGAAATTTCAAAACTTACATAAGGAAATTATAGGCCAATTCTCTCCAGAATTTGTGACTTTTTTTATGAAAATAGTTTGTTTTTCCAGTTCAGAATTTATATTAATTAGACATGAACAACAGTGATGTAAGTGATTTTATCATACTTGATATAGCTACTCAGAATAATAAATTTCCATACAGTATCTGTGGATTATTTGAAAAAAGAAGCATAAAATAAACATGATTATTGATTATTTCCAAATCAAAAATTTGGCAATACTTGTCAAATCTGATTGTACAGAAATTTAAATTCATCTTTTTCAAGTTCTCAAGCCTTTAGTACATGGAAATAGATCGTTTTGTTTAGAAGTCACATTCTTTACGAAACTACAGAGGATAATTAAAATTGAAGTTCTTATCTAATTATTGGACTCTGGGAGCTTTCAGAGAAACACCATTTATCAAAGACTTAGAGAAACACTGGGGGAGTTGTGCTTACTTCACTGTGTAACAGGGTACTGAAATGGAGGCCCATTGTTAGCAATCACAACTGCAAATTATGCAGGGAGCAATGTGAAACCAGAAAACAGCCCTTCTTGCATCAGTGTAGTAAGAAGAGTTTTCACCTTTCACTGGCAAGGATTATGGGAAGCACAAGGCAAATAGCTGTTAAAATGAAATAAAACTAACTGATGCAGAAGAAAGTACACAACACCTTAGACTGTGGGGTTTTTTTTCCTTTTCAAATTATGAAAGCTGTGGTGATTTTCCAAAATTAAAGCAGCATCTAATGAACTGCTGATCTCAGTATCGTACATATAATTTTCTGCGAGTCTGGCAAACACCTAGTAATTTCTTTTGATGGTGATGGCAGTGCAATATCTATATTTGTGACTGAAATGTTATGGGAATATTATTTTATGATTTTTTTCTTAGTAACTAATGTATGTACAGTAGTACACATGTGCTTTTGTAAAATATAATGCTCCCTTATTAAAATTAAGTCATGGTTTCACTGAAATAGAATTCTAAACCCTTCTGCCTCACCATTTATCTTTAAAGGTTTGGGTAATTTTCTGTTGTCTTTCATTTATGGCCCTTCCTATGTTGTACTAGCTAACTCTCTTACCTAAAACACCCTTTTCAGGTCTTGCACATTTAGAGAGTAATGCTTGCTTATTATAAGAAACACATAAAAAGCCTTTCTAAGACAGCACTAAAAGAATCGTAGTGGACTGTACTGCTCTTGTATGTTACCAAATTTAGATTGTTGCTGGAAGCAAAATAGCCATTACTTGGTTGAGTTCCTAGACAGTTCCAATTAATTATTATAAAATGAAGAATAGGGGAAAAAAAGCACCTCTCTTAATAATAAGTACTACAAACACTGGCTGTATCCCCTTGTTTAGAAACAAGATGTATGAAATTCTAAATGTCCTTGTGTCTAATACTGGTGCTACTAATGTAATTGCTATGAAAGTATGATGACATAGCCCTCTTTAACAATAATACACAAATGAAAGTAAGTAATTTTTTTTTGTTCCACTAAGCATGCATAAAAATGCCAATGAAGAATTTGTTAGTTAAACCTGTTGTAAATATGGTAAAATCTGAGGACTTTCTGGGCCAAATATGTATTACAGAACAAAACCAGCTTGATTCAGATTTATTTTACTTTAATAAACTTCTAATTTAAGGACATTTTACATTCATATGTTGGAACAAAATAATTTTGATCTAATTATGAATATGACCTGTATTTCTTTGGATAAAGTCAACTGAAGTGTACTTGGGCTCAATTCTTGGCTCAAATCGTGTCTGCCAGGGCAACATGAAGTCACTGCCTTCCCCTCTGCGCCAGAGAATGTAGTGGGGTGAGCAGGGCAGGTCCTTGCTGGCCAGTGTCTGCCCCACTGCCAGTCAGCAATTTTTTGGACCTGCCCTTTTGGCCTGTCATTTTCTGTCATTCACCTAAAAGGGTCAACCTACTTATCTTAGAAGTGTCATTACTGGTGACGGCCACCAGACTCAGCAAAAAGCTGTCACTAGCCCAGAGGATGAGAATGGCAGGTATGGAGCCAGTAAAGCATCCAGTTTGACAGTTTTACAATGAGTTGTACTTTCCTTCAACAGTAAATATGCTTGTAGATTAGGTAATACTGTGAAAAAAAAAGACAGAAAAGCTCTTGTTAATTTTGTGTATTGAAAGACAAAGATTTTACTGTTTCACAAAAAGGAACAATTCACTGGGTAATTTGAAATAATTTCTTCTGTACTCTATGCTCTAAATTAGGGGGATGTACTGCAGGTAGGTGACTTTGGTACACAAGCTATCTTTGCCCTTTACTGTGGTGTCACAGTAGGAATAATGGCCCTAAAATGCAGATCTAGACTTGTCCTGAGTGACAGGTTCCTTTCAACATGCTGTTGAGGTTTGCTGAGGATCTGAAAAGGCTTTTTAGGTTAATCACAAGTAAAAAAGGCGTCTTATCCAAGTGTAAAATAATTATAATAATTATCTCCTTCCTCATGAGATTATAGGGCTGCATCTACATTAGCAAACAGTTTATCCCTACAGAAGTGATTTTATAGACCCAAACTGTTGTTGCTGAGGGCATGATGTCCACATGATATTAATTTAGTGGAGAAGAAGGTTGTTTTTGACTAGTCCTAGTCCCCAGAACTGAACACCTCTAAACCGTTGGAGTGTATTAGGTGCATTCCTGGGCTCATCTTCTGCTTTATTTTCATCTAAAAGGGATTAATTTGCTGTGAATCATTCCATGATGTGATCCAGATCATAATAAAGGGAGACAACTCAAAAATTTGTTTGAAAAGTGAAGTCCAGCTCCAAACTGAAATGCCAGCATAAATATACCTTGCAAGAGTCTCTGATCCAGGGCACTAGAGGAAAACACACTGTTTATTGATTTGCTTTGTCACTTATTCTCCTGTTGTGCTCTACCTACAAATCCCAAACTACACATTATGCAGCAGGAAGCTGGGTTTAGACTTTTAAAAAGTGATGGTTATGACTGGCTATTTAATGAGCTCCTGGCTGTATTAAAATGCCAAGGAGAGTGCATTATTTCTTGAGGTAGA
The DNA here is from genome assembly GCA_035583155.1 of Acropternis orthonyx. NCBI lineage: Eukaryota > Metazoa > Chordata > Aves > Passeriformes > Rhinocryptidae > Acropternis > Acropternis orthonyx. The sequence goes on along the minus strand of JAWWEU010000040.1, from coordinate 31,828,740 downwards.
CTCACTTGAATTAAAAACAGGATTGTAGGTCTGTGTGACTTACATAGCTGCTGTTACCCTTCAAAAGAGGATACTTGAAAAGGAACTAGGAAATTGATTTGATTTTTCAAGAAAGACTGGATGCCATTTAGATACTCCAGCTATCACCAGACAAATCCTGACCTGACTTGAATTCATTCCTAGCAAGCCATCACAAGAATACTCTGATTTATCTTTTTTTCCCAGTTTGAGCTGGTATTATTAATTTCTTACTGTTTCAGAACACTGACAACAAAGTACAGACTGAGAGTCAAATTATGTGGCATATCGGATTATTCTGAAGATAGCATTAGTTATTATAGTCTGTGTGAAAGATTAGATAACATGCCAGGGCCAAACCTACCACTAATATTTGATAAAACCATGTGTATATAGAGAAAAGCCATTTTAGTTTTCTATGAGTAAACTTAAAATTCATATTCTCTTCATGTGGCTGTGTGGGCATGCCTCTGCTGAATACAAGACTCCATATCTGGATTAACTGCTGGACTTCATGTTCTACTTCCCAGCTGGCAGCTGAAGGTTGCTTTGCATACTGGATTCCTTTCTTTAGCATCTCTTGGAGTGAAAAAAGCCTTTTCCTATGCACCTGCTCAGTAATAAAGATTTGTATTATGTACCAGATCTATATTTTGGAAGAGTCTGGTCCAACTTTGATCCCACTATTTTTCTCTGAAAGTGGTGTCTATGTTGGCTGTGACAAATGAGCATGTGTTAGAACTTGACATTAAAAGAGTGGGGGAATGTGTTCCAACTGCCTTTCAACTAGTTTTAATCCCAGTTGACAACTCTTCTATCTACTTAGTGTCTTATGTCAGCTGTTAGAGCTATTTTTGTCATTGCACAAGCAAGCTTCATATTTTTCTGTGATTTGACCAACCTGTCAATTTTATTTACACTTGAACCCTCGCCTTAAAGTGTGGCCCAAAATGCGTAGGAGTCAGGTAGAAAACATAGATTAGGCTCAGACTTACTTATTATTTGTCAGAAGTGCTACTACACCTATTGACCAATATAATTGTCATGAAAATAGCAGGGGGGAACTTAGTCTGAGTCTTGCTTCCCTGTTCATCTGCAGAGGTCCGTCACAGTGTTAGCTACCAGAGGAATTCTTCAGAAAAACAAAATTTTAACTTTCAGTCAGGAATTCATGCAGCAGAATCCGAACATACAAATTTCGGGTCTGGCAAGATGATGTGATGATATGTCTTTATCGGTGCTCATATCCATGTAAGAATCCCAGAATTAACCCTTCACTATTACTTGAAAGACATTATGTTTAAGATGGTAATCACTTTAAATAGATTTAATAACAATAGAGATTTTTAAATTCCTGTATCCTCACTTTTAAAATACTTCTAATGGTATTGTTTCTTTTGTTTTTATCTTAAAATATTTGTACTTGAAAGTACATAGTTTTTTGTTTCTTCATTTTCTACCTTTTCAGCATTTTCTACATTTCTGCTCTTGTGGAAAACAAGATTTCATATCCTGACAACTGTGATGCTCACCACTTTTATATTCCCATGATGTTACTGTTAAAAAGAGGATGACAATAGGAAGATTTTAAATTTAGAATATGAATGATAGTTAAAAAAGTAAGGACAATATTCATCTTAATAAGATGCTCATCAGCATGACCAGTTTTTGAATTGTACACAGTGTGGGGTCAGGTAAGTGGTGAGGAGCCTCATAGGTTTTTTTCACTGTGAAATGCTGTGACTTTTGGGTTTTTTTTGAGGAGAGTAAAATAACTTGGAAAAAACCACTTCATTAATGCACTTTCAAAGAACATGTTAATAGTTTTCTTCATAAAAAAGCTCCCTAGCTCTTGCATTCCTGTACTAGGATACAAAAAACAAACAATGATATTGATGTAGAGACAAGACTGAAAGAGATCTCCTGAATCACTGAGCTAAGTGTCCTGATCCTGCCTACTGGCAAGATAACATATAATTAATTTCTTATGGATATGTTTTTTGCCCTCATTGTGTTTATTTCCTTTCTTTGATTTCTCTGTTTCCCTTTAGCCTTTGCTTCCCAAGCCAGGCTCTTTAGAACTCCCCCAGACTTTATTTCTTTGACCAGAAGATTGTCCCCATATATTTTGTGGGTTCAGTTTTAATTTCATGAAGATGAATGTCCAGAATTGTATAGATTATTCTGAATGATAGTTTAAGAAACTTCATACTTGTCCTTCTGTGTCTATTAGAAAGATATAATTCAGTAAGTTAGAGGATTTGCTTTTTTCACAGCCATCACATGTCATAATGATACTGACGTGGTCTTGGTGATCATCTAAAATAAATTAATTGGTTTTTACACATGTTGTTTCAGATGATGAGCTTCCAATTTGTAGCAGGAATGCTATTATTCCCTGATACTCCCTTTCAGTACTACATGCTCTTACTGCACCTGGATTCACCTTTTCAATTCTTGTAGACTCTTCAGAGTCTTCAGCTTAATGTAGAAGTTCAGGAGTGACACTGTAGAAAATGTTTTATCTAAATCCCAACACATTATATCTACTTCATTTCTTTGTCTGGAAAATCTTCATCAAAAAAGCTGTCAAGTTAGTCTGGCACCAGCTACCCTTGGTAACACTGCTACATTTTATCTTATATTCTATTTACTTACCTGTCTTTAATTTATCTTTTTTCTTCAAAGCCTTCAAAGCTCTTGCAAACTGAAGAGGTCAGACTAATAGGCTTACACTTGCCCAGATAATTTTTGTCCTTGCTTTTAAATATGAGCACTTTAGTTGCCATTCTTCACTAATATTTGATGTTTTCTCTGCCTTGATAGATTTGGAGGCTTATTTCTGCCACTACAATGGCCCTTATAAAATCACAGTACACCTAGTGATTCAGGTCTCAGTGAGACATTTTGTTCAAAGCCCATTGCACATTTATCCTTTTTTTTTTTCAGTTAAGCTTTTGATTAGTTAGTGAGATATGAATAAAAAAATAACCATCTGCAGGAGGATCACATGTAAGATATAAGCAAATACTACTGCCATGATGATTAAGTGAATAGCTAGTACCCCCTGCAACTTAAAAAAAGCTCCCTTAATCATAGAAACCAAGAGAGAATAAGTTTAAAGTGGCATAATAATATCAGAGGAAATTATGAGTCTTGGAGCCTAAGTACCATCTAATACTGAGCACTTAACAGTCAGGATTTATTTCACAAGTGTGTAGGACATCACTGGGCAGATTAAAGATATTAAAATATCTTGGATGTTTACCTATTCTGTAATGTTTTATTTTAGCATTTAAAAACAGTGAATGGCATGTGTAGGTCTATTGCTAGATTATTATTATTACTTTTATGTTTTCATAAATACATAAAAGTATAGAATCTGACTCCCTCAAATTTCATGACATTTTCTTTCTCTGTTCTGAGTAATGTGTCAGCATCAACATTCTTCAGGTCAACACTCTTTTGCTGGTCTTCATGAAATGACCAGGAAAAAAATTTAATGTATACACAGTTAAATACTTCTGTATTGTTCGAGTTGAATCTGCTAGGAGGACTGTGCATTTCTTGTTTCCTCTTTCTTTGCCTTTGTTGTTGCTTTCACTTAGGTATTGCATCAGAAAAATTAATGAAGGTGAAAATGACAATCAACTGTGTCTGCAAAGAGCTGGGGTTAATCTGGGAACAGAGGAGATTAACACTGATATCAGTTTAGAGGGAAGACCTAAGTTTTCAAGGTGATATCATCAGAAAAATACATACCCTTTTGGAGGAAATAAGTTTTCTCTGTTGTCTCTCCGTGTTTCTAGGTGGGAGGTGGAATGCAGCTAGGTGGCTAAAGCATTTTATATCTCTGACAATTTGAGCATTCATGCTTATCAGATTCTGGAAAGAATAATATATATGTAAATTTCACATCTGAGTGCTATGAGACTGTTGGCAAATGTAATTACCTGTATGTGCATCTGTCTACAGTTTTCCTCTACTGGGAAACTAATTGAAGTATGTAAAGAAGAATGTTTTTTGGTTTATTATATGTTTTCACATAATCCATAACTTTTTATTTTCCAGATACTTGAAACATTTTATTTTCTGTCTCATCTTATAAAAGCTCACTCCATAATCAGTTTTCAAGAACTCATGTTGTGTACATATATTTCTGGGAAAGTATGTGCTTACATTTAAGTATGTGCTTAAGTTACACTGATTTAAATAAAAGAGGAGCATGGGCATGCATATCAGTCATATGCTTAAATATTTTTGGCAAGATTTCATTTGCTTCAGTGTCTTAAGTCTTAGTACCATAGCCTTTCAAAAGCCCTCTTTATTGCTTAAAGCCTATTAAAGCCTAAAATTCTTCAATGTGCTTCCACTATTACACTTCAACTGAAAGTAACAGTGACAACATTACTGTATTGGTCTGTCTACAGTGCTTTAACTATTTCTGAATATATCTCAGTAGTGGGGCTAAGCCCTCTATAGCTACTTATTCTGGTTATTGAAAGACCCACACTAGTAAACAACAACTTTTGGGAAAAAGCCCCCAACAAAACCTACTCCTTTTGCTTTGCATGCAGAGATTTGCTAAGTGTCCGTGCTTTGCTGGGCCAAATGCCTATTGTCTTTCTTTCCTTGCCCACCTAGATCAAAGAAGGTAGCTTGTGAGAGCAGATCCGTGTTTGCCCCTCAGCTTCATTTTGGAATCAGAGTGCACTTCTTTTTTGTGTCTGTTACAGGCAGTGATGTATGAAGCAGAAAGAAGATTGATTTTCACAGGCTACCTTGTACCTGAAGTAATGAGAGTGGCAAATTACTTGTTCACTGAGCAAACATGACAGGAATGTCATAGAAGGAATTTATATATATGCAAATGCAAAGGGGTCATATCGGTGTTACTTTTACAAAGTGACCTTATTCACCAGAGGGACATTTTTAAATCTGCATTAGCCTACACAGGAAAGGGTAAATAAAACTGCAAATATCTGCATTGTGTGGGAGGTAGAAACTAACACAACTAATAAATAATGTAAGATTCAACAGAGTACAGAACATAATTTAACTGGCTGCATTATTTCTGTACAAGAGACTTGGGATCTCAAGTGATTTCTACTACTCCTTTAGGCTTTCACTGAAGTAGCAAATAAAATATTTGTTGCAAAAAGAAAAGTAAGAAGATGTGGGAGTAATTTTCTATCAGATTTTTGTCTCTTAAGCATTTTGTCATGATTCAGTAGAGAAATAGGCTTATGTGTCTTCTTATGAACACTTGCATTCACAGGGTGTATGTGTTTGCAAAAGGATCTTACTGACAGTGAAAGTTTCCACATATGTAAAGCAGGAATGAATGAATTTTGAACAGCTTCACAGAAGCTGATGTTTGTAGAGAAAAGAAAGATAAGGAGCAACAGAGAAAAATGCAGTTACTACTAGGAAACAGATGAGAATTTCATTTGTGTATAAGCTTTTAAGGGTCTTACCTAAAATGAAAGAAAAGAACTTTCCAGACAATATTAGTGTAGATAATGAAAGCTATTATTTCCTTACAGGACTTTTTTCTTCTCAGCAATAAAGATTACATGAGTTTGCACTTCACCTAAAATCAGAAAGCAAGACAGTTTAGCACTGGCCATACAATGTAAGGTAATTCCCGTGTTATTCTTCTCTAATTCTGAACTGTTGGAAAGGTGATTGATGTCAAGCTCAGAAGCAAAGAAGGAAGAAAGCAGAAACTCAAAAACTTGTGGATACTATATTGAAAGTACACATCTGTTTATGGCATTTTCAGTACAGCCATCTGCTTTTGAGAGGGTGCTGATGGTGAGGTGGAGCAGTGACAAGCAGAGCCTGTACAACCTGGGAGTATATTCACAGTTTGCTGCTGTTGAGTCCCAGAGGCCAGGGAGAAGGATTTCTGCTGACATGGCAGCTTGTGAAGCTTCTCTGCAGCATCAGATGGGGTTTCACCCTGAGGAAAAACTCTTGCAGTTTTTTGTCACTAATCACCAAAACAATCTGTTCTTGAGCCCATGATACCAGACTGGTGATGGTCTCATGATGTGTGCTTCAGGGAAAAGGAATCTTAGGGAGCAAAAGTAACAAACCCTATGAATTTATTCCTTGTGTTATGGTGTTAGTGAAGAGCTGGGCATGGCAGAGCCATCTCATGCTCAGCCACTGTCTGAATTAAGTAGTTGACATATTTTTGTTATATTTTGAATGTGTTCCTGAGCCACAAAAGGAGCTATTTTTCTTTTTTTCTTGTGTCACAGCACACTGAAAAATGAGCTCAAACATGGCAGCCTTTCATATCCTCTTCTGTGCGAAAATGCTGAGAATTCCTTGGGTTTATTTCCAATATTTTAGGTTTAGAAAATGAAGGGAATTTTTGTTGCACATTAAGTTTGTATTTTTGAGTAAAATTGATTTTCAAATGTAGGCATTTCCTATAGTATGTCTGTTCTCTCTTTTGATCAGCTTTGGCTTTATGTGGCCTTATTGAAGGCTGTATGGATCATAGTGAGGGAGAGGTTCTGTAGAAAGGAAGGTAAATAGAAGACAAAAATGTCTCAAAGAGAAAACCATTCAGGTTAATAGCTATAGTTTTTCTGTGGAGCTCTGCATCACCTTTAGTAAAAGTAGACCTCATGTCAAAGCTCATTTGTTCTATCTAACACGTTTGGTTATGTTAGTGTAATAACAGTACCATAATGGACTCAATTTTATTTCCTGGATGCACTTGCTTGACATGTATCAGGGTTGCAGGAGGCCAGTAGTTATGTTTCAGAGCTGAGGTCAAGTGATATCTAGTTCTAGTGTCTTCTCAGTGCTGTATCATGGGCTGTTTTCCAAATCCACAAAAAAACCCCCAGCATCAGAGTTTCTGAACCCAGGCAATAATGTCTGTACTCAGACACTGAACTATTTCATGACCTCTCCTGTTCTAGCTATTGGCTTGCTTCTTGGACTACAAACCCTTCATTTTTTATTTGTAGGGCAGTATTGCTACAATGTGACTCCTGTGTGTAGCAGGACTGCTGGGAGCAGAGTGCTTCATACCTTGTTTGTGCTTATGCAGCCACTCATCTGTCCTTGGATTGGCCATTGTCAGCAGACAGTGCACACAACCACAGGTCTAGTGATTTGCAGCATAATTAGTTTGAAGCTTAACATAATCTTCCAACTTCTTTTATTTGAGCTGCTGTATGTTAGGAATGCTTTATCTGCTCTTTTTTTCCCCCCCCACTTTTGCTAGTGGCCTCTGAACTATTAGTCTCAAGCTAGAACTTCTACTTGCACTGGCTTTTCTGCTAGTTATGCCAATTACAGGACTACAATTAGACAAAGTTCAGATTTGTGTCCTTCTAAAGGTGAATACCACAAATAACTAGCACAGAATAATGTAATAGTCTTGTAGTATAGAAATGGTGTATTGTTTTTCTCATGATTGGAAAACCTGGCAATGGCACTGAGCCCAGATTTTTTATACCAAAGCTGAAACCCTTCCCTTACTTTGCAAAAAACAGTCTCTTCTCACTCAGTGCTGGTTTACTCCTCTTTGGTGTGCTGGGCTGTGTGCAGAGGTTTGTATCTTCCCTCTGCATCCATGCTGAGGGTCTGCTGTTCACAGACAGATAGGTTGGTTTTCTCTCTTTCCCCTGCTGCTCTTGTTTTTCCTTATGCAATTGCATTTTCTGTTGTGCATTTGCTGCTAGTCTCACAGTACAGAGTAAATCTGGCATCAACAGAATAGAGGAAGGAGCTGTATTAGATTCAACCTTGCTTTAATGGTGCAAGTCCCATTTGGGTTTTGAGCAGTGTTATGCAGGTGAGGGAGAAAGATTTGTTTTTAATGAGAGATGACTTGGCATCAGCAGCATAACAGGTGTAGTATGAGAATCCAGAGTGAAAGAGTTAATTCATGTTCTTTTCACAGATATAGCTATGAAAGAGCATATGCTGAATATGCATTCCAGTTTCATTTTTTTGTTCTTATTTACAGTGGCAAATAATGTATTTCCCTTTAGCTTTGGGTGTTTCATAAGCCTAGAGCTGATGATGAATATTCAGTTTACACTCCAGAGTCACTGGAATCATTGCAAGAAGGCAGAACTTGGTGTGGTTCACAACACACTGTGACTTCCCCTGTGATTATTAATCAGTCAGGTTTTCAGAGGCACATGCAACATCCTAGCTACAGCACTTGCTCCTCTCTCCTTTTGCCAGGTAAACAGACTATCTGAACCTCTGGGAAACACACTGCAGATGTGTTACTTCTGTCAAAGGAAGCTGAGTTCTGTTTGCTTTGAATTCAGGTTTAAAAGGGTTTGATATACTTTTCAGGAGGTTCAAGTAATTTTGTTTTCTTACACACAGCCTGGCGTGGAGACTCAGAGGTGCTTAACAAGACCTCACCAATCTCCTGGAAAGCAAGATTGGTAGTTTGGGGGGAAATTGGTCTGCTTTTAAGTATGGAAATCATGAATGGAGTAGTGTGGGGGGATATTGCCTTATTAGCATGTGGCTTTCTATTAGAAAGAAATTTGCTCAGAGGAAAGGAATTGTTTTGAAGGAATGGAAAACGATTTGGGACTTTGAACACACTACTGGTTAATTCTGTACTAGAGCAGTCTGCAGTTTCCCAGAGTTGTGGTTGCCCATGGAAGCATTATACAAGAACAGAGCAAAAGGGATGTGCTTAAATTCCATTGGAATTCTTATGAACATGATAGGAGACAAATGTGCAACCATACTGAAGCAATGCGTTTTTTTCTGCTCAGGACAGCCTAGTTCCAGGCATTACAAAACAACAACAATTTTGTTCAAGTGGTCAAATTTGCAGCTTTTCTAGGATAAGTGGTTTGAAATAGGCAGTGTCATCCTATTGACCTATCAGCAGAAACATGAGCATCATGCAGGGCTGTTTCTTAGCCAGCTCCCTAGAGTTCTTCTGCAGAGAATGAAGTGAGAGAAGGATTCATTATTATACCTCTTGCCACTCCCTGCACAACTGCAATCTTTAAGCATGGGAGCCTGCATTCCTGAACTTGTCTTTTTCACAGGTGGGAGGGTATTTTGACTTTGGGGGAGGTTACTGAAAGATAGTAAGGTCATGTGTTGTCTTGTGCTTGAACCACCACCATGGCTTACTGTCACAGTGAAAACATCATTGAGCAAGATGAGGGGAGCGGTGTGCAATTTCCCTTGGTGCAGTAAATCAAATCTTTTCATTACCCAAAGGTAGACAGGAGTCTACTCTGCTTGAGTCCATGTTTCCAAATCATTCATGTCTTCCTAAGAGGATTTCTCTGTGAGAGGATTGGTACATGTGCTAGAAGTCTATTTGAATCTGTTATTGCCTTATGACTTGTGGGCACAATTCAAAAAAGCTGCAATCCCAAAAGCTAAAAACACCACTGTATGGTCAGAAAGAACCACATTGACCATGACTGGCCCCAGACAGAGTAGTGAAATGGCTCTGTTTATCAAAACCTGCTCATAGCTGCATGGATTCATTGTTCTTGCCAGCTTTGGAGTCTGCTGTGGTTATGAACACTGCTTGTGCCTTGAGAGAAATGATGATCGTGTTGAATTCTCCTGGTACTGACCAGGGTGGAGGAATGCTGACAGACCAGCTCTATTTGGTGTCCCTCATTTAGAGTTAAGCAGAATTTAAGACTTAAGAGTTGTCAGCTAGACACATAAAAACTTAGTCAATTCTCCCTAAATTAAGCCAACACTGTCTTTAAAAAAAGTCTTAAGATAAATATTTATTTTTGTGTATGTTTGTTTTCAGGATGAATAAGAGATACTTACAGAAAGCAACAAAAGGAAAACTGCTAATAATAATATTTGTTGTAACGCTGTGGGGGAAATTAGCATCTGGGGCAAATCATCATAAAGGTAAGAAATTCTGTTCTGTTACATGGTTGTATCTGTGGACTCTGCCAGCAAATCCAGAAGTGTCTGGTCTATGCAACCTTTTTTCCTTACACATATTTTTGTCTCCTGATATTGATTCACTAATGAGTACCAAAGAATGAGAGTTTTCAATGGATAGACTTTTATAAATTTACTGAGAGTTTAAGTATTTCCGTGCCATTTTCAGCATTTTCTGATTTTAGGTAATTTTGTAATGAGGGTAGAGTTGAAAATGGGCTAAAAAAAGGGTAGCAAAGTAAAAAAAATCAAATAATGAATACTGCTTGTCTGATAAAAATAGTTATATCAGCAGATATGTGTGCTGTAAATGAATTCCTGGAATGAACCCTCAAAAGAAACAATTTTTAGTAATATATATGATGCTACTGTGTGCAGTTATCTGTCAAGGCTAACTTCATGGATAATGTGTGCTGAATGTGATGGTTTCATTACAAAAAAAGACCGCTGCTTTGCAGTGTTGTCTGACTTCTATACTTCACTCCTAACACCAGCGCAGGAACTTTGATAGCTTGTGGCAATGTGAGATTTCTTTCCTCTTGGTCTGCCCTTAATATATATACACACCAACATAAGCTGTGATGGTTTATAGAAGCTTGTAAAAAGGTCTCTTTTTGTGTGTGTGTGTTTCTGTAAACTTAGTGCAAGGAATGAGCTGTCTGGATTCACATACTATGTCTTCTTATAGGCCAATATAGCTTGAAATGTGATCTGCAGTATAATATGATTTTGAATTCCATTTCTCATCATCATATAGTGTCTCTTTATCAGCTTATACAAGATCAGAATTCTATAAGATCAGGATTTTATAAGCAGGTATTTTTATATAGTGAGCTGCTGGATATTCTTCTGTTGTGTGAGGATCTCTTTCTTCAAAATACCTCAGTCATGAAGGACTTCAGGAGACACTTTCTTCAAAGCCTTATGCAAGTTGTAATTTGGTTGCAGACAAAGGAGATTCTGATGTGGTCCTGCAGGTCACTGAAGATGGACACTGTGCTAGATAACAACCATGCTGACATCCTTTGGTCATCTTTTCTGTCCCCTGCAACCTGGAATATGGATTTGTGCCTTGGCTTCCCAGTTTAGTTTTCTATTGGAAAAGAGCCAAGATATCCTAGCCTGGATTCAGAATTCTTTTGTCTTTGATTACCTTTCTTTAAAAATCAAAAAGCCCATATTCCAGACCATTTTGATTTCATACACAAGGACTGATCTAGCTGTGTTTGCTTCAGTTGAGTTCAAACTTTTCTAAACCATGCTTGCTGCCCTTTTTCAAAAAATTGATGAGTAAAACCTATCACCAAGTATTTCATAGAAACAAATTATAATCCTAAGGACTATTTGAGGAATTGGTACTTCTTAACTGAGAGTAAAACAATCCACCACCAATTTTAGCTTTTCAGTGCAAGGGAAACCCCAGCAGAAATATACCATGGATTATCTGGACAGTATTTGGCATTTGGGCCTCAGCCTTAAAGCAGAAGTAACTTCAGAAATATTTAACTTAATCTCTTAAATAAAAAACAGAAAAAGTGCCTGAGCACCCCTGCACAGTCAGATTATTAGATGTAGGGACTTCTTTACATTCCAGCAAGTTAACGAGAAGCTTCTTTATCTTGCCTTTAACAAAATATATGAATAGGTCTCACAGGGAAAAATAATAGCAAGCAGCATGACTTGAGTGTTTAATTTGGAAAAGCAGCTATTATATCTCTTTAGTTTCTTTGGGAAACTAAAAATATTCAGAAAGATTTTGGTTTCTGGATTTAGTAAATCAGCTGCACTCACTGTATATGGGGGATTTTAAAAAAGCACTAATCAGAGTTATGCAGCTCAAATACCATTGATTTCCAAACATACTGGGAGTTTAGTTTCCTGTCATGTCATAGAAAATCTTCCTTCCACTTTCATGGCAGAAATGGAGCTAAGGTACCTTCAAGGAGAACTTGACACTGTTCACCTCTGCATGGAGTTTCCAAATACTGAGCAACGTGTGAGTTTCTTCAGTGCTAAGTATCTCTAGCATCATTAATCTTCATTTTTAGAAGTCCTTACTAACACATTGACATGAGAAACCCCAATGACTTTGAAGAAGCCCCTACAATTTCAAAAATCAATAATCTGCATTTTTTTAAAAAAACCTTTACTTTCCTATTGATTTGCTTATATTATGCACGAGTTGCACTTAGTCACAAACCCACCTCTTTTTTTGGAAGGCTATTGTAAAAGAAAGGAAGAAAAAGATTATCAGTGCGTGAAAAATTGTTTAATGAGCATTCTGCTGTACAGGCAGACTTCAGGAGGAATATAAACAGATGACTCTGACAAGCTTTCTCTAGGTTTATTACACTTATTTCAGGGATGTGGCACAAATGAGAACTCCCAAGTTAGGAGCAAGACAAACAGAGGTCAAGGCAGGGCATAGGGAACCAGGCTCTGAGGTCCGGTTGAGCAACCCATCAGGGTTACAAACTGGGATTTCAGATTACAACTATTCAGAGTGATGTGTGTGCCAAATCCATCCTTCTTTCTCTTGAGAAGTCTGACACTTCTGTTCCCACTATCTAGACTGATTGTTGAAGTTTCAACATTCTGAACAGAAAGTCCAAGAGCTAAAAAAGATGAACACTCAGTGTTTAAAACAACACAACCTCACTTTTCCCCTGCATACAGGATTATGAGTTCTCCTGCATAATTCCTGGCTGTGCACATACTTACATTCTGTTTATGCTGTCTTCTGTAAAAAAAACCCCAGTAACACTGCTTTTTCTTTTTCATTTTGCTGGGGACTCTGATGCCAGGTGATGGGTGCCTTACCCAAGCACACACACCTGTAAATCAGCTCTCACTACCAGATCCATTTGTGCTGCAGTTGCTATGTGTGGGAAGAGAGGCATATCAATCTCCCAAAGGGTGTTGTCAAGATTATGAGTCTAAAACCTCATGAAGACTGATCCTGATCCTCCTACTCATTGCAAGCCCTTGGAAAACAAACCCATGCAGACATAGAGGGTGCACTGGCACCCGTGGCAGGCAGGCATCAGTTAGGAATCACTGCCTGTTTGCTATTTCTGCCATAGGGAGCATGAGTTGATTTGGTGACCATTGTATCACAGCCCTTGTTTAAGGTTTCAGGTGTTGGAGTGGTCCTTTTGGGAAAGAAATATACTGATATTGCCTCTCAAGCACCCTTTCTAGAGAAGAGGCTACTGTGACACACAATTTCTACTTTAAAACTGAAAACTTTTCCAAAATCTATGTTTGTGTGAGCTTTTTGTGATTACTAAGTTTTTTTCATTGATCATGCAATAAAATATTCTAACTAAATTAAGAGTGCTTTTGAATCTAAGTATAGTTTAATATTTCTCAAAATACAAAACAATAAATTTTATATTAATTTTAAATCCCTGGGAAAAAAGTTAATTAAAAATATGGCTAATCATGAATGCTCACATGCCAGAAGGAACTTGTTATGATATCAGAAAACACTCCAGGTATATAAATAAAGTAATTGAGTATTTTTTGACTTACTAGATGAAAAGTAATTTTAATTTATTTTCCTTTTAAAAATTGTCACTCAGAAGCTGAACTTGCTCATCTGATGCCTATCATATAGTTAAAATAAGCTAAACTGTCATTTGGAGTATAGAATTGCTGCTCCTACTTGTCTGTGAATTTGCACTAAATTAGAAGTCTGAGGGAATGTCTTTCTATTTGCAAGGAGATAATGAATCCTGGTTTCTCCTTGCAGAGGAGTAGCTGTTCGGAAATCCAGCTGAATGAAGGAGCCACTGAGCCTGTAAAGCCGCTGGTTGTCACTCTTCTTGATGAGTCTGCCTTCCTCAGCTGCCTTCCTGTGGCAGGAACACTGCTGGCACCTGTGTTGTGATGTAGTCTGTTCCACACATGTGCCTGAAGTTTGGGAATGGGTATGACTATGAGAAGGGAGAAACCCAGTGGTAGCAGTGGCAGGCTTTCAGTGGTACTAATGTGTTTATGCCCATGGCTATACTCTCGTTAGTGGTCATCTTCTTCCCTGTTCACCAGTTCTCTTTCCTTTTGTTTAGTGAAAAGAGTACAAATGAAATGTGCAGGACTGTACTGGAAGGACTAATTCTGAAGATTTTAACTCTTTGTCAAACTGAGTGAGAAATGCATCTTAATTGTAATCATTGTGCCTGTTGACCATCCAGGATCCACTCTGGCAGTCACACTTGCACTACCTGAGCTGGAACCGAAGCCACTTAGCAGTGGGTGGCTCCAATGATCCAACGGGTGGCCTGCTAGACTTCCTACACACACCACACTCACAACAGATAGACAAGGTTTCCTTACCAGCTCAAGCCTAGGATTCCCACAGCAGAGTCTCAGACATCTTGATCCTTAAAATAATTTAATCTTGGTGCAATAGCTAAGTAACAAAATAACAAGTCGAGCTGGGAGCCTCAGAGGATGGATCCCAAACAAAGGAAACCCTGGGCTTTTATACCCTCACAGTCTACTGCATGATAATCTGGAGTCTTTGGCTACTGCATGGTCTCTGAGTGTTCTCTCCCCTGGCTGGGCACAGATCCCTGTGCCCTTTGTTCACAGCCTCTTGCCATGGGGTACCATCACCCAGAGCTCAATCTGCAGCTGGCACTGCAGCTGCACACTGAGCTACCTGCACTCAATGTATTCCTCAACACCTGGATATCTTATTTTCTTTGAATAACTCAGAATTTTAGATTGCTCTGTAAGAGCTTTTAAGTCTTATGTCAGATTTGTCATACTTTCCATCAGAAAAATAAACCAAAATGTGACAAGCCTTGAACAGCTCTCCATGCAGTACAACATATGTCCTCCATGTGTATATCCTTGAGAATGTCACTTTTTCAGGGAAGAAATCTCATAGTAGTGAACAAATTCAATCAAATGTGATATCATAGTTCAGTATGGGCAGTAGTACGCCTGGTTCTGGAGGGTGACTGAAAGCCCTTGCAGACAGATGGCGCAAGTTTGTTCTTTTGGCTTCTAGCACACAGCAGGGTTCTCTTAACAAAGGCATTAATCCTCACACTGCATTGAATCAGCATGTGGCAGGCTCTGCTGACCCCTGGGCTGGTTTTTTTTAACTGATTTGTTCTGTGGAGAGATAATATACACTTTGTTAAAAGCTTTGTGTATACATGTTGTTTTAATGCCCTCATGCTTGTTTCATGCACAAGGGGCAAAATTCACTGGTGCGTAAGAACAGCTGTTTAGATGGTTTAATAGGTTATTTATGTCGTATTTGCACTAACCACGTATTTGTGGTTCTTTTTTATCACTAGGGAAGGGCAAGGGACTTGAGGCATCTTAGTGTTGTGACTCCTGCCTTTAAGATACCATTATTCCTCTGATCATTACAACAGATTTTCTCCTAGCCAAATTTTCTCCTCACAGTTATCCACTGACTGATATTCATCTAGTCATTTACTTGTAATTATTTGCTATACATGTAGCTCCATGTTCAGATGTCAGTGTATAAAACCCAGTACTGGCTTGCAGTCCCAAGACTCCCAGAACAAAACTTTATTATCAAAAATACTATATATTTGTTATTGTTTTGGTTTGACTCTTGGCAAAATGCCAACTACCTCCCAATGCGACAGAGTTTCAATTAAAAGAAATGAGGAAAAAAACCCTTAAAATTGAAACCGGTATATATAATATATATACCTGGTATATATAATATATATTTACACGAATTTACAACATATATATGTATAAATATAAAAGACAAACCAACAATAACTTATTGAAACCCCCC